>CM043112.1:61536453-62191864 GCA_023701765.1 Hylyphantes graminicola
CCCAATTTTGAAATACTGCCTGATAATCCTCAAGGTAGTTATAACTTTTAGCTTTCATAACCATATTTTCATGACGTTTTGATGTTAAATTTTTATTATCAGGTAACTCGGTCAAATCATTTCTAAGGGGTAATTTTATATTATATCTTCCATCAGGTAAAATAGTTAAATTCTGCTGAAAATCCTTTAAATAATCATTAGTTACAAAACTTTTTCGATCCCGTTCCACAGGATTTTCTATTCCTATCTTTTCAAGTTCCCATAGATCATTTACAGACACACTTTTAGCATGTAAAGAAAAGGAAGTCACAATATTATTGTTACAATGCAAAGTATCATTTTTTTGACCTAAAATAGTAAACCCAATTTCAGTCTCAACCGCGGTTATACCATTATTTAAATCTATTACGCGACCCGACAACACTCTAGCAATAACATCGGCTCCTAATATAATCTTTATCTCCTCTTCTTCAGAAAAGGAATCGCTTACTTCTATATTTCTACTTTCCAAATCTTTCAACAGATCTGGGTCATTTATTCGAGGAATGAAGCCGCACAAAGTATCTTGTGTTATGACCTCCACCGAATAGAATTTATTTCCTAATAAATTGCCTATCTCAACCGAGTAAACTGGGTGAATCTTCGCTTCTGTTTCTCTCCCCCCAAACAGACTATGAATTAACTTCTCAGTTCTAAGTGGTTTTCCACCCAACTCCCTGATTAATGCGCTTTTTGCGTACGATCGGCTGCAGCCAGAATCAAGGAGAGCTCTTACTTTTTGTGTTCGTCCTTGAACTTTGATCGTTACGCAAATAGTCTGCAAATAAACTCTTTTTTCACAACTATTCTTTATACTACTAGAATAAAGTGAGACTTCGGAATTGGGTGCACTATTTACAGTCGGTTTTTCTAGAGGTTTTTTATTACACATAATTTCATAGTGTGGTTGCGAACAAGCGAAACATTTCAATTGAGATTTAAAAGGGCAATTTTTACTTCTATGATTTGCTTTAATATTTAAACATGTAAAACATGCATTTTTACTAGTTAAAATTTTTAATTTTTCTTCTACACTCATTTTCTTAGCAGCGAAACACTTAAAACTTTGGTGATTGGTTTTTTCACACCATACACAAGGAACTTTCTTACCTGGGTTCGGCATGCTTACCAGGGCTGAGGCTGTGGATTGACAGTTATCATTTGGAACAACTTGTTGTTCTCGTTTGCGAGGTTGATGTGCTGCAAACCCCGTCCGAGAGAGTTCCACCATTTCTTCTCCTTGAACTTCTTGGCGCAAAAAAATCATTAAGTTCTTTAATGACCTGTTGCTCCCTTCGGTGTTGTCTTCCTGGTAGTTTCTACTCCGCTCCCAGGCCATAAGGACTTCTTCCGGTAGACAGCTTTCCACGAGCGGTGCCAGGAAATCGGAGAACTTTTCCTGGGTCCTCTTCAAGGTCTCCAAGGCTCGCAGCTTTCCCTCCAGCTCGTCGTAGAGGCCTGCAAGGTCCGTCTTTACTCGACCCGAGACGGCGTTCTTCATAACCATAGAAAGTAGGTCCCGGACGTAGAACTGCACCAGCAAATCTTCCCGGCCGAACCTCTCCCGCAGCTGGGACACTGCACTTGGATAGTTGGCCGCGGTAGCAGGGAAACTTCTTATCAGCCTTTCTGCCTTGGATTTGGGCTCCATAGCTGCGACAAGGTATTGCATTTTATCCTCATCGGAAATAGTCCGGTCTTCATGAACTTTTTGAAATTGGCTCCAAAAGGACAAAAACTCTTTTGGATCGCCGTTGAACTTCTTAAGCTCCATTCTGGGCAGTTTAAACTGTCTTTGCCTCTCTACATCCACTTCAAACTTAGTTTCTTCTAGAACTTGATTTATCATGGTGTTACTTTCTAAATAACGGTCTCTATAACCTTCGGATTCGGCGAAGTCTGCATCGTAAGTGTTTTCTCCGTCCGCTTGTTGGAGGAGGCACTCATAAATTGCAGTTTGACACACATCCAGTCTTTGAAACTTATCCGTTAGTTGTACTTGAAGTAACGATAAGTTTTTTATGTCTATTGCCTCTTTTTTGGCAAATTCAGTTTCTACTTTCTTGTTAGTGATCGTAAATGCAGTTCTGAGACTTTTACGTTGTGCTTTTAACTTGCCTAGTTCATCCATTTTGACATTCAACACACCGATCTATACTCACGGACGCCACTATGTAAAATCTGCTAATTAGGTTCGCGGCAACTACCCGTTGCCTTGGTAATGTTGAAAAAACTAAAGCTTCTTGTAGTAACTGGTTTTATTTAGATGAAGCTCACACAACACATTTACGATTACATGATCTAGAGCGCTGCATGCAAGCAGCCTACTTCTAAGAAGACTAAATTGATTCTAACAAGAGACAAAGAAGATACAAGAGAAATATTAATGAATCATGCTACTGTGCATGTGCACAAATCGGTAATTCCCCTTAAATAGGGGATTCCCCGTTCAAACGGTATTTTCCCCGTTTGAAAGGGGACTTCCCCGAATAACACCTGTCGGATTTCTAACATCCTCCCCCCCTTTTGAGGGATTGCCATCACTCAAAACTACATCATAGTTAAACAGGCAAAGTCTATCGGGCATCTTAACCTGTCTACCTGAACGTGTACATATAACACTTTCTTTTTGTACGCCAGCTTGTTTTCTGGGGATAGCCTTTTCAATACTAGATGTTCCAATGTCCCCTCGTACCTCAAGAGGATAAATACGCTGCACAGGTCTAAGAACAGTTCCATGAGGAGTTTTCAGCTTCACGGTTCGGACACTACCATCCCGGCCTGGTATCAATTCTATAATTACTGCCAAGGGCCACTTCATACGTTTCTTCGAATCATCTCCAATTAAAACCACTTCACCTAATTCTAACTTTCTCAATGGTTTTTCTGATTCGCGTTTTTGAATTAGTAACCCTAAATATTCCTTTCGGAAGCGCGACCTCAAATCCTGTAATAGTTTTTGACGATATTTTATTCGTCTTTGAAACTTAGCGAACTCACTTAAATCTAATTCTACAGGGTTAAAAACGGCTTTCCCTGTCAAAAACAAATTTGGGGTAATTGGTATTAAGTCACTCGAATCTTCCGCTAGATAAGTTAACGGTCTAGAATTTATGATGGCTTCGCAGTCGCATAGAACAGTATTTAGTTCTTCGTACGTTAGAACGGCGCTACCTAAAGTTCTTCTTAACAGCTCCTTTATAACCCTTACTATCCTTTCCCAAAATCCTCCCCACCAAGAGGCGGTTGGAGGGTTAAATTTCCACTTGATAGGTTGAATTTCTGTCTCGCGTGTTATTTTATCCCAATCCAGTTCCCTAAAACTATTATCCGCCCCTCTAAAATTTGTACCGTTATCGGAATAAATCGTGTTTGGTCTCCCCCGACGTGCAATGAACCTCCGTAAGGCAAGCAAAAAACTTTCTGTCGACAGGGAGCTTGTGACCTCTAAATGCAAAGCACGATAAATTGCACACGTAAAAAGCACTATCCACACCTTTTTGCCATCACGAACAAAAAGGGGGCCTGCCAAGTCGATCCCTACTATATCAAATATATTTGCATCCTTAACCCGGTCTTCCGGTAAGCTAACTGGATCACAAACGGGAGATTTCGCACTGAATCGACAGCAACGTATGCATTTTTTAACTACACTTCTTATTGTCTTTCGCGCTTTCAAGATCCAAAATCTTTCACGAAGGATGGACATAAGAATTTGAACGCCTGCGTGGCAATGTAATTTGTGGTAGTACTCAATAATTCTCGTAGTTAAAATACTTTTACTAGGCAATAAAATAGGTGCAATAAAACTCGGGTCATCGTCCCTTTCCGTTAATTTGGATTTTACCCTAATTATTCCCTCGTCATCATTAAAAGCATTCACAATTTTGATCGATTTAAGCGATGGGAACATCTTATTTTGAATCGAACGAATTAGTACTTTTTCCGCTTCTACCACTTCCTCAGGTGAGAGATCGCCTGATCTTCTCTTTTCAACAGAAGTTTGAGCGTTGTCAATAAACCGTTGCATCCAGCCCACTAAACGAAGTATCGAGTGGTAATTAGACAGTCTATTGGAATACCATGGGTCAGCTTCCTCTAAAATATTCACGCAAACTAAAGTTGATTTTTTGGTTTCTAAACTAACTTCTTCGTCATAAGTAATTTCACTAATTGGCCAACTTTCCTGACCCTCTTTCAACCACTGAGGTCCCTCCCACCATTTTGTCTCTAACATTTGCTTGGGAGTACATCCCCGAGATAATAAATCGGCTGTATTCAAATGTCCTGGAATAAACCTCCAATCTTCTACATTGGTAATCTCTTTTATTTCTTTTACCCTATTTGTTACGAAAACAGACCAATTTCCGCACTTTTTGATCCACCATAATGCTACCGATGAATCAGACCAATAAGTTACCTTAATTTCTGGCAAATTCATAGCATGAAGTATTGAATTCGTAAGTCTTGCTCCAATACAACATGCAAGTAACTCTAATCTGGGACAACTCAAGTTTTTCAAAGGGGCTAATCTAGACTTGGCCCTTATGAGTGTTACCTTCACTTCTTCGCCTGCCACTGTTCTTACAAAAACACACGTAGCATACGAGACTTTACTAGCATCTACAAAAACGTGCAACTCAGATGTTTCATTTAACATGATATAACGTGGCAAAGTTACAACTCTTAACAAATGAATCTCATTCAACCATTTAAGAAATTTTTGTACAACATTGTCAGGCAATTCTGAATCCCACGACAGTTTCAACTTCCAAGTATCTTGTAGCAATAATTTTGGAAGCAATGTAGCCGGTGATAAAATACCATTAACATCAAAGACTTTTTGAATTTTGGACAAAACTACCCTTTTTGTAATTTGTGTCTCATTTGTAACGGCTTCTAAATTAATATTACATCTTAAGGTATCATTTTCTAAATTCCATAACATTCCTAAAACCGAGGCATCTCCAGTATGCTGAGAAACTAATTTACAGGCTACATTACTCTGCCACCCTCGTAAGTTGAAACATGCCTTTGACATTATCAACTTAGACTTTTCAATAAAATTTTCTTGTTCATTTACATTATAAACACCAGTCACACAATTATCAACATAAAAGGAACTCTTTAGTTTTTCTGCAATATCCTTAAAATCAAGATCACTATTTTCTAAAACATGATGAATAGATGCACTTAAAACAAAAGGACTTGCGTTTAAACCAAATACCAAACGACAATGTCTGTACACCTCCTTTTTATCAGAAGGATAAAAAAATCTAAGATAATCTCTATGTTCATTTGTTATTGACAATTCTAGAAAGGCGCGTTCAATATCAGCACTTAAACCTATGGGATACAACCTAAATCTATCAATTATGTCAGGTATTAATTCTATTAAGTTGACACCTGTATACAAACAATCATTTAAAGAACATTTGCCTCTTTCTCTTGAAGAGGCATCAAAAACTGGCCGAATTTTTGTAGTCTCGCTGCTTAATTTAATTACCGGCCTATGTGGTAAGTAATGACAACCATTATCTAACTCATTCTCAGGAACCCGTTCAATGATATTCAATTTCTCCCAATTTTGAAATACTGCCTGATAATCCTCAAGGTAGTTATAACTTTTAGCTTTCATAACCATATTTTCATGACGTTTTGATGTTAAATTTTTATTATCAGGTAACTCGGTCAAATCATTTCTAAGGGGTAATTTTATATTATATCTTCCATCAGGTAAAATAGTTAAATTCTGCTGAAAATCCTTTAAATAATCATTAGTTACAAAACTTTTTCGATCCCGTTCCACAGGATTTTCTATTCCTATCTTTTCAAGTTCCCATAGATCATTTACAGACACACTTTTAGCATGTAAAGAAAAGGAAGTCACAATATTATTGTTACAATGCAAAGTATCATTTTTTTGACCTAAAATAGTAAACCCAATTTCAGTCTCAACCGCGGTTATACCATTATTTAAATCTATTACGCGACCCGACAACACTCTAGCAATAACATCGGCTCCTAATATAATCTTTATCTCCTCTTCTTCAGAAAAGGAATCGCTTACTTCTATATTTCTACTTTCCAAATCTTTCAACAGATCTGGGTCATTTATTCGAGGAATGAAGCCGCACAAAGTATCTTGTGTTATGACCTCCACCGAATAGAATTTATTTCCTAATAAATTGCCTATCTCAACCGAGTAAACTGGGTGAATCTTCGCTTCTGTTTCTCTCCCCCCAAACAGACTATGAATTAACTTCTCAGTTCTAAGTGGTTTTCCACCCAACTCCCTGATTAATGCGCTTTTTGCGTACGATCGGCTGCAGCCAGAATCAAGGAGAGCTCTTACTTTTTGTGTTCGTCCTTGAACTTTGATCGTTACGCAAATAGTCTGCAAATAAACTCTTTTTTCACAACTATTCTTTATACTACTAGAATAAAGTGAGACTTCGGAATTGGGTGCACTATTTACAGTCGGTTTTTCTAGAGGTTTTTTATTACACATAATTTCATAGTGTGGTTGCGAACAAGCGAAACATTTCAATTGAGATTTAAAAGGGCAATTTTTACTTCTATGATTTGCTTTAATATTTAAACATGTAAAACATGCATTTTTACTAGTTAAAATTTTTAATTTTTCTTCTACACTCATTTTCTTAGCAGCGAAACACTTAAAACTTTGGTGATTGGTTTTTTCACACCATACACAAGGAACTTTCTTACCTGGGTTCGGCATGCTTACCAGGGCTGAGGCTGTGGATTGACAGTTATCATTTGGAACAACTTGTTGTTCTCGTTTGCGAGGTTGATGTGCTGCAAACCCCGTCCGAGAGAGTTCCACCATTTCTTCTCCTTGAACTTCTTGGCGCAAAAAAATCATTAAGTTCTTTAATGACCTGTTGCTCCCTTCGGTGTTGTCTTCCTGGTAGTTTCTACTCCGCTCCCAGGCCATAAGGACTTCTTCCGGTAGACAGCTTTCCACGAGCGGTGCCAGGAAATCGGAGAACTTTTCCTGGGTCCTCTTCAAGGTCTCCAAGGCTCGCAGCTTTCCCTCCAGCTCGTCGTAGAGGCCTGCAAGGTCCGTCTTTACTCGACCCGAGACGGCGTTCTTCATAACCATAGAAAGTAGGTCCCGGACGTAGAACTGCACCAGCAAATCTTCCCGGCCGAACCTCTCCCGCAGCTGGGACACTGCACTTGGATAGTTGGCCGCGGTAGCAGGGAAACTTCTTATCAGCCTTTCTGCCTTGGATTTGGGCTCCATAGCTGCGACAAGGTATTGCATTTTATCCTCATCGGAAATAGTCCGGTCTTCATGAACTTTTTGAAATTGGCTCCAAAAGGACAAAAACTCTTTTGGATCGCCGTTGAACTTCTTAAGCTCCATTCTGGGCAGTTTAAACTGTCTTTGCCTCTCTACATCCACTTCAAACTTAGTTTCTTCTAGAACTTGATTTATCATGGTGTTACTTTCTAAATAACGGTCTCTATAACCTTCGGATTCGGCGAAGTCTGCATCGTAAGTGTTTTCTCCGTCCGCTTGTTGGAGGAGGCACTCATAAATTGCAGTTTGACACACATCCAGTCTTTGAAACTTATCCGTTAGTTGTACTTGAAGTAACGATAAGTTTTTTATGTCTATTGCCTCTTTTTTGGCAAATTCAGTTTCTACTTTCTTGTTAGTGATCGTAAATGCAGTTCTGAGACTTTTACGTTGTGCTTTTAACTTGCCTAGTTCATCCATTTTGACATTCAACACACCGATCTATACTCACGGACGCCACTATGTAAAATCTGCTAATTAGGTTCGCGGCAACTACCCGTTGCCTTGGTAATGTTGAAAAAACTAAAGCTTCTTGTAGTAACTGGTTTTATTTAGATGAAGCTCACACAACACATTTACGATTACATGATCTAGAGCGCTGCATGCAAGCAGCCTACTTCTAAGAAGACTAAATTGATTCTAACAAGAGACAAAGAAGATACAAGAGAAATATTAATGAATCATGCTACTGTGCATGTGCACAAATCGGTAATTCCCCTTAAATAGGGGATTCCCCGTTCAAACGGTATTTTCCCCGTTTGAAAGGGGACTTCCCCGAATAACACCTGTCGGATTTCTAACACTAGTTAAACTTTTACTTTATGACTTCAAAATATTGTTGATTAATGTGCATAATGCTTAATGGTAACACTAACGTGTTAAGGCCATAATATAGCAGAGTACAGCCTACTTAACCTTCTAGAGAGGTTATCCGTGACGTCACGCTAGCCGTCCTATTCATTCTGTCGGTAGTTCCGAAGAATAGACGTGCAGCCAACTATACTTTTCGGGTTCCGAAAAGATTTCTGGAGCAGGTTTTCTTTTTATTCGGAATAACTGACACTTCGAATAGGACGGTCGTTACCGTGCCGTCACTGAAAACTTCTCTGTTTTTTATTTATTTAAGCTTACAGTATCTATAATGTCCTTTATTCTAATACGAATATATGGAAGGCCTTATCTTGCAGATGAGTTGATTCAACAGAAGCTCCAAATACAAGAAAAGGAAAAGGAGTGGGAAAACAAGAAATTTGAAGAAATGGTAAAATTTTATGCTCCATAAATATTTCATTGATCTCAGGTGCTGTGTATATATTAATTTGATGAAAATAATAGGGGAAGGTGCTGAGGTTTGGGACAGATTTAGATTTTTAATTTTAATATTTTTTTATAAACCGATTATTTAAAAGTTTTTAGGTATTCTCCTTTAACAAAATCTTGCCTATACTAAGGTATTTTTTAAAGATTTTTTTCTTTAATATTTAACCCCACAGGTACGATGTCTCCAGGTACATCCACTGTTCACAGGTACAACTTCAGTGATGTAGCTGGGACAAGGCACGATGTACCTGAGGACACTGTTCCAAATTGCTAGAACACAATTCTGTAGTACAAATAAGAAGTCAAATACATTTTTGGACTTCGTATAGAATGACATCTTTACATTTTTCTAAAAAAAATATCGAACTGTTCCTTTTTCTTAATTAAAATGTATTTCTAAATACGTTTTATAGACAATTAACGAATACGCTTCCCAAATGCTATTTTATTTATTAAAAAAAACTAATAAATGTAATCCCCAAGACTTGTAAATAGAGTAAGTTTGTTGTAATTTTAAATAGTAGCTTTATTTTTCAAAAACATAATTTGCAAATTTGCAAGATAACTTATAAGCAAAAATAATAACAATAATTAAATCTACCCAAGATTATAACCATCAAAAAGACGTAGCAAAAGAACTGCTGTCCTCTTCTTGTGCTTGGCAAACAATATTTGGTGCTGGAAGTTTTGGAATTGTATCACTTCTATCGAGTTCAAATTTTTCAGTATATTTTTCAGTTTAAGTAAATTTATTCGAATTTTCAATATTATTTTTGAAAAACACAAATAGTATTTAAAATTACTTCAAACAATGGCTTATTATGTAGTACTAAGAAGAGCCGACAAGAAGATTAAACCGACGCGTAATACAAAATATAAAATGATAGCAAAAGTTACTCGAGATGCGTGAAATCAATAAATCCTGCCAATTATGCCCCCATTAGCTTTCAGCGACCCTTCTTTAACAAGAGAAGATAAAGTTTTGTAAGAAGTGTTGCCACTAAAAATACAGGGTTTTTTCGATTTCCCTAAAACGAGTTATTCCCCATGTCCCCAGGTACAACTGTCCCAAAGCTGAGCACTTTCCCCTACAGATAATATATTTCTTACCAGTTTTTTTCAGTAATTTTAGAAATAAAATCAAAAATACTTGATTTCAGTTATAACATAATTTTTAATTAATAGGTATCTTCAAGCAGAAAGTTGCAAGAAATGCAATCGAAGCTGAGTACACTAATCAACCATGAAAAATCTAAATGAATTTTTATTCTCTTTACATTCTAAACTTGACGCCACTAATAAACGCTGTTACTGTGCATGCGATCAAAAAATACGAAATCTGCCGCATATAGCTGAAATGTAGGTCTAGTGCTACGTTATTCTAAATATACCGTCGTCATAGCTGATTCAAATCGAGTGAAGCCCCGACGCTGTGCACGATCCTAAAAGTAGCGTTGGATGCCTACTCCAGGTGTTGGCTCGTCACTTGCCTGTGGTTTTAAATTATGACGCCCTTTGCCAATTGCCCTCGGGTAATTTTAGTGCGCTACACCGCGTACGATGCTGTCATAAGGTCGTTGAGTAAGGTAGGTGCAGGCCTCGTCACTTGACCATAGCTCAAAATTGCGTATCCCATAGCTCTGGTTTAAAGTCATTCAATACCTAGAAATGCCCTAAAATTCGACGCCCGTCGCCAATAGCCCTCGTGTAGCTCTAGTGAGACGATAATTCAAAACCTAAAATAAACTAGAAAGGCCCTATGTGTAAGTGTGATATTTAAAGAATAAGGACGATTGAAAAGTAGATTACGATTGAAAAGCATAGCGACAATTGAATAGGTGAATGCAGAAACAGCGTCAGTCACAAATTTCAAATTTTTCAGGAGGGAGAAAAAACGTAATAACTCCTCCAAATTTTAAAATATTTGAGAACTTTTTTTTCCATTTGTCATAACATGCCTTTATGTTGCTGTTATAAAAAATTACCTAACCACTACACTAACACTTAACTGAACTGACTTCAATACAACCCTCACCTTAAGGTTAATCACACGGCGCATGCTCGGCAAGGAACCTGACAAGACTGGTCACGCGATCTAGCGGTGGGTGCAGAAACAACGTCAGTCGTCACTGAGTTATGACTCATGTTATTTCTGCACTCAACACTCGAAACAAACGCCCTGTATTTACGGAACTACTCAACAGACTAACGTAGTTTTTTCACCCAAAACGCATCTTGCCTTTCTATGCTTATTTTCATTGAAAACAATTTTTAGGATTTTTTTTTGACTGAAGTGGTTTCTGCACTCACCGATTCAATTGATATCGTTAGCTATGCTGGAGAGCTGGATACATAATCTTCGTCCGATCATCACTTGTCTGTGGTTCTAAATTAGGACGCTCATTGCTAATGCCCCTTGCGTTACTCTAGTGCAATGCTAATTTAAACTAATTTTAACTTTGTTTCGTTAACATTAGATGAAAAATTTATTATATATCCAATTTTTAATTACAAAATGTGGTATTTTCAGAAGGAACTTTATCCTTTTGGCAAAGGCATCGAATATAGTGGCCCATCCTATCTCTCTCACACAGGTAACACAATATGGAATCTTTCCCCTATCCTTTTGCCTGTAATAGTTACCAGCGTGGCTTAGTGTTACTTTTATTCTGCACTCTAATTTAAGTTTTTTTTTTTTTTTGCAAGGTATGGAACTCAACGCACTTACTTTACTTGAAAAACTTTGATCAATTCAGTACCTTTTTATTGATTTTTTTTAGTGTAAAACAAAGTTTTGTGTAAATTTTCAAAATAAGATATTCTGGTATTTAAAAGAAACCAACCAAGAGGTATTTGTTACTATTATTGCGTCTCACGGGGTTTATAGAGAAAATTTCAATCCTGGAATACTTGTTACCACACACTTTATTCGATTCCATTCTAAAAATTACTTGTGTTTCTACCAGCTCTTTACAAAAAAATTATTAGTTATCAAATATTTAAATTGTCAGTGACATTGCATTACTTTAATGTTGCCTTGTGTTACTTTAAAAACAGTCTGAAAAAGACTGGTGTCTTATTATATTAGTTCCTCAAGTAACTTTTGGTGCGCAGGCATCAGTTTGACTTACTGGTCTAGAATATTCTGCCATTACATAATGTCTCATTTTTTTTACTATATAAGCAGTCTGATAAAGACTGGTGTGTTTGAAAAAACAAGTTGGTTTGTTACAGAATCTGTCACCTACACCTCTTCCACACAACATTTTACGCTCACTAACTCATCAGAAAGAAGGAAGCTCACTAACACATCAGAAAGAAATTCGCCAAACAGGGCCTTTGGCTAGTTCTAATTAAACTTTTATAAGCAAAAAATAATAATTTTCTTTAATCTTCTTTTGTAGATTTGATAATTAATCTTTATCGTATACTAATTTTTTGAAGTTTTAAGAATACTGATGTACTTTTTTAATAAATACCTTTTTGCAGCAACAAGTTTACATTTCGAAAAATAAATTAGTAAAATTGTCGGTTTAAAAATAAAAGCGAAAATTTGCATATTTTTTAAGCAAATTTAGAATTTTTTATGCATCTTTCTTCATACATATATAATGAACCATCAAAATAACTTTATTGTGCTCTTAAAACAATCCAAATTGAATTATATCGCAAAAATAAATATTTTTCAAGAATTTTATTTTTATTTCAAATAAAGTTTCTAGTACGTTTGATGTCATGGCAACAGTGAAAATATTGAATAAAAATGGAATTCGCATGTTATTTCAATGTAGATTAAATTTTTAGTTATTTAAATTTTAAATAAACTTCTAATTTAATTTTTTTAATGAAATTTGGAATGTAGCCTAAACTGATTTTTTGCTTCAAAATGACGTATCTCACTTGTTTGAGAAACTTGCGGTTCGTTCTGTGAAAGTGGGTGACAGACGGACGGACAGACGGACTGAACGATTATAAAACCTTCCACTTTTTACGTTATAAACGTAGTGTGGAAGCTAAAAAAGATGATGGGACTATACACATTTATTTGTTTTTAATTTGTTTGGAATATAATATAAATGATTTTACTGGTAATTTAATTTATGTTTCTTTTTTTCATTCCTATAATTTTTGTACATTATTTTTTTAAAGAAACTTTGCTACGACCATGATAGCTAAAATGTTTTTTTAATATACTCTGTCCATACAGTTATAGCCATAATAATAATATTCAATTTTTTTTTTTTTTTTTTTTTTTTTTTTTTTTTTTTTTTTTTTTTTTGCAGATCCTATGTTCATGTCAACGCAATCAAAGAAAGTGGTTTACAAAAACGAGGTAACGTCATCTTATGTTTCTCACTTTAAAAAAATAAATCTTTTTCCTAAATAAATCCATTTTTTAGCGACACTGTGTATATAATAATAATCTTCTTTCTCTCCCAGGATTTCGACCCGTGGGGCAAGGGGTTCGGCAACCCCGCGTGGGACAACCAGGGGAACGCCCGACGTCACAAGGTCTCTCCCGGCGAAGGGGACAACATGCCGTCCCCTGTGGTGAGTACCCTGTTTCTCACACTCTGGCTTGTAAAGCGCATATCGCATGGAAACCCATTTCAGCCAACCCAACGTTCAACGCAACGCAACGCAATCTTCAACTTTTTGCCTAATTTCGACTTCATAACGAAGTTGGGCAAAGGGTTGCCACAGTTGAAAGAACGGTTTCAAACATAATCTATTTTGGGGCATTCATAATTCGACATTTATTCTCATATTCGGATAAAATGCGTTTGTCCATCTATGATGGCTGAATCTACACATGCGCAAGATTAAACGATTGAAAACGGAGCAGCATAACAGCCCTCCTTATCTACACTCTTAAAACAAAAGAGTGAAATCCACTCCAGTTGGAGAAGTGCATTTTCAATACTGGAAAGGAGTGAATATTAACTCAGACTGAGTTAAAATCACTCGTTTGGAGTGATCCTGTCAGAGGTTTAACACGCAAAGAATCCACTCCAAAAGAAGTGCATTTTGCAGACTAAAGGAGTGAAAATCAATCAAACTTAGTTAAAATCGCTCGTTCGTTTTAAGAGTGTACTTCGGCTGTTATGAAATCGGTAATCTAGGCATCTGATTAATTCAAATACTGGGTTGGATCAACCAGATTCTCTAGGGTTGACAACGTTGAAGATACTCTTTTAGACTCAACTTTCATAACAGACATCAGCCCAGGTAGCACAACAATTTTGGCCAATGTCGCTTGAGTATCGGCCAAACTTGTCGAATATTGGATGAAATCGATCATTTTCTACCGATTTCAATCAGATATTCCCTTTCTTTGAGATTTCAGACCGGAAATTACGAAAAGTGCGATACTTAATTTTACGACACTCTTATAGTACTTTGCAAGTGTAAAAAGCAAATATTACGTTTCGCAATATTTTTCAATCAAGAATTTTGGATTGTATTTTTTTTTCGTATGACAGACATTCAAGCCAATATTGCTACCCGATATTGCCCAGCTTCGGTAAAACGTAGTCCATTATGCATTGGGCGATGGGTATGAGCCGAGATCGGCCAATACTGCTGTGCTACCAGGGAGCTTACATCACACTTTTTGAGTTTTGTGTTTAATATATGTTTGAGTTGAGTGTTGGGTTGGACAATTCTCGTTTGATGTGCATTTTATTCTGACTTTGCCCTTTTTTTTCTGTCTTTGATGCAGCCCGCGCTGGACACGAGTCGCACCCGGGGGGGCAACGGCGCCCCCCACGCCACGGAGAGCGGCCGCAGGAGGACCCGGCTCAGGAACACGCTCACCAACGTCAAGGCCACGGGTGAGCGAGAGATGGATTCACTTCGTCACTTTAAGTTCCCCCATGTACTGATATCGCACTTTGCACAACGGATCAGATTTACTGTACTGTAACCCTTTGGCGAACTTTCCAAAATCTTGCCAAAAATACGTATTCTTGCGACTTTTGACGTCACGCTCTCTTTACAGCGCTAATAAATAATGGCCAGGTTGCCGGAAAACGTCATCGTTGTGAAGTCAAAGAATATTCGAATCATCAGTCGAAGTAAGACAGGTTGCAGCAAAAAAAATAATTTATTTCCAAATCCGAAAAAATCGCGCCAAGGGTAAAAGTACAGTAAATCTGATCCGTTGTGCAAAGTGAGATGGCACATGTGGGAATTTAAGTGACGATTTGTTTTGAAAGATACTTGATTTTGAAAAATGCTTTAGTGGTCCGAAACGTCCTAATTGTTTCGTCTGTCACGATCAACACGTTTTCTAGGGACCAATCTCCTATCTAAAAACTCCTCGGCTCCAACAGACTTATAAAAGGCTAACATCTGCCGTGTCCATTTCAGCTCATACGAACAAGGGCCCTGGGGTGCTAGGCTTAAATCCCGACTACGTTGGTCGACGAGATTTCGTGGCGATCAGTGTTTGGCGATTAGTTTGGTACGACGAAGTGCGATGTACCTGTAATGGTTAGGTGCTCAGGATCACTCGGAAATCCGTTGTTAAGTTCCCAGTATGATTGATTCTTATTTTATTGACCCACTATAGGGGTCACAGGAGTTTTAAAAATTTGCAAAGAAGGTACTACAAAGCATAGTTTGATCTTTCGTGTCATTTTTTAACTACTCAATATACAAGTATAATTTTTTATATGTTATTCTATAAGGTTTATTTAATATAAAACAAATTTTAAAATTTATGAAACTTTAGCCAAAACTAAAATAAATGATATCAAACATAAAGCTATTTGATCACACTGGGATTAGGCTTGCGCGGCAAATTTTGAGGTCAAAATTGGAAAAATGACCAAGAAAATGAGTTTATATTGTACAAATATGTACAAACAAAGACTTATACCTAAATTCTCAGCTCAATTTTAATTAGAAATTATTTTAAGAACTTTTTTCTAAAACAATTAATATTTTTTTTAAAATTTTGATTTAAAATTTATTTTAAAAAATTTCTAATTAAAATTGAGCGTAGAATTTAGGTATAAGTCTTTGTTTGTACATATTTGTACAATATAAACTCATTTTCTTGGTCATTTTTTCAATTTTGACCTCAAAATTTGCCGCGCAAAACTAATCCTAATGTGTTCAAATACGTCTATGTTTAATATCATTTATTTTAGTTTTGGCTAAAGTTTCATAAATTTAAAAATTTGCTTTATATTAAATAAACCGTATAGAATTACATATAAAAAATTATACTGAAATATTGAGTAGTTAAAAAATTGCAAGAAAGATCAAACTATGCTTTGTAGTACCTTCTTTGCACATTTTTAAGACTCCTATGGTCCCTTTAAAGTATGGATTGAGCTGTAAGTGACACTTGCCCAATCTGGTATGCACAAAATTGAAGTCTTCTCATTTTTCCTTCAAACAAGCAGGGGCACTTTTCTTTGAATTCCCAATTAACCGTTTTCAATTTTAAAAAAAATGTCAAAACCGAAATTTCAGAGGCATATTTCAAAGATGGTTGTGATTTTTATTCGTGGACATTTTATCAAAATCGTAAATATGTGCTTTTGTGATCAAAAATAGTACAACCCAAGAAAGTCATACAATTCAACAATAAAAATCAATTATACCTATGAGGAAAGGAAAAACAAAAATATAAATTCAAAAAACCTAATATGATCCTTTAATTGATAAATGATTTTTAAATTTGAATATGTTCTATTATTTCAAATCTAACTTTTTTGTGGTTAATATGACTTTGAACGAACGTTCCGCCTTTAATACATTTAAAAGTTTGGCATTCTAATTTGAAGGAAATGAAAAAAATATGTGCAAAAAAAAGTCTTTAAAGTTGGTTTTTAAGTGTAAAAGTAATAAAAAGACATCGAATTGGTCAAAGTGCCAAGTTTTTCTGCTGCTAACTAAATTTATATATACATTCAATACTTTAATTGTCTAAGAATTGTCGCATGTTTACGGTTAACGATTATGGCGTTCATTATATGTTACTTAATTACATTGAAAATAGGTGATAACCATTTTCAATTTTTAAAATGCATACGGAATTCGTGGATCTTCTACCAAACCTTTTTTTAATTTTCAATTACTTTTTTCATAAATGTACTTACTGGTAACATAAATCAAAAATATACTTACTATATACTTACTGAAACAAAAATCTGTTTTATATTCTTAAAAAAGTAAAATTTTGAGAATCAGAATAGAGGGATTTTTTTTTTTGTCGAACTGGAATATTTCTTTTTTGAAGAAGTAAAAAAGTTATTAATTTGGAATTTTAAATGTTACGCATGTTATTGGCTATCAGTAGCATTTGCAAAAAAGGATGAAAACTTCATCTTTAATTACTTCAAATTCATTTCTTAGTTCACGCGTGTGTTGGGGGGGGGGGGGGATTTGACAGGTTTAAAAAAAAAAAAAAAAAAAGGTTGGTCTATGTCCATTCTTTTAAATAAACCATGAAAAATGTAAAGTCTTTTAAAAAGCGCTTGTGGTATTAATTAGGAATTATTTTTAGTCAACTAAATTAATACAATTTGAAAATTTTTAATTAATTCAAAGCTGAAAGCAATAGGGAAAAACAGTTTCACTTTCGAAATCAGCGTCTAAAACTATATACAAAAAATGTATAGTATTTTTAAAGACACATAGTGGAAATTTGCTGGCTATGGAAATCGAACGGATGTTGTGAAAAAGGAAGTGTTTATTAAAATATATGTGTTGTTAGTGTTTTAATTTCAGCTACTGCGCAGTAAAATTCACTATGTGTTTGCAGCACCTCTGAATTAATCAAATTGTTTTTACAAAAACGATGTAGGGACAACATAGGTATATTAATAAAATTTGTGGTAACGACATCTACCGACAGTTACAAATAAACTACTAATTTTTATGCTGCCATCTAGTGGCTATTGGCTTAAACTAAAACTAACCCTTTAATTTTAAAGCGTTCCTATTTTCACATGTTTTTCACCTTGTTTGATTAACATCTCACTAAAATTTCCCAAGGATTTCGGTAGAATTTTAAACATTTCTAAAAATATTAAATTTGATTAAATGGGTTTGTGGGCGATTTTAAATGGACGGTTCGAACGTAGTTTGTTTCTGGTATAGAAGACAATGCTTGACGTAACTGAGGGCGTGGTCGTTCTAGTTTAATAGAATCAGCTGCCGGGTGGTTTGTCAGTTTTAAAACAACCCTAAGTAATTCTGACGTCAATGGTGACGTTGCTGTTTCACTAATGTATTCTAAACAATATTTATTACTCTAATTAAAACAGTATCAGGGGGGCTAGGAAGCCCAGTCGGTTAGGCATCTGCCTAGCATGCGAAAGGTCCCAGGTTCGGGTCCAGGCATCGCCAAAATATCTGCCGACCTATAAATGGCCAGTGCAGCCAAAAATGTCCGACGAATAATACCTCGTGTAAGGGAGTGAACGTTACTTTAAATATCCTTTAAAGTCCTAACGCTGCGAACGATATCGCCCTTAACGGTTGAGTTGGGTGCCTATTCAGTATTCAGGTGTCGGCTCGTCATTTGACTGTGGTTCTAAAATATTTCTTGCAAACGTGTGTTAGAACACTTTGCTATTGAGTGACTCTTTGTAAGTGCTATTTTGTTGAGGGGCATCCATGACATCCTTGTCGTTTTAAAGCATGTGTATATTCAACGAACAAATATAATTTTGCTCTAAACATCAGGAATTCTGTTGATAGCTCTTTGAAAATAGAATATATGCGAGCAACCATTCATTCAACGCTGGCAACCCTATGTACAACTTCGCGAAGTAGAAATTGAGATACAAGTTAAAGTTCGAGTTGCGTTGGGAATTGGGTTACATAAATAAGGCGTCCATGTGATATGCCCTTACGAGTTCCTCTGTTGCAGGACCCCACATTGACGACGAGTCCTACAACCCGTGGGGACGACCGGGAGGTGGCGCCCCCTTCGTCAGAGAAGACGGGAAGATATTCGAGGAGAAAATGGTGAGCATGCCACTGAAGTTCCCACATAGGCTATCTCATTGTTGTGCAAGGATCAGATTTACTATACATTAACCCTTGGCGCAACTTTTTCGGATATGGCGATAATTCATTTTTCGTGGCAATTGTCTGACTTAGACTGATGAATCGAACTCTTGGACTTGAACAATGACGTTTTCCGGCAACCATATCTGACCGTTATTTGCTCATTTCGTTTGGGTTTTCAGCCGACTTTTGGTGATATTTTGGAAAGTTTGCCAAGGGTTACCGTACAGTAAATTTCTACCCTTGTGCAAAGTGAGATAGCACATGTGGGAATTTAAGGAGGCTGCTTGTTTGGCAGTATCATCATATTCCCCAGAACTGAGATAAAATAATGTTGTGGCATCTAGGCGGCCCTCACTATCAATTTTAACAATTTAAATACAAAGAATCCTAAGCTATCTGTGGATGTTTACGTGTGCCGAGCCGAGATTCAATTTTACCGAGAGAACCCAAGCTGTATGGGTGCTCAAAGTTTTCTTTTGACGTACCTCATAACCATATGGCATTCATTCCGAATATTTTCCCGCCTTGAAAATCTAACGACTCGACCGGGTCTCGAACCCGCGATCCATTAAAATTTAAATTGGGTTAGTTATTAATTGTAGCTTTATAAGTGATTTCGTATGATTACAAATTTCGTTCAAAATGTAATAAATATTCCTTCTATTTAAATCAGTTGAACCCTAGTTACTCAAATGACACAATGATTATTTGGTATGCATGACAAACAAACTAATATCTATTTAAGTATTAAAATGTTACAAATGAACGATTAACCCCTCCACTCCCGACTTAATTTCTCGAGTAAGAACCTAATAGGTATAGATCCGGATAGCAAAGCTGTTGCTGCAGCTGTTAACTGTAGAGTAGATGACGTACGGAGAGTACGTTCTCGTTGATTATGTAATTAGGACGTAATCTGTGTACGTCCTGGTAGTGAAGAAGTTAATGTGACTTTAATGCCCACCTCTTTGCGCCATCCTGTAGCAATATTACTGCAAAATATAATGTTACATGGGATAAACCAATATTAAACTGTCTTTTCAGGGTTGGTCCATGACTGGACATCCGAAGAAAAGATCCAAAGATGCTAAAGAGGAGTACAAGAATACCCTGCGTGAGTTGAACACGCTACTTGTAATTCTACCTTTTTTTGGAGAGTTTAGAAATTTAAATTGCATATCTTCTAGAACAAGAAATCGAAGAGAGGAGGAGAAAAAATCAAGAGGAGCGTCTGCAGATTCAAGAACCGGTGAGTGATAAAATCCATTCAATATATTTCAAAAGCATTTATAAACAAAATATTTACCTATTTCGTAACGCAACATTTTAGAAAATATGCTCTGTGTTATGTATTAATTTTTTAACTTTAGAAATCAGTTTTAAAAAACCTAACGAAAGGGGAAGTATGAAGTAATGTTAAAACTAACTCTAAATGATAAGCAATATAGATTTTACCCGATTCTTTACATTAACTATAATATAAACCGTGAATTGATGTAATTGATAATTATCTTTACCAACCGTAGTCAATATGCTGAATCTTCTGGATCTTTCAAAATTTTTCACCCGTTCGTCAATCTCCATTAATGACATGTCAGTAGTGATTCTACTTATTGGATGACGAATTCCGATTATTCCGCAATAAGCAGCTTTAGCCCTTTATTTACTGAAACGCCCCAAAATGCCCGAACTACTAAGGATTCGATAATGTTATTTCTATCAAATATTACGAGGAAGCAAAAATCCTTCGTAGCGAAAGGGTTAATATAGGTAGTGACGTAGCTGATTTTCGGATTCCTATTTATATTTTATAAAATAGTTTTTTGTTTTGTTAAATACTTTTTTCGACCATATTGGACTTCAACCACGATGTTTTTTAAAACAATTTCTGCATCATAGTAACGTTAATTGGTTTTTCAACTGGTTAAAATTGTGTATTCGAAAGAAAGTACTTTCTAATTGGATATTAGGAAAATGTTCTGTTTAGTGATTGGTGACTGATGCTTTTTTAGATTGTGAGACTCCGCCCCCCTCAAAAGACGAGCAAAGGAACATCGGTAAACTTTGTTTGTGCACCCGTTTTTTTCCTCAAATAACTGCTTTTTTCTAATTCCATTTTTATCTCTGTCCTGTCTCTATCACTTTTTAACACTTCCTTTTTATATATTGTCTTTCATTTTTTAACTATATTTTTAAACGTATTTTGGTAAGTAAAACTTCGATTTGAAGCCTTCTGTGAGAATTATCTACGATTTTCCTCAAATCATTTTTTTTTTACTATTTGAAGTGCGAATGCACAGTAATGGACTATAGAGTTGGGTAAACTGTTGTAAAAAATCAAGTGATTTTGCGAATTGACTATATTCAACTTCTGATCCGGTGCAGCTAACATTAAAACATTTATGAAGTTGTACTTCTTAAAAAAATTGTCTACTAATTATTGTTCAACATACTTTAAATATATTTCTTGTTCCTCTGTTTTTTATTCCTTTTTGTTCATTTTGATATATATAACTTATTTGTAAGCCTGTGTTAAACCACTCGATCACCAGATATTAATGAAGGGCAAATTCTCATTGACACACAGCTGGTTATAATAAGTATACTACATGGTACAATCTCAATGAAGCGCATGTGTACATCCGCTTTAATTATTAGCATAAGAAAGCAAGAAGATCTATTCTAAGCTGTCAATTATTTTTTTATAAATATTTAAATATTATATGAATACTGGTAGAAACAATTCGATTTATTTAACTTTCCTAGAATTAAAACAATTCAACTCTATTAATCATTATTAAAAGAATCTTAAGATAATTTCCAAAAGGATTCAAGCAAAACAAAATAAATCCTCGGTTTTGCCATGTACCCTGTTTGAATGTGACTGTAAATACCTGTTAAATTTTGCTCTTGTAAAATCCTTCTTCCTGTGCTAGTAACCATTTGAATAACTTAGTGGAAGAAGGTGCTAAGTGACATTTAGAAAAAATTAGATTAACTTTTTTGTCGGCGAACATGTTATTTACTTCTTCATGAAAAGATAGAATCTTGTTATTTTTAAACTTCAAAGCTCATTTTCTAGTTTTCACATTTCTTACTTAGCAAGTCTTTCCACGAAGCTCTTCAATAGTGAAATTGTTAAACTTTTCAGGCAGCGATATATAATTTTTTTTGTGTAATATCATGCCCACTAATCCAAAGAAGAGGTTAAAAACTCACGCATCCAAAGACTGAACAAGGACGTTTTTAGGCTAAACGAGAAAAAAATCACAAGCCAAGACAGTGTTTATGAAAACGAGATTTCAGTTGCCAAACCCGAAACCTGGCCGTCCCAGAAAGTAGGCTAAAACCGTCGCTTCTTTGCAGGGGGCTGAGCTGGCCAGCATCATTCGCCGGGGTGTCGGGGGAAGACCCCGAAAAGACCCGATCACCGGAGAGCTGATGTCCAACCCGAGACTACTGACTGACGTCACCCAAGACGTGAGTTCCCTTGCACTCTTCAGTTAGATAAAAAAAATTCTCTTTCTGATTTATCAACCAAAATTTTTCTGACATTCCGACGAGACGAATATAAATAGAATAATTAAAAAAAAAGTAGTTTTATTATTAGTTATTTTCCCCCGTTGCAATTACAGATTCTTCCCCTACGGGGGGAGGGGGGGCTAGAAATGGCAGGTAGGGGGGGGGGGATTTAACCCCCCTAAACCCCCCCGCTGCCGCTATCACTGTTTCTAAGCCATATTTCTCCAGCTGCATTGAATATTTTAACAAACTTTTTTTTATATGATAAATGTAGCTGACTTGCAGGTTTCTATAGTACTATAGTACACTTTTTAAAATCGGTTCGAAGATTTTGTGAATGAGTAGTATTTATTGAAAACTTCAAAAATATTCTAAACCATTTCAAAAAGCGGGACTATAGAGACCTGCGAGCAGGGCCTGCTCTTCCATAAGGCCGGTTAGGCCCGGGCCTAGGGCCCCCAAATTTTAGGGGCCCCTAAATTTCAATTTCTATTATGCTAAATGCTGTAAATCCCCAAAATATTAGTAAACGAAAAAAAATTCAGATACTCCACTTTGTTTTTTGCTCAATTTTAAGTGAGTAATTGACCTAACGTTATTGTTTTGATCAATGTTTGTAAGGAAGCCTAAAAAAATGTAGCAAAAATTTTATACATGGGTCATATAGTACCATTATTATTGGAAATCATGTAATCATGCATAATATTTTCCGTAAAGGGGCCCCCAAAATAGGTTGTGCCTTTAATCTTAGATTTCCTAGAGCAGGCCCTGCCTGCGAGTCAGCTCTATTTACCACATATAAAAAAATAAATAAAATATTTCATACAGCCGGAATACTGTGGCTTATAGTAAATAATTTTTCCATTGGATTAACACAGAGGCACTTTGATTTAGAGACCAGCGGTCAATAGGACTCATTCGCTCATAATATATATTTTAGACTAATATATATTTGTAAAGTATCTCTCTCTCTCTCTTTCTCTCTCTCTCAACGAAGTTTTTTCAAACTTATTTCCGAAAATTCCTCTTTTCTTGTTCAGAGGCTGGACATCAGGCGGGCCAAGTCTCAGGAGAGCCTGGTCTACTCCAGCGAGCTGGCCGAGCAAGCGGCGCAGAGGAGACGCACGCGGCAGCAGCAGAAGCAGGTGGAGAGAGCGCAGTCGGAGAAGGTATTTGTATATCCATATACAGAAGAACTTCAATCATCCAATCATGCCATTGTCCGAATTTAAGAAGAAGAAAAAACTCCCTGGTCAGCAACTTTTTTTTACTAGACCAAATTAATTTCTAGACCTGACATCCAACACAGACGATCAGTAACAAGTATGTAAGCCATTGCGAAACCGACTTTTCAACTTGCAAACAGGGTCGCCGAGAGGGCAATTGTACAACTTCATCCCGGATTTCGAAGTTGAAAGAAAAATAGTAGAACAGTTTAAAAAAAAAAAAATCGCATATTTCGTTTTCTATTTTGTGTGTGAAGGCGCATATATGATTCTGGTGTGTATATATCTTTTAAACAGCACATACCATCCTATTCCCAGCTAACCAGCTACCTTTTCCCGAAGGGGGAGAATATTAAGACAGGGGCGGCAAATTAATGGTAGACTACATTGCGGTAAACTTTAAAACCGGCCCTGCTTCCAGGCTATGCTCTAGAGACACACGTCAACAACACAACAAAGTTTAATATATTTAATAATATGTATTTTTTATTTCATTGATGACCATTTCATCAATCATTGTAAGCCGATATGCCCATTTCTAGCACGTCAGCACCTGGGACTCCTTCTGGGGCAGACCCGGGCACGGGGCGCCCAGAGATCCGGACAACCACAAGAAAGAGAACCTGGCCAACCTGCTGCAATCGGAGACAGTGAGAGCATTTTCTGTACCTTAGTAATGGTGAAGTTTTTTGCATGGAAACATGCCGATATCTTTTCCTTCGCTGCACCGTGTGCCAGACGTACACTTAGACATATATAAAGCAATAGTTTTACTTTTCTTGCAATATTTCATACTATGTATTTAGAAATTTCAAAAGGTCACTACAAGTAATGAATCAGTTGAAAACTCTGTTAATATAACCTCCCCAAAAAATATAGGCTGGTTAACTTTGAACCTTTTTTTTATTTGTTGCTGCGGTATCGATATTTTTGTTAAGCTTTTTTTTCTTTCATACCCGTGCTATTATGATAGCTAGGTCTTAATGGGTTAAATGATGAAATAATCTGTTGCTTGTTTTAATTCCCATTTATTATTAAATATATATATATTTTTCAATTCTAGGCTCAGCCCTATGTGAAACGCTATGTGACAGAAATGGTTCCCAGCAGGCATAAAAACAGTTGCGAGTTCCCGTCAAAAGACGTTGCGGTTGTCAAGGTAAATCATGTTCACAAATTATTTTGAAAACTCCTGTTTTTCATTACCAAAAGATAATTTCAATCATGACTTATGCATGTAGAATACAATCTTTAGGCCGTGGATAGTCAAAAAGTAAATTCCTCGTTCTCTGAATCATATGGTCCCGCGATCGTGTCCCGACACCACTAATATATGCGGAGTACGTGCTCGTTGAAACTGTGGGTCCGAAAGTCATGTGTTCGGTCATGGCGCAGTTTACCACAGGTACAGTACCCTGGAAACTATTTCCCTCTCCTTCAGGAACATGTATGAGTTGCGGAGAGGGCGATAGATGGCAGCATCTGTCAGCACTTGGATTATGTCCCAAGTAGCATTCGTAGCAACAACAACAACAATCTAGGTTAGGTTTTACCTTTCCTATGCAGCAGTTCAGGTAATATCCGTCCTACTGACAGTGTCGTTATTGTGTTAGGTAAATAGAAGCTTTTCCATACTATAGGGGAACATATTGTACAATAGTCCACCTGTCACTTCTTAGCATCTCAATTAGATTGATTGTGGAAGAGTCCACTTTGAAAACAGGTATAGAACCAAAAGGAGGAAGCGTTGCCTATCCCATGAATTTTGGCTAGCATAGCCCTTTCCGAGCGAGCTGTTACGATCGTGAGAGTATAAAAGAAAGCGTTCAAGCTCTTCAAAAATATCAATACCGAAGCATCTTACTTTTTACCATTCGTTACTTGTATGAAGAAGGACTTTGTTTGTAAGGAGTTGCTGGTATTGATGCTGCTAAGTCATTTTTTCTATAATAGGGTAGTCTGACCAGTGAGTGAACAGGCCTCAGTAAATGAGCATTTGGTAAATATAATTAAAAAATAAGGATTGAAAATCATTCCACTAGATGGATTTGCCACACTGACTTTCTCCCATCTAGTAGGAAGCTATCTGACATGTGGTTGGTTGTCCTGGTCGTTATGTCCTGGTGTTTATTCACTGGCGAACGCAGCGCCTTAAACGTTCATTCACTGGTTAATATACTCTAACTCTAAAATTTATTCTTATAAATTTAAATCAGCGCCATCTGATGGCCGGTCTTCAAAGGGATAGGAATTGTTGGGTTAGTTAGGTTAGAAGTAATGTCGCACTAAAACTACACATGGTTTATTGGTGAAAAGACAAATATAGTTAATTGAGGATGGCCGTTATCAAGTGCACATTCATTTATTTTCTTTCTTAACTTGATCATAAATAGATTTGCATCGCCTGTAGCATGTCTTTTTCCATATAAGCCTTAGAACGGCCGCTAGGGGGCGCTGATATAAGTTTCTGAGACTAAATGTTAAGAATTTATTAAAGAAAAATTTTAGAGTTTATTTAAGTTAAGGAATTTATTTAAGAAAAGTTGCTTCAAACAGCACCAATGCGAGCATCTCCTCAAGAACCACGCCATTTTTTATACAAATAACGACTGGTACGAAGTCAGCTGCTTCGGTATCGCTCTTTTTGAAAAGCTTGAACATACTCTTTTATACTCTCATGATCGTGATATATTGGTCTTAAAGGGCTATTGGGGTTGCAATATTGACGGGCAAGCCTTCGGAGAGCAGTATATCTCCGTAAATGCCACTGAAATTACATAGAAAAATTTCCTTATCAATGTCTAATGAATTTGATAAGTAATTAAAATTGAAAATCTATTTCAATTCTTTTCAGAGAGATTATGAGTTCCGAACACCGTTTCCAGCCACTGAAGTCTGAAGTGAACAATAATTGAAGAAAGAAAAAGAAAGACTTAATAACAATTTAAGATATTTTAACTATTCCTCTGTCAAATCATGATCAAAAGCTTTCTTCTCGGCTAATCTGAGTCACTTTTGTGCCATGCAAAACTGAATTCGAGAAGAGTAAGGTATTATCTCAAAAGCACGCATTTTGATTTGCAACATGAAGCTATTTAATTCAATTGCTCAATTTTGGAAATTATACAGGGTGTCCATAAAAGAATGTTCGAGTTTCAAATTGTAGTAGTATCAGCTGTAATCGTTCGACACTTGTGGTTGAAGGTTACGATTAAAGAATAACTAAAGCAGTTTAAAATAATCGCATGCGCTTGTACCGCTACATCGTTTTCACAGTTGCAGTGTCATCTATTTATTTCTTGCTTCCTTTACCTCGGACTTGCTGCAGACATTATGGGAAGAATTACATTTTTGTTTGGTTGTGCGCCGTATCATTGGCGTACACATTAGGGTGGTTCGAAAAAACAAAATTTTCGAGTATCAACTTCAAACCGGTCGCAAAAGTTGCGTATCATCATGCTGATTAACGGAAAAATAATTAAAAAATTCTAAAGTTATAAATATAATAGGCCCCGTGGGTTTGAAGTTTTGAAAAAAAAGGTAAAAAACGACTAACTTCGAAATATCAGCCAAAATTTTCAGATAAATTATTTAGCTTCCAAACTGCATATTTTAGGTTTGGAATACTTCAGTTATTACGAAAAAAATTGCTCCATACGTATTTGTTTGTAATATTAAGTCTCACAAAAAATTGAAAATGTACAAATTTGATGAATTTTTGAGATTTTCCTTGCTCTCAAAACCTTAGCTATTTTGGAGTCAACACCCTAAAAAACATTTTACTACATTTCAATAAAATATTTATAAAATATAAAGTCGATTTGAGCAGGAAATCGGCCTTATATACCTAGAAAGTCAGGACCGTCGCGTGGTGCGGGGCCCG
The DNA here is from genome assembly GCA_023701765.1 of Hylyphantes graminicola. Lineage (NCBI taxonomy): Eukaryota > Metazoa > Arthropoda > Arachnida > Araneae > Linyphiidae > Hylyphantes > Hylyphantes graminicola. Next base: position 61,563,809 of record CM043112.1, read on the forward strand.
TTACCCCTTATTATGATGGATCCAAATAACAGTGAACAAAAATGGAAATCAGCTTTGAATATAGGTGATAACATTTAAATTAAGCTATATTTTTTTGCCTATTCAAATTTTAAAAAAAAACGTAAATGCTGCTTTTTGCCCACTTTATTTATTAGTTTATGAAATGACCAACAACTCACCACGGGGAGGTGATTGCAATTCGAGTTCATCCTGTGCGGGCTTACTCAACCAACCATATTTTTTGTCCTGAAATTTAATACACAGTTATGCGATTATATAAATGTGAATAGATATTTATTCTTTAGTGTGTTTTTTCCCCCAAGTAAATGCATTTAAAGAGATTTTTATGAAATTTCTGCATATGGCTTCTAAACAAAAGAATATACCTATGAAGCCATCTCGAGATTAATGACCACATATTTTAATTGAGGCTTGTATTACAAGCTTAACGCGACTCTCGACTGATTGAGTGTAGTAGAAAACTGATTACTTTTAATCAGGAGCTCATATAACATTTTAATAAGTGATAACACTTCAATGTTACTAACATTCCTCAGAATAGGTGGCGGATATAATTTACACATGCATCTCAATTTATTAATTTCGATATAATCTGTAGCATTAGTTATTATTAGAATTTTAAAATACGAGTTTTTTTTTATCCTTGCTTTTATTATTTTATTGTAGCCCATCTCTAGAATATCTTTGCCAGCTTTGATAATAGCACATTTTCAGAATGTGCAAAATAAGTATTTTTTTCGTTTTTAGGATCGATAAATGTGCCCAAGTTTTCTGGCAAGTAACATGAGGTTTCGATTGCTTAAAGCACATGTTTTAGGCCCTCAGTAAAATATTTTCTTTTTACCATTTGCAATCTACCACTGCAAGGCAAGTACAATTATTGGCATTTTTGCCACATCCACAAGAAAATTATATTTTACACTTCCATGCTGCAATATCAAAAAGTTTGTTTGAGCTTCATTTACGAATTAATTCACTTTAGCATGATAACTTGCTGCTTTATTGAATATTTGTAAAAATTTTTCAATTTGCAATACTTGTCGTTAAACAGTTTATCATGTGTACCATACGAATGTGCAGCACAACTGGAGTGAAAGCCTTGTGATAATTATTTTCAACCTGAGTACAGCAACATTTTCTGCTATTTTTAAATATTCTACTTTTTCATTTGGATATGAGAATTCTTCTAAGCAATAAAATACTACATCTTCATATGCTGGTAACATACTTAGGAAACCCGAAAATTTTACAGTTATTTTTCTGCCTGGTACCAAACTTCTTTTACTGAGATGAGATTTCACAACAATTCTTACTGAACTCAATCCATATCAATCCTTACAACCGAATTCTCGTCGCTTTCTCGTTATGATATAAGCCAGGGGTTCCCAACCTTTTTGGACCTACGTACCACTTGCCTTTATGAGAAATTTTGGCGTACCACCAAACCCAAATATTTTAATAAACGTATAATATTTACTCAAGTGTTCAAAGTTTTTTTTTTTTGAGTAAAATTCCCGAGAAAACTTTGTATTTAATGATTAGATATTTGTTTATTTATAACATGCTTCTAATAAAGGAGAAATAAAAAGATTAAAATTGTATTAATTTACAGTTTTGTTTATTATCCATAGGTCTAAAAACATACAAATAAAAAATAGTACAAACTCAGCAAAATCCGATCCGGAAGTTAATTTAAGATTTCTTTCTAAAATAATGTTTATGTTTAAAATAATGAGTAATATGTTTGTGTGCTAACATGCGTACAAAACCTATTGATAGCATCATGTTGTTCACATCACTCACGCGTACCACCTAAAATATTTCCGCGTACCACCAGTGGTACGCGTACCACCGGTTGGGAACCTCTGATATAAGCTATAGGAGTATAACTTCATGCGTTCTCAAGTGGCCAGCCAGATTTATGCGTTACATCTGTTTTCAAGTGCCGACTGATGAACAGGAAAGTTGTATAAATGGTTAATAACTCCCATTTTCCCTCTTCTATCGGTACCAACAAGGAATCTTTTTTTAATAAAACTTCATTACTTCATCGGACTTTAATTTGTAATACAGCAAGTAAAAAGAAAAATAATTCAATTTTAAGTGTCAAAATTAATTAAACTGTCAATTGTAGTTTTAAAATTGCCATGACTGGTTAAAACATAAGTTTTTTTAAATCATACTGCACCTTTCACAAAGTTTTCATATTTATTCAAAGTTGATAACCGGTAATTGATATTTGTCAAATGAGGCATTGACGTTGGAATAAGTATCATCTCGGCTGTCATACCAACCTTTGACCAAATATCGGGCATTGATTACTTTTTTTTCCTTTAACTGTATCGCAGCCAACCGTTGCATTAACATAATTTTTTTTCGACAAATATAGCTTAATTTAAATGTTATCACCCATATTCAAAGCTGATTTCCATTTTTGTTCACTGTTATTTGGATCCATCATAATAAGGGGTAACGGGCCCCGCACCACGCGACGGTCCTGACTTTCTAGGAATATAAGGCCGATTTCCTGCTCAAATCGACTTTATATTTTATAAATATTTTATTGAAATGTAGTAAAATGTTTTTTAGGGTGTTGACTCCAAAATAGCTAAGGTTTTGAGAGCAAGGAAAATCTCAAAAATTCATCAAATTTGTACATTTTCAATTTTTTGTGAGACTTAATATTACAAACAAATACGTATGGAGCAATTTTTTTCGTAATAACTGAAGTATTTCAAACCTAAAATATGCAGTTTGGAAGCTAAATAATTTATCTGAAAATTTTGGCTGATATTTCGAAGTTAGTCGTTTTTTACCTTTTTTTCGAAACTTCAAACCCACGGGGCCTATTATATTTATAACTTTAGAATTTTTTAATTATTTTTCCGTTAATCAGCATGACGATACGCAACTTTTGCGACCGGTTTGAAGTTGATACTCGAAAATTGTGTTTTTTCGAACCACCCTAGTACACATTGCGCACTAATGGAAAAACAAGGTTAGTTTTCCTTCAACTTCATGTATGATTTGTTATATTTAGTATAAAATAAACTCCTGAAATATACCATTAAAACTCGGACATTTTCTTACGGGTACTCTGTATTTTAAAAGTTCAATTTCATTTACCACATAACTCATTTTTAAAAGTTAAAGAGCAAAGTTTTTAATAGTCTTGTTAGAGTGATTATACATAGAAACATTCTCTTTTTGTCTTCAACATTCAAAACTACTTATTATGACTCTCGTACTAGGTTGAAGGAATGCTGTATTTATTTTTCAATCAGTAATTTTAATGTGAAAAACTTATCCTGGATTAATTTAACAAATCTTTGTTATAATATATGAACTTAATTACTTATTTTTAGTATAATTTAGCCAATATTCATATATTTTATAAATTCCAATCATTAAGTTCTAGAATGACTGCAATATTTCTTGAAACTACTAAAGCTGTTTTAACATCATGCAAGGATGAATTATAAGTAAATAATTCATATTTGAGTACCTTTATCTAGCAGTCAATTTCTTTCAAAATTTTCGTGTTCAGAATTTGTTTTATGGGTTTGCCCCACGTGTACTATTGTAATTGCGCTTAAATTTAATATACTGGATAAACGAATCTCAATATATAAAACAATTTTATAATTGATTATGCTAACTTATTTCCAAAATACTTATTCTATTTTGTCTTTAAAAATATTAAGACAAAATTAGAACAAGTAAATAAAACCCAAAATATTATGTTATAAAATGTTATAATCAAACCAAAGTAATATTTAAAGCTGATTGATTTTAAACAACATGTATATAAAATTATTCATATGTCTTCTAAAAGCATTATTGTTGAATTACCACCATTTAAGGTGATCTCATGTATCTATATATTGAAAATGAATATTTTATAAATTTGTTATTCATGTCGTTGATATAAAACATCATACAATGGTCTGAAATTTACTTCAGCAGCTTTACTTTTAGTCCATCCATATGGTTGTCCGTTCGAAATAAATCGAAAAAAAAATTAAACGTTTAATTCTCCATCGAATGAAAAAAATATTTTTAATCTGAATTAAATACGTGACCACTTTTTTTTATTGTGAAATTGTTTTTAATAAATATATTTATAAATTAACTACATGTTTACATTTTACATCAAACTTACATAAAACGATGCTAGTGGCATTGTGCGAAAGAAAAATAAGATAAATTTCCACGGTGCAGCCACAGTATACGGCTAAGATTAGATTTGACTAAATCACATTATGAGACAAAGAGGAATAGGGTTTTTGCGAAACAACTCGTTTAGTTTTCAAGCTCCTATAATATATAAAAGTATAAAGATGTTGCCTGTTGCCCTTTTAAAATTTATGAGTGCCCTCACGTTGATAAAAATAATTATTGAAATTGAGGTGAACAAGCCTATTAGCTACTCCTGTAGCAAACTTTATGGTCTCAGCTACGCCATCCAAATCACAGCAATAAAAGAAAGTTAATGGCTAATGGACCGATTGACCGAGGGTCTACAAACCGATATTTTCTCCATTGGATTAACACAGAGACACTTTGGTTTGGAGACCCGCGGTCAATGGGATCATTCGCCCTTATCTCTCGGAGAGCAAAGAAGGCCTTTTCGTCACAATAACACTTCGTGGTTTCATTTCTTTTTTCGATAGTTCATAATTCTTGCTATTTGGAACAGGTTTTAAGCAATAGGCTCCGGTGTAATTTGTGCAGTCGTGTATCAGAAATTCAGACCACTTTATTAAGGTGAATTTTATTAAAATATTGAAAATAGTCCCAATTTTGAACCTTAATTTATAATTATAATGGTGTGAAAGGCAATTTTGTTTTTAAGCTATAACTTTGAACTTCTGAAGCCCAATGAAGCTTTTTATGGACATGGTTCTTCTTGAATTTTTTTGAGAATGCACCCTATATTACTAAGTATATATTTGATGTATAATTCCTGTTCTGTCTGGGAGAGAATCCCCAAGAGGGAAAAATTGCTGAGTTTGCTTTTCAATAAATGGATTCGATGGCTCATGTAAACGCGCCTTGTGTTAGTTTTGGTTTGAATTATCGTCGCACTAGATCCACACGAGGGCTATTGGTGACGGGTGTCGCAGTTTAGAACCACAGTCAAGTGACGAGTAGGCATACCCAACGCAACCGTTAAGGATGACATCGTACGCAGCGTTAGGACTTTGAAAAATATTTAACGAGCACTTCCTTACACGGGATTATTCGTCGGACACTTTTGGCTGCACCGGTCGCTTATAGGTCGGTAGTTATTTCGGCGATGCCCGTACCCGAACCAGGGACCTTCCACATGCTAGACGAATGCCTTACCGACTGGACTCCATAGCCTATATCTGTGTTAGTAAAAATTTTGTCTGTGTCGGCGAAGGTTTACAAGCGGTTCTCTAAACTAGCACATTGGAAAAATATATGTACCAATTTACTTACCTACCTAGTCCAATTTACAAATCGAAATGTATTTTTCCATTTTTAGGTGTTTGCGGTGTCGCACTAGAACAGGCGCATGCAATTTAGTAGTCCAATTACGAAGTGTATTTGGCTATGTTAAAGCTTCTAAAGGAGGTTAGAAATAGAAATCTGGAAATGATTACATTACATAAATAGTCCGATTTTTGGGCCGATCCAGCGGCATAGTGGTTAAGGCATTGGACTCTGGAGCTGCTGGGTCAGGGTACGAATCCCGTTCAGGCATGGATGTTTGTGTTTGTCGAGTATATGCGGAGTTCGTGCTCGTAAAATCTGTTGGGTCCGAAAGTCCTGTGGGCGGTCATTGCGCAGTTTCCCACGGCTACAGGTTCCTGGAGACTATTTCCCTCCCCTTCAGGGACATGTCTAAATTGTAGAGGTGGCGCGTGATAGATGGCAGCATCTGTCACGTATATGTGTGTGTGGGTGCTGTGACTGTCTTACTTGACGAAGGTTTATAAGCGGCTCTCTGAGCATGCACACTAGCCTGAAAATATATGTATATCAACCAACCAAATAGTCCGATTTTTGGTTAAACAACGTGGCATTAGATTAACACATTTAGCAATGAAAATTGAACCAAAAGAAAATCTTGTGACTGCGGTTTTAAATAACGAAGCGTAATCGGCTGTGTTCAATCTCTTAAAGGATCCTAGAAATAGACATCCAGAAACGATCAACTTACCAAATTTTTGTTGTGTAGAATTAGTTTATGATTATGCAGTCGTAACCAGAGACATAACATAGAGTGGACTGCGCATTAATAGTAAAGCAGCTTAGGGATGGAAAACCAAAACCGGTTTTCAAAAAACCGGTGGTCCCGGTTTTGACTGAAAACCGGTTTTTTTGTATGAGGCCCTTTGAAACCGAAAACCGGTTTTTTAGGGAAAAACCGATGGAAAATGGAAAACCGGTTTTTCTGGAAAACCGCCATCCCTTGCAGATTAGCATTATGTCCTAAACATCATAAATCGCCAAGAGGGGAAAGGTTGCTACATATGGCAACTTAACGCTACCGTTTCGTTACGAACAATTCCAAATTGTCGCCAGACCTGAATATCAGCTAGCAAGCTGAAGTGGAGACTACCATCAATACCCAAGTCACGTGGGTTTCTACCAATCACGGCAGCTTGATTTTTTTTTAATGTTTTTGCAGACGATTTTTTGAGCATTGTTGGTATTTTTCTCCTTTGGCTTTTACAATAAATATTTAATTACATTCTTTTAATCTCTGAGCATGAATCGTGAATGTTGTACTCTTAATTCAGTAACGTTTTGTGCAAGATGCCAAATGCTTGTGAATTCCTAATTGTAAAGAGGGGTATAAAAAAGGATTAGTCACACTTTCACGGGTAAAATTTATTTAGTTCTGCATACTTTTAGTAATTGTGTGTTCTTCATAAACTATAATTTCTATCGAGGGAATTTATTCTAAAAGCTCTTTTATACTGAAGAATCATATCCATGATTAAATCAACGTTGTTAGAACTCTAATTATAATAAATATTTTGGGCCAAGTCAATTAAATTAATGGTCTGAACATTAGACAGCTTAGAAGTAGAATATTTTTTTACAATTTGGTCAAAACGAAACCTGTTTTTGCAATCGTGTTTGAGTTATTTATATTTAAAAAGTAGAACATTTGTTGAATTTGGAATATATTGATGTGTTTCAGAAAGTTGATTTATTCCAGGTGAAATAAAGGAAGAAGCAATATTTTAAAAAAAATTGATTTTTTTTTTTAAATCGGACCGTTAGAACGAAACTTATATAGAGACGGCAGAAAATTTTCACCATGTCAATTACCAACTTATATTACAGCAACACTCTACATAAACCTACTAAAGTTCTTTTAAATTAATTTTTAATAAAGAGTCCACATTCAATTGTTCAAGTAATCTTAAATAGACTCACAAAATCAAAGAAATAATCTGATATCTATTAAGAGGATCTTAAAATACTAGCGATTCATCCTTGCTCCTTTCCAAGCTTCTTTATCATAACATTAGATTGTCGGCCTCTGTGTTCAGGTCGTTGTGGAAAAACTCGCCAAATGGTAAACTCGCCATAGATGCGAGCCAAACGCGACACAGTCATGTGACTGTGTAAGTTAGATGTTTAGGACACTTTAGGTTTGCCAATGCGCAGTCCACTCTATGTTATGTCTCTGGTCGTAACCTATATCTTAAGGCTGTGCGCATGAAATCTATTGTGGTTGCTTGTGGAGTATGTGGACAATATTGTGGTTGTTTGTGGACAATATTGTGGTTGTTTGTGGACAATATTTAGGTTTTCTAATAGAACTTTTACGAACAGCAGTATCAATTTGTCATTAGAACTTCCAAGAATTCATAGGAATAAAGTTCAACATAGAGGTAGGATCTTTTAAATAAGATTTCAAATATTTCAATTATGTGAATGACTAAGCTCTGTGCATTGACTCGTACACCCACATTTTGAAAACACCTTGCCGATGAATGCTTTACCGATAAATAAATTTTTGCAGCTAAGGTACTACTCGCTTATAGATACAACAAACTTGATGTATATTAAAAGCAATTAAAGTTAATATATTTGTGTCGACTAATTGGTATTGTCATCACTTTCGTAAAGGCTATAAGTAGACCGCTTTGTGCAAACTTAAAGTAGTATTCTTCACAAATTGTAATATATACAAATATAAAATAATAACAGTTCCTAATTGTAATATATGCCCATATAAACTAGTACCCTTCACAAATTGTGATAAATATCTGCATCTTTAAGCTTAAAATGTCACTGACTGTCGATAAAGCGAAAAAAAAACGAATTCGGAGCGAAATAAATGTTGTTATTAGTCATGGGGAGTCCCCCTTTAATATCTACCAAAGGAAGGTTAACATCTAGCTTTTGGTATACTTGGCGAAGTCTAACATGATTATTTTGATTTATTGTTATTCTTAGCACTAATTACCGTATTTATTATAGTGTTATTTACTTATCCAATACTTGGGATGACTTAAATCCGCTAGTTCCTTGTGTTTGAAATTAACACAAGTCCGCAAGCAAAGGCTTCCATTCAAAATATTGAGTAGGCGAATTTAAATTTTTTTGAACCTGCAAAATGGATTTTATAAATTTATTATCAGATTATTTTCTGTGGATTACTTTTCTTGAAGCATTAGAGTAAAAACCTAATACCAAATATGTCTAATTAAAACTCTAAAGGAGCATTCCAAGGAAAGTGGTCCTGAAGTGCCAAAAAATTAAAGTGAAAGTAAAATTCTGAAAAAATTGTCACATGTAGTTAAAGGTTTATATTTCAAAAAAATCATACTGATTTTCGAATCTGAATTCAATTTTAGTGTGAAAAAATGCAATAAACTAGGCCGATTTAGAAATAGATCTTTCAAGTGAAATAATTGCCAGATGTATGATAAACGTTTAAGGGCTAAAAAAACATGTAAAATGATTTTTTTTTGCGCATATTGTTGCAAATGCATCTTTTCTGAGTATCTTAGGCAGATATTTTGTACAACGCTTTTAAAAAAAAATACTCGGTAAAATTTGGATTACTTGATGCTCAATGTAACACACGGAACGAAAACCCATAATTTTTTTACATAAAAACTGTAGAAAAAAGCTTAACAAAGCTTATTTTATTAATTATAAGCTAGTTACACATGGGGAACATATAGAAAAAAAATTCAAAACGTTTTTTTTTTTTTTTAAATTAAGCAAGAATTTGGCAATTTATTTCTTGAAACGCACGGAACGATTTTGGCAATAATGAAGGAAACGGGTGTGGGAGCTAGTTGACGTGTAGTATAAAAAAACGAGATTTATCCTGAGAAATTCATTTATTGAAATGCATGCTTAGAGAAACATGTATTTATGTATGTAAAAAAAACACCATAAAAACAAAGAAATCCTTTACAAAAAAAAAATTAAAAACAATTACAAAACTAAAAACGTTATCATTAACGCTATGGAAGTTTCAGCCACCTGCGATGGCAGATGTACACATTTGAGGATGCATTGGATGTTTACATTGGAGATCATTAATAGTTAAAATATAGAGTGCTTCAGACGTTATTTTGTTTTTCCTAGTGACCATGGTCTTTAGAAAAGTTATGTGATGCAAAATCATTATTTCAAATTAAGCATTTTATTGATGTTAACAGTTATGTTTTAACAAAATTAATTTTAACGAAAGTGAATTGTTTTACTTTAACAACTTTCATTTAAAATTAAAAAAAAAAGCATTTGAATGGAAGTATTTCACAACGTCTCCCAGGAAAGACATTGTCGACGGAGTTGGTGGCAATGCCAAATCTCTCGTGCGGAGAGAAGTTATGAGTAAAAGAACAAATCCGACCATCGTCCAGCATTCAAAGGACTTGGCGGATATTGTCAGAAACTTAATTCCGAATACCAAAGTCCTTCATATTTGGCAATCAGACATAACATCCAAAATAACGGAAATGAACCAATAGGTGACTTTGTTTCCGGTACCAGGAATACGAAAAATTCACCAGGTTAAATGTGACTCAGGCAGTCACATTGAACTGTTCAATACAGTTATATAAAAATTGTGCTTGTTATTGTTGTGTAATTTGCAATGTGGTAGGAATCATTTTTTATACAATAAAACCGACATTAAGTTTGCAGAGAGTATACAAATGTTCTACGAGAAAAATGGTAAATAGTTCTCATTTTCGAGTGCGAGAATCGAATAAAAAAAGGTTTTTCACATTTAATAAACAATTTTATTTGTTATTTGAAGACATAAAGTTATTATTTTTATTAGTTTAACTTCAGTTAGAGGGTAATTTTAATTATTTTTCCTTCGATTTTGACGTAACAGGGCCCCCGAATATCAGGGTCAAAGGAGCAGCCAATCAGAGTAGGCGAAATTTCGGCCCCAGCTGCGTTGTTTACCCAGTTTCCTTCCTGCAAACTTAAGGTCGGTTTTAGTGTAGTTAAAAATTTAAGAGTAATATTTAAAATTAGCAATTGAGCTTTTATATTTATTATAACAAATTGAATTACAAAAAATGTGCTTTACAAAGTTAAATAATAAATAATTGTGTATTTAAATATGTAAACAAATTCCTATATTTATTTATTTGCTAACCAAAGTGTTTATTATTAAAAAGATTAGTATTTTAAAAGCTGAACTATAAATCAATTCGCACGCTGTAACACACGGAACGTTGAGTGTAACACACGGAACGGCGTTATTTATTTTATTTTAGGCTGACTATTTATAATTCAGATTTCTAACGCCACTTATTTTAAAGCTTATTTACTTAGCTTGCGTTTGATAATTTTTATTTTCATGAGTATTTGCATAATTCGCAGAATTATTCAAATTATAGAAGAAAAGAAAATAACCCTGTTAAATGGAAACACACGGAACGCGAAATGAAAATGTTATATCTGCGTAACTTTTTGGTTTAAAAAGATTCCGATTAGCTTAATAAGATCCTTAAACATCTGAGAAAAGATATAAGCTGTCCTCTTATTTGTTTTATACTGCTATCAAAACGAAAATATAACAAATATCCTGAAAATGTGGTCCGAATGTAACACACGGAACGCTGGAATGCTCCTAAACATGATTTATATCGAATCACTTTAATTATTAGCAATAATTACTGTTGTGATTACAAATATTATTATTTACTACTTTTACACTCTTAAGGTGAATTTAATCTGCAAGTCCCTTGGGTTTTGGATTTAACGAAGTAACTTATAAATTAAACAAAATACACGTATACTGCCAAACGAAACCGGTATGGATTGAAGGATTTAATGATCAAATCAAACTAACTCGGCACCTATAAAATGTTCTAAGGTCATCTCTGTGTTGGAATTTGAACCTAGCGATCGAAACATAGCACGCTTCCCAAGGAAACATTGTGAACCTCTAAATATGTGTTCCATTTCCGAAATTAAAAACTTCACAGTCGCGTGACGAGGTAGTCCTCACACAACATTAAAAACATTCCACGGAACCATCGCGACACTAAAAAGAATAATGAAAAATTTCAAACATCGAAAATCGTCCAGGCAAAGTGTAAACAAATGTTATTATCTATAAAATGACTGATGTATTTTAAATTGCTAAATGTAAAAAATAGGTAGGGTAAATAAGATTTTCCAGGCATGGCTTTTGATTTCTGTATTTTAGTAAAGTAGAAATTATGTATGGGAAATTGTCTTGTGCTGTTACCAGTTTTCAGATTGAAAGAAGAACTTTATAAAATTTCAATCGATATATATCATACATATTTGTAAATACTATTGTTCAAAGTATTTTAAAGGCTGAGAATTGCTAGGTGATTCTCGCCGATGTGGCAATATACAGAATTTATTTACATTGACCAAACTTACTATGGAAATTTGCATTATTAATTTAAACATGCAACTTATCTTATTTTCAATTTGCTCCCTCAATTGTTTGCGTAATTGGATATTTGAGTATTGGGAAGAATTCAGTAAATAAAACTTGACTGGGTGATCAGACGTATTGCATTTCGCAGTACAGATTAGTTTGTTGTTCAATGTCTAGCCGAAAAAACTGTGCGAATAATTTCCGTTTAATTTTTGAACAGTTTTTCAGATAAAATAAACGTGTATAAAATACGATTTATGAAAATGTAATGCTGATTTCTTAGTCAAAGTTCCTCAATAAAACAAATCTGGTGAGGATAGGCTGGGATTCTAAAGAAGTCCTAATATTCTTTCAATACGAATTCGATTTTGACACTGTTCAGTAAAAAAAAAACAATCAAGGAATGCAGTATGATGGGGGCTGTCGCATGTTAAATTGAATCGGCCGTAGGTAAATTACTTGATGACAATTTTTCATTGTTTTGCGGTGTTTGCAGCTCGAGCATCTGTTCCGTAACTTGGATGCTGCTTGGCATTAAGATGCCCGTTGCCGATGGCTGTTGAGTAACTCCAGTGCAATGGTCATCCAGACGAACCAAAACCTTCTTGTAACGAAGGAGTTAAACGCGTTCTTTCTGAGGCTCAAAGTTAGTCGAGAAAATATCAAATATTAAGGTATAAAAATAGTTTTTATGGCAATGCATTTACAGAAATGAATGGAGCTGGGGTGCCCAGTCGGCTAGGCATTCACCTAGCATGCGGAAGGGACCAGGTTCGGATCCAGACATCGCCCTGCTGACCTATAAACGGATCGTGCGGCCAAAAACGTCCGACGAATAATACCCCGTGTAAGGAAGTGCACGTCAAATATCCTTCAAAGTCCTAACATTGCGTAAGACACAGAGGCGTAAGGTGTCGCTCTAAATGAGAAATTTTGGGCGAAATTTAGTTAAAATGTTGTCGCATTGACCCAATGAAATGACACAAAATAAGTCGACATAAAATATTATGATTTTAGTGTTGTACCCCGTTGCCTTAGGGCCTGGTGAGACCTAGTAAGAAATACATTTCAAAACAAACAGGGGCAGATGTGACCTCTCTACTTTGCCGAAAAATAAAATGAAAGCACCAGTAGATTTTCTCTTGTAGAAAGTCTCTTGTAGTAGTCTCCAAAGAATATATATAGAGATAATGGTTTCTTGGATGAGTTTGAATTCTTTTAAAATCGATTCTTTAGTTCGACATTTTATCCTTTTATTGGATTTTTTAAGTAGCTTTGATTTTTTTTTCTTTTCAATTTAATGGGGTAGGGAGCCCGGTCGGTAAGACGCTTGCCACGCATGCGAAAGGTCTAATGTTTGAGCCCGAACATTGCCGAAGTAACTGCTAATCTATACAACCATTGCCAAGAAAGAAGACTGTATCTGCAATTTTTGCGTGTTTGAGCTATTAGCGTCAATGCTCATTAAAATGAGTAGTCTATCTTATTCAGAGCTCCAAATAACCTTAAAAAAAATATCCGTCTCTAAAGACGTTTGTCCAACAATGCACCCTTCCACCTTTTAAGGTAACCCGTCAAACTCGAAAAAATGGTTTTTAAATAAAAAATATAATTTTCTTTTTTTTCATTAAAATATATAGGTAAATGTGGAATGAATTAGTAGTTTTCAAATGCTAGGATTATTTTAATGTACAATAATAAAAAAAAATCGAAGTTACAAACAATTACCTAATGATTTTTTTGTGTGAAATAATTTAAATGACAAAGGTCAAGTTATACGGAATATTAATTTATCTGTTGGTACTGAGGCTTTTAAATAATTCAAATATATCGTTTGCTATAGCTGCCATGCTTCTGCCCTATTCGAAAAGAAGCCTTTATTTCAGCTAGTGTGTAAACCCTACAATACTTTCAATAACCATTTAGTAAATCAATACACACATTTACAACATTTGTTTGAAAACTTTGCTAAGAAAAAAATTCTTAAAGATTTTTTTTTTTTTTGATATTTAGATGAGCTACCACCTTTTTCGATTCATATTTTTTTTAATATAGTTTTGACTAACTAGTAAGAATTTGACTTGCAAGGTTGTTGTGCGATGTTTAATAAAAACGATGCTAATGCATTGTGTAAAGAAAATAAGAGTTTGCTTGTGAGTTTAGCTCCTGTCCATAGATTGCTTAGGTTACATGTGACCATTTTAGTTAACATGGCAAAGAGCAAGTGAGACACTAATTACATTTATTCTCATAAATTAATATAGCTTTAGCTAACCCCTTTTTAAGTTTTAGTGCTAGATTTAGAACTTATTAACCTCTTAAGACACTAGCAAAATCCACCACGTATATTCCTAATCTAAATATACTTTTCATGCAAATAAATGCTGAAAAGTATGTTTTGCAAAGTTTGTTTTTAATTATGTGTAATAGTTACTGAGACACGTCATCAGCGCTAAAAATACACATTTTTGTGCTATAAATGCAAAACAAAAGGCCGTATCACTTATTTGTAGTTTACTTTCATTTAAAAAAGTATTCAATGCCTTTAAATGCAAATGCCCTTAATGCAAAATGCTTTTAAAATTAACTACTAAAACAACTTTTGAAAAGTTTGATTTTTTTTTCAGAATCTCTAATATCGTATTGACCCTCGTTCAACTTTATTTTTTATAGAAATAAATGACTGATACCGCAATCAAAGGATGAAAACTGGTATTTAAATTTTCTTCTATCGGACCAGGCCAATTTTGGAACTAATTAACATGTTTGTATAACGCCAGGTTGCAAGAGGTCAAATTAACCCACTTTATGAACTTCAACTTTAAAAATGTCCAGTGAAAGCATAAATAAGAGTATTTAATTTTTCGAGCATTGTTGAACAGCTCAGATCGGTAACATAACATAAAATATGCCTTTTTTTTATGTCAAATGTTACTTTTCGAGGACGTAAAGCAGCCAACGTGATTTCCAGTTTTTCACCGAGAAATTCATAAAAGAAAAACCATTTTCTTATAAATGAGTCAAATCGGTATCATTTAGAAAAAACAATCTTACTCTCCCCGTTCCAATCGCCCATCGGCAACCATACCTGCAATGGACGTTACCATGCAGTGGTGACCACATCTAAAGCACTGCTACCTCATATTGAATAGATTGGATATGCTTAATATAGCTATATTATTTTTTAAAAATTTAAATTTATGCAAAAATATTGTTTCGTTACCACTTTTTTTATTTCAGAAATTTCTTTAAATTTTATTTTTATCTCGCAAATTGCATTGAACAAATCCGTATTCTAACATTTTAAAGAAAGATGCCATAGGCATTGCGTTTAAGAAAAGTAAGACAACTTATATTACGGTAGGTTAAAGCTAGATATGTGACCATTTCAGTTTACGACACCGAAAGCAGTGGGGCTATTACAGATATTCCGATCGATTAAATATGCTTTGGCGAAACCTTTTTAAGTTTTCAACCTAGTTTTAATCCTTATTCAAAAAGCCCATTTAAGGAATGTAAAGCTTTGTAAACCTTGCCAGATATGAGGTGCGAACCTCGGATATGTTCAACTGCACCTTCTAAAGGGCATTACTCATTATAAATTAGCCTAAGGATACTTTAGGTTCCTGCTCATGTGTCTTTGTTGTTTCTTGTAAAATAAGTTTCACAAATTTTCTGAAACCGCATTCGATTTCTTTTAACCCTTGATCTTCTGACATTACTTATGAGTATATACTTTTACTTATTAAAAAAAGTCATGGTTCCACATAGATAAGGTAGACTGACCAACGAGTGAACAGGCCCCAGTGAATGAACAGTTCGTAAATACATTCAAGCAGTAAAAATCATTCTACTGGATGGATTGGCAACACTGAGATCCATCATCTAGTAGAAAGGTCTCTGGCATCTGATTGGTTGTAATTGGTCATTAATTAAAATGCAACATGTTTATTGACTGGACATATTTGAAGAGTACGCGGGAAAACAGATTGATTTTGTAGAGAAGTTTCCTTAGTAGGCCACTTTGGCGATGATAGCGAGTGATCGCCTAAACTTGTATAAGGAAACCAGTTTCTTATACCATAGATATCATAGTTAAAGTAATAGAGTGGCAGATCACGTGACCCCTAATGCTAACGACGGGACGCGCAAGGAGCTCCCAGAAGTGCCCCAATGAAGCCAGTGTTGAAGGTCACGTGATATACCACGCTAATACTTTTTTCTTATCTCTGTGGTTCCTATCAACCAAGATTTAGGCGATTGGTGTTCCCAACGCTTGGACCAAGCGAAGAAGAGAGAAACCGGTTTTCTGCCGCCAAGCAGGCAATTGCGGGCGTCCGCCTAATAAATCAATCGGTTATTCCCGTGTACTCTTCATTTGTGTTCATTCACTGGTAAAATAAATGTTCATTCATTTGGCTTTTGTACCACTTTTTATTTGGACCCCCGAAAGACCCAAAGCAATGCAATATAAAGTCATCTTATTTTTTGTAGAATTTACATATAATGGCAGATGTGTTCATTGTCCAAAAACCAGAAGCTATATTCTCTTAAAATGTATGAATTTTCTTAAGACAGTCTACCCTACTTATTTAGAAGCTTCTACTTTATTAAGGTATTGAAGGAAAGAAGCGTAGTTGCAAATTCTCTTATTGAACTTGAAAGGGCTGGGGAGCCCAGTCGGTTAAGGCGTTCCCCTTGCATGCGGATGGTCCGAGGTTCAAGCATTTCCAAAAATAAGAGAAAGGTCCAACTCTGGCGTCGTCATGTCACTTGAATGCAGTTTTAAATTATATTGCACGTCGCCAATAGCCCTCGTGTGACTCCAGTGCTTAATGTCGGACTCTATTTAATTTT
Organism: Hylyphantes graminicola; assembly: GCA_023701765.1. Lineage (NCBI taxonomy): Eukaryota > Metazoa > Arthropoda > Arachnida > Araneae > Linyphiidae > Hylyphantes > Hylyphantes graminicola. The sequence continues at coordinate 61,580,571 of CM043112.1, forward strand.
ACATAGAGGAATTTATATATTTTGGAGTTTTTGTTTCGGTTTTAAATATCAGTTACATATAACTTTTAATTTAAATTTTCTAACTTTAAATTTACTGTTTTTCATTTATTTTTTTTCTAAGGTTTAAAGTGCATCAGGGTCTATGAAAGTCATTCTAAATAACATTCAATACTTGGGTCAATATTAGGGAAATGGCTAATTTGAGTCTCGAACAAATTTTTAATATTTACAAAAAGTCCATCTCGGACTATTTTTCTTGCACAATAACGCGACTTTTTATTTTAAATCATTTTAAAATTATCACATTTTGTGCTTATTTCCTACTAGGAAATGTTTTGATAGTTTAAAAAGTCGCAAATGTAGCGTGTTATAACTCAGCGATACTTGTATCTTATAACTCTAAGAATGATTTTTTTTTAAAAATTATTCTTAAAAATTTAGTTAGAACCCCTACCACTTTTTTTGTAACTCGATAACTTTTGAAATGTTTTTACTAACTTATTGATTTTAATTTTACTGCGATAACATTAAAAAAGCCTTTAAAAACGATGCTATATTCATTGTACAAAGAAATAATTAGATTTTGCTTCCGAGTTTAGCCCCACAGTCCATAGAGTGGTATCTGCCGTGGGGAGGTAAACTACAGTAACCACAACAATGAATTGGACATTTTGCTTTGAAAGAATCAGTTTTTCGAAAGACTACTTTCCTTCAGATTGGAGTTATACGAGTGCTTACAACAATGGCCCAAGTCTTTTGTCTACATAATGCTATGGGCAGTTAGACTGTAGTAATGGCAACAATGAGTGGTACCATTTTCGATCTGAAAAATAAAACCCAGTATGTTTTCTTAATTGTTAGAGTAATTGAGTGCTTGCAACAATGGTCCAAGTCATTATGGAAACTACTTCAGATTACCTACCCATGACAGAATACTGCAGTTGACCTGTTGAATATTTCAGTTTGCGAGACAAAGACCTGTGAGGCGCTAATTATAGATATTTTGATACATTAATTATTCCTCGGGGAAGTCCCGTTTTTAGTTTTCTACCTAGCATTAGTAGGGGAGAGGAGGGGGGATTGGGACGGTGGGAGGGTTGGGACAACTGAAATTATGGCAAAATAAATGAACTAATTTTATTTTCAGTCTCACCACCAGATAGCATATGTATAGCTTCTTGTTGTTACCTATTTCCAGTTTATCCAGATTCAACTCTCAGTTTACATTCGGAAAAAGTTTATTTTCACACCTCCAGAGAAAGTTTTTAATCTATTTTAAGTTTTATTTCTTTACTCATGTAATCTCTAAAACAAACATAATACAGTGTCACAGTACTCTTAAAGATACAATGTACACTTATCAGCAATTTAGTTAAGTCTAAAGTCAGCATGTATTATGTAAGAAGTTATTTTTTCGAAGCATTATGTAGAGGGAGGAATGGGACACACTGAAGGATTGAGGAATGGGACATGTCTATTCCTCGTTTTTAAAGTAAATTCTTCCTTTCTCCCGTCCATACGTTCATTTAATAAAGCCAAACTTAGGAATCCATCGAATAAAAGTAAATGAAAAAAAAAAGGACAAAAAAATATTAACAGATACCCCTGAAAAGAAGGAAACTGAGAAAGCAGAAGCTGCCAGACTAGGAAAAAAAGGTACCAACTAAAATATGTATGTGCAAGCCTAAAATTTAAAAATTCAAAAGAAAATTACCGTTTAAAGATATGAATCCAGTGATAGCGAAGAGTCATTATTTTCATTACATGACAGTTCTTATGATGACATGGAAATAGCACAAGAGATTGACTGGATGAAGGACAAGTCTAACATAAGCAAATACGATTTTGTGCTTGTCAAATTCCTCACCAAACAGTCAATTGTTTTCTACGTTGCAGTGGTGGAGAGTATTGGCAATGATGAAAGTTACAATGTAAAATTTTTGAAAAAAGGACAAGAACGAAAATTTTAATTTTCCTCAACAGGATGACTATACAGTAAAATAGAAAAAAAAAACATTATCATGAAATTGCTGCCACCACAATTGATTGGTGGGACCAGTAGAGAGCAGCCCTGCTTTTCTTTTGAACTTAGCCTTTCTATGATATTCGATAATTTTTCTATAATTTTCAAATGTGTCCCATCCCTCCCATACCCATGTCCCACTCCTCCCTCCCAAGAGGGAGGAATGGGACAAAATTATTGTAACTTGAATTTCCCACAGTAATGAAATTGTTTAACATTTAAATGGTGTGTATTTTTTAAAAATAATTTAAAACATGTAAGTTTATTATTTGACCATTTTCATCGATAAATAAGCAGGGGATAATGAATAAAAAATTATTTATGTGAAAATGTCCCAATCCTCCCTCATCTCCCCTACTCATTAAATTATTCCATTTATGGGGAATGAGACCAAATGACCGCGGTTTGTCAAACAAAAGTGCCGCATATTTTTACAAATGGTTTCTGTATCGCATATTTTTATATTTCTATATAGCAGTCTCTGTATCGCATATTTTTACAAATGGTTTCTTTTATGTAAATTATTAATTTTTTGTTCATTTTATCATTATGCTATTGCTAGTTGTTGAAATAACCCTACGGGGCAATTTAATTACCTTTTAAATGGGTGCATTGATTTATTGAGTGGTAATTGATAGTCATGCAGTGTTGCACACTCCTAGTTTCATCAGTGGCCGTGCCTGCATTGGATGTTTCCGAGATGCTGCGGTAAAGTCTAATGCTGTGGCTGTCCTGCTTCTGCCCTATTCGAAAGAATAGTTAATTTAAGCATTTAATACTTTCGTAATATTACTGCTCCATTTGTTTTTCTTTTGTATTATTTATTGATTTTACTTAAGTAACAAACAGTTTAAAAATGAATTGAAAAATTCCCCAATATTAATTTGTATTAGATTATTTAGCATTTAAGTCGCTTCACACTACAAAGCCCAAGCATTGAAGCTTTTAGTTTGGCAATTTTTCAAATAAAAGTGTTAATGAGTGACACTAGTGGTTATTTTTTCATTTTTCTTTTTAAAAAATCTAAATTGAGACTAGTAAAATTAAATACAGTTCAATTAAGGTTCACGGGAAGTTCTTAATACATTAGTTTCAATTATCTGAAAACAAAACTTAAAATATCTGAGACAATTTAAATCTTCAATTCAAAAGTTAGATTTGTCGCGTTTTTTTTTTTTACAATGGCCCAAATATTCTAATACATTTACTTTTCTTTGTTTTATTTTTGTTATAATGCTAAAAAGCTGAGGCACCCTTTTAACCCATTAGGTAAATTTGAACATATGTATCCAGAAGTGGATATTTTTAATGATTTTTTTTTCAAAACTTGTATTACTTCAAGCGTCTACTGCTAAGTAAATATTTCAGAATAAACTTTTAATATTTTTTTTACCTATTTGATATATATTCCAACTATTTTAAATCCAACAAACCACTTTTTTAGTTGTACATATTTTGTTAATGATTATTCATTATTTTGTCATGACCATGTTCTTGGCTGGACAAGAATATCTTAACTTAAAATAAACGATTTAGTTCGTTATAAAAAAAAATGGTAACAACACAATTTTCAATTACTGCTTATTAAATCAACACATCCAATGTTTTCTTTATTATTTGCTCTTGTACGTAATTTTAAGAACTTTTAAACCTAAAAAGTTCTATAGCTGAAACCATTTCTCCATGTGCGATTTTCTAAAACCTTATCCAACAGATTACCGGGAACTCATGTACCTAATTCAAGTCAAAGAGTGGGCAAAAATGAATTCATAAATTTAATAATCGCAATTTTTAATGGGTTATTGATAATTTACACTAGCACTCAACATTACATAAAGAGTCTATTTGTAGCATTAGTTATTTTTACAAATATAATGTTCAAGAGTTTTTATACAGTAGTTATTTTTCATTTTTTTGTAAAATTAAATGGGATTATTAATATATAAATTCGTTTTTTTTTTTTTAAAGTTTCCTTAGATGGTAGGGAAATATTTGACGCTTTAGTTTCACAGATACATATGTAATAAAAACTTCATTAAAATATGGAATTAGAGTTAAATTTGGAGCATTTTTTTTAATCATAAGACACGTATTATATATTTATTTGGAATATTGCAACCATTCAGTAACAGAAAACTGTTTTAACTCTGCAATACAAAGCAAAAAAAAAATGGGTTTTAACAGTAAATTTAGTTCGAATAGGGGTATATGTATCCACTATAGTGGATAAAAGTGGATTAAACAAATCTATTATAATATATTTTTTTTATTTAAAAAATAAGAAATGTCCATATATTTTTAAACAGTTAATGTATCACACGTCTACTTCAAAATCAATCTAATATATAATAAAGGGCTATTTAAAAATCTGTGTAGATACGATACCACTTTTTTTAAAATTGCAAGTGCTTTATAAAATTTAATTTTTTGGGAAGTTCAATTTTCCTGTTTCCACTAATTCTTTTTATTTGGAAATGAAAGTATTAATGGTGTTTAATAAGTCTTCGCAACTGCGTTAAAGCAATCTCTGACTTCACAGGGCAAACCGGTTTTTGTATTAGCGACATTTCAATCTTTTTCCTACTTCCATGCCAGGCCACTTCGGGTTGTATCATTCTGTGCAAACCTACTTCTTTGTTACCACTGGTTTTTTGTCGACTGCCAGACGCAGACACTTATACCGCCACACTAACTCCAGTCCCTTACATCCAAAGGTGCCGGTTCGTCTTTTGACTGTGGTTCTAAATAATGAGGCCTGTTGCTTCCTCGACTATTTTTTTTTTTGTATAGTAACTCCATTTTTGATGGAAATCCTGAAAACAATTGTTAAATGTTTTGTTATTGAATTCCAAATGAAAGTTTTCAAGGACGTGAAGTAGCCAACGTGATTTCCAGTTTCGGAATAGAACAATTTTCTAAAAAATTAGTCAAATCGGTAACTTTTATTAAAAAATTCTACTCTCCCCGTTCCAGTCGTCCATTTATGGCCCTACCTGCGCTCGGCGTTTCTGTGCTGTGTAACCAAACCTAAAGAACTGCTACCACATATTGAACAGAATAGCCATATCTCTATTGTATTAATTTTTTTTCTTGAAATTTATGCACAACAATTCTTTCGTTACCACTTTTTTTTAATCAGAAACTTGTTTAAGAATTTTTTTTCTCAAACTTGAGTTTAATAGGTATTTCGTAGAAAATTTTATTTACATAACCGATGCCATATATAGGCATTGAGTATACGAAAAGTAAGAATTTATTTCCGAATGGAGCAACAGTATACAGGGTGTTATAAATAACGCTCGCTTTTCGGAGTGGTCTGTAGATTAAACGAATAATCCAAATGCATCAAAAATTGAGACCCTTACTTATCAAGAAGAGGGAAATAGAATGGAATCATAAAAAAATACATTATCCTAAAATTTAATCGTAAAAAAGAATAATCATAAAAATCAAACTCGTCTATTAACCTGAGTCTAAATTACGAAGCGTCGTCAATTACGGCCAACACAGATAGTTACGCTTGTAATTTGGAACCCTGGTCAAGAGACGATTTTCTTTTTTACGAAAAAGAATGGAATCATAAAAAAGAAACTCGTGTCTTGACCAAGGTTCTAATTACGAGGCGTAGCCAATTATGGCTAATTACGGCCAACACATCCAATTACACCTAGTAATTTAGTGCTCTGGTCAAGAGACGAGTTTGTTTTTTATGATTCCATTCTCAACCCCCCCCCCCCCTTCCTTCTTGATTAGTGTCTCAAAGTTTTTTGCATTTGGATTATTCATTAAAGCTACAGACCACTCCGAAAAGCGAGCGTTATTTTATAACCACCCTGTATATATTTGGTTGAGTTCGGATGTGACCATTTTAGCTTACTGCTTACTAGACAGTAAGAAATGGGGCCAATCACATGCCCCCTTTATGGGTTATTTGAACAACAGAAAAAAATACGGATCCAATATTCTAGGCATAAGAATAGTTTAAGCCAATAATTTGTTTTTAGTTAAGTACCCAATTAGCTTATTTCTCGTCACTTGACCAGGGTCTTAACTGCGAGGCGTAATTGGCTGTGTTAAAATTCTTAAAGAAGGCTTGAAAATAGCAGCAGGAAATGACTTCATTGCACTACAATTTTGATTATGCAGTCGTGACCAATTTTTTAAGGCGGTTGAAATCTATTTTGGAAGTTTCTGGACAGTTTTTAGGTTTTTGAGTTGAACTTGTATGTGCTAAAAGTGTCAACATTGGAACTTCCAAGAATTCAAAGAAATGAAGCTCAACAATAAGGTAGGATGTTTTGAATAAGATTTAGATTATCTTTAGTTCAATTGCATGAGATTAACCCTTTAACCTCACAAGGTAAGAGAATTTCTCATCCCCGAAATACGAGTTTTTCTAGGCAGGAAAAAAGCGAAATGGAATCGTCCGGTATCAAAAAAATACCCAAGTGATTATTTCGGCCGTTAGTCATCCTATGGAATCGGACCTTTTTGACTTTGTGAATAAATAACATTCTAAGTTAATTGCATGAAACAAAATTTTCATAAGGGGAGGTCTTCATATTAAAAATGTTAACAACTTTGAAATTTCCAATAGTAACACCCATATTTGATTATTTAGAAATGTTAAGCATCCTCGAAAACCCCTAAATCTTAGTTTTTGTTACATTTGGATGAATATTTAACGAGTTATTCCATCGAATCACTTGATGTCCTATGGGGGACCATCTCAAGGTTGTTGGTTTAATGATGTTTATCTTCCTTTCCAAAGCCGTATTTGTTTATCAAGTTCATATATAATCTTATACACAGTCCCCTGAAGCGCAATTAAAAAGTATTTTGTGATTTACTCAGCAAATTATGAATAAAATAAATTAAAAATTGGGATTTCGCTTAAACTTCCTGTCTCTGTTATATTTCTGTAAAAATATTAAGGGGTTTCTATTTATAATTTTTTAAAAAATTAAAATAATAATTTTTTTTAAATATAAAATTTTTTTAAATACCCCAATATCGAATGCATTTTGTTTGGGTTGTTATAATTTCTTTTCAGAAAAAAAATTTGTTTCATTATCTTAATTATTTATAGATTGGGATAGTTTTTTATGTGCAACTCATTTAACATTATGGCACTTAAACTTTGCACGTCTCTAACTCCCCTAATAATGCTTAAAAACTAACAAAACTTGGCATTTCGTATTAAAATACGTCATAGATTTGAAATATGGACTCAAAAAGGGGTGTTGCCATTGGGAATTTTAAAGTTAGTAACATTTTCAATATGAAGACGGCCCCTTATGCAAATTTTGTGTCATGCAATTAACTCAGAATGTTATTTTTATAAAGTCAAAAAGGTCCGATTATATAGGATGACAAACGACCGAAATGATCACTGGCGGATATTTTTTTTCCACAGCACGCTCAATTTTTAACATACCCAACACCCCTATTTGTGAAACGAAACGGCCGAAAACGGCCTTCCCGATGTTTGCTGGTAGAGCCGTCCTGGGCCGGTTTCGAGGTTAAAGGGTTAAGCTGTATGTATTTTCTTGTATGCCAACGTATCCAAAACAAATCTTATAATGCTTTGCCGATACATAAATATTTCAGCTAAGATATTCTGATATAGATTTGTTGATGCAGTGGATTTGAAATTTTTTTCTGGTAGTTTACCGGAAATTTTCAGTTTTTTCAAATTAAACTTTTATGTGTTCAAACATAGTGTTATTTCCTACTGGAACTTCTAAAAATTCATAGAATTGAAGCTCAACATTAAGGTAGGATGTTTTAAATTAAAGGCCCTCGCCAGATAAGACGGTGAAAAATGCCCCCATTCCAATCGGGCTAATTTTTTTTCTGGAAATACCTCATAGTATGGACAACTTCTCAGCCAAATTTCAGCTCAAAAATATGACGCATTTTTGAGTAAAAAATTAAAGTTTTTTTTCTTTTTAAATTGATTATTCCCTGATTATATTTGATAAATCCAAAAAACTACTCATGAGTTTTTAGATATCATTGAGTAGTATTCTCAGAAAAATCCGCTCATAAATCTGATCGAGCGATCATTCTTAAAAATGCATTTTTATTTTTCAAAAAAAAATTTCATGCCAAAATCGTTTGGTCACAACTTAGGATTTTGTCTCTACATATTCCTCTATTATCAATCTATAATATATATTTTTTTCAGATTTTTAAAATTATTGGACGATAGTTTAAAAAAAATAAAATATTCTTAAAACCTGACTTTTTGCACTACTTACTCGGTAGATGGCACTCCTAACAAAGGCGGGGAAATTCAATCTGGGAGAATTTCTTTCGGACTAAAGAATTTAGCATAGATTTAGAAAGTAGCAGATCTGCCTCTAGGGGGAAAGGTGAAGCCATTTGTTAACCATTATCCCATAAGGCAGTTCGCAAGCTCTTGCACATGGCATGCCATACGCCACCAGATGGCACCATGAGATAATTCGACTAATAAAAGATATATATTCAATATTAACTAATTAAAACTTTTTACAAGTTTCGCTAGCATAATTTTATAACTGCATGCGTATTGATAATTTCTGTAAGGCATGAGGTATATATTCACAAAAGAAGCAAGTTAAAAATGCAGTTTTTATTGTATGTAACTCTTCGGAAAAACCATTTTTGTGAATCAGTATCCCATGATGCATTGCGAAAACGACGAAATGTGGATTCATCACGCATCATTGCGTTGTACGGGATTGCGCAATCGGTGGGCATGCTATTTCTAAATCTATGGATTTTAGAGCAAAAAAATCAGGCTTTAAGAATTATTTTTTTAAACTATCGTCCAATAATTTTAAAAATCTGAAAAAAAAATATATTATAGATTGATAATAGAGGAATATGTAGAGACAAAATCCTAAGTTGTGACCAAACGATTTTGGCATGAAATTTTTTTTTGAAAAATAAAATTGCATTTTTAAGAATGATCGCTCGATCAGATTTATGAGCGGATTTTTCTGAGAATACTACTCAATGATATCTAAAAACTCATGAGTAGTTTTTTGGATTTATCAAATATATTCAGGGAATAATCAATTTAAAAAGAAAAAAAACTTTAATTTTTTACTCAAAAATGCGTCATATTTTTGAGCTGAAACTTGGCTGAGAAGTTGCCCATACTATGAGGTATTTTCAGAAAAAAAATTAGCCCGATTGGAATGGGGGCATTTTTCACCGTCTTATCTGGCGAGGGCCTTTGAACTATTATTTCAATTTGAATTAATTAGGCTTTGTGTATTTCCTCGTACACACACGTTTTGAAAATACCTTGCCGGCAAATGTCTTGCCGAAAAATAAATGTTACAACTTGGGATGAATATATGTTTAGGTGTATGGCGCATGGCCATCAAAGGCCACATTGCGCCTTTACAACTTGGAAACTCGCATATAGATACGACGAATTTGATATCTATTATTAGCCTTTAAAGTTAATAATTGGGTGTTGACCAACTAGTATCGTCATCACTTTCGGCGAAGTTGACCGCTCTGTGCAAACTTATTAAACTAGTAGCCTTCACAAGCTCAATAAATACAAACATCCTTTAAAATGACATTGGAATGGGGAGCCCAGTCGGTTAAGCATTCGACAGCATGCGGAAGGTCCCATGTTCGGATCCTGACATCGCCAAAATAACTGCCGACCTATAAACGGCCCGCTCAGCCAAAAATGTCCGAAGAATAATACCCCGTGTAAGGGAGTACACGTTAAACATTCTTCAAATTCCTAACGCTGCGTACGGTGCCGCGTTTGACGGTTACGTTGGGTGCCTATTCAGGTGTCGGCTCTTCACTTGACTGCGGTTCTAAATCACGACGTCCGTCACCAATAGCCCTCATGTAGCTCTAGTGCGACGATAATTCAAAACCTACCTACCTTAAAATGACATTCATTGTCAACAATGAACAATAGAACTAAATAGATTTGATGTGACGTTGAGTGGTTGCAACGTAATCTAGGTTGAATTCTTTCAGTTTTTATTATTTTTAGACAAGTTCATTTTTATGATAACTAACATGGCTAAAAACAGCAATTTTTAAAAAAACTCTTTGATAAAACATTGAATTTCATGTTTGACGTCACGTTGAGTGGTTGTAACGTAACCCAAGAATTTATTTTGTCATTGTTAAGACGCGTTTAGTTTTACGATGCTATCTAAACAAAACAATTTTTTTAAAAAAATGGGTACAAAAATTAATTTCAATTTTTATACATTCAAAATCAGCTTGTTGAGACTCCCAGCAAAGGAAAAAAACAGATATAAATGTGTCTTCAATCACAGAATTACCCATTTTCAGATAACTAAAATCTTTTATCCGAACTTAATTCATCCGATGTTTCTTTCTATACACTGTGAAAGCAAAAGAGTGAAATCCACTCCAGTAGGATAAGTGCATTTTCGACAATGGAAAGGAGTGAATATTAACTAAGACTGAGTTAAAATCACTCGTTTGGAGTGATCCTGTCGGAGGTTTTACACACAAAGGATCCACTCCTTTCGGGGAAGTGCATTTTCGATACTGGAGGAGTGAAATTAACTCAGACGGAGTTAAAATCGCTCGTTCGTTTTAAGAGTGCACGGCCTTGGTTGATATATGTTTCATGAACTAGAACGGCTGATTACAATCCACACAGTCCTCTGAATGTGATCGAGGAAAAGGCTAATAATTCGAAAAAATGGGTGCAAAATGGCTCTCGCGAAAACTTCGTAAGATTCCTACTTGGAACTGCGCTATAACGACTTTTAGGTACTTATGACTTTCTTGGTGGGGGGCAAGATAGCCAAGCACTGCGACTATAAGTCTATTACTTACAACATAGTTCCTTAGAACATTTCGATGTTATTTGATTATAGCAAATATATATTTAAAAAAGTAATAACCATTTTGGGGGGAAATACCCCGAGTCATCAATACCAAACTCGGTCTACTATAATGGACTCTGAGACAGGACATGGTTTTTAATGAAACTGTCCGCTTAGCCCGCTTCCTCACAACATTTGTGTTCAACAATAATAAAAATGCGCCAAACTTTGTGCTTTCCATACATCCATTCGTCTAAAAATAAATCTATTTGTTTGCATACATCGATAAAATAATAAAAAAAATTCATTATTCTTAAGGAATTTTAATTTTTTAGATTTGCTACCACTTTTTTTTTAACTCAATAATTTGTTATATATTTTTATCTCTAATACTTGTAAAATGTTGGTGTCGAATCTAAGCATTTAAACAAAACGATGCTAAAGGCATTGTGTTAAAGATTAATAGGATTTTACTTTCGAGTGTAGCCACACTTCATAGTGCTTAGACTATATGTTACTATTTCTGTTCACGAGACGAAGAGTAATGAGGCGCTAATTGCAGATATTCTGATAATTTAACTATGCTTTGGAGGAGCCTCTTTTTAGTTTAGTAAGAGTAGATTTGATGGGATGTGAAATTGTCATATTTATCCTTTCAATCACCCATTATAAAATGTAAGTTGCAATGGTGTCGGAAATCTGAAATGGAGATTTTGCGTCTTCCATACGTTTTGAAGAGTGCCAATTCCGAAAAAGTGGTCTGTGAATATTGGCCCATCAAAATGCAGCAACTCTACAGCTCGATTTAAAAGAGCTACGGTCTTCAAGTTTGGTACTGGTACTGCGATGAAAAAACCTTATGTACTGCTACCCTGTATTGAATAGATAAGCCATGTTTCTGTAATTCTAGTACTGTAATCTCTGTAATTTTTTTTTTCATTCAAGTTTATACAATAACAATGGTTTCATTACCACTTTTTTTATTTCATAAATTTCCTTTTACCTTTTTTATCGTATTAAACAGAGCAACGTGGTTAATTAGATATTCCGATCAATTAATTATGCATTAGCGAAGCCTTTTGTTTCATTCTAGTTTTAGTATTTATTAAATTACCTTTAGGGATGAAAAGCTGAGTGAATCTGGCCAGATTTGGTGCTCGAATCTCGGACATGTACCACTGGATCCTCTAAAGTGCCATTTCTTATTCTAAATTAGCATAAGGATACTTTGGGTTCCTGCCTAGGTGTCGTCCTTGTTACTTGAAAAATAGGTTTCTTAAATAACCGAAACCGCATGCGACTTCTTTTAACCCTTAAACTACTGGCATTATTTATAAGGCGGTTTTTGTGCTTTTCGTTGTTCATTTGGAGGAAATGGGAGCAAGGTGGAATTTTCTGATTAAATCGAACGGTTTTGGCACACTAGGGTCTAAAGTGAAAGTAAATTCTTTAGAAAAGTTTAACGTGTTTAAGTTTAGGTTAGAAAGTTAACGTAACGTTTTGACGAATGCCTCTTGAGAATACTTACAGCCACGTTCTAGGGACCGAGTTCTTCCGTGTGTGCCTAGTTTAAGGGTGCAGTCGAAGCATTTCTAAATTGTCAACCATTTTTACTTCTGATTTTCTAATGTGACATATAAGGTAAAGAAAGTCTTGCGAAGGAGTCGAAAATCCGGAATTGATATTTTGCGTTTTTTACTCGTTTTGACGAGTGCCAATTTCAAAAAACATGTTTCAAAGAAACGGTCCGTCTATCTGTCTGAAACCCTTCTACAGCTCGAACTAAATGATCTAAGCACTTGGTTCGACTTCCTAGTACCAATCGCAAGTTATTAAAAGGCTTTCGAGAAACTCGTGCATGCACAAAGGGTAGCTGCGTTAGTACTTTTTTTGGTTTCAATGACCACTGCTGAAAAACAAAAAATAAAGAAATTCAGAATTCCATCTTAGTAAACGAGTTCCCAGCAATCGCAACAATGAGCTGTACTATTTTCGATCTGAAAAATAAAATCCTGTTTGTTTTCTTAATTGTTAGAGTAATTGAGTGTTTGCAACAATGGTCCAAGTCATTATGGAAGTTAATGCAGTTTACCTGCCCACGGCAGAATACTGCAGTTTACCTGGTGAATATTTCAGTTTGCGAGACAAAGACCTGCGAGGCATTAATTATAGATATTTTGATACATTAATTAGGCTTCGGAGAAGTCCCTTTTTTTTAGCTTTCTAGCTAGCTTTAGTACTTATTAAATTATTCCATTTACGGGGAATGAGACCAAATGACCGCGGGTAAATATACATATAATAATGATGAGATGAGAATTTAGGCATAAGTCCTAGTTTGTACATATTTGTACAATATAAAGTCATTTTCTTGGTCATTTTTTCAATATTGACCTCACAATTTGCCGCGCAAGCCTAATCACAATGTGTTCAAATAGCTTTATGTTTAATATCATTTATTTTAGCTTGGGCTAAAGTTTCATAAATTTTAAAATTTGATTGGCACCATTTCTATCTTATTCCTCCTTCCATGCCAGGCCACTTTTGTTTGTCTCACCCTGTGTAAACCTATTTCTTTATTACCACTGGCTTTTTGTCGATTCCAGACGCATAGCTACGACCCATAGACGTTTACGCGATCGCTAAATTTGTCGTGCTTTTTACGATGACCCAAGTATTCCAATGGATATTTTCTTTGTTTTATCTTTGTTATAATGTGAAAAAACTGAGGATTTCTTTTAACCCATTTGTTAATTTTGAACCAAAGTATCCAGAAATGGATTTTTTAAAAAACTTTTATTGCTTAAAGCGTCTACTGCTAAGTACATCTTTGAAAATAAACTTTTAATAATTTTTTTCTTCCTATTTGATTTATAATTTCAACTGCTTTAAATCACACAAACCACACACACTTTTTTAGTTGTACTTATTTTATTAATCAATTTGTTTTGACATATTTTAATTAAAAAAAATAAGAACTATCCATACATATATATTTTTTTAAACTGTTAATATATCACACGTCTACTTTTAAATCCATCTAACAAATATACTATCGATAAAATATACATATAATAATGAAGCACTATTATAAAATTTGATTTACACTCGACACCACTTTTTTTAAATTGAAAGTGTTTATATATATTTATGTTTTGTAAGCTTATTAATCACAGACATTTCTGAATAAAAAGTTTTAAAAAAAACGACCTGTGTCGTTGTAAAAAAAAAATGAAAGAGTTCGCCTTTGAATTGCTGTTATCAAAGTGTTGACCTTAACTATGATTTTTTAATTTTTTTTTTAATATCTACAAAAATAATACAATTCTCATGCGATTGGCATTCAAACAACTGTCTATTTATAAAAGTCACTTTAGATTAAGTTAAATCCCACCTTAGAAGGATACGTAAAAAGGAATTTCCCTCACTATTTACTTATATTTCCTTCATTGCTATTAATTCATGTGCTCAAACACAACCCAAACTTGATGGTAATCCTGTGTACATTTTATTGTTCTTCTACTGGGTGGCGCAAATAAAAATGACCAGCATGGAGCGGAACGGAAAAAAAAAGTGTTAAAGTCTACAAAGCTAAAAAAAAATTCTTTAGAAAAAGTAAACGTTATGGCCAGATGGTACTTAGAAGTCTCGTTTTTAAGGCCGTTTTTTAACTTTTCATTGTTTCTTTAAGGGGAAATAGATGATAGTGGGTTTTATGAATGCAGTACTCAGTTTAAAATACATTATAAACTAAAATGGTAACGTAATTTTGTTAAATGAATGATTTGTTGGTCAGTGTAATTTAGTTGTTATAAATAGAAAGGAACCCAAAAAGCTTTATAATAAGAAACGGCAAATAAAATTTTAAATCTTAATTCTGTTTATAAAAAGGTACAATTGCGATCAATGTGAAACTATGAATTTAGGAAAATTGTTGCTTCATTTTAGTTCACAATATAAATAATTCTGAAAGGTCAAAAAAGACAATAGCTCATTTACTAGTTATTTGCATTTATTTAAATCCGCATACATTTATTTCGAATATATTCATCAATTGTCGGAGTCTAAGTTTAATCTATAATAATAATATCTTTAACAGTAATTAAACAGTAATGTTTTTTAAGAGTGCTAGATTTATCAGTAACTAAAGCCAGACATATATGGAAGGACAGGGTCCCTTGCCCAAGTACTCGTGTCACGTCAAATATGACGTGAAAATAAGGTCATATTTTTATAAATGACGTCAACAAGTAAAAAATCACGAAAAATCTGACGTCAACTTTTCGTCAGCTCAGCTAACGTCTTTTAATGACGCCATCTTCGAAGTCATTTTCTTGTCAGCCAAATGACGTGATGCAAAAGACGCCAAGTAGTTAGTCGCAAAACGACCAAACTGACTAAAGTGACGCCAATTTCACGTCGAGTTATCGTGAACGAAATACGAACTACCGGTGACGTCACTTCCGTCTCTGTAGCGCGGGAGCATTCAACAAGACGCCGCGACCGCCATTTTGAGAATATTCAATGTAGGTAGCAGCTTTCTTTTGTGTTTCTGAATACGATGCGTTTGGCGTCTCCGAAGTAAGTTTTCCTTTTCTTTTAAAAATTTGTTATCATATATAATACTTTTATGTTTCTTATTATTTTTCATATTTTAAGCAGTAAATTCTTATTTTTTATGTGTTTCTGATTATGTTGTTAGTTTAGTCTATGCTTGACAAGACCTAACTGAATGCGTATTAGGCATGTAGCTATATTCAAATATGTATCGTATTGCATTTAAATTACTTGCGTTTTACTGTGTTTGCGGTAATGTAATCTTTTTAGGAAGAATTGTTGTAATAGCGATATACAGTTAAAAAAAAATGTTTTCTTTTTTTGTTGTGTTAATATGAGATGTATGTTTATTCGTTCGGTGTAAGCACTAAACATTAACACTTTATGCTATTAGCTTGTTTTAAAACAAAACTTTTTAAATGTTAGTAAATTCGTATCTACACAATTTAAACGAATATAATTTTAAAAACTTATAAAAGAACAAACGTACAGGGTGTTCCATAATTGACCGGAATAGTATAGGACGCAATTCCTAAATATTTACCCGGCCCCCGCCAATGAAAAACGGCTAACTAATTGGCCGCCCTTTCGGTCGTGCATGAAATCTTGCACTGGAGCTACACAAGAATGTAGTACTTTTAGTTTGGTTTGTTTGAATTTACATCTGATAAAAATTACAGGTTCAACTAGTTTTCAAAAAAAAAAAATTAGGATGCTGTTCATTTTGATAGGTTGTTGCATTATTGTTAAAAAAAACTTGATGTTGACCATCAGTTTAAACATAACAATTATTGTATTTTTCATATTTATGCTGGGTAGGTATGTACATATATATTCCGGCTTGTGTGCATGATCAGAGACCCGCTTATTGGTTGGTTGGTTGGTGGACATATATTTTCAGGCTTGTGTGCTTGGTCGCAAGGACCCGCTTATAAACCATCGTCAAGTAGGACAGCACAAGACACACACAAACACTTATGACAGATGTTGCCATCTGTCGCCACCTCCGCAATTTAGACATGTCCCTGAAGGGTAGGGAAATTTTCTCCATTGACCTGTACCCATGGTGAACTGCGCAATGACCGCCCACAGGACTTTCGGACCCAACAGATTTTACGAGCACGTACTCCGCATATACTCGACAAACACAAACATCCATGCCTGAACGGGATTCGAACCCGGACCCAGCAGCTCCAGAGGCACCCGCTTATAAGATTTCGTCAAGTAAGACAACCACAGAAGGACTTATTACTGACAGAGAAAGGAAGTACACCCAGGGCGAAGGCGGGAATCGCACCCGTTACAGCGCGCAGACTGCTAGCGTAATTGTCTGCGATCCAAACCATTACAACATCCGGGCACCTGCTTATTTATATTAATAAAAGGAAAAAAATAGTAAACAGCACAAAGAAGGAGGGTTTGTATGGCTTAACGGTGCATGTATGTGTAGTGGTTCTGCTATTGTTTTTTATGGGTCGATCCTAAAAAAGAATCGACCCTTCAAAAATTTGTTCATGTGTTTGCAAATAAAGTTGAAAACAAACGAAAATATAGGGTGGGTGAAATTATGTGTTTACTCATACTACGATATTTTCTACATATCCGCCATTAGCAGCAATAACGTGACGCAGTCTTAGAGCAAAATTACCGGCCGCCTGTTTGAAAATTTCTGGTGGGATGGCGTCACATGCAGCAGAGATGTATTGCTTTAGTTCCTCAATTGTTTCGGGATTGCGACGGTACACTTGATCTTTTAAATATCCCCACAGAAAGAAATCACAGGGGGTCAAGTCTGGTGAAAGAGGAGGCCAATCCATACCACTTCCTGTATGTGTGGGATAGTCCAATGCAATCACACGGTTATTGAAATGTTCGCTCAAGAAATTAAACACGTCGGCCGTGCGATGGGGTCGGGCACCGTCTTGCATGAACCACGAAGTGCTTTCAGCGTCATCTAAGGCATTTTGAATCGCCACAAATTCACGAAGAATCTCTAGGTAGCGGAGGGCAGTAATAGTTCCGGTTCTGAAAAAGGGGCCAATGAGTCCTTTGGACGAAATGGCGGCCCAAACCATTACTTTTGGTGGATGCAGAGATGATGGAACTGCAACATGGGGGTTTTCTGTTCCCCATATGCGCCAGTTCTGTTTATTAACGTAGCCATCCAGCTGAAAGTAGGCTTCATCCGAAAACCAAATGTTGTCTACATTTATATCACCAACATCAATCATTTGCACCATATCGTTAGCGAATGTCTCCCGTGAATTAATTGAAGCAGCGGTGAGAGGTTGCCGAGTTTGAATTCTGTATGGAAACATGTGCAAGCCCTGCCGCATGAGACGATACGTCGACGTTGGCTTGATTTGAACCGTAGTTGCAACACGGCGGACGGATATACAAGGCTGCTTTCGTATTACTGTTTCCACCAGCTGAGCATTAGCAGTGGTTGTTTGCGAAAATCTTCTCCCGACAAATCCAGCTCTCTCATCATTCACGTTCCCAGTTCGTTGAAATTTTTCAAACAGCATCCTTATTGTGTCGAATTTTGGTCCTTTGGTAACATTAAACTTCTTTTTGAAACTCCGTTTTGTTGCATTAACATTGTGTTCTAGGCGGTGAAATTCCAACACCAAAAAAATCCTCTCCTCTAAAGAATAAACCATATCTTCACAGCAAGCTGGAGATTAATGAAAAGCACACGCTTTCAGCAGAAAGGCGATTTAAATATTCCCCGACTCCTCGCGACACTTTTCCCATCAGCCAATCAGGTGAATCTGGTGACTGTTCGCTACACTGACGTCATGGTTCTGTTTTGTTGAAGCCAAATGTTCATGTCATATTGAGCCAAGTTGCCAAGCTGTAGTTTATTTATTTTACAAGC
The DNA here is from genome assembly GCA_023701765.1 of Hylyphantes graminicola. Classification (NCBI taxonomy): domain Eukaryota; kingdom Metazoa; phylum Arthropoda; class Arachnida; order Araneae; family Linyphiidae; genus Hylyphantes; species Hylyphantes graminicola. The sequence goes on from CM043112.1 coordinate 61,598,866, forward strand.
ACGACATTTTGATTTTCAATCAGAAGTATAATTAGTATTTGACAAAAAGTGGAAATAGAAATATTTTTTTGACATTTGTTCTTATTTTTTCGATAAAAAATGTGGAAAAGTCGTTTTTTTACAAAAAATTGTTACTTAGAGCCCATTTTCCACACAAGATTTATTTATATATCTTAGACAAAAATCATTTAGCACAGCTTTTAGTTCAATTTTAAGTGTTATAAATAAGCAATTTTTATGGATTTTCTTTCTTAAATTCAATTTATATACATAAAAGGCAAAGTCCTAACTCACTGATTGACTCACTCAACGCCTAGCCAAAATTACTGAAGGTACAGCTACCAAATTTTATTAAAATATTCTTTTTATGTCGTAGGTGTCACTTGAATAGCGATTATAATTTACCGATGGAGTACTGGCCAGTGGGGAAGGGATCAATTGGTATAAAATAATTGTTAACATAAAAAAAATATCCGTTATTAAGGGTACACCCGTGCAACGCCGGGTTTATAAAGCTAGTACTTTTATATATCATTTGCAATAAGTAAAGTAGATGGGTAAAATTGCCTCTTTTGTTCTAAATGTGAAAGCTAAACTTTATATCACCCTTTAATTTAATTTTGAAAAAAAAATTGGGTAGTACCCTTTACAGCGCGCGGACTGCTAGCGATATGGCCTGCGATCCAAACCCCTCGGCCATCGATCCCCACATGACACCCTAAATTGTCTCCGTGTTGGTAGATGGTGCGATTGGTAGGTTCAGTCTCTACCCTACTATGGAACTAATTGGTCCCAACACATGCACATTTCGACAAACTGTACACTTCTATCGCAAAACGTTTAGCTCCTTCCAATTTTCAAACATCCAGCTCGAATTTGAAACACACCAAATTATTTAAATCGAAATCCAAACACAAAAATTCCATTTTCGTAGTTATTAATCATTTTTAGCTGTTTTAGGAACTGTGATGTAACAGAATCTGCAAATTGTAAAATTACTAGGCAATATGTCGATTCAACCAAACCGAACTCAAAACAAATGCATCCCTTCGTCAACACATTCTCGTGCTGCCCTAGTTCAAGTATGCAACCACGACCAAAACCCGTGATCAATTGGCTTTTTACTATTTTTCGGAGGGGCCGGCTCAATATTTCGGAATTGCATCAATTCCTATTCCGGTCAATTATGAAACACCCTGTATATCCAAACAAAGTTTTGTTAACTAACAATTAAAAAAAATAATTGTATTCATATCATGCATTATATATATTTATAGCTTACGGTGTTTTTTTTAATGGTTTCACATGGCGCGAATTGAAGGGTGTACTTTAATTTTGTCTTTTATTAATAAAAATATTCTAAAATATAATTTAATTAAGTTTAAGGTATTCATTCCCTTGTTTAAAATTAAAAAATATATATTTTTTCGAAACTCAAGCTTTTTCTAATTTATCATTGCATTTTAATAAGAATGTTATAATTGTATAAAAAATTTATAAAATAAAGGTTATGACACTATAAGTTATCATGAAAATAAAATAAAAATATCTTTTTTTATTTTATTCATGATGAAATTCTATTGAGTTCAATTATGTAAGCAAGAAAATATTGCAATGTGTAAAAAAAGAAATGCAAGCATAAAATAATTGTGTTACTTATTTCATATCTTTAATTCTTCTCTTATTATCCATTTTCAATAAACAAAACTAATAAAGAAAACATTCATAAGACGTAGTTTGTAATGAGAAACTCAACTTAAACTTTGAATCTCGACCCACTAGTAAGATTCCCTGGTTCAGTGGTAGAGTATGCGACTCTCATGCAGTAGTCCCAGGTTCGATTCCCCGTTTCCCCCTATGCGCTTTTACGCGAAATTATTTTCGGCGCGTAAAGGTTCCTCTCTATTTTCCCTCTTTTTCCCCTCCCCCTATGCAGTTCAATTCTTTGCCCATAGGAGCGCTTCGGAGAGCGGTCAAAACGGGTCGGAGTTGACGATCTGTAGCGCGTTAGCGTATATTATCTGTGGATAATTCAAACCTACCTTGACTACCTCTTTGCTATCAGCGTTAGCCCCTTGCTTGTGTGACAACGATCAACCCTAGTGATTTGTTTTTGGAAGGGCATGTCCAAGCGTCACTTTGGCTGGAGATGTCAACGTACATAATGGGTCCCTACCTTACAATTGTTAACTGCAGCAAGTGAATGAAGCTTCCTATTGACAACTTGGACAATTCGTGGAAGGGTCTTTCGAAATGATCCTTCGAACATCAAACAGGGAAGAGGGCTGAATTTGTTCCAATTTTTCAGGCAGGTGAACCTTCCGCAAAGGATGAAAAGGGCAAACAATGACCATTGGCGGCGGGAAAGCAATACTTCTTGGAAAAGGGACCCCCGGATGAGACCTGAAATGTGGTCGTAACCGGAGGTTGGTCTGGTCTTTCCGAGAGGTATTTTTAACATTAAGCGTATAGGGGGAAAAATCGGTGACTTGAAAAATTGCCCGTTTGCGGAGGTGGTCGCTTAATAGAGGTGGTCTCTTGTAGAAGTTTTACTGTATGTCATGGTACAACTTTCTAATGTCGCTTGGCAGCCAAGCGGCAGCTTGACCATGCTTCAAGATGAAAATTTTTGCCCATAGTAACTATAATAGGGCGACACAACAACTAAAATGTCATAATGAAATTTTGTTGCTGCATTTATCAGATTTACTCCTTCCACTAGCAGTTTTCCTTGTGTTAAAAATTGATTTTTTTATTTAGTTGGATATGCTGAGGCTAAAAGGAACTTCATGATGACATGACTTCTTTCGATCAAAATGTATTATGTAAGTTGCATTTTTATTCTATTTTATATATATCAATTATCAATAACTAGTTTTTTTACATCACAGACTCAAGTAAATATAAGTATAATTTTCTTTAGATTTGCAGTGAGATTTTGTGTTATTATTCAAAAATTTTATTTTTTAACTATAGTCCTTTTTGTGTAATTAAGAATATTAATTAAAGCTATAAGTATAGATTGAACCTTGACATACATCTTGGAAGTACTTGTAATGCTTATAACAGTTGCTTTTTTTAAAATTAATTTATTAATGAAAAATTTCGTTGCTTTCCAAATGCTGGTGAATACTAATTTTGAAATGCAACTTCTTTAAAATGAATTACAAAGTTTTAAAATTCCAATTGCAGTGTTTTGTGTATGCTCATGTTTGTTTAATTTTAGTTATATTTAAAGAACAGTTAGATGGTTAAATTGCAATTTTTATGACTTAAAATTTCTGAAAGTAACCATAACAATTACTTTTTAAAAATAACTTTCATTCCACTAGCATTAAAGCTGCTGTAAGCCAAAATTATTTTACCCTAAGTTTATTGCAAAACCAAAGTATTCATTTTGTTAAAGTAAAATCTAATTTACCCTCCTCCATAATTTATTTGAAATCTTAACTATTTATTAGACTTACTTTAAAAGCAGCCCTGGTAAAAAAAAAACAAATGTAAAGCTAGCTAATTTCAGACTTTTAATCTCCAATGTATGTCTTTTTCCATCTCCAGAACTTATTATTTACTCATTTACTGTTTATAATGGTTCCTAAAAATAAGTTATAATGGTTCCTAAAAATAAGTTATAATGTGAAAGCAATCACGACTCTTATTAGTTATTCGGAAAAATCTTGGGTGTAAATTTGGTTTTGTAATAGATCAGTTAGTTATAAAAGTTCACTTCTAACTTTATTTAGTATGATACATGCATCCTTATTAAATCAAACCAAATTCCAGCAGTAATAACTGACATGGGTCCCCGATGGAAAAAGAAAGAGAGCGGCCCAAATTAACACGGAGGAAAACGTTTGATGACAAGAAGAGGCGAGCTGGTCGGAAGCAAGAGCTGCTTCACAGGAGGTGGTATTGAGCTGTATTCCTTATCTGCCAGGGGAAGTGAAGATTACTAAGTAAGTACACTTCTTAAATAGTGATGTCTGTAAATTTCAATTTTCATTCGCGTCACGTTTGATTTTTTTTTAATCGCATTTTTAAAACATATGGGGAGGGGGATAAAGGGATCCAGGCATCCATTTAAGTACAGCAAACTTTATTTATGTTTTTTTTTTAGTTTGTTTAAAAAAAGATACTTTAGGAAACTATCTTAAAAGTCCATTTAACATCCAGGGCATAGTGAAAATTTTCAGGTTTCTACTAGAATTTCAAGCTGAGAATTTGTGAATAAAGTATTTTTTTTAAGTGGGTCAGGTCTTAAAAAAAAGTACTCTCCTAATTTCTTTGTTTAGATCTGCCCCTTGTGCACTTCTTAACATCAGCTGCATTTTTATTTTATTTTTGCTTCATTATTTGCAAAATTTATTGACAGCTTTTTTTTTTTAAATGGAAAATCTGTTTTCTATGACACAATTTTGCTGAAAAACTATTCAGCAAGGTTCCATTTAGAAAAAAGGTTCCTGTCGGGTTTTTTCTAAAAAGAAATATGAGAAAACCCATTTTCAATATAATGTCTAATCGGTAAAAATGTGTTGATTAGTGACTAATATTTTTTTTTATATAAAACCTAGTCACTTTTTTAATAAAAGAAAAGAGTTACAAGATGTGAACAATGAAATCAAATTTGCATTAAGTGTTTACTCATTTAAGTTATTATAAATTTAATATAAACATTCTTAGTTTTTAAATCTTTTACCTATCAATGCAAAATTAATGCAGGGTTGTCAAATAGGAAAAGTGGTAAACCTAGAATGCAAAAAATATTGTAATTTTTTGGACTGCCCAGAAATTTAATTCCATTTTTGGGGAAAAACCTGTTATTTTCGTGACATAGAGTACTACATATACTCATTAAGTTCTCAACTCTTTTGCAAGAATATCTTATATTTCGTAAAATTATTTTTGTAAGTAAGTAAATATTTGATTTAAAATTCGTGTAACATAACTAATTTGTCAAATAAATTGTGTGAATTGCTATAATATCTCATTGTAAAATGAGTTTTTCATTCACTTTCCTTTTCAGATTTTTTATTACATGGTTTAAGGCCATTCAAAATTTAAAAAAAAATGAAATTCTTTTAAGAAATGTAATGTGTTAAATAATAATTTTTCCCTAATGCTTGATACTTTTTGACGTTGTTAAAAAAGAAGTAAAAATGTGCTTCATTTTTGCTGGTCAATTTATTTTTTAAATATTTAAAGGTATATTCCCAAATGAATTTAAAAGACTAATATTCTTTTTAATAAAAAGTTGTCCTATAAAAGAAACAACATCATGATATGTCAACAATGAAATCAAATTTGCATTAAATTTTTGCTTTTTTAAGTTAGTATAAATTTAATATCAACTTTAATATTTAGATCTATCACAATTTAAAACGCGGGTCCGGGTGGAATGCAGGAAAATTTTAGGTGGTACATGTGAGTGATGTGGCTACATGATACTATTACCAGCTTCTATATGTATGAGCAGTCGGCACGCAAGCATAGTATTAATTATTTTAAAGATAAATCTTTAATTAAATTGTGGATCAGATGCAAAACCGAGTCCCTAAGTTGATATTTTAATATCAGGCAAACAACAATTTTCGCACTAAAGACTATATAAGTATATTTTGTGTGATGATTACTTTTTTGCAGAGTTTGCAATAACTTTTTATTTGTATGGTTGTAGACCTATAGATAATAAATAAAACTAAATTAATACCATTTAAATCTTTTTACTTATTAAGAGCATGTTATAAATAAACAAGTATCTAACCATTAAATATGAATTTTTCTCGGGAATTTAATTCAATAGGAGTAAATATTATATGTTTATTAAAACATTAAGATCAGGTGGTATGCCAAAATTTCTCAAAAAGTCAAGCGGTATGCATGTGCAAAAAGGTTGAACTCCAGACCTAAAACATAAAAATGGACCATAAATCAAATGGGGGGGGGGATATGGGGGTAAAATCAAGCATTTTCTAAATCATTACATTAAACTAATTTTCATGGAATTTTTTTTGAAAGTAATATACATTTGAACTGTTTATATTTCAAATATATAGGTATTTTTAATTTTTTCAAACTATATGCTTTAATATCTGGCAATTTAGGGAACTCAGTTTTATACCCTCATTTTCTCCCACCCTGGTGGAAAATGATCTCAAATTTAAAAATATAATGATATCAAAAATCCAAAGATCAAATTGAAACAAAATGATTCCTTATTTATTCCTCTTCACTTTTATTGTAGAAAAACTAACTTTTAAAGACAATAATAGTAGAAAAATAGAATATTTATTCAAAAGAGTATGGTCCTCTTGAGACTCCTGTAAAACTATACTGTACAGATTGCACTGAACTTTACAAAATAATCTTTATTGTATATTTCTGGAAATGATTAACAGTTTTACAGCATTGATTCAGTTAAGTACTTTACAACATAAGTTCTAGTTTGGATCATTTAGTAAATTAATTGCAAATATAAATATTACACATGGCATGTCTTCTGGGCATATTCTTAAATGTTCATTGTTAAACTTAATATGTTAAATTAAATTTAAAAAAATCTTATTAAATGAGTTTTTTAATAACACTGTACATTTTAATTACATTAAAATGGCTTTTAAAAAATATACTCCAATATAATCTAATTAAAGTTCCTTCACGACCAAAATTCCATTACATCTTGCATGCATTGCTAAACCTAACCATACCACCACTTTACCCCTCTACATTAAAAAATTTAAAATTCGAATTTTTCCTAGCTATTTTTGCAGAAATACTCTTTGAGAATGTGGCTATTGAATGTAACAATGCCTAAGAGCACAGCATTTTTTATAGAATAAATAGAACAAAGTTTTTACAAGTGAATTCTTAACAGCTGAAACAAAATTAACTTAAGAACAAGAATTTGAATGAATTAATGGTGTCGCCAGATTTTAAAAACCAAATAAAAGTAGTTAGAGATCCTCTAAAAATAATATTTTAAAGAAAAAGTGTAAAAAAATTTAATCTATAGTGGAAAAATGTATATTTGTAACATACCCTCATTTTCCCCCTGCCACCATTCCCCCCCAGCCCCCCTACCTTACAAATTTTCCCGGTTCAATTCCTTGAATATTCATTGAATTTTATGTCAGTTAATAGTACTCTAATATTTTCTATTTATTTTGTGTTAACTACATTGCGATCCAAAAGTTTAGACAATGACGTTTTTTTAGCTGTAAAATTTAGAATTGGGAGAGTAAAATTTCAAAACATCCCTATATATATTAAGGAAGTATTTTGAAATGCTATAATTGAAATATAATAGCTTGATTTGCTATAACAAATTTTTTTTTCATAAAATAAAATTTTGTATGGTCCCAAAAGTCTAGACACTAATACGAGATTATGCTAATTTTAAGTACATAATGACCTAATTTTGCATTTTTATTGATGAATCATATATTTTTTATATGATAAATTAAAGAAATACGATATCCGGTGAATTAAGCAAATTTAATAACGATATTAGTACAATTTTACACCAAAAAGACAATATAGTCACTTTAAATCTTTATTCAAATCATATTTACTTCAAATTTACAGTTTAACATATCTAAATACGAACCGAATGAATACCAGCCCATCACCTTAAAGTTTTGCCACGAATTCGTAGACTTATAGACAGTCATTGATCGATTTTCTTGATGAAAAGTGCAGTATTTCCCGTATAAAATCACAAAATAGCAACAGATTATTCTTTTTTGCACTTTAGTACAATGCAGAGACAGTCACCTCTTCAAAAACACCAAAAAAATTCGGTTATTCCAAAGTAAATTCACTCTACACCATTACAAACCTTTGATGCTAGAGTTTTTGAGGGGGAAAACCGGTGTTTTCAAAAGCATATTTTTCAATATTCGGTTAAACCGAACGTGTTTAAACAGCACTAAAGAGACCGGTTAAATTGTAACCGGTTCAAAGAAACCGGTTTTTCTCAAGAAACTTCAAATTTTAGTATGAAGAAGGAACTTTCGTAATTGTGTGGAGTGAACTTGCGTTAAAATTTCCTACTTTTTTTTGTCGTTTTTGAAGAGGTGACTATCTCCGCATTGTACTTAAGTGCAAAATAGAATGATATGTCGCTATTTTGTGATTTTATATGGGAAAGATTGCACTTTTCATCAAGAAAATTAGTCAATGCATGTCCCTAAATCCACGAATTCGTTGCAAAACTTTAAGGTGATGGACTGGTATTCATTTGGTTCGTATTTAGACATGTTAAATTGCAAATTTGAAGCAAATGGGATTTGAATAAAGGTTTAATATATCTTAATTGTCTGTTTGGGTGTAAAATTGAACCAATATCGCTATAAAATCTGCTTAGTTCACCGGATATAGTTTTTTTTTTTAATTTATCACATAAAAATTATATAATTCAACAGTAAAAATGCAAAATTAGGCAATTTTGTACATTAAATTAGCATAATCTTGTATTTGTGTCTAAACTTTTGGGACCATACAAAATTTTATTTTATGAAACTAAAAATTGTTATAGCAAATCAAGCAATTATGTTTCAATTATAGCATTTCAAAATACTTCCTTAATATATATAGGGATGTTTTGATATTCTAATTTCACAAATCTAAATTTTACAGCTAAAAAACGTCATTGTCTAAACTTTTCCATTTTTAAAATTTAAAAGCAAAGTTATTGAATTTTTTTTATGAAAGTATAGAAAATATTGAAAAATACCCTGTAATTTTATAATCCTTTAAATGTTCGACTATACATATATTTTAGATGGATACGGTTATTATGTGGGAAAAATATATGCTGGGAATAAATATTTAAAGTTTTTATAATGTATTTACATGTTATTTTTTCTTTTTCAGTTTTTGCTTGAAAATCTGGTTATGGAAGCAGTTATCTGTTCAAGTTATCAGTCAGCAGTTCAATTGTTAAAAATTGAAATTTTTTTTTCAAATAAAAATGTTTTGTTTCTAAATGATTTTGTATTTATTTAAAATATCAAGATTTTAAAAATTGCCAAACTGCAGTTCTGAATGTTCAGGGTGACACTTAAATAATTATGTGAGTTTTATATTACTATATAGGCTTTATAATAATACTATCTAAAATAACTGTTTTGAAGTCAAAATTGACTCTTATTTTAAAATTCTTAATTATGTACTAAATAGTTTTTGAAATTCAGTTTTCTGTTCTCATCTTATTTCTATGCAATCTCAATCATGGTGTAAAATAAAACATTGTTTAAAATATTATGGAATATCCTGAAGTTATGAAAAATATCATTTTTCAAAATAAGTAGTAAAAGATTTTTTTAAATTCATGACTTATGAATACCATGTTAAGTCATTAATTTAGAAAATTCTTTTAAAGGACAATATATTTTGAAAATGATTGTATATTTCTGTAACTAAAAAAAAAGTATAATATTTCAAACCAATTTTTGTTTTACACCATGACTGAAAATACAAAGAAATAAAAAAAAGAATTGCGTCATATAGTCACGTGAAATTAATGTCATTTGATCACGTTAAAATAGCGTCACATGGTCCCGTAAAATTAACGTCATTTGACCACGTGAAAATCACGACGTTAGGTCACTTAAAATTAACGTCAATTGATCACGTGAAAGTCGTGTCGTACTTGTCACGTGAGATTCACGTCCAAATTTCACGTGAAATTCACGTCCACCTTTCACGTGAAATTCACGTCCACCTTTCACGTGAAATTCACGTCCACCTTTCACGTGAAATTCACGTCCACCTTTCACGTGAAATTCACGTCCACCTTTCACGTGAAATTCGCGTTATTTGATAACGAAAAGTTCACGTCATGTGGTCACAAAAGAGTCATTTATTCACGTCAGATTAACGTCATTATTTGACGTCGAATATCACGTCTTCAAAATGGACATTGTCACCAAAAAAATGACGTCAATTTAAGGGCATTTTATGACCAAAAAATCACGTCATATTCGACGTCACACGGGTACTTGGGTGCTTTTGTTTCTCTAAATTGATTGGTGTCCTGAGCCACCGTGACATGTTCGCTCCACCCGCTTTATTAGTTAGACCAATCATTGAGGTGAAAAAAACTTACGGTCAGGTTTAAGGGGCCGAGTCTCTCAGTTGTAAGTCTTTAACGTAAGAGTAGAGTCGAAGCACTTTAAAATTGCCAAACATTTTAACTGGGCATATTATCACATTAGATAATGAAAGAATTGATATAGTGCCGAAAATCCGAAATGAAATTTTCCTTTTTCTACAACGTTTGGAGAATGCTGATCAGAAAAGTGATTTTTAACTTTGACTGTTGGTCCGCAACCCACTCTACAGCTCGAACTAACGAACAAAATTGGTACACAATTTCCAAGTAGAACATCAAAAAGTTTTCGTGGCAGTCGGGCATAACCAAAGGGTAACTGCAATCTGACATAAGTATTAAAGCGTAAAATTTCGCTATGGGGTATACTACTCCTTGGCGCCTCCTGCAATTGTAGGCCAAGGCTTACCGTGCCCATTTCAGCTTACGTACCTAATTGCTCTGGGGTGCTAGGCCATATGTCCGGGTAATGTGTTCAGCCTCACTCGTAACCCCCAATGTTTAGTTCTCATGCATGCTTGGTCCCCAGTTTATCGAACCACTTATGGGATAAAAGGATGGATCAAAACCTCCGGCATTCGATCCCCGTGTGGCGTGGCAATACCATTAAACCCTGGGCCTCTTTATTGGGTACAAAAATACCTTAAAAATGGGTATTGATGTATTGCGAGTGGTAATTGAAAGTCGCGTAGTGGTAACACACCCAGTTTTACGAGTGGCCTTGCCTGCATTGGATGTTTATGTGTTTATGTTTCCATATTCGAAATGAATAACTTATTTTAAGCTAGGGTTATGTAACACTGCAAAACTCTCAATTACCACTCAAATCAATACACACGTATGTAAAGGTATAATTGTATACCTTATAAGGTTCTTTTAATAACTTTAAAATATCAAGTTCTGTGGCAGGTAACCTTTGCGCTCTCGTAATTTTCTCAAAAACTTTAATATGGCGTCAGATAGATACTGGGAACTTTTGTACCATAATTGAAATCTGTGTCTCTTACAGTTCGTGTTGAAGAGTGGTTTCAGACAGCCAAATGTTAAAAAACCAATGTTTTAGAATGCCCTTTTTTTTGGTACAATCTCGAAAACGTGTTGAGAACACAATCTCAATTTCAGATTTTCACCCCATCTTAATACTTTCATTAAACTACATTTCGGAAATTGGAAGTTAGAGTAAGTCAATGGAAATATTTCTTCACTCTCTTCTTCTTTACTAAGTCATTGAACTAGTGAAGCGTAGTTCAAAATTCTCAAAAAAAAAAAAAAAATCTTTTTCCATTTAGAGATTCGTTTATTCATTATCCTTTTTTCTACGCCAACTGTCATTTTCCTGTTAGGCAGCCGTAGCATGAGACTGTACCGCAGTTTCACGGAACCATATCAAATGCAGGCATGACCACTAGGAGTTACTAGGAGTGTCAAATCAATACCCATTTAAAGGTTATTATATATGAAGAGTACACGGGAAGAACCGATTGATTTCGTACAAGGCTTTCCTTAATAGCCTCTTTGGGGATGATAGCGAAAAATCGCCTGAAATGGTGTACAGAAGCCAGTTTCTATCTTTCGCGGCAACCCTAATTCACGCCAGAGTTGAGTGGAACGAGTCACACGTTTGTACCGCAAATGAAGAACCATAAGAGAACCCGGTTTCCTTTCGCCAATGTCCGCCAAGCAGAGACAATTACGGAAAGACTCTAAAGAAATCAATCGGTTCTTCCCGTGTACTCTTCATATCTTACGATGTAATTTTGATATACACTAATATTTTTTTTTATAAAAATACGAAATATCAATTTTTCAAAGTTAATATATAGCACGTTTTCTTATAAATCAATCTAACAAAAAAAATTAATGAAATATGCATACAATAATCAAGAAATATTTTAATTTCTTTTAGATTTGTCACATCGGGTTTAAATGACACTGCTTTAAAAAAAAAAGGAATTCAGACTTCAATTTCAGTAAACGAGTTCCTGTATCTGTTGGGCTTCAGAATGAGATAATGGAGGTAATCGTTCATGCTCAAATTGTTGTTGCCATAGGACACATTAGGCTTTAAAAATACTGAAATGACTTTATGGGCAGCCAAATAACTTTTTTTAAAAGTTATTTTTTTAAGTGTTCATTGTAAATAGTGTAGTGTTGCACACCCCTAGTTATAGGAGTGGCTGTGCCTGTGTTTGATGTTTTCGTGATACTGCGGTCAAATCTCAATGCTATGGCTTCCATGCTTTTGATCTATTGGAAATGAATCGATTATTTAAGCTAGAACACTACAATACTTTCAGTAACCATTTAATAAATAAATACACACATTTAAAGAAGATTGTACTCCAAATAAGGTAATTTTAAGAATTTTAAAAGCTTTACAAGTTTAATAACATCTACCCTTTGCGCATGCACAATTGTCTCAAAAACCTTATGACGTCCGACAGGTTCTAAGAAGTCGTGTACCGAATTTGTTGTCCACAGCTCCCTTAGTTTGACCTGTATCAGAGTGGCAGACAGACGGAATAATACTCACAAAAACCGCTTTCATAATTGGCACTCTCGAAAACGTGTAGAAAATACAAAATCTCCATTTTGGGCTCATCTGCGTTTTCGAATTGTAAAAATTTAAATCTGTTTTAGATTTCACACCACTTTAATTAATTGCAAATATTTTATATATAAAATTATGTTTTAGTATTCATTGAGCAGCTTTCTTCTAGGTAGTTATTTAAAATAAACGACTCATGTCGTTATAAAAAAAATTGAAGTGTTCGTCTCTAAATTGCTATTAACCAAAAAATGTAACATAAATTACATCCTTTAATATTTCAAAAAAAAAAGCCACGATTCCACAGAGATCCTTATTTAGAAGCTTCGACTTTATTAAGGTATTGAAGAAAAGAAGCGTAGTTGCAAATTCTCCTATTGAACTTGAAAATGCTTGGGAGCCCAGTCAGTTAAGGTGTTCGCTTTGCATGCGGAAGGTCGGCGGTTCAGGCATTTCCAAGGGTAAGAGAAATGTCCAAGACAATGCCAAAATAACTGTCGATGGTCCGTGCATCCAAAAATGTCCAACGAATAATATCTTGTGTGAAAGAGTGCACGTTAAAATACGCCCCGAAGTCCTGACGATGTCGCCCTTAACGGTTGCGTTGGGTGCTTACTCTGGCGTCGGTTTGTCACTTGAATGCAGTTCTAAATTGCACATTTTGGTTGGTCGGATATATTTTCAGGCTTGTGTGCTTGCTCAGACAGCTGCTTATAAACCTTCGCTAGGTAAGACAATCACAACACACTCACTCACATGCACACATATACGTTACAGATGCTGTCATCTATCGTTCGCCCCCTCCACAATTTAGACATGTTCCTGAAGGGGAGGGAAATAGTCTCCAGGAACCAGCACCCTTGGGAAACTGCGCATTGACAGCCCACAGGACTTTCAGACCCAACAGATTTAACGAGCACGTACTCCGCTGATACTCGGTGAGTTTTCAGCGACCAGGACTCGATCGCGGGACCTTCCGATCCGTTGATCGAGACACTGACCAAAGGGCTCCTCACGGCCCTAAATTGCACATTATTTAATTGTAAATCAAGTTACAAAAATAGGACGTTTAATTTTAAGCGTTCTAGCGGAATACTGTAAAAATAATCGGATGACTTAGTAAGAAACAAAGCATTTAAAATAAAATCGCAATCGTTTAAATAAACGGGGAATTACATATTTGTGCCGAATTAAAACCAAAATAATACCTTTCAAAAGACTAAATTGAAAACGTGCTTTCTATAGAGATTTCAAAATTAAGGTAAGGAGAATATTCTTCCGAAAATATAAAACTGGATATAACTTTTTTTTGAAGTGAATACTAAATATATTCCAAATTGATCTCGTCACAAGTTAAGTTTCAATTTGCAATGAATTATTAAAGAGAGTAGAAAGTAATAAAAGAATTTATATGAAGCATATAATAAAAGGAAAGAAAAACAGTTGCTAGTATTAAAACTAACTATAATTGTAATAGTTTCGTAACCATAACGAATTTCATATGTAGCCTAATACTTTTCGCTTTTTGAAAAAAAATTTTATAACGACATAAGTCGTTTTCCTTTCTTTCATTTAGGCCGGGATGAAACACAATAAAATATTAAGTACATTTAATTAAAAAAAAGTGGTAAAAAAAGTAAAAATATTTGTTCATTATTATTCGTTTATTATTTTTTTGATTTATTTATAAGTGGAAAAGTATATCATTTAATTATATGTAATTTAGATGAACTCCTAATTGCAGTTATTAACAAGTTCCTTACGAAATTGAGTTAACTAAATTCTGTGCAGATTTTCTTTTGCATTTTTTTAAATTCGTTTAATTTTGTGCAGTTTCAATTCTGATAGAACAAATTTCAATTATAAAACTTATTACTTTTTTATTCAGGAAGTTCTGTAAAAAAAATTAACTAGCCAAATTTATTGTGTTTGATGCTCACATAATTTTATTAGGCCCTGAGAGATGGTTAAAATATTAGCTAATAGTTTCATATCATACCTTTCAAAAACAGGTTTTCTTTGAAAATTTGATTTTTAGAATGTAAGCAGAAAACAGTATACTGTCAGAAAGACGGACAATTTATACAATGAACCTAAAGAAAATGACTTTATATTGTACAAATATGTACAAACAAAGACTTATACCTAAATTCTCAACTCAATTTTAATTAGAAATTATTTTAAGAACTTTTTTCTAAAAAAAATAATAAAAATTTAAAAATTTCGATTTTAAATTTTTTTAAAAATAATTTCTAGCCAAGTCTACAAGTACAAGTCTTTGTTTGTTCATATTTGTTCAATATAAAGTCATTTTCTTGGTCATTTTTTCAATTTTGACCTCATAATTTGCCGCGCAAGCCTAATCACAATGTGTTCAAATAGCTTCATGTTTAATATCATTTATTTTAGTTTTGGCTAAGGTTTCATAAATTTTAAAACTTGTTTTATAATAAATAAATCTTGTAGAATTACATATAAAAAATTATACTTATACATTGAGTAGTTCAAAAATGACATGAAAGATCAAACTATGTTTTGTAGTACCTTCTTTGCACATTTTTAAGACTCCTATCACCCCTTAACTTATTTAAAATCCTTATAGCGGTATCCGATTCTGTGTGAATGTGTTTCAATTATAATTTAATAAAGGTTTTTGTGTTGGACTGAAGTGACACTTGTGTTAAGAAAAGCTTTTTAAGTACATAAATGTATTAAATGCCATTAAAACTTATTTGGTTTTCGAATGTTCAATGTTAGAAGGATATTACACGTTGAATGATTTCAAAAGGCATGAAAAATAATTAAAATAAATATATAATTTATTTAGTAAAAATATTTTTTATTAAATATTCGAGCATAATATAAATTAAAATAAGGTAAATTTTGCTTCTGCCTTTCAGAGATTGTAGCTTTAAATTCTTTTTTTGAAAAAATATCTTAATCTTTCTGTAACTCTTTTTTTTTACACAGCAATGTAAAAATATTTTATAACTTCAAATTTATGTTACTGGAAGTCTTTATTACATTTACACTTCTTTTACATTAGCAGGTAATATCTTAGAATGAATCTAATTCATAAGAATAAAGATATTTTTACCTGCAAACGAAATACGCTGAATGAAAATACCTCAACATCTGCAATATCCCATATTTTAAATGAAGTTATAAAAATATTTTATAACTTCAATGTTCTTCATACCGGAAGTCTTTATCACATTTACGTTAGTAAGTAATATCTTAGAATGAATCTGATTCATAAGAATAAAGACATTTCTACCTAAAAAACGAAATACGCACAAAGAAACTACCCCAATATCTGCAATATTCCCAAAAATCATTTGTTAGCATTATTAAACGCAGCTATTTAACATTTCGGCCGAAATCCATGTCAATAGTTACCCAGAAACAAATACAACGAAAGTAAAACAGATATATTTATACAACAATGAATGGCAACGCTCGCAGAATTCACGCCATTTTTGTTTGGAACGTTGTTTCGAAAGTTTTAGGGGAAAAAATAGAATAAAGATAGGATCGTCACGCGATCCACCAATGAAAATCTGCCAAAAGTGGCGGAAGACACAGTGTCGATATACGTCATTACTTCATTGGGTAACAATAGGAACAGTAAGGTTCGAACTTTTAGGTTCTTTCTAGTTTGTAGTACGAAAATGTGGACGATTAGATGGAAAAACGTGAAAATGTTCGTTCGAAAATCATGAAAATTTAAATTTCAAGTTTTTTGGAAAATTTAGTTGGCGAATTCGGCTTTGCCGGAGGTAAGTTTTTGAAATAATGATTATGTACAAAATATTATAATCTATAATTCAGACTTTATAATAATTCTAGCTTTATAAACACGCCTGTGCACGCGAGTACTCTGAATAACGACGACTTGTATATTAACTTTAATTTTATGTCAATCAATCCCATTCTGATCAGAAAACCAGCAACAGAATATAATACTCCCATACTGATGTCGGTATTGCGTTAAAAATGTTTGACCGACTGAATACTGTCTCTTTTAGCAGTTTGAGTGTTTTACTATAATCCAATGGGAAAATGCTTAATGTGCAAAGCTAGAATAGTTATATCTCCTTTCCTGTCATGGAACATTATCTTTATCTGTTGTTTCCAAATGGAATTATTGGGTGGGTAGGAAAGGGTTAAGAACTAGTTATTTACATTTTAGAAAAATATTTGCCGAAAAATGAAAGCATTTGAAAGATTAAAACTAAATAACATAACTTCCCTAAAAAAAAGAAACAAAACTTTATAATGGACTTATATTTAACACTAGCAGTATGGTCCCGCCTTGCTGGGAACCCGTTAACTTAATGGAAAATGGGTGTCGTAAAGAATATTGAAAAGTTGTTCTCTGCTTCAATAAGATTGACTACCTGAAATTTAGCAAAACCAGTGGTTTGTCAGATTCGAACATTAATGTAGAAGAACTTGAGGATACAAAATGTTTGCACTCCTTCCGTCATTCTGATAACATATTTGGCGCAAAAATGAAGATTCAACAGTCTTTGATAGTTTGGTACAGCTCTAGAACACGATGACTTGGTAACAGCCAGAAAAAAAACCCCAAAAAAACTCTTAGGTCAGTGGCACATTTTTGGTAATAATTTGGCGAGAAAATATAGATATAGCTACAAACCCTGACATTTTCAGGTCAATCACGATGATCTTGGAGAAACCAACCAGATTAATTATTTAAACAAAATAAATTTTACCCATCTGGCGCTTTTTTAGGTAACATTTTAGCAAGTTTGGCAATGCATTTGGCGAAAAAATGAAGACATTAAATAATCATAAACTTTTACCCATCTGGCGCTTTTTTAGGTAACATTTTAGCAAGTTTGGCAATGCATTTGGCGAAAAAATGAAGACATTAAATAATCATAAACAGACCTACCGCGATATCCTTGAATAAATTATTTTTTAAATAAATAATGTAGTTTCTAAATATAATGGCAAAAGAATAAAATAAACATTTCAAATTTGAATTATTTTGAGAAAAGAATAAAATAAACATTTCAAATTTGAATTATTTTGAGCTTAATTTAATTTCTTAAGCCAATGACAACGCGAAGGAAAAAAAGCTATCGGATTTGAGCGAAAGTGGTGTATTTTTTTCCAGTTATTTCGAATTTTCTCTAAAAATAGAACAAATATGAAAAAACTAAGCCTCAGGTGCACACGTAGGTATTAAAAGGAATCTATATTAAAAATTTCGAATTTTTTAGAGCATTCTAAGTAGGTGTTTTGCGATCCACAGACATACATACACACAGACAGACTCTTTCTTTTATTATTATAGATTACACATTAGGTAATACTACACATATTTAACTCATTTTCTAGTGAAACAGACCATTTAAAGTTAGCTGCTTAGATTTTTCTCGTAAAACCGGTTTTCCGCAAATTATCAAAGGACGAAAGTTCATCAGTTATTTTTAAGAAAGTACATAGTAGAGATTGAAAAAAAAAAAAAAAACGGGGGGAGGGGGATTTTGAGACATGATATAAGGCGCGATGTGTCCGAATGAGCGATGGGGGCTGGGGAGCCCAGTCGGTTAAGCACTCGATTAGCATGCGGAAGGTCCCAGGTTCGTGTCCGGGCATCGCCAAAATAGCTGCCGACCTATAAACGGCCCGTGCAGCCAAAAATGTCCGACGAATAATACCCCGTGTAAGGGAGTGCACGTTAAATACCCTTGAAAGTCCTAACGCTGCGTACGATGTCGCCCTTAACGGTTGCGTTGGGTGCCTATTCAGGTGTGGCTCGTCACCTGACTGTGGTTCTAAAATACGACGCCCGTCGCCAATAGCCCTCGTGTAGCTCTAGTGCGACGATAATTCAAACCAAACCAAACCGAATGCGTGATGTAACGAGGGGCCATATAGCGAGGAGTTTCTGTAACAAAATGTTTTAAACAACATCCAAAAGCCGTTCTAGCCCCTAGTAAGAATGACAGTCGTATGTGTGTTGGGGGGATCGAAGTGGAGATGGGGAGTAAGTACAGTTGTTGTTTTTTAGTGAAGAGTAATTTTAAACAAAATTGCACAGGGGTTTCTAATTAAAAATTAAATTAATTGAATTGAAAATTAGTTAAACCATCGAAAGAGACTTACGATTTAATTTAATTTCGCCTTCACTATGTTTTCAATGTACCGTTCGTTTATTTTTCATTGTGACATTTGCTTTTATGTAAAAGTTGTTTTGCTACGGTGATAGTATTGTGGTAAGAATCTCCCTTACACGGAGTCTTAGGGAAAATTCAGCAAAATTAAATGTTTTTTTTATTAAATATTTACTGAACACTCTCATAAATGGCTGCTCAAAATTCGTAATTTTTTACGAAATGTAGTAGTGAATAATTTATAAATTTAATTAATAGTATCTGAATATTTTGCGCATTTTGCATGATTCGCTACTATTTAACATTGCCTAAAATATCACTCCTTTATAACGTCTCTATCGCGATACCGGGAATTACGCTATACCTTGTTAAACTGTAACTTAAAATGAATTTGTAATTTTTTTAGTGCAGTACAAACCTTCCACACTTTCAAGTACACCATTACCCCTGCAACATAGATTCATTATTAAAACCTTGTACCGTCGAGCACTAAAAAAAGAAGTTAAAAGTATCTTAAAGAATTCTGCGGCGAATTCTTAATTTAGCGCTCTACTTTCTTGAGAAAAGAACTTTTTCGTTGTCTGGCTTCCGATGTCTGGATTAATGTGTTTTGCCGGAAATTGTTCGATACAATAATCAATATTCTGGTAATAAGAAATTTTATTTTTTCGGGGAAAAGCTGTAATTTTACTTTGTCTTTTGTTTCGTATGAGCTATTATTATAAACCATTTTTATTGGTATTTATATACAGTAGAGTCCAGCTTATCCGAAAGGTACGGGACCGAAATTGCCCAGCAAAAATTAAAAAAAATTACTGCATATTTTGAGATATATCCAACTTTGTAAGTACGTATTTATTTTTTGGGTATTTATTTAGGCGTATACATTTCTTATTTTAGCAAAATATTCTAGATTATTTAAATTTCGGATAACCGGTATAAAATAATCTCCTGTAATATACCATTAAAACTCGGACATTCTTTTACGGACACCCTGTATAAATGATACATAAAATGTAGATATACAGAATATATGAGTACCTAATATTTCTTAAGGAGTAAATACAAGAAGTATACAACGTACTAACAAATGAATATTTTTTATTATTTCAAAGCTACCAACGAAAAGTTTTTAATAATTAAATGGAATCTATGATTTTAATCTAAATCCAATTATAAAGCTCACAAGGACCGGAAAAATTTATTATTCTGAACACTTTGTTAGAAGGCGTATCTGTTTGCGCCTACGTATTTATTATTCAAAACCGTTCGTCACGAAAAATCCAAATTTTGAATGCATTTGGGTCAAAAACTCCACGCTCTGGGGGAAAATATCGGCATATAAAAATGGTATAAGATAATCACCGGTGATTGCACAGGGAAACAGAAAGATTGAAGAGCTTAGTGGAAGAACGTGCTAAGTGACAAAAAGTTGAAAACGAGAAAATGAGCTTTATAGTTTTCAGTTTGCACTCGGATCTGTTGAAAATGGCACTGGCAAGTCGCAAAAAATATTCGAAACTTAACGTTTATGATAAAAGAGATACTTGTTATCGTTAAAGAAGTTATTATCAGGTTCATTGACACGAAAATCTCCATTTAAAAAAAAAAATGTCTCTTACCACGTTCTTTCACTAGGTTCTGCAATTGCGTTTTGAATGCTTTAAAAAAGTACAAGCGATTCTATGTTTTTTTAATGCTGAATGAGAAAATGTCATCAGTTATGTTATGACTTATGACTTTCTTGGTGGGGGGCAAGATCGCCAAGCACTGCGACTTTTAAGTATATTGTACTAAGCCCCAGAAATGACACAAGAGACACACAAAGAAAGAGACGACACAAACACATAGACAAATAACAACATTTATTGACAGTCACAAACATCCATGCCTGACCGGGATTCGAACCCGACCCCAGCAGCTGCAAAGGCTAGAATCCTAACGAGGGTGCCACCGGGGCGGCATCAGTTATGTTACAATGTGATTTTATTTGAGTTTTTCCCATTTTACTTCAATTACCTAATAGGAAACATATACGGTAATGAAAGTATTGCGATGGGGTCGAAAATCTGAAAAAGAGAGTTCGTGTTTGATACACTTATCGGAATGTGCTGATTTTGGACATTGGTTCGTGTGTCTGGTGGAAACCACTCTACAGCTCGAACCAAAAGTGCTAAGGACTTATTTAGTACACTTATTTATTTGTTTTTAATTAAGAGCTCCTATAAAGAGATCCGGGGTTTAAATATTTGACAGAAAAACGCCCTATAAGCATTTAAGGGGTCATAGGAGTCTTATAAATGTGCAAAGAAGGTACAGCTGTGGAAATAAAACAGTACCCACTAGTGATTATTGTGGCCGTTAGTCATCCTATAGAATCTGACCTTTTTGACATTGTGAACAATTAACATTCTGAGTTAATTGCATGACACAAAATTTGCATAAGGGGCCATCTTCATATTAAAAATGTTACTAACTTTAAAATTTCCTATAGCAACACCCCTTTTTGAGGCCATATTTCGAATCTCTGACCTATGTTGATACGAAATGCCAAATTTTGTTAGTTTTTAAACATTATTAGAGGAGTTAGAGACTTGCAAAGTTTAGGTGCCATAATGTTAAATGAGTTGCACATAAAAAACTATCCCGATCTATAAATAATTAAGATAATGAAACGAATTTTTTACTGAAAAGAAATTATAATAACCCAAACAAAATGCATTCAATATTGGGATATTTAAAATAATTTTTATATTTTTAATTAATTATTATATTTTTATTCATAATTTGCTGAGTAAATCACAAAATACTTTTTAATTACCCTATAGGGGACTGTGAATAAGATTACGTGTGTAATTGATAAATAAAGACGCCCTTGCATGCATGCTTGCTTGTCATTTTAAAAATGGTCCCCAAAAGGTCCACAAGTGATTCGATTGAATAACTCGTCAAATATTCATTCAAATGTAACAAAAACTTAGATTTAAGGGTTTTCTAGAGTGCTTAACATTTCTATGTTATTAAAATTGGGTGTTGCTATTGGAAATTTCAAAGATCGTAATATTTTTAATATGAAGACGGCCCCTTATGCAAATTTTGTATCGTGCAATTAACACAGAATGTTAATTGTACACAATCTCAAAAAGGTCCGAATCTATAGGGTGACTAACGGATGAAATAATCTCAAGTGGGTACTTTTTTATTTCCACAGCTGTACTACAAAGCATAGTTTGATCTTTCATGTAATTTTTTTTAACTACTTAACATATAAGTATAATTTTTTTGTATGTAATTCTATAGGATTTATTTAATATAAAACAAATTAAAAAACTTATGAAACTTGAGCCAAAACTAAAATAAATGATATTATACATAAAGCTATTTGAATACACTGGGATTAGGCTTGCGCGGCAAATTTTGGGGTCAAAATTGAAAAAATGACCAAGAAAATGACTTTATATTGTACAAATATGTACAAACTAAGACTTATACCTAAATTCTCAGCTCAATTTTAATTAGAAATTATTTTAAAAACTTTTTTGTAAAAAAATTAATAAAATTTTGATTTTAAATTTTTTAAAAATAATTTCGAATTAAAATTGAGCTGAGAATTTAGGTATAAGTCTTTGTTTGTACATATTTGTACAATGTAAAGTGATTTTTTTTTGGTCATTTTTTCAATTTTGACCTCAAAATTTGCCGCGCAAGGCTAATCCCAATGTGTTCAAATAGCTTTATGTTTAATATCATTTATTTTCCTTTTTCTAAAGTTTCATAAATTTTAGAATTTGTTTTATAATAAATAAATCTTTTAGAATTACATATAAAAAATTATAGTTATGTATTGAGTAGTTAAAAAATTACATGAAGGATCAAACTATGCTTTGTAGTACTTTATTTGCACATTTGTAAGACTCCTATGACCCCTTAATCCCTTTAGTGGATCAATAAGTTTAGGACCAAGTTAGCTTGGGAACTGAATAATGAGTGTAGCGTCAGCCTAACCAACTGACAGGAAACATACGCTTAATAGCACGTTATTTCTCGTGATCTGAAATGGGCACAGCAGTCCTTGACTCTCCTTAAGCTGTCATGCCTCCTTAAATTTGATTTTTCTCACAGCATAAATCAAATTTATTAAAACTCGTCGATTCAGTTCTTAAATATTTTTGTAAACTATTTGCAATTTTCAGTATAAAATATTTAATTAAAAGCCCATTAGTATTTCTTTTTTTTTTTTGTATCTCAGAACAGATACCAGTTTTTTTTTATTCTACTTTTTTAATTTAAATAATATTTCTCGCATCCTGCTGGTCATACCCATAACTGAACATTCCTATTTAACTCCGAATCCGCTTTTTTGGCAGAATCGGCATGATATTAAAAAATACTTTATCCTGGTGTTAATACTATTGGCTATATTCTAACTTAAAACAACTTTCCAATTGGACAATACACTACAACACACGATGAAGACATGTAAAAACTGTTTTTCCTTATTTACATACTAACTGTTCACAAACCACCCATCTTTTATCGTGACTAGTTTATACTTTATATCCCAAAGGGGCGGTACTTAAAGGAAAGGGTAGTGACATATAGTCAGCTCGCATCTAAATTAAATTAAAACGCCTTTAACGTTTTAGAAACCATTCGCAATCCTTACTAATGTAAAATAAAGATTGATTCACTACCTTATCGTTATTGATTACTTACCAGAATAAGTACGCCTTTTTTTTCAAACCTATTCTTTAGTTATAGATGTTTTTTTATCATGTCTTACCTAATTTGATTATACTTGCTTTGCGACTCCTCCCGCCTTATAGTGCCGTGGGCGGGTAAACTGCAGTAATCACAGCATTGAATTGGACCACTTTTGCGCTGAAATAGTTAATCTTTTTCAGGTTTTTTTATAGGTTAGAGTAATTAAAGAGTACAAGGGAAAAATCGCTTAATTTCGTAGAAAACTTTCCTCATCGGGCCTCTTTGGCAAAAATTGCATTAAGTGATGTAAAGAAACCAGTTTCAAGAAATATTTTTATCCGAGATTCACGCGATGCACAATTCCGACGCTTGGACCAACCAAGGATGAAAGTGAAAACCAGTTTCCTGTCGCCAATGCCCGCCAATCAGACACAATTACGGAACGACTCCAGGCAAATCAAGCGGTTCTTCCCCTGCACTCTTCAATTGAGTTTTTACAACAATGATCGAAGTCATAAGTCTAGTTACTGCTGTTAACCTTCCCGCGGAAAAACAGGCGCATGAGGCCACAATCATTGAAACCCAGTAATTCCTGTTCAGTGCAGTCTGCCTGGCTACTGCTCAGCTAAACCAACCGAGATTGCCTCTTTCTTTTCAAGATTCTTCTTCGAAATGTCAGCCTCTTTTTATTTTCCTTCAGGAAAACATGTTGAAGTAGTTCTTTCGTTAGAATCGGGGTTCCTTCATAAATGTAATAAAAATAGTTGCTATTTTAACGCCAATTCTACTTAGTGGTACAATCGGCATGTTATAAAAAAAATATTGTTAATTATTAGCGCCAAAAACCACCCTGTAAAAAGCTTTCACAAATGCAAGGACACCACAACAAGACCTGTAAATAGTGTGTTTCTTCATTAGTAACTAATGTCTACAAAAACTACCCATGTTTGACGGGGACCTCTGTACATTAGATCTAGCGTGTTCAGTTAACTGCAGCAACCACAACAATGACTGGGACCATTTTTGGGTTAACCTAAAGAACCGTGACCGGATTTGGCGACACATCAAAAATCTCGCCAATTCACAATAACAAGACTCCGGCACTTGCCGAGATAGTTACCATCTCGAAATGACCTAAAATACTATTTAATTTCAAAATGGCCGACTGAAAACAAACACATAAAGTGTACTTTCAGAAATGGCTTGAAAAAGTGAAAAATAACAATAAATATTATACCCAACGTTAAAAGGAAGAATTCATTCTAAAAATGTAAATACACACTTTAAATCGTTAAGCGAGTAATTAATGAAAGATTGGTATAAGAAAAAAACTTCAGAATATATTATATACATAAGAGATTTAAATGGATTAATTAACAATTAGAAATTGGCAAAGAATTAGAATTTGCATAACAAGTAGAAATTGGCGTAACACCAATTTGTTGGGGTTACCAGATTTGGCTTTAAAGTGCCGGGCACTTTTCTTTAGGTTAACCCTTTTTTGCTCTGAAATTATCAGTCTAGGAATACTTTCTTATAGGCTGTAGTTATTGAGTGCTTTCAACAGTGGTTCAACTTATTGGTCTAGTTACTGCAGTTAACCTACCAACGACAGAGATCTCAAAGGGACATACAGGGTGGTTATAGAATAGCGCTCGCTATTCGGAGTGGTCTGTAGCTCGAATGAATAATCCAAATGCATCACAAATTGAGACACTTACTAATCAAGAGGGGGGGGGGGAAGAGAATGGAATCATAAAAGAGATAGAATCCTAAAAAATAATCGTAAAAAACACACACGTCTCTTGACCGTTCTAAATTACGAAGCGTAGACAATTATGGCTGATTACGGCCAACACAGTTAATTACGCCTCGTAATTTAGAACCCTGGTCAAGAGAAGAGTTTTTTTTCGAAAAAGAATCACAAAAAAGAAACTCGTCTCTTCACCAAGGTTCTAAATTACGAGGCATAGCCAATTATTGCAAAGAACGGCCAACCCATCCAATTACGCCTCGTAGTTTAGAACTCTGGTCAAGTGACGAGTTTGCTTTTTATGATTCCATTCTCCCCCCCCCCCCCCCCCCCTTCTTGATTGGCAAGTGTCTCGATGTTTGTGGCATTTGGATTATTCATTCAAGCTATTGACCACTCCGAATAGCAAGCGTTACTTTATAACCACCCTGTACTTTGATGAATTTGTAGAGATCGCATTGTGAACCCAGAATTTAGCTTTAGATGCAAGATATTCCACCCCAATATATATCTTGTTCGCTAAATTGCTTCTATAGCTGCCCTTCTTTGAGTTTTTCCGTATACGAAATTCATATAAAATTTATTGACATATATTTATAGCGTCGTTTTAAATTAAAAATATTGATTTGCAACCTAGTTGTTTTATTGCTTATCAGAATAGATAGCAGTTTTTTAATCTGTTATTTAGTTAAATATTCATTATTATTTTCCTAATAATATTTTATAAACCATTCGTAATTTTACTATAAGAGATTTTCTCAACCTCAATGGATTTTGTTTTCGTTTATCAGAATAGATACCAGCTTTTTTTAATTAGTTATTTTTACATTTAATTATTTCTAATCCATGCATTGTATGCTCTGAGACTCTTGTTACTATTTAAAGCCGATTCTGTTTTGCTATAGAAAAGGCATTATATTTAAAAGTTATCTAATACAATGTTAACGCTATGAAGGCTAAAATTTAACTTAAAACAACAGTTCACGAGGCCAACCACCTGCGACTTGCAAATAGTAATTTCCTAATTTACCCTACCCTTTAATTTTCAGATCCCTAAAAAGGGACCTGTACGTAAATTAAAGGGTAGTGACGACCAAGTTAACTCATATTAACACTTTCGCTACTCAAGATTATTGTTTCCGCGTCATGTGTGATAGGAATACCATTATCGAATTCTTAGTTGTACGGCCAGCCGGGCCGTTTCAAAAGTAAAAGGGTTAAATTAAAACGCTTTTAAATGTTTTGTAAATCATTCGTAATCTTTACTATAATGTATTTCTTTACCACTTTATTGTTATTTATAGCATATCGGTATGAATATCAGTCTTTCTTGGCTAGTCACTACAAATTTCTGACCCGTGGCAGTATGGGCGCATGTGGCCTCAACCATTGAAAAACAGTCCATCTTGTCCAGTGCGGCCTCCCTGGCAACTCTCCAGCTTGGCCAACCAAAATTGTATCTTTCTTTCAAGATACTTCGTCGCCTCTTTTCGTTTTCCCGTCTGAAGACCAAGTTGGAGCTATCTGTTCGCTCGAATTGGGAATCCTACAAAAAGTGATACAACTAGTTGCTATTTAACGTCTATTTTACTAAGTGGTACAATCGGTATGTTAAAAAAAAATATTTTGTTAATTATTCGGCCAAAACCCACCCTATAACAAGGTACGAACAATGCACCACTTCACGAAAACCTGTAAATGGTGTTTCTTCGTTAATAACTACTTGTTTACAAAAACTACCCTTATTTGACGGGGGCCTCTGTACCTGTACATGTATCCATTAGATCTCAATGGGGCGTACTTAGTTGAATGGGTAGAGATCGCATTGTATACCCACATCTTAACTTTAGGTGCCAGATCTTCAGCCCTGATGTTATATCCTTAAAATGCTTCTTTAGCTGCACTTTCTTGAGTATTTTCGTACATAAATGCATATATACAACTTACTACCTCTTTGTTCTATTGCTTATCACAATAACATACCAGTCTTTTACATCAAATTTCAATTAAAAAAATTAGTTTTCATTTTTTTAATATTTCAGAATAGATACCAGCCTTTTTATTTATTTATTTTTAACTTAAATTATTTCTCTTCATTTAACTTAGAACAATCCTTAGTCCAGTAAATCTGTCGTGAAAAAGGGTGGTTACCTAACAAAAGGTCAAGTAGTTCTGATTTTTGGATATGTTATATGTAATGGAGGTCTAATTAAGAATCCAAGTTTGTGACCTTGGGGCGCCGCCGCTCGCTGCGCCCCAAGGTCAAACGTCGGTCATTTTTTAGTTTTTGCAGATTTTCTCCTTAAAGGGTTGGTTTTACAACAGTAATGAATACAACAATTAAAGAGGGATAAATATGCTACAATTTGAGTGCATGTTGGTGTTTTTAAGCCTAATAGTTCCTGAGATACAGCTCCTCAAATTTAGTGTAAATTGCAAAAAAAAAAGTGTTTTTCAAAAATTAGCATTTTGTTTGTGCAAAAGATTTATTTAATAGCAAGGTTATTACAGTTTAACTGATTTTTTCACGTATCAATAGGGTAATTTAAGGTTTCGGAGTTTTTTATGTTTGTGTCTCATTTTTAAGATCAAGGAAAGCCTAGCCACAGCGCGCCCCAAATGGAAAATTTAGATACATCGCGCCCTAACATTCAGTAAACCTGTTGTAAATAAAAGGGAATTACTTCACGGGGTCGGATAGTTTTAATTTCTGGATGTGTTTATATTTTGGAAGTCTAATTAAGAATCCAAGTTTGTGAACTCGGGGCGCCGCCGCTGGCTGCGCCCCAAGGTCAAGCGTCAGTCATTTTTTAGTTTTTGCAGATTTTCCCCTCTAAGGGTTGGTTTTACAACAAAGTGAAGAGTACAACAATTAAAGAGGGATAAATATGCTACAGTTTGAGTGCATGATGATGGTGTTTTTGAGCCAAATAGTTCCTGAGATACAGCTCCTCAAAGTTAGTGTAAATTGCAAAAAATTTGTCTTTTTTAAAATTTAGCAATTTTTTTCTTCAAAGGATTTATTTAATCGCAAGGTTATTACCTTTTAATTGATTTGTAAACGTTACCATATGATTTTTTTAAGGTATCGCTTGTTTTTTTGTGTTCCATTTTCAAGATCACGACAAGGCTTGTCTCCGCCACGCGCCCCAAATGGAAAATTTGTATAAATCGCGCCCCAACGTTCACTATACCTGTTTTAGAAAAAAGGAGTGTCATATTGGTATAACGTAACCTTATAGGGGTCGGGTAGTTTTAATTTTTGAACATGTTTTATATATTGGAAGTCTAATTAAGAATTCAAGTTTTTGACCTAGGGGCACTGTCGCAGGCTACGATAAATCAGAAAAACCATGAAATTTTCTTAATTATTTAGTTTTTCTAGATTTACTCTCGGAAAGGTTGGTTCTACAAAAAAAATAAAAAATTAAGCAGTTATTACCTACATAGAGATTTCTCCGAGAACAACTAATTACTCGGTCCCTGTTCTCGTGGATGGTCATTTTGCCGTTTAAGTTTGTGATACTTTTTAAATTTTTGTTATCTTACAAGAGTCTAGTTCTATCTTCGAAAATGACTTTTTAAACTAGAAATCCTTTGATTCCTTAATGAGACCAAATGTGCATGCTCCTGTAATCGGTAAACAAAAGAGAGTATGTTCAGTGCATGTGCCTTTGGACTTGTAAAAACGAAGAAATTAACAACTATGTACAAAACACATTATGCACTGGTGGTCTTAAACCAGGAGCATTAAACACATCTACCTAACTAGAAAACCCCTCTCATATTTCTGTGCAGAAATCTTTGTAAATCATTGCCTTGTTGTAGAACTGGTGAACGCCATATATTTGATTCATTAAAAAAATTAGTAACCTCGGAAAAATTGACATTCTATCTACTAACTTGAATTTTGTCATTTTAATTCTAATAATCATGAAATAAAAACGAGGTTGCTATCATAGTAACCTAGCTTTATACCAACTCCATTCGAGAGGACTTTTTCATGCCCCAACAGTTTTGTACCTGAAAATACAATTGTAAGGCATGAAACAGTGCTGCATTGTTGCAAGTGAAACATCAGTTTAAACAATCACCTTGACCTTGGGACGCACCCAAAGGCGGCGCCCCAAGTAGCATATTAATCCTGTTACTGTTATTTTTACTACTGTTATAATTATCCTGTAACTGTAACATATTTATCCCTCTTTAATTGTTTTATTCATTATTGTGTTGTAAAACCAAACCTTCAGGGAGTAAATCTGAAAAAACTGTGAAATGTCCTATGTTTGATTTTGGGGCGCAGCCAGCAGCGTTGCCCCAGGGTCACAAACTTGGATTCTTAATTAGACTTCTAATTTTTGGATGTGTTTTATATTTTAGAACTATCCGACCCCGTAAAGTAATTCCCTTTTTTTACAACAGGTTTACTGAATGTTAATGAGCGATACATCTAAATTTTTCATTTGGGGCGCGCTGTGGCTTGGCTTTCCTTGATCTTAAAAACGAAACACAAACATAAAAAAAACTCCGAAACCTTAAATTACCCAATTGTAACGTGAACAAATCAGTTTAACTGCAATAACCCTGTTATTTAATAAATCTTTTGCAGAAAAAAATTGCTAAATTTTGAAAAACCCAATATTTTTGCAATTTACACTAACTTTGAGGAGCTGTATCTCAGGAACTATTAGGCTTAAAAACACCAACATGCACTCAAATTGTAGCATATTTATCCCTCTTTAATTGTTGTATTCATTACTTTGTTGTAAAACCAACCCTTTAAGGAGAAAATCTGCAAAAACTAAAAAATGACCGACGTTTGACCTTGGGGCGCAGCGAGCGGCGGCGCCCCAAGGTCACAAACTTGGATTCTTAATTAGACTTCCAATACATATAACATATCCAAAAATCAGAACTACTTGACCTTTTGTATACCAAAATGTTTTATTTTACTGGACTACCTGCAAGAGGTACAGCTGTGGAAATAAAAAAGTACCCACTTGAGGTTATTTCGTCCGTTAGTCACCCCATAGAATCGGACCTTTTTGAGATTGTGAACAATTAACATTCTGACTTAATTGCACGATACAAAATTTGCATAAAGGGCCGTCTTCATATTGAAAATATTACGATCTTTGAAATTTCCAATAGCAACACCCAATTTTAATAACTTAGAAATGTTAAGCACTCTTGAAAACCCTTAAATCTAAGTTTTTGCTACATTTGGATGAATATTTGACGAGTTATTCAATCGAATCACTTGTGGACCTTTTGGGGACCATCTCTAAATTGACAAGCAAGCATGCATGCAAAGCCGTCTTTATTTATCAATTACACTCGTTATCTTATACACAGTCCCCTAAAGGGTAATTAAAAGGTATTTTGTGATTTACTCAGCGAATTATGAATAAAACTTTTTAAAAATTGGGATTTTGCTTAAACGTTGTGTCTTGAATTTATTTCTGTAAAAATATTAAGGGGTTTCTATTCATATTTTTTTTAAAAATTAATATAATAATTATTAAAAAATATAAAAATTGTGTTAAATACCCCAATATTGAATGCATTTTGTTTGGGTTATTATAATTTCTTTTCAGTAAAAAATTCGTTTCATTATCTTAATTATTTATAGATTGGGATAGTTTTTTATGCGCAACTCATTTAACATTATGGGACCTAAAATTTGCACGTCTCTAACTCCCCTAATAATGCTTAAAAACTAACAAAATTTGGTATTTCGTTTTGACATAGGTCATATATTTGAAATATGGACTCAAAAGGGGGTGTTACTATTGGAAATTTTAAAGTTAGTAACATTTTTAATATGAAGATGGCCCCTTATGCAAATTTTGTGTCATGCAATTAACTCAGAATGTTAATTGCTCACAATGTCAAAAAGGTCCGATTCTATAGGATGACTAACGGCCAAAATAACCACTAGTGGGTACTTTTTTATTTCCACAGCTGTACATGAATTGCAAATAGTGTTTTCCTAATTTACCAACTAATTGTCTACAAAAACAACCCATCTTTGATCGTGACTCCTTTAAATCTACACTCTAGATTCTCAAAGGGGCTGTACTTAAATGAATTAGTAGTGACTCTACAGGATCAGCTCTCATCCATTTCAAATTAAAATGTTTTATAAACCATTATCTATACTTACTGTAAAATATTGATTTACAACCTTATTGTGTTATTTTTTGCTTGTCAGAAGAGATGCAAGTCATCAAAAGATACTATACCATCCGCCCCAGTGTATATATTGTTTGTTAAATGTTTCCTATAGTTGTACTTCTTCGAGTATTTCCGTACACAAAATTCAATTAAAACTTACTGACAAATTTTTATAGCATCTATATTTAATTAAAAATATATTGATTTGCCACCTTATTTTATTGCTTATCAGAATAGATACCATTTTTTTTGTTTAATCTTTTTAAATTAAAGTATTTCTCATTATCCTTTCTCATTAAGTATCTTTATTATGAAAAAGCCTATTTTACGCTGATTCTGTTCTGGGATAGAATCGGCATGATATTAATAAGTTATTTACCGCAGATGGGTAAATTGTAGTAACCACAACAATGGGTAAAAACGATTTTTGCTTTAAAATAATTAGTCTATCCACATGTTTTACTATAGGCTAGACTAGTACCATATCCCGTCTAAGCAAAAATATAACCATTCCTTGAATAAATATTTTTGAAATTGACTTTTATTATTACGTTAATCACCGCCCTAAATCATAAAGTTCTTGTGCAGCTCCAGTGCGAAGTAATTTCAACCAATAACCAGCCTATCTTACGTCCACAATTTATAATTTTTTAGAAAGAAGTTATTTAGAACTATTATAAAAAAAAACTATTATCGAAAATACCAAATGTGTATATCTAATTCGATTCGCTTCCTATGCATTAAATGTATTAAAACCCATTCCTTTATTGAGACTTTTCTTTAGTATTTTATATACCAATCATTACTTTATACATTACATTGATTTTTAGCCTTTTTAGTTAACAAAAGTGTAGGAATGGATTCATGTATTTTTTGTCATTCTTAGAAGGTTTTCATTGTATCTCTTAATTTTGTATGTGTCTCCTATAATTTTAAGTTTCTTCTGTAGTTGCTACCCAATAAAATAATATAAAATAAATATTATTTTGGTTAGCATTCTTTAGCGTGTTATACTGGTACAGCTTCGGAAAACAAACGTCCACCCCTTGTTTAACCCTTTCAGTCCCAAAAATTTACTACACTACAGAAACATCTGATATTCACAAAATAAGCTTATTTTAGGTCAAATATACGAATTCCATAAGAAAAAAAAATTCATTTTAATTTTTTATATGGTTTTTGAAATAATGTCAAATTTTTTTAACTGTGGAAAACAACAAATTAAAAAATATATATATTACCTAAAAACACTTCGAGTTATATATTTTAAGGTATCTGACCATATTATTAAAAAAAAATTAGTAATTATTTTCAAAGAAATAGTTTAAATTGTGTTTTAAAAATATGTGGAACTGAAGTGAACTCATCAAAAATCAGGAGAAACGCTTGTTGACGATTTTCTAAATAAAAAAAAATAGTAGTTCTAACTTCTATTGAGATTAATGTAAAATATTGTCTGATAGAACAAATTATGAAGAATCGAATGATGTGTGTTTGGATGTCATAACGGGACATAAAAATTTTGAAAAAAATATTGAAAGTGATGATGCCAAATGGCATCACTGGGACTGAAAGGGTTAAAAGTTGTTTTGGGTGCCTACTCGGGATTCGGCTCATTACATGACTTTGGTTCTAAATTACGACACGCATCACCAAATGCCCTCGTGCGGCTCTAGTGTGACAATTCTTTATCCTATTGTTTAACCTAAGATCAAAACACCTTTTGTTAATCTATTGATATAACCTACTGTTAACCTGAGATTTTATAAGGATTTTGTTTTTTTTATGATGATTTTTTTATGAAAATTTTCGTAATAATTCACCAACCGTTTAATATTATTGCTATGCGTACTTTGACTTCATTATATTGTCCCTTAAGTCCATTCCAAATTGGATTAACTTTTGCTTTTTATTTCACCATCTATGGAACTGCAAACGGTGAAGTAGCAAGCTAAAAAAAACTTTATATAAAAACTTTACATTAAGAATAGTGGGGATCAATACCAGAGACATAACATAGAGTGGACTGCGCATTGGCAAACCTAAAGTGTCCTAATCATCTAACTTACACAGTCAGATGACTGTGTCGCGTTTGGCTCGCATCTATGGCGAGTTTACCATTTGGCGAGTTTTTCCTCAACGACCTGAACACAGAGGCCGACAATCTAATGTTATGATAAAGAAGCTTGGAAAGGAGCAAGGATAAATCGCTAGTATTTTAAGATCTTAATAGATATCAGATTATTTCCTTGATTTTTTGCGTCTATTTAAGATTACTTGAACAATTGAATGTGGACTCTTTATTAAAAATTAATTTAAAAGAACATTAGTAGGTTTATGTAGAGTGTTGCTGTAATATAAGTTGGTTATTGACATGGTGAATATTTTCTGCCTTCTCTATAACTTTCGTTCTAACGTTCGTTCTAAATAAATAAATAAATATATATATTATAAATATATATATATTATATATATATATATATATATATATATATATATAAATAGGTAAAAACAAATAAAGATTAAAATAAAATGAAAAATGGTGGTTTGGAACTGGAAACTGGAACTTTTTCATTTTATTTTAATCTTTATTTGTTTTTACCTATTTATTTATGTTTATCTTGAGTGAAGGCAGCTTTAGCGCCCTACCCTGATAAACTTGTTCTATAATAGTTTTTTCATTGCCTCTTTTATTAATTTATTTTATATGCCTTTTAATTACTTGTTTGTTTTATTTGTACTATATATATATATATATATATATATATATATATATATATATATATATATATATATATATATATATTTGAAATATTGCTTCTTCTCTTATTTCACCTGGAATAAATCAACTTTCTAAAACACATCAATATATTGCAAATCATCAACAAATGTTCTACTTTTTAAATATAAATAACTCAAAAACTACGATTGCAAAAACAGGTTTCGTTTTGACCAAATTGTAAAAAAAAAAATATATTCTACTTCTAAGCTGTCAATGTTCAGACCATTAATTTAATTGACTTGGCCCAAAATATTTATTATAATAAGAGTTCTAACAACGTTGATTTAATCATGAATTTTATTCTTCAGTATAAAAGAGCTTTTAGAATAAATTCCCTCGATAAAAAATATAGTTTATGAAGAACACACAATTATTAAAGTATGCAGAACTAAATAAATTTTACCCGTGAAAGTGTTACTAATCCTTTTTTTATACCCCTCTTTACAATTAGGAATTCACAAGCATTTGGCATCTTGCACAAAACGTTACTGAATTAAGAGTACAACATTCACGATTGTTAACATGCTCAGAGATTAAAAGAATGTAATTAAATATTTATTATAAAAGCCAAAAGAGAAAAATACCAACAATGCTCAAAAAATCGTCTGCCAAAACATAATAAAAAATTCAAGCTGCCGTGATTGTTAGAAACCCACGTGATTTGGATATTGATGATAGTCTCCACTTCGGTTTGCAAGCTGATCTTCAGGTCTTGCGACAATTTGGAACAGTTCGTAACGAAATGGTAGCGTTAAGTTGCCATAGGTAGCAACCTTTCCCCTCTTGGCGATTTATGATGTTTAGGACATAATGCTAATCTGCAAGGGATGACGGTTTTTTAGAAAAACCGTTTTTCCATTTTCCATCGGTTTTTCCCTAAAAAACCGGTTTTCAGTTCCGAAGGGCATCATATAAAAAACCGGTTTTCAGTCAAAACCGGGACCACCGGCTCTTTGACAACCGGTTTTCGTTTTCCATCCCTAAGCTGCTTTACTATGAATGCGCAGTCCACTCTATGTTATGTCTCTGATCAATACTGATACAAAAGTTGCCCATGTTAAACGTCTTAAGAGTTGTACGCTAAGTAGGGCAATGGGTTGCTAAACCCGGAAGAGTTGTTACGTCATAACTTGGGTGGGTTACCAAATTCACCAAAAACTCGTTTTTTTAAGTGAGTAGGTTCCCAAAATTTACGCCGCGGCATGCTGGGCGTGCATTGGTTTCTGCATAAAGTGGTAATGCATGTTTTTGTGATGGGTTAAGAAAAAAATATTGACATTTTAAGTCATGTTGGGGAGAGAGGGAATCAAATTAACAAATTGTTTTTCTTTCATAAATTGTTGGTAGGCATATTAGCCAATAATATTATGTATTTTTTATTTATCTAGGCTAAATATAAATCTTATTTGAGAGGAATGCTGATAGCCTGACCAGATTTGTTCACGTGATAAACTTTTTGACAAAAAGACCATCATTACATTTTAATGAATCATATTTTACACGCGTTGTTTGTTTTTCAAAGAGCTATTAAAATTAATGAGACTTTTGCACCACTTTTATGCCTATATAATCGAATAACAAACTAAACTGGTAGCATAAAATGCAGTATTCCTGATCAGTCTAACCGTAGAGACTTCTAATGACTTTAGCTACGGTATTTTGGGCGGATAAGCAGCCTCCATTTATTTATGAAACTTGTGATCCCTGAAATGTGATGTGGGAGCTGGGGAGCCCAGTCGGCAAGGCATTCGCCTAGCATTCAGAAGGTCCCAGGTTCGGGTCCGGGCATCGGAAAATAACTGCCAGCCTATAAAACGGCCCGTGCAGCCAAAAATGTCCGACGAATAATACCCCGTGTGGGGGAGTGCGCGTTAAATATCCTTAAAAGTCCTAAAGCTGCGCACGATGTCGCACTTAACGGTTGCGTTGCGTGCCTACTCAGGAGACGGATCGTCACTTGACTGTGGTTTTAAAATACGACGCCCGTCGCCAATAGCCATCGTGTAGCTCTAGTGCGACGATAGTTCAAAACTAAACTGAAACGTGATGTTTATCCTTTCTCTTGTTTCGGTTATAGCCGAATTTGTCTTAGTTCAAAACCTGATATTGTTTGAAGAAAATAAGCTGACAATGATTTTTCAACTTTTGATAGCTGATATAAGTTTATCTATAATAATAAAAGAAAGAGTCTGTCTGTCTGTCTGTGTGTATGTCTGTGGATCACAAAAGACCTACTTAGACTGCTCTAAAAAATTCGAAATTTTCAATATAGATTTCTTTTAATACCTACGTGTGCACCTGAGGCTTAGTTTTTTTCATATGTGATTGTGAATTTTAATTAATATAGTTAGTTTTTAAAAAAAACGTCATCCACGTGGGATTGCGGGGCCATAACAGGGCTTGAAAATACATGGACCGGGCCGAAACGGGGGCTTGCCGCCATCCTCTATTAGTTTGATTGATTGAGTTTGGTTGAGATATGCGCTCGCCCTAAGGCTGCTTCATCCTCTATTAGTGTTTGCTTTTTTAAGTTCGCATGCGCCAACACGAATTTAATTTTGTTTTGATTTTGAGTGCATTTTCACAAGTAAGCATGCCTCTAAAAGGAAGCAATGCGAAATTAACGGGTTCCCAGTAAGGCAGGACCATACTGCTAGTTTGATAAAAAAAGAAAGGCATGGACAAAAAAATAAACCTTTATATATTAACTCTTATTCTTTCACAATCTAAGTAGGGGTTGTTTTGTATATTTCTGTGAGGAACTGTGTTGGATTTTTTTTATTAATTAAGTTTCTAATAGTTTCCTCATTAAAATTGTATTGAGTTCTCCCCATACAACACCCTTAATGAACGAAAAAATAATCAATTTCTTTCCCTTTAATAACTCATCCCAAAAGCTCACGTGCGAACTTCCCAGTTTAATTGGCTCACCCAGTTTGGCGATTTTTACAAGTACCCGAACAAGCACGCAAAGTTCGTTGTTCTACAATTTTTTCCCCGCTCCAAAAGAAGAGCCCTTGTGATCTGTGACAATTTTTTTTCAGAAAATACATGACTGTGTCTCTTCCTCGAAATTTTGTGCACATTCTAAGTTTCATTTTGATTTAGTTTGGTTGTGGTGTGATCGTTTAGTTTAGAGGATATCGAAAATGTGTTGAACTTTGTGGTGATGTGTTGGAATTTGTAAGGCAGTTTGTTCAAATTTTGATGTTACCGTGTGATTTAACAGGTTTTTGATAAATATTTTAAACTTTTTATAGAATCCTTTTAAGCTGTCCAACCGATTTATATTTGGAGATTTGCAATTGAATGATTAACTTATTAGTTGAAGTGTGTAAAAAGAATTGTAGCTAATACAAAAGAATCTCTTAAACTTTCAATAGCTTAGAGTGTGCTTTTGAAAATTATTGAATTCTTCATACAATTTAAAGCAGTATCTTGATCAGTTAAACTTTATTTTGGATCAATATTTTAAATTGACTTAAAAATGGACGACATGACGGACAGACTTAGTGTGCTAAGTGGGGATTTGCCGGAATACTTATTTTCAGGTAAATATAACTTTTTTTAAATTAATACTTTGAATGACAACATATCATGAATGTAACGCGTTATAAGCGCAAAGGGATGCAACTGAGCACATGAGCTTGTTGATTGAAAATTGCCAACATAACAACTGAAATGCTTAGTGGAAGAGCGTACTAAGGGATTTTTTTACGTCAATGAATGCGTTAGAGAGAGTCAAAGTGTAACAGGCTCAATGTGTAACAAGAAGAAATCCTACTACATAAATGTCTTTTTTCTTAAAAACATTGCATCATAAATTAATTATATAATCTTTTTATTTGAAAAAATATATAATTTGGAATATATATTTGCTTTTGATATGCATTACTACAAAAGAAAAAGGGTGAACCATATTTACCCCCTGTGTAACCCATTATTGCCCAAATCCGCTGTAAATCCTGGTCACTCAATAATTTAAATAAAATTAATAATAATGAAATTTTAGGTAAAGGGATTATTTAAAAGAATTTCAAATTATTTTAGCTTACTCGATGCCAAATTAAATTTCTTTTATCTATCATACATTAGAAAAAAAAGGATGTTGTTTTTTTACCCATAATTCTCCCAGATGACCCTATGATATTGGAATTCGTATTTGTTGTGCAAATTTAAAAGTCACCATTACATTTAGAAAGTGAATGTACCTAGGTGCTGTGAAACGAAAATATTTATTTATCGATTGAATATTTAAAATATCGACACCAAACAACTTATAACAAAATATTAATTTTATTGACAGGAGCTTCTTGGGGGGTATTATAATGGGGTTGTTTCACATGATGTAACTCTCCTCTTTTTGTCCTTTTTGTTATTTCATTGGTTGTTTCGATTTTAATATCAATACGAGAAGTTAGGTGATTATTTTCGTCTGCAGTGTTCTATTTCAGAGTTCTTGTCATGAAATTGCTTTTATTCCTGCTATTTATTAACCCTTTCGCTACGAATTATTTTTGCTTACTCGTAATATTTGATAGAAATAGCATTATTGAATTAGTTGTTCGAGCGTTTTGGGGCGCTTCAGTAAGGAACGGGTTAAACTTTATCGGTTTTAATTCGATTGAATTTCAGGTATGCGAAACATCATCAAAACGTCAATGTTGTTGGAAAGCTACAATGTTGATGATGCATATTTTGTAAGGTGGAGAAAAAAAAATCGAAATTGTGAGACAACAATTCATAATGATTAACGAACGCAAAAAAAGCTTCAGTTCTACTGAACGAAAAGTTTTTGACGCAACATTTGTTTCAGTAAGGTATGAAAATATTTATTTTATTGTGTAGCTACTACAGGAGGAAGCTTCCAATTATAGGAGACACTGACAAAAATGAGTTTAAAAAGGCACACAACAGTAGATTTAAAAACATTTTTTTAAAACAGAGACAATACAGTTGACTTAAATTTTTTTTGGTGACTTACAAAAAAAAACCCATCTAGAGCTTAAATGAAAGAATTATACAAACGATAAAACTATTCAAGGGAGATTAAAAAGCAAGCGCGGTGGAATCCAAATTTGGTAAAAATAAACGTCTATTACGCAGTGAAAAAGATAGAACCAATAAATTAACCTATGCCAAATAATGTATACTGTTCAATACAAATATAACTCAAGAACGCCCAAAAATGAAAAAAATACCACTGGAACTGTTGCCACTCACTACGTATAACATACCATTGGAAAAATTGATTTATTTTAATTTTTAGCAAACTTTATCGACAGGTCTTCTAAAAAAAGGTTTCAATTAAAAATATTTCATTAATTTCACACAATTTTTCGATGTTTTTTTAAAAGACACAAAATGTAGTTTATCGGTTCGGTTCTGCGTAGAGTTTGTCATATTCGTTTACTCCTTTTACTTTATTTCACTGTGTTCTCTGATGCAGATATGCTTAAAATAATATAAATTGCCACTAAAAAGTATTTCTAAAAATATCCATTTATTTGTAAACAATATTGTTACATTAAATGTTTTATTTCAATCATTATTTGAATACCACTATTTGTTATTTATCGAATATCATAAATAAAATGAAATTAATAAAATATCCAAAGCAATAAAATAGCGAAAGTCTAATCCTGGCTTCCTGGCTTCCTGGCTACTTCGGCCGGTACCTTGTTGTGCATGGCGGGGTGTATGGTACAAAACAGATTGCAATTAAAATATAAAGAAAATTTTAGTTTTCTTAGCATGTATTCAATTGCAGCATGTTCCAAAAACAAATTTAAAATTGTCCAAGACAAATAAAAAAGCGAAAAAGCCTGATCGTAGCTACTTTGGTAGGCACCTTGTGTGCATGGCTGAGTGTATTGTAGGCAGGGTACCAAGCAGACTGCAATTAAAATATAAGTGAAAATTTAGTTTTATCAGCATGTATTCAATTGTAGCATATTCCCAAACAAATTTTAATTTATCCAAGAGCAATAAAATAGCAAAAGTCTTAACCCTTTAACCTCACAAGGTAGGAGAATTTCTCATCCCCGAAATACGAGTTTTTCTAGGCAGGAAAAAAGCGAAATGGAATCGTCCTGTATCAAAAAATACCCAAGTGATTATTTCGGCCGTTAGTCATCTTATGGAATCGGACCTTTTTGACTTTGTGAATAAATAACATTCTAAGTTGATTGCATGAAACAAAATTTTCATAAGGGGAGGTCTTCATATTATAAATGTTAACAACTTTGAAATTTCCAATAGTAACACCCATATTTGATTATTTAGAAATGTTAAGCATCCTCGAAAACCCCTAAATCTTAGTTTTTGTTACATTTGGATGAATATTTAACGAGTTATTCCATCGAATCACTTGATGTCCTATGGGGGACCATCTCAAGGTTGTTGGTTTAATGATGTTTATCTTCCTTTCCAAAGCCGTATTTATTTATCAAGTTCATATATAATCTTATACACAGTCCCCTGAAGCGCAATTAAAAAGTATTTTGTGATTTACTCAGCAAATTATGAATAAAAGAAATTAAAAATTGGGATTTCGCTTAAACTTCCTGTCTTAAATATATTTCTGTAAAAATATTTAGGGGTTTCTATTCATAATTTTTTAAAAAATTTAAATAATAATTATTTTAAAATATAAAAATTGTTTTAAATACCCCAATATTGAATGCATTTTGTTTGGGTTGTTATAATTTCTTTTCAGTAAAAAATTCGTTTCATTATCTTAATTATTTATAGATTGGGATAGTTTTTTATGTGCAACTCATTTAACATTATGGCACCTAAACTTTGCACGTCTCTAACTCCCCTAATAATGCTTAAAAACTAACAAAATTTGGCATTTCGTATTAAAATACGTTATAGATTAGAAATATGGACTCAAAAAGGGGTGTTGCCATTGGAAATTTTAAAGTTTGTAACATTTTTAATATGAAGACGGCCCCTTATGCAAACTTTGTGTCATGCAATTAACTCAGAATGTTATTTTTATACAAAGTCAAAAAGGTCCGATTATATAGGATGACTAACGACCGAAATGATCACTAGCGGATACTTTTTTTTCCACAGCACGCTTAATTTTTAACATACCCAACACCCCTATTTGTGAAACGAAACGGCCGAAACCGGCCTTCCCGATGTTTGCTGGTAGAGCCGTCCTGGGCCGGTTTCGAGGTTAAAGGGTTAATCTGGCTACCACGGCAGTCATCTTGTTTGCATGGCGGGGGGGTATATGGTAGTTGGGGTACCAAACATTGACTTTTCTTACATTTTAGCAGCTTTTTTTTGGCAGAAAAAAACTTTGCAGACAAGGTATATTCCTCTGAACAGAGAGGCATTTTTGTGGCAACAAGCACTCAAAAATCTAGCGAATGGCGGAGTGTTTTGTTGTCGGGGTACCAAACAAACTGTAATTTGAAGATTCGTGGAAAGTAAGAAATTCTAATGTAGTACTATTTTATAACAATTGTACCAAATAACAAATGTTTTTTCTTCCAGTTGCTACTTTTTTTGGGCCGATTAAGCCTTTGTTGACTCGGTCTATTCCTTTGAACCTGAGAGCAATTTTTTTTTTTTTTTTTTTCAAATCCTCCAGGCTAGCGATAGCTAGACAAATTCCATGAGTTTGTGAATACGTAAAAAGTCCAGAAAATACAAGGGGTCTTTAAGTAGATCGTCCCAGGAAAGATTAAGGCAGTCCAAAATGTGGTCAGGCGAGGCCATTTCCGAAGAACACTTCGTACAAATTGGGAAAAGCTTGCGTCCTTCAAGAAAAGTAAGAGTCTTCAGATGGCCACTTGCGAATCTTGATAAAGCCGTCTGGTCTCTGCGATCGCAAATGAGGCCAAGGGAGCCCCCAGGGTTCTTTCTCCTGTACCAATTACTTGCTGGGGGGGTTAGCCATTTCAATTTTGCCTTGTTCTTCCTGATGGTGTGGATCTCCGGGAAAGTCCAGACCGGGAGGGGTGCTGGGGCCTCGGAGCCTCTCTTTGCAAGGCCATCTGCCACCTCGTTACCGTATACATTGACGTGTGAGGGGATCCATTGCAGGTGGATTGTTCGGTATCTGGAAATCTGTTTTAGCATGTTTAGCACCGAGATACTGGTCCTGTCTCCCACAGTACTCCAGTCACTTAGGTGTTGGATAGAGCTCTTACTGTCCGATAGTATCCAGACCTCACTAGAGCTTCTTTCCTCCTCTATAGTCTTAAGTCCTGCTTCGATGGCAATCAGTTCGCTTCTGAAAACAGAACAATGGTCTGGATTTCTGATAGATATCTTTTGTTCTCCGTTTGGAGACCAAATGTATACACCACTTCCGGATTGGTTATTTTCGCCTTTGCTGCCATCTGTGTAAATCTTGGTAGCGTCTTGTGGAATCCCATATATAACTTCTAGTGCAAGTTGCCTAAGATGTTCGGGAATACTTGATTTTTTGGACACATGGGAAAGCAATTCAGTGTGGAAAAAAACATCTGTTAGCCCTATTGAGGGATCAATTCCCAAACTGAGTGAGTGGCTCTCTACATTTTTATCAAATAATTCCATGGATGTCGCCAGACTAAACGGGCTGTTCTTCTTTAATCTCTGGTTATTTTGCCAATTCTGAATATGCTCTGCCGTACGATTTTGGGTGCCGTAACTAATAAGTTTGCTGTAATATTTCGCTAGGTTTGCTTCTCTTCTCATGCTCAGAGGCTGAAGATCCGCTTCGAACAGCAAAACATCTCTCGGGCAGCTGTTTCTTAATCCTGTTATGATGCGGGCAGCGCTTAGTTGGACTTTTTTCCAATTTCATAAGATTGGACTGAGAGGCACTGGAGTATATAGGAAATCCATATTCCAAGATAGGTCTCACAAGTGAAATGTAGGTAGTTCTAAGGGTGTCAGCACGGGCACCCCAGTCTCGTCCAGAGATGTATTTTAAAAGGTTCAATCTTTTTCTACTTTTAAGAATAAGGCTCTCTATATGTTTATTACACGTGAATTCAGGGTCAAGTACGAAGCCCAGGTATTTAGGGTGCTTTTCGTAGGTGAGAAGCTGACCACCGAAACTGACCTGTGGGTGATAGTTATAGAGTTTCCTGTTCGTAGTAAAGAAACTAACATTTGATTTCAGTGGATTAAAATTTAATTTATGGAGCTCTGCAAACCCCCACAGATCACCAAGGGTTGAATTCAAATTTGCTTCAGCTGTCTTAATGTCTGAGCCAGAACTCCAGAGGATGATATCGTCAGCAAACAATCCAGTTTCACATTTTCGAGTAATCAGCTTTTCAACGCCTGACAAGTAAATTGAGAATAAGGTCGGACTCAGAACAGATCCCTGAGGGACACCCTGATTTAGTTTGAAGCTCTTAGATAAGACATTATTATACCTTACTCTTATGACTCTGTATCTCAAGAAGTCGTAAATCCAGGACAATGCTCTGCCGCTAATTTTAAATTCTTCATGCAGTTTGACAACCAATTTTTGCTTCCAAACCCTATCGAAGGCCTTTGATAAATCTAAGAAAGCCGCAATTGTGTGATTTGTGGGCTTAAGGTTTTGAGAATCTCTAACTTTCTGGCAGAAGTATAGAACTTGGTCAGTAGTAGAGTGGCCTTTTCTAAAACCGAATTGTTCTTTTGGTAAAAGGTCGTCCTGGTCTAGGTGATATTTTAACCTGGCAAGGACCATTTTTTCCATGATCTTGCAGGAGATGCTAGTCAGGGCAATTGGTCTATAGCTTTCCGGGGAGCTGGCCTCCTTACCCGGTTTGCAAAAAGGAACAATAGTAGCACTTTTCCAGTCGTGTGGTAATTTACCAAGACTCCATGATTGGTTAAATATATCTATAAGATGTTGTTTTCCCTCCTGTCCTAAATTATCTAGCATTTGACCATGTATTCCATCTGGTCCAGGTTGTTTAGTTAGATCGAGTGAGGCCATGGCTAGTTGTAATTCGTGCATTGTGAATAAGTCACTGAAAATGGGCGTTTTTGAGTCGGTGGTACGGCATCCATGGGCCAAATTTCTAGCTCTCTTTGCTACCTTCTTGTCTTGAACATTAAATTCCAGCGAACTTGTCTTTTGGTAAAAAGCCCCGAGAAGGTCAGCGGCAGATCTATCATCATGGGTAAGGTTACCATTTGGATCTATTATGGTGTTACATTTTACTGATTGTTCTTGTTCACGATTAATTCCTCGGGCAATTTTCCAGAGTTTTGTGTCAGGAGTCCTAGCGTCCATCTTTTCACACAAGTCGTTCCATCTGTTCCTTCTGAGGTCCGCATATAAGAGTTTTATCTCTGCATTTATTTTATTGAGTTCTGTTCTGTGATTTGTGTTGTTTGAAGTTGTCAAATCC
Organism: Hylyphantes graminicola; assembly: GCA_023701765.1. NCBI lineage: Eukaryota > Metazoa > Arthropoda > Arachnida > Araneae > Linyphiidae > Hylyphantes > Hylyphantes graminicola. Next base: position 61,643,451 of record CM043112.1, read on the forward strand.
AGTTCTATCTGTCTTCTCTTCTCAAATAGAGGCTTCAGAGCCGGGGATTTGTGGATAAAGTTGGGAATATGGCGTTTGACATAGCCTCTAGGAATATGCTTTTTTGCAGTACTGATAATAAGATTCCTAAAGGAGGACCATTCAGTCTCAAGGTTGGCAGGATTAGATATTTTACACACATTTTTCTCAATATCCGTCGCATAGGACTTCCAATTAGCTTTAGAGAAGTTCCAAAATTTCTCTCTATTCAAAGAGGTCAAATGCTTTCTTTTAATTTCAATCAGAATAGGTCGATGGTCACTTCCAACATTGCCCAGAACAGACCAGTTACAGATCGGAAATAGGTCTGGTGTGACTAGGGTGACGTCCAAAGCCTCAGAAGATCCGAAGCTAAAGGAGAAATGAGTAGGCGAGCCATCATTTAGAAAAATGAGTCCCCGGTCATCAGCAATGTCCTGCAGTTCGGCGCCTCTATTATTTTGGTCGGAACAACCCCACATTTGATTCTTTGCGTTTAAATCACCGAGTAGAATGCTGTTTTCATCCGGAATACCATTGAGGCTATCCAAAAGATTGTTTGAGTTAGGGGGATGGTACAAATTGAAAATGTTCAGAGGGCCATTCCTCCAAAAAACGGATATACCTTGAACCTCAAGTTCTGAGCTAGCGGGTGGAGTGATACTAATGTCTTGATATGAGGCACCTCTAATTAGGAAAGCCAAGCCTCCACCGCCATTTCTTCCTCTGTCAGTTCTGAAAATGTTATAACCATTGACCTTAAGTTGATAGTTGGCCTTTAATTTAGTTTCTTGAAGGGCAATGATTTGAACGTCGTGCTTATCAGCAAGGTCTAACAGCTGATCGAGTTTAGCCCTCGTTGCTACTGTGGATAAACCATTGATGTTGCACTGAATAATTTTCAAGGACTTCAGCTTTTTTGGAGACCGTAATTGATTTTTCGAACTGGACCCTCTGCCTAAATCCCGAACGCGCCCCTGATTAGTCTGCGAGACGGGCGATGCAGCATGAACTTCTGTTGTGTAAGTACTCATGGAAGGAGGGGTGATTGCAGCTTCTGTTTGGAGGAGCACCCTAGGGTAGAAGTCTGACTGGGCTCCATGCCTGCTAGCGTTCGCTGAGCATAATGGTCTGGCCTTCACGCCTTGTGTAACCCTACCAGGAGTATACACTCCCGACGTACTTCGCCCAGACCGCCCAGTGCCACCCCCTCGCCACGGTGAGGCCGCATAGCAGGACTTGAGGGGGATTAATATACTTATAGACTTGACAGCTCAATATTTTTTTTTAGATTAAGACCTTGAGAAGAACGATCGGTGTAAATCTTCTTTTCCAATGGCCAATACTAACTTTTTTTTATTAAAAATATTAATTTCAAAATTATTTAAATGACACCACTATTTTTATTACAAATACAACTATATAAAAAAAGTATTTCAATTCTTGACAAAAATTGGCAACAGCCTTTTTTAAAAACGATGCCTTCCTTAGGCATTATGCTAAAGAAATAGAACAGTTACACTCCCTAAAGGCGGCTCATGACCTGGTGTACCTTTTAAGCAAGTAGACCAGGATAAATTGGGGAAATGTTCTGATGAGGAATTTTTTGGTCTTTAATCGAATTGTTTCAGGTTTGCAAAAATGTAATTCCTTAAAAATTACAAAAACTATTTTTGAAAAAAAATACATTTTTTTAAAAAATTAAATTAATGGAATTTTCCAAAATAATGAAAGTTATCGCTATGGTCAAAATAAATATAAAACAAAGTTTAGAATTGTTATCAACAATTATATCCGGCATACATTATTTATCGTATTCTGTATTCTTCAACAATGAACGTTAATAATTGAAATAACGATTCTTGTCATTGCAGCTGTTGATCTTACGTACGAAGTTGCTAAAGATACTTAGCGAAAAATAGGATTTCTGCAAAACTTAACTCTAAACTTAAAACTAAATCGCTTGAATGTGGCATGGGGAAGCATTCATTTTGTGTAGGTTGAATCGTTCTCTTGGGTAAGTTATTTTTTATATTTATTTTTAATAAGTATTAAGACTTTTACATATGCTAGGCGGAATCAAAAAACTATTTCGATTAGCATATAGTTCATTGTTTAAGACTAGTGCAATGTATACACTGTTACCGAAGTTGTAATGAATCTAAATTCTAAAATGTACAAGTTTGAAATTAGTAACTAACATTAAAAATATTTTCCGTAGTAAATGTGTACAAAAAATATAATGCTATCTTCATTTTCGTCTGCAAAAAACATTGTTTCTGCTAAATTTCATTTTCGTCTGCAAAAAACATTGTTTCTGCTAAATTAAAAAAAAAAACGATTGGACATAAATTAAATCATAGTACCACGAACCATTTTCTAACCGATTTTTGAGCATTAAGGTACTTATTGCCTGCTAAATTTTGAACATAAGGCAAGCATACGATAGGCTTTTTTATGTGGCGAAGGAGTGTTCTAGAGAGCATAAAATACAATTAATTTAAAACAAACCACCTTTTATATTTGCAAGTTAAAATTAATTCGGTTTACTACAGTCAATTACAACGAAAAAGTTGTAACAAAAAGTTTCTTAAAGGGTTTGGTTGACAGATATTTTCAGGTTTGTGTGCTTGGTCGCAAGGACCCGCTTATAAACCATCGTCAAGTAGGACAACACAAGACACACACAAACACATATGACAGATGTTGCCATCTGTCGCCACCTCCACAATTTAGACATGTCCCTGAAGGGGAGGGAAATTTTCTCCAGGAACCTGTACCCATGGTGAACTGCGCAATGACCGACCACAGGACTTTCGGACCCAACAGATTTGACGAGCACGTACTCCGCATGTACTCGGTAGGTCTTCAGTGGCGACCGGGTCTCGAACTCTCAACCTTCCGATCTCAAGTCCGAGATCCTGACCACTAGGCTCCTTGCAGCCCCTTCTTAAAGGGGAAAATAGATATTTCCAATCGAAATAACCTTTAGATTTATTAATGCTCACATAATCGAATTGGCGTCTTTCAAATAGCTTAAATATTTCCTCTCCAAGTATCTCTAACTTATTTTTAACCTCTATGAATAAACCAAATCAAATGTTGTCGATCTTGATTTTTAATCAATCTTTCAGAAAACTGCTAATAATATTTATTATACTTTTCAATTTTGAACTCTTTTAAATCAATTTACAACAAAGGTAAATGTAAAACAAAGTTATCGAAACCCAAGTCATATGTTGATTTTAAGTTCCTTGTTTTACAACAATGAACACCAATAAACAAATTCTTTAGAATTTCAGGTTTGGATCATTTTAGGTTTGCAATTCCCGCTTACGATGCTGATCAATAGACGCAGTAGATCAGTTGTCCGCAGAAATATATGTTGTTGTTGCTGAAATTGCCTAACGGTGTCCTGAGGAAATTGAAGATTTTGTAATTCGTGAATCTCATCTGAATGGGTATGTTAATTTTCTTTCTAAAAATAAGATTTGGGTAAGACACATTTGATAAGATTTGAGATACAATAAGCATAAAACTCTATAAAAGTCTAAAATTGTCAGAAGTTTCTAAACTGAGCAAAAGGCATTCCTGGATGTGTATAATAGGTTATGACATGTGTTTTTAAAGTAAACATTAAATACGAAAATAATGATGGCTACATTTTTAAATGCTTGTTACCATAAAAAAATGACTCAGTTCAAGGGAGCATGTCGAGTCAGCAAAGGCTTATACAACCAAAAAAAGCAGCCCCTTGGAAAAAAAACTTTTGTTTGGTTCTACAATTGAATAGGTGAGTGCAGAAACAACGTCAGTCACAAATTTCAAATTATTCAGAAGGATGAAAAAACGTAATAACTTCTCCTCTATTTCTGCACTCAACACTCGAAACAAACGTCCTGTATTTACGGAACTACTCGACAGACTAACGTAGTTTTTTCACCCAACACGCATCTTGCCTTTCTACGCTTATTTTCATTGAAAACGAGTTTTCGGATTTTTTTTCGACTGAAGTGGTTTCTGCACTCACTGATTCAATTGGTATAGAAATGTATATTTCTATACCAATGTATGTATATGTATACCATACCATTTTGGTTCCACTAATCCCTAAACTACAGTTTGTTTGGTACCCCGACTAAAATACACTCAGGTGCACCCAAGGTGCCATGCCGGAAGAAGTAGCCAGGATCAGGCTTTTTCGCTATTTTATTGCTCTTGGATAATATTTAATTTGTATTTGCAACATGCTACAGTCGAATTACGTGCTAGGAACTCTTTAGCTTCCACAAATCTTCAAATTACAGTTTGTTTGGTACAACTACTATAATACACACCGCAATTTACTATATTTTTGTATGCTTCTTACCACAAAAAATGGCTCTCAGTTCTAGGGAATATACATTGCCTGCAAAGAATTTTTTTCTGTCAAAAATCTTAGTTTGGTACACCAACTACCATATACCTCTTGCCATGCAAACAGAATACCGTAGTAGCCAGAATCGCACTTTTTCGCTATTTTATTGCTCTTGGAAAATTTTTAATTTGTTTTTGGAACATGCTACAATTGAATACGTGCTAGGAATTCCTCTGTTTCCACTAATCCCTAAACTACAGTTTGTTTGGTACCCCGACCAAAATGAACTCAGCCATGAACACAAGGTGCCTGTCGAAGTAGCCACGACAGGCTTTTTCGCTATTTCATTGCTCTTGGATAAATTAAAATTTGTTTTGCTGCAACTGAATACATGCTAAGAAGACTAAATTTTCACTTATATTTTAAATGCAGTCTGTTTGGTACCCTGACTACAATACACCCCGCCATGCACAACAAGGTGCCGGCCAAAGCAGCCAGATAAGATTTTCTCGCTATTTTATTGCTGTTGGATAAATTAAAATTTGTTTTGCTGCAACTGAATACATGCTAAGAAAACTAAATTTTCACTTATATTTTAAATGCAGTCTGTTTTGTACCCTGATTACAATACACCCCGCCATGCACAACAAGGTGCCGGCCGAAGCAGCCAGATCAGACTTTAGCTTTCGTGCGACGTTATTCAATTAACCTGCAAAGTGAGTCATCCCGTCTGCTCATAGGGAAAATGGTTGGCTGGTACATGTATTTCTGGGTTGTGTGCTTGATCAGATACCCACCTATAAACCTCGTCAAGTAAGACAGACATAGACAGATCTTTTACTGGCTCACAGATAGAGAGGAATTGCACCCAGGGCGACGGCGGGAATTTCTCGAAGGAGGTGTGAGATACGTTGACAAGGGGAGGAGCTTAGGAAAGGCAGTTTAAAACTGACCAATCGGCTACTTATAGAAGGATTGAAAAATAAGATGAAAACGTCAATCAATGAATTAAGCATTTTGATTTGCTAGTCTCCGAATTCTCTGAACCTCCCTCTATGGCAGTTCCGATATCTTCACCAGATGTCGCCCTCGGCCACAATTAGTTGCCAGCTCGGTACGATCCCGCCTTAAGAATGTGCTATATACCAAGCGAAAATTGTAATTTTATTGTGTTTAGAATACATTAAAGTGTAAATCCGTACTAAAATTTAGTTCATAAATGAAGAAAAGCATACATACAGAAGTAAATACAATAAAAACATATTTAATTCGTCTTCATACCAAGTTCTAGCAATTTTATTTTAAAAATATATTATATGTCGCAAAATATCTTTTCCGAGTAGGTAAATGAGATTTGCAGCTGAAATAAAAAGAATTAAACACTTCAATTTTTACCATTCATTCTTGTAGATAACATATAATTGCCGATAACGGTAATCATTGTGTAATAATATTGTTCTATCGGATAATTATTATTTCCGAAAATATATTTAAGAAAGTTCTTCGTAATTTTAATATATTAATAACTTTTGCAAATCCGATATAATACAAAAGACACAAATTCTGAAACTACATTCAACTTTCATTATGGAACATTTGCAGCAACGCACTGTGATCTGAAATGGGCACATAAGGCCTTGGATCTCTTCAGACTTTTGAGCTGTTGAGTTTAAATGTGCGATATGAATGATTAATCCTGGAAAATATATATTATTTCATAATTTCTGTAACAAAAATAGTGGTGTGCACACATCTCAAATTTTGCAAGATATATCTTTGAACATAAGTTGATACCGCTACAACGTTTCTCACGTTTTTAACTTAAAAACCATTAAGTTAAAAAAAATCTAACTTTTGAAATATTTATAAAAGATCTTTAAGGGGAACATGATGATGTGACATATTTACCGCTGATTCCTGAAGTTTTTTTTAAATATATTTTATCAAAGTTATGAATCTTTCACATGGAAGTTCAAACACAGGGACCAATAAATGAAATTGAAGTGATTTTTTTTTCCAAATAAGTCAATTCAAAGAACTGATTGTCATTATTTTTTCGTATAAGCTTTTGAGTTACTAAATATTAAACTGATGTTCAGAGTTTTTCAAAAAATGCCTATCAAAAGAAAATCACTAAACAGAAATTGACAATCTTGGTCTTAAGTTAAATCTAAAGATAAGTAGAATTTAAAAAAAACGAAAATCGACATTTTTGACCCAAAAATCCATCCGATCTTAATGGAAAACTCGTCGTTTAAAATTAATGCAATATAGTTGACATTATACCCCTGGAAAGTCCTATATGTAATACACACTGTTAAAAAAAGCCTGAATTTTACGTGCATATTTCTGTGATTTTTTTCGGGAATTTACGGAAAGATTGCGTTTCTTCAACAAACAGACGGTTTGTCTGAAATAAACAGATCGTTTCCGTTTTCCTTAAACGCTTTACAAGCGAAAACGGAAAAACACCGTATTTCTGCGCGCAGAATTTCACTTAAGACCCGTATTAACGTAATTTCTCCATATAACCTCGCACCCAACAGCTTTTAGCCTCGACACATCGGCCGACCGACTCAGCCACCATATTTTTTTGTTTGTTTGTTTTGACCACATCTGAAGCAAGAAAGATAAATATGCAGGTATGTTCATTTCTTTTAATAAAATTAGATTTTATTTAAAGATTATATTTTCTTTCTTTTCTATATATAGATTTATAGAATCCAGTTCTTGTTTCTTTCTTATTTATTTCTGTAATCTTTATAGTCCTATAATTGACCGTGGGATGATTCCTGAAATTAATAATTCCGTTTGTTTACCAACACGCTTAACTAGGTAAATTTAATTTAAAAGTTTGAAAAAGCTGTCAAATGTATGAAATAAACAATGTTCACCTACAAACAAGTGCACATTATTAAAAAAAAATAATGAAATTATTACATTTAAATTCGATTGAAAAGCAATTGTCCTCGTGTAGCTCTAGTGCGACGATAATTCAGAACCTAACATAACCTCGATTGAAAAGCACGGTTACGCTATCGCTATCAGCATAGCATGTTTTATTTTAAAAACTATGCAAGTGTACATAACGTAAAGTTTCTCTACAATAAATAATACTCTTTTGGTTAATTTAACGAATCAATTAGTGATTACGGATGAATACAGATCACATGCTTTGATTCGATTCAGATGTTACATACACTATTGTCAATGCTCTTTGTTTTGAAAAATCTGCACTAAGAAAAACACAATTTCCAATTAAATGCAAATTTTCTAACGAATTCAAAATTTAGGAATTGCAAGTGTCCGCAGAACGCTATTTTAGTGTTCATTTATCTTAATTTTGATATACATTATTCAAGAACACTTCTGTTCTGTTTCTACCCCCTCCTATTAAAAAATATTTTCAGTGTCCCAATTCTCAAATTTGTAATGTAAGATATGGATAAATCAATTCATTAAAGGTACTCTAAGATTCATGCCTTGTCTACCCCCCCCCCCCCCACTTCACAAAAAAGAGAAAAAGCGTTTTTTGCTCTGATATTAAATTATTACGGTGCAGATACTATGGAAGACTTGCTCGAAAAAAAGCCTAAAATTGAAATGACAAATTGATTGACAAATTGTTTAATTTTAGAAGGCTTAAGACGATTTTGTCTGATTAACGCCTGATTACCACTTGCTTCTTTACATTAGATCTACTTATTCAAAATTGGATTTGTATATATTAATATATTATTTTTTTTAGGTGCTTGTTTATCATAAATCTCCAAAGAGGGTCAAAAGTTCAGAAAAAGAAGAAAACTAAATCTGTAGTTCCTGCACAAATTTTTGAATTAGTTGAGGATTTGAAATACCATAACAGTCCTTTTCAATTATGAAAGAAAAATAAAACTTGATTATATTCTGTAATTCTTTTGTTATTCACATATTGTTAAATTGTATCAGTGGTGTATCCAGGATGGGGGGAGGGGGATAATAACTCTCGTCTCCATATACTAATTTTTTTTTACTATCAGTGACTATACAAATTCATGTATGTATTCACAAATGAAGACGCTTAAAAATTTATTGTTTTTGACTACAAAGGTTACTGTCTTAACGAGTCTCTCTGTTTAGGGGTGTTCATCCCCTAAGACACCCGACTCATTATCCCCTACCGATGATTTTGCCCTGGATATGCTAACTGTAAAGTACGACACCATTTAGCCACTGAACAATCCTAAATGTATACATTGTAAAATATATGACAGAAAAGTTATCAAAATTCTTAAAATTTTTCTGCCACATTAAAATTGTTTTAAATATATGAAGAGTGAATATTATTAAATTTCAAAAATGTGAACAATGTCTTTTTTTATTCAGATAATATATCAAATATGGTTAAAAATTATCAAAGGATTAGAATGTATTAAGGATGCATGTTTAAAATTCCCTATGCTTAACTTATATTTATAACACCATATATAAATGGATATATTTAGAATGATTGATCTTTAAATAGTATATAGAAACAAAATTGACAAGAAAAAAGCAAAAATGTCTTGGAATCAACTAGAAAATACTATGTAAGTTTTCTGAATTTAAGAGAGAAATGCCAATTTGAAATTCATGAAATTAACATTAAACAGCTAAATGGAAAATCCTGAAATTAACGGAGAAATTCCGAAATGGAAGATCCTGAAATTAACGGAGAAATTCCGAAATGGAAGATCCTGAAATTAACGGAGAAATTCCAAAATGGAATACCCTGAAATTAACGGAAAAATTCCGAAATGGAAATTCCTGAAAATAACGGAAAAATTCCAAAACGGAAGATTCTGAAATTAACGGAAAAATCCCGGCAACTTGCTGCCAGTAGTTTGTCCGTTAATTCAGGGAATTTTTTTTTAACAGTGCATGAGATAAACGGAAGGAACACAACTTTATTCTCAGTTTTCAAAACACAGCCGTTGTTCCAAAAACTAGTCTCACACACAACGTAAATGTTGCCATAAGCAATCGTATAATGGTCGCGCTACTAAATAACGACCTTACATGTATGCCAGTCGGAAATTGTTAGGTATGCTAAACAGAATAAAATTACAATCTAAATCCGTATTAAAGTTTAGTTTAAAAATGAACATACCCATAGAAGTAAATACATTAGAAACAAAATTAATTTGTCTTGATACTAAGTTCAAGAGATTTTATTTTTTTTATAAATCCTACATGTCGTAAAATATCTTATCCGAGTAACTATAGGTACGTGATATTTTTGCAGCTGGAATACAAAGAATTACACACTTCAATTATTACCATTCATTGTTTTAGATTACAGCAAATCAAAAACAATGTATGGAACGGAAATGACATTCCAATTTCATTATTAGAACATATGCAGAAACCCTTATCCTTCCAGTTTGAATTGAAATGGGCGCAGCAGGCCTTGATATCTACAGACTTTCGAGGTTTTATATTCATATCACCCAATGCCCATGGCATCGGTTTTAAAATAGATTCGTTTGGAAATAATAAGATAATTGTTTTTAGAAAAATTTACTATAAAATAATTTCTGTAATAAAAATAGTGGTGTACACACATTTTAAATTTTGCAATTAGTATCTTTTAAAATAAGTTAGAACCGCAAAAAAGTTTCTTCTCACGGCATTAACTTAAAAACCATTCGGTCAAAAAAATCTAACTATTGAAATATTTAAAATATATATTTAAGGGGAACATGTTGATGTGACATACTATTTATCTCTGATAGCTGAGGTTTTTTTTTATATAGTTTATCAAAGTTATTAATCTTCCACCTGAGAAATCAAGCACAGGGCCCAATAAAGGAAATTGAAGTCTAATTTTTTTTTGTTCAAATAAGTCAAGACGAAGAACTAGTTGTCTTCATTTTTTCGAATAATTTGTTGAGTTACTAAATATTTAAATTGCATCTTTTGTTTCGCCAAATTATACCTTGTTCTTTTATCGCTGTGTCAACAACAACAAAAAACTAAAATATGGCCTACTCAAATTTAAGGCCGAAGAAGCTTTTTGTGACGTCACCCTATCCGTCTGGATACTATTCTTCAGGTTTTCGGCTTTTCCGCAGATAAAATATGAAACCTATCTCGCAGACTGTCCGACTATATTCCTTTTTTCCGAACAGGTTCCAATCCTATCTTTCGGAACAGCCAAAACCCTGAATCGAACTGATAGTGTAACGTTACAGAACTTCGCCGTGACCACACTCACATGATTTGTTTGGACAGAACTACCAACTTCATAGCATTCTTTAGGAGATCTATATTAAACACGCAAGGGTTTTAATACACTTTTATTTTCCCATATAATAAAATTGGTACCATCATTATTTCTGTTACCCCATTTTAACGAGCTTAAATTCAATTACGAGAAAGTAACTAAATCTTTACCGCAAAACTAGTCATAAAAAGTTCTTTTTAATGAGTTTATTTCAAAATAAAACCCAAAATTAACTACTCTTTTTCCAGGTCACTGTTTTATTCCAAGCATTTAATACGTGTTTTAAGCACTCGCTCTCCGAATCCGAAAAAATTCTTCCGCACATTGTAATTAAATGACCGAATACCAACTTAACACGCAAACTTTTAATGACGAGTAACTTTGAAACGACTTGGTCGATTCCTTACAACATAGATAATGTGTATTTGTAGAAAGGGCGTAAGAGTCACAGTTTGGAATTTGAAGACTAAACCAATTTTATGAGGAACAACCTTAATTTTAGGAATCTACCTTCGGCTTTTTTTGCTAATATAACTCGGCTACTTTCTAATTCGTATAATTTTTACACATAAATGATGGGATACGTTACGTCATAGACTCGCTACTACCCTTCTTTTTTACCCCTCTTTATTGTCCATGTATTTAACTAATTTACTAAGTCACAGTACATCCTTTAAAAAAAATCTCACCTACTCTATTTTCAACATTATAAGCCAATGCTACTGGGTCTTGCCCCCACTAGAAAATCTAACATTTTTCATTATTCCCCCAATTACAAATGACGCTATTCTGATCCACTATTTTAAATGTTACAATGTGGGGAAAAGTGTATGTTGTTTCTGATAACATTTCTAGTCCATTCACCGAGTTTTGATACCACGAGTAAATTAACCCCCGTGACATTGATACACGCAGTGATATGAATTTAATACCTGAAAAAAGTAGCAGATTTAACGGATGTTTATCTTCCCGAGTTCTATGTTGCCTTAACTAAATATTTTTTACTAAATGAATTTTGCAAATACTACAATAAACTTTCCCTTTCAGGTTTTGTTTGTCATTTGATATTTGTTGAATTTTAGTAGTTGTGTGGTGATATCCCACAATTCGTTAAATATTCCTCTCCAAATATTTGGGGGCTGGGGAGCCCAGTCGGTTAGGCACTCGCCTAGCATGCGAAAGGTCCCAGGTTCGGGTCCGAATCGCCAAAATAACTACCGACCTATAAACGGCCAATGCAGCGAAAATGTCCGACGAATACACCAAATACACCGTCTAAGGGAGTGCACGTAAAATATCCTTCAAAGTCCTAACGCTGCGTACGATGTCGCCCTTAACGGTTGCGTTGGGTGCCTATTCAGGTGTCGGCTCGTCACTTGACTGTGGTTCTAAAATACGATGCCCGTCGCCATTAACCCTTGTGTGGCTCTAGTGCGACGATTATTTAAACCTAACCTAACCTAATCTCCAAATATTGCACGTCAATCGTCTTGTTTTTGAGGTTGACACCTTTTCCACTGAGCTGTATAGAGATCTGTAAGTCATCGACATTTATTAAAATTAAAAAAAAAATTAAAAAAACGTTTTCGAAAAATTGAATACATACGGAGAAATGTGACTTAGAAAATATTTTTTTCCCATCGGATAAACACAGAGGCTTTTGCTTTAGATGTAGACATAGGTTCTGACAAAATTTAATTAAATTTAATTAATTGCTACCTCAAAAACATAAAAAATTAGTTATTTGTGAAAAATACATTTTGAATTGTGATTTTAGTCACGAAAAATGCTGTCAATCGTCCTTCAGATCATTGATCACACGCAATAGAAATGTAAAGTTAATGTAAGAACTATGATGTTCAGGTTTTTCAAGTATACTTATTAAAAGAAAAACAATAAACAGAAATTGACAATATTGGTCATAAATTAAAGCTAAAGATAGGTAGAATAACAAGAGAAAAACATAAAATATACTATTTAAGCATGTACTTACGATATACGAAGCGAAAATTGTAATTTTATTCGGTTTAGAATATATGAAAATAAAAATCCGTACTAAAATTTAGTTCATAAATGAAGAATAACGTACCCATAGAAGTAAATACCAATAGAAACAAATTTAATTCGTCTTCATACCTAGTTCCAGTTTAAGCGCAAAATATATTTTCCGAGTAACTTGGTACGTGAGATTTGAAGCTGAAATAAAAAAGAACTAAACACTTCAATTATTACCATTCATTCTTGTAGATTACACAATATAAAACAACAATGTATTTAACAGAAAACCATTGTTGATAACGGTACTCATTGTTTAATAATATTGTTCGATTAGATAACTATTATTATTTTGGAAAATATATGTAAGAAAGTACTTCGTAGTTTTAATACTAAATTAAAAACTTTGGCAAATCCGATATAACACAAAAATGATTCTATATAAGACAAAATCTGAAACTACATTCAACTTTCATTATGAGAACATTTGCAGCAACGCTTTCCATTACTTCCAGTGTGATTTGATATGGGCACAGAAGGCCTTGGATCTCTTCAAATTCTTCGCTGCTAAGTTTAGTAGCTAGTTTTAATTCATATCACCTAATGCCAAGGGCAACGGTTTTAAAATTGAAGTGACTGTGTATTCATCTTACATGAATTATACGAAAATTTTTATATTTAATAATTTCTTTAATAAAAATAGTGGTGCGAACTTTGCACAACTGAAATTTTGTAATCTTTATCATTTAAAATAAGTTAATGTTGCCGCAGACAGAGGTTCTTCTCGCTTCTTAACTTAAACGTAGTTCTTTTGTCACATTAATAGTTTTTTTTTTTCAATTAGGAAGACATGGTGGCGAATATTGACTGCTGCTTCGATCTGAAGTATTTTGATATAACTTGTTCAGAAACACTAAGTTCAGATTTTTTTCGCATTAGAGTAGAAGCCCCGAGTAAAATAATGGTCATTGAAGTCTTATTTTCTTCAAACAAGTTAACACGAAGAGAAGAACTACTTGTCTTCATTTTTTCTGATTAGTTTATGAGTTATTAACTTTAAAGTTGCTACTTTTGATTCTTCGTGACGTCATTCTCTCCGTCGGTTTCGGACTGTCGGCCTTTCCTCAGAAAAAGTACGAAACCTATTCGCTCACGGACCACTATATCTTTCAGGATTCAAACCGGCTTCACTCCTCTCTTTCGGAACACTCCGAATCGGAAAAATAGTGTGACGTCACAGAGGTTCTCTAGCCATATTAGTTAAGTCGGTCGTGGTCAAACTCGCATGACTCAGTTGGCAATAAATACTCTCTTAATAGCTTTCTTCGAGAGCCCGATGTATTACCTATTTTAACGTATAGAGTTTTAGTAAAACTTTATTTTCTCTTTTAGATACGAAAGTTTTGCTATAATTATTTTCGAAAAACCATTTTAACGAGCTTTAATTCAATTACGAGAAAATAACTCAAACTTTCAGGGGAGTAGGATGGTTCTATCTCGCCCAAGTTAATTGTCCAGACTTTGGGAACATTTTTCTCGGGAACTATATGATATCATTATGAACTTTGTTATATTTTGTTCCTTACATATAGATCTTTGATTTAAACTGAGGATATTTCAAAGTATAAAAACAAACTTTTACAGTGATTTTTTGAAAAATATGCATTGAAAACCGCAAAAAAATAAAGATTTTAAAGCTATGCAAAGATTTCAGGACACGCAATAGAAATGAAAAGCATGTAAGAACTGATGCTCAGAGTTATTCAAAAAGGCTTATAAAATGAAAACTACCAAACAGAAATTGACAATATCGGTCTTAAATTAAAGATATAGATAGAATAACAAAAGAAAAACATAAAATCGACACTGTTTATTAATGTCCTATACAGTGGTGGAAATTGATTTATGAACTAACATTCTTTTCACCAGATATCGCTTTGTATTAAGTGCTAACAATTCAAATTTTGTGTGTTGGATATTCAGGGCACAATAAAGGAATTTCACACATATTTTTTTTCAAAAAATGATATTAAATAAAAATATATCTAATTTTAGTTTTTAAGCATGTCAAATGATGGAAATTGATTTATGAACTCAAATTGATTTTGAACCAAGGTACCAAATATTTTAACTAGTTCTTCATTTGAACTTCAGGGCGCTTACTATCAGTGTTTATAAACAAGATTAAGGCCAATTTTTTTTTTTAATTTATCTGTTTTATTCCCATTTTACTAAATCGGAGAGCTTGCGGGACTGTCTGAAGCCAAAAAGGTGAAAATGACCCTTATATAATATTGTAACAAATCTGTAAGAGAAATTAGCATATTAATTAAAGGATCAATAAATATAATTCATAAATATTTGAAGAATCATTCTGACTTCGGCAAAAACCATCATTAAAAAAGGTGAATCCTCGTGGGACGAGGGACAAAAGCAGGATTATTGGACTTGTATCCCAAATAGTTACAATTTGTGTCAGCATTTGTGCATTACAGAGCGAATTTGTTATGAACCATCACTTCCAGTAACTCCCCGAAGAGTAGGACAAATATTGATATCGTAGTCGAACTTGAAATGTTCCAAAATGAAGGCTGGTCCAAAGCTTACTCTTCACCATAAGAACAGGCTATTAAAACATAGTCGTAACTACATAAAAATATATTGGGTGGGGGTGGAGGGAGAGAAATGGAAAAAAAAGCGACATTTGCTGATGAAAAAAATTCAATTTGGATGGACGTGATGGTTTAAAATGTTATTGAAAGGATCTTCGGAAATAACCAAGATCTGTCTTCAGCAGAAATGTTAGTGGTGGAAGTTTGATGGTTTTGGACCCGATATCTTATGATTGAAGAAACAAGGTTATGTTTCTGAAGGGCTTACAAACATCACTTTATTGCAGATTAGTTTTAGAAAAAAATTTAATTCCTTTTTACATGGCAAAACTATGCTTTTGATTAGATTTTTATATAATGCAAGTATCCACATTTCAAACGAAATGGAAGACTGGTTAAATGAACTAAGCGTTGTTCATTTAGATCATCCTGCCAATAGCCATGACTTAAACCCCAAGAATAATGTCTGAGATCGATTGTTTTGAATAATTAACTCAAATGGTGTATGGTTTTAATGAAGTGTGCATCAATTATGGAATAGAAGGACTTAATCATTAAAAGCTGCAAATTGCTTGACCAAAACTTGACCCAAAGTTTTGTGTTGTCCATGAAAAACAAAATCAAGGAAGCATTAGCGACAAAAAATAGTTTTAGCAATTATTAATTGGGATTGAATGTAAAAGTTCATAAATCAATTTCCCTATGCTAAAACTAAAATATCAAAATAAATTGTTTACGAATTTATATAAAATTTTATTTACATGTATAACTTATAATGCAAAGCCTGTATAGTATACAAAATTTAAATCGATAAAAATGCATTTAATAAAGAAATACTGTTAAAAAACTGTCAATTCATAAATCAATTTCCACCACTGTATACCAAGCGAAAATTGTAATTTTATTCTGTCTAGAATACATAAAAATCTAAATCTGTATTAAAGTTTAGTTTAAATATGAAGAATAACATACCCATAGAATAGAAGTAAATACAGTAAAAACAAAATTAATTTTTTTTCATAACCAAGTCCAAGCATTTTATAATATTATATGTTGCAAAATATATTTTCCAAATAACTTGTACGTGAGATTTGCAGCAGCTGAAATAAAAAGAATTAAACACTTCAATTATTACCATTCATTCTTGTAGAATACAGCATATAAAAAAATAATTATGGAACCGAAATTACATTCAAATTTCATTATTAGAACATATGCAGAAACCCTAATTATTCTAGTGTGAATTGAAATGGGCACAGCAGGCCTTGATCTCTACAAACTTTCGCGTTGTTAAGTTTTTATATTCATATCACACAATGCCTATGGCATCGGTTTTAATATAGTATCGCTATGGAGATAATCAAGATAATTGATCTTAGAAAAATTTAGTATAAAATAATTTCTGTAATGAAAATAGTGGTGAACACTCAGATTAAATTTTGCAATTGGTATCTTTTAAATTGTGTTAGAACCGCGAAAAAGTTTCTTCTCACAGTATTAACTTTAAAACCATTCGGTTAAAAAAAAAACTTACTCTAATGAAATATTTAAAAGAATATCCTTAAGGGGAACATGCTGATGCGATATAATTATGGCTGAGAGCTGAAGGTTTTTTTTTTAATATTAAGTTTATCAAAGTTATGAATCTTTCACATGAGAGTTCAAACACATGGCCCAATGAAGGAAATTGAAGTCTTGATTTTTTTTTGTTCAAATAAGTCAAGACGAAGAATTGGTTGTCGTCATTTTTTCGAATAAGTTTTTTTGAGTTACTAAATATTAAAGTTGCAATTTTTGTTTCATCAAATTCTACCTCGTTCTGATTTAGCTGTGTCAACAAAAAAATTAAATAATCCATGGCCTACTCAAAGTTAAGGCCGCAGAAGCTTTTCGTGACGTCACCCTATACGTCTGGATACTATCCTTCAAAATTTCGGCTTTTCCGCAGATAAAGTACGAAACCTATTTCGCATACTGTCCGACTATTCCTTTGTGTTCCGAACAGATTCCAATCCTCTCTTTCGGAACAGCCAAAAACCCGAATCGAACGGATAGTGTGACGTCACAGAGCTTCGCCCTGGACCAAACTCACTTGATTTGCTTAGACAGATCAACTTTATAGTATTCTTCAGGAGATCTATATTAAACACGCAAGAGTTTTAGAACACTTATTTTCTCAGATACTGAAATTGTACAATAAATATTTCTGTAACCCCATTTTAACGAGCTGAAATTCAATTACGAGAAAAAAACTAAATCTTTATCGCAAAACTAATCTTAAAGTTCTTTTTAATGAGTTTATTTCAAAATAAAAACCAAAATTAACTACTCTTTTTCCAGGCCACTGTTTTATTCTAAGCATTTCATACCTGTTTTAAGCACTCGCTCTCCGAATCCGAAAAAATTCTTCCGGACATTGTAATTAAATGACCGAATACCTACTTAACACGCAAACTTTTAATGACGATTAACTTTGAAACGACTTGGTCGATTCCTTACAGCAGAGAAAATGTGTATTTGTAGAAAGGACGTAAGTCACAGCTTGGATTTTGATGACTAACACTTTTATAAGGAACCACCTTAATTTTAGGAAACTACCTTTGTCTATATTAGCTAATCAAATTCGGCTACTCTCTAATGTGTATAATTTTTATACATAAATGATGGGATACGTTACGTCACAAACTAGCTGCTACCCTTCTTTTTTTACCCTTTTTTCATTGTCCATTTTTTTTAACTAATTTACTAAGTCATAGTACATCCTTGAAAAAAAATTCTCACCTACTCTATGGTCAACATTATAAGCCAATGCTACTGGGTCTTGCCCACCTGATAAATCAAACATTTTTTATTATTCCCCCAATTACAAATGACGCTTTTCTGATCCACTATTTTAAATGGGAATATGTGGGGAAAAGAGTGGGTTGTTTCTGATAACATCTCTTGTCCATTCACCGAGTTTTGATAGCACGAGTAAATTAAACCACGTGAAATAGGCCACGTAGCGATATTGAAATTGAAACCTGAAAAAAAGTAGCAGATTGAACGGATGTTTTTTTTCACGAATTCTATGTTGTCTTAACCATTTCAGTCCCAATGACAAGTTGGCATCATCATTTTGTATTTTCTAATCGTTTATATCCATTTATCATATCAAAAAGCACATCATTCGATTCTTCAAACTTTTTTCTACTAGAAAATATTTTTATTAATCCCAATAAATGTCAGCCCTATTATTTTTTAAAATTATGGTTAGAAAAGTGATGAAGCCAAATGGCATCACTGGTACCGAAAGGGTTAACTAAATATTTTTTTATCAATGAATTTTGCAACTACTACAATAAACTTCCCTTTCAGTTATTTTGTTTATCTCTTGATATTTGTTAAATTGAATGAGCTGTATGGCGATATACTACTATTCGTTAAACATTAGTCACGAAATATTCCACGTCAATTGCCTTGTTTTCAAGATTGACACCTTACCCACTGAGCTGTATAGAGAACTGTAAGTCACAATTACATTTATATAAAAAAACGTTTTTAAAAAAAGTCAATACATACGGAGAAATGTGACATAAAAAATATTTTTTCCCCCATTGGATTAACAAGAGGCTTTTGTTTTGGATGTAAACATAAGTTCTGGCAAAATTAAATAAATTGCTAAATCAAAAACATACAAAAAAATAGTTATTTGGGAAAAATCCATTTTGAATTGTGATATTAGTCACAAAAAATACTCAGAAGTTTAAATTATGGATCACTGATTAGAAAATAAGTATAAAATGCAGTTCTTAGCTCGGGAAACTTTATTCTCATAAATATGAATATTCAGAATTTTATGACGGTACCTGCCAACTGTATGTGCAGTTAACATCCTAATCACATAAAAAAAAATATATTTAACTATAATTCAAAATTTTATTAATAAAAAAATTGAAATAAAGCTTAAAAAAATATTTTCTACAAATCTGAAATGAGTTAGTACCAATCTTTTTATTTAGGAAAAAATATAAAAGTTAAAAAAAAAGGTAATTTTCTACTACTCTTATAGGAATCGTTCAGCTTTTAAAAAAACAATTCTCCATGAATTGTAATAACCTTAATTTTAGAAAACCACATAATCTTCATATAATTCAGTATCTATATTAAATACATTATTTTAACACAAAAACTGTGGTTTACTGGTTGGTAACGCAGGTAGAGCAGTTCCAAATCTGTAGCCAAACTTTTGTTGAAAGGACCTTTCTTTGCCTTCGATGTATTTAACTAGTTAGCCAGTTTACTAAGTAACAGTTCATCCAAGAAAAATCTTAATCATCCATTCTGTGGTCAAGACATAAGATGATCGGCCAATGCGTCTTGGTCTAACCCGCTAAAAAAAATAAACATAGTGTATTGCAAACGTTGCCAGCTGCCTTTTTCTAGCCTCCATTAGGAGCTTCAACACAGCCAATAACACCTCGTTATTATTTAGAAACCTGGTCAAGTGACGAGGTCGACACCTGAGCGGGCACCCAACGGAACTTCGAGCGACATCGTACGCTGACGCCGTTGGGACTTTGGACTCCACAGATTTTACGAGCTCGTCTGTCCCAGTGTACTCGGGCCCATCTGCCACGACTTTGGATTTTCTACTCTTTCCCAGTACAGATATCCGATTTATAGGATGACTGGCAGTAGGTGGGATTCGAACCCCTGAGAAGGCTGAATCCTGAGGCGGATGCCTTAACCACTCGGCCTCGGACGGGCCAATTAAACATTTTTTGTAACCCACAGTAGCGGAGATCGAAAATAACAAATTGTAGCACAAGCCTGAAAATATATGTATATCAACCAACCAACCAACCAAATTGTAGTTTCGACGCGAAGCGTCCTTACTAAACATCGAAAATATCCCTAAAAGAGGCGAAACGGTTCAGTGGGTATAAAAGTGGTCATCTGACCGGTATACACAGTAGGGGGGAGGGGTCCAGGGACCATGCCAAGGTCCGATCGCTACACTCTTAAAAATGAATGTTCAAAAACGACGAAATTTTCCTTAATTTTGACGATTCCATTACTGGCAAATGCTCAGAGTTTTCGTTTCCTCAAAGTGAGGAAATTTGAATCGTCATTTTTATGAGGATGCGAGTGCAACAATGAGATTCAGTTTCCTGAAAATCAAGATACAGAATCGGCAAATCACGATCGAAAAAGTGAGGATTCGCGTTTACTCAAAATTCAAGTGATAGTTTGACGAAACAATACTCAAAATTAACGAAATGAGGCTTGAGGATTCATGAAAAGTCAAAAATGAAAGTGTTATTTTTTACAGTGTACCACGACTGGTCGTGATGGATCATACGCGAGGGCGTTTAAAATCTTGCATAGCAAACTGGTCATGATTTATAATTTGAGCAAAATGACTCTGGAATTTTATATGGCAAAAAGGTATACAATGTTTCTGGTAACATCTCTCTCCGTGTTTTGATAGCAATGGTAAACAAACCCACGTTATGTGAGGCGACACTGATTTTGATGCCTAAAAAAAGTAGCCGATTTAATGGATGTTTTTCTTTTCAGAAGTTCTATGTTATCTTAACTAAATATTTTTTATTGAATGGATTTTGCTACTACTACTGCTACAATAAACTAACACTTTCAATTTTTTTGTTGATGTTTTTTTTTATTTTTAAAAGTTGTGGTGATATCCCACTATTCATAAATCCTTCCTCTCCAAATTGTGAAACTCAACCTTCTTGGTTTTGATGTTGACGCCTTATCCACTGAGCAGTATAGATACATGTAAGTCACATTTACCATATAACTAAACAGTTTTAAAATGCTCTTAATTTTACTGATTTGGTTGAATAAACATATTCCTTCTCAATTACAAAATTAGCATTTTTTGTTTTAGTCATTACTCACTCTTTATTTATTCGTATGTCTAGTGGGATAAAATATTGATTATGGATGGGGAAGTCGCACTCCCCAGTTGTTCATTTAATTAACTTACACAAAGCGAATATGTGTACTATGACAAATGACAGTGATTGCGCCGTCTAGAAGGGAAGGGCGTAGGCTATATAGTACTCCGCTCGCCAGAAGAGACAGTCACAAGAGACACAAAGAAGGACGCCACAAACACATAGACAAATAACAACATTTATTGACAAACACAAACATCCATGCCTTTACCGGGATTCGAACCCGAGCCCAGCAGCTCCAAAGGCTGGTACACTAACCATAGTGCCAGTGGACCGGCGAATATGTGTACTAACTACTATTCAATTCTATATTATTGCATGTTATCTATGTTTGATTTCGTTGAATTAATGCTTAGTTAAATGTATCTGACACACCTTATCACCCACGCTTACATTGCCACAGTATTTAATAACATTATCAAACATTACGACAATATTCTAGAAATATTAACTTGCATTGCGACAGAGTCCTACGTATTTTCGCCGCATTCAACTTGCAAGGTACAAGATCGGGCGTGGGCCTCGTCCCTTGACCGTTGCTCAAACAAGCATTGCCCCACCAATAACCGTCGAAGAGCAGTTTTTTCAGAAAATTCGAATTTTTTCCAAAAATAGAAATTTTTTAACTCTGAAAGTTCAAAAATCATAACTTAAGTTTGGAATATACATTTGTGTAAAGAGTTTAAACAATGTCTAGTTTGAAAATCTGTAAGAAAAACACTCCAACGTTTCACTTTGATTATAAATAGATTTTGAATGTGTAGATTTTTATGGCAATATCTCCAAACCGTATCTATGATTAACATCCTAATCACACACAAAAAAATGGAATATAATACCATTTATATGTATAAAAAAAATCAAAATAATTTTTTTCAACAAATGTGCGATTGGTTATTACCAACCTTTTTATTTTTTATACATAAATATAATAAAAATTTCTAAGAAAAGTGTTGGCTTCCTGAATTTATATTCCATTAAAAAAACAATTCTGCATGAATTGTATGAACTTAATTGAGGAGACCACTTGGTCATTGTACCGACTAATATAACTCGGTATATATGATTTTTTTTACAATTAAATGAAGGCTTACGGCACCGAATAGCTACTGTTTTTTTTTTTTTTTATCATTAATGCATTTAAATTACCAGTTTACTAAGTCACAGTACATCCAAAAAAAAAATCTTGATCACATTTGCTGTAGCCCAGACAAGTGCTCATAAAGTCTAAAGTCCTTCGCCAAGTGGTTAAGGCGCTTGTCTTGCATGCGAAAGGTCCCAGGTTCAGGCCATTGCAAAATTAACTACCAGCCTATAAAGACGGTATGTGTGATAAAAAGTCCGACGAATAGTTCCCCGTATAAAGGAATGCACGTTAAATATGCTCCAAAATCTCAGACGACAGTTTCTTCTCACGGTATTAACTTAAAAACCATTCGGTCAAAAAAATCTAACTATTGAAATATTTAAAAAAAAATATCTTTAAGGGGAACATGCTGATGTGACATAATTATGGCTGAGAGCTGAAGTTTTTTTTAGACAGTTTATCAAAGTTAAGAATCTTTCACATGAGAGTTCAAGCACAGGGCCCAATAAAGGAAATTGAAGTCAGATTTTTTTTTTGTTCAAATAAGTCAAGACGAAGAATTGGTTGTTGTCATTTTTTCGAATAAGTTTTTTTGAATTACTAAATATTAAAGTTGCAATTTTTGTTTCGTCAAATTCTACCTCGTTCTGATTTAGCTGTGTCAACGAAAAAATTAAATAATCCATGGCCTACTCGAAGTTAGGGCCGCAGAAGCTTTTCGTGACGTCACCCTATCCGTCTGGATACTATCCTTCAAAATTTCGGCTTTTCCGCAGATAAAGAACGAAACCTATTTCGCATACTGTCCGACTATTCCTTCTTTTTTACGAACAGGCTCCAATCCTCTCTTTCGGAACAGCCAAAAACGCGAATCGAACGGATAGTGTGACGTCACAGAGCTTTGGTCGTGACCAAACTCACGTAATTTGGTTTGACAGAACTACCAACTTTATAGCATTCTTTAGGAGATCTATATATTAAACACGCAAGAATTTTAGTACACTTTTATTTTCTCAGATGCTTAAATTGTACAATAATTATTTCCGTAACCCCATTTTAATGAGCTTAAATTCAATTACGAGAAACTAACTAAATCTTTATCTCAAAACTAATCATAAAAAGTACTTTAGACTGAATTTATTTCAAAATAAAAACCCCAAATTATGACCATTTTTCCAGGTCACTTTTTTATGCTAAGCATTTCCTACGTATTTTAAGCACTTGCTCTCCAAATCCGAAAAAAAAATCTTCAGGACATTATAATTAAATGACGGAGTACCAACTTAACACGCAAAAAATATAATGACAATTAACCTTGAAACGACTTGGTCGAGTCCTTACAGCTGAAGAGTACACGGGAAGAACCGATTGATTTCGTACAAGACTTTAATTAATAGCCTCTTTGGGGATGATAGCGAGAAATCGCCTAAACTGGTGTAGAGAAGCCAGTTACTCGCTTTGTTTATCTTTCGGGGCAACCCTTATTCACGCCAGAGTTGAGTGGAACGAGTCACACGTTTATACCGCAAATAAAGAACCATAAGAAAAATCGGTTTCCGGTCTCCAATGTCCGCGAAGCAGAGAAAATTACGGAAAGACTCCAAAGATATCAACCGGTTCTTTTCGTGTAAAATTCAGTGTATTCAACTAAGAAAATATGCATTTGTCTTTGTAGAAAGTTGGTAAGTCACAGCTTCGATTTTATTGACAAAAAATAATTTATTTTATGATTCGTGAGAAACTGAAAAAAACATCAATTCATCTTCACTACACGCTTGATTTTCTCGAAAAAAATATTTCGATATTCAACAGGTACTGTAAGTATAATGGACCCGCGTACCAAATACAAATGCTAAAAGAAATTTACCTAATTTCCAACAAAATTTAACTAAATAAAATAAATTGTTACCTCAAAAACAAGAAAATAGTTATATGGGTAATATCCATTTGAAATTGTGATTTAGTCACGAAAAATACTCTTAATCGTTCCTTAGATCATGGATCATAAGTTTAAATTATGGATATTAATTAGAAAATACGTAAAATGATTTCTTAAGCTCGAGAAACTTTATTTAAAAAATAATGAATATTCAGATTTTTTGACGGTATATGCAAACCGTATATGCAGTCAACATCCCAATCACATTTAAAAAGAAAATATATTTAACTACGCTGCAAAATTTAAATTAATAAAAAAATCAAAATAAAGCTATAAAATATTTTTACAAATATGAAATGAGTTAGTACCAATCTTTTTATTTGGGAAAAAATTTAAAAATAAAAAAAAGGTAAATCTCTACTCTACGAACTTAAAAATGTTCAACTTTAAAAAAACAATTCAACATGAATTGTAATAGCGCTAACCTTAGGAAACCACTTATCTTCATATAATTCAGTATCTATATTAAATACGTTATTTTGACACTTAAACTGTGGTTCACTGGTTGGTAACGTATGTAAAATAATTCCAAATCTGTAGCCAAACTTCTGTTGAAAGTCCCTTTCTTTGACTTCGATGTATTTAACTAGTTAACCAGTTTACTAAGTATCAGTTCATCCAAGAAAAATCTTTATCATCTATTCTGTGGTTAAGATGATCGGCCAATGCTTCTAGGTCTTGCCCACTGAAAAATCAAACATTGTCCAGAGTGGTTAAGGCATTCACCTCAGGATTCAGCCTTCTCAGGAGTGCGGGGTTTCGAATCCCACCTACTGCCAGTCATCCTATAAATCGGATATCTGTGCTGGGAAAGAGTAGAAAATCCAACTCGTGACGGATGGGCCCGAGAACATAGGGACAGACGTGCTCGTTAAGTCTGTGGAGTCCAAAGTCCCGACGGCCGGCGTCAGCGTACGATGTCGCTCGAAGTTCCGTTGGGTGCCCGCTCAGATGTCGACCTCGTCACTTGACCAGGGTTCTAAATTATGAAGCGTTATTGTCTGTGTTAAAGATCCTAAAGTAGGCTAGAAATAGGCAGCCAAAAATGATCACATTACATTAAATCAAGCATTTTTCGTCACCCACTGGGGGCCCGGATGGCCGAGTGGTAAGCATCACAGGCCAGCAGTCTGCGTGCTGTAACGGGCGCGGGTTCGATTCCCACCTTCGCCCTGGGTGTATTTCCTCTATTTGTGACAGTTAAAAAATCTTTCTGTGTCTGTCTTACTTGACGAAGACTTATAAGCGGCTAACTGAGCAAGCACACAAGTCGGAATATATATGTAAAATACCCTACCCTACCCTCGTCACCCACTGTTGCAAATGACGCTCTTCTAGTCAACTAGGCATTTTTATGTGGGAAAAATGTACTATACATTGTTTCTGGTACCATCTCTAGACCATTCACCGCGTTTTGATAGTGTAAGTACAATGTACTACAGAAACAAATCTTTTCACAGAAAACTCTGATAATTTATTTCTCTAAAAATAGATGAAACAGCCGGCACAAGTAAAAAACCGTTACAGCAAGAGAGTTAAAACTTTTTCGAAAACTGATTCATCTTTCACAAAACAATGTTGCCACAGACAAAACTTTATCCATAAAATAAAATAACTTAACTACAATTAACATCCTCCCACCTTGAGATGCTGCAGCATCTCAACATACGAGTGTTAATACAATAATACATAAAAAATGAAAATTTTGTCTGGGCAAAACACAATATTTAAAACTGCAAACGTTCAGGAAAATTTACTACACGTTCTTGTTTAGTGACATACGATGTGGTTTGTCCTGTAGCATTCACAGCTGCATTTTTTATGGGACGGTTCACAATGTCCGATTTTGAAGATACTTCTAAGGGATATATCCGCTGAACAGGACGAAGGAGCTTCGAATAGGCAGTCTGAACTCTGACTAGTCTAACATTGCCATCCGACCCGGGTAATAACTCGACAATACGTCCTAAAGGCCAATCAATTCTTTTTGTGTTGTCAGATCCAACTAATACGATGTCTCCCACCGATATGGTTCGAGGATCTACCTTCTTATTTCTTTGCACAAGCAGACCCAAATATTCCGAACGAAATCTGTTGCGAAGATCTTTTTGTAGGGCGTGTCTATATTTTACTCTTCGATTTAAGCTCTTTTGGTCAACAGAATCTAAGTCGGGAGTTCTCCACTCTTGTATATCTTGAAGGAACATCGATGGGGAAAGAGGTATAGGATCTTCATTATTCTCCGAGATGTAAGTTAGTGGACGAGAGTTCATGAGTGATTCACAGTCGCACAAAACTGTGACCATCTCCTCTTGGGATAAGAGAGCACGGCCTAAAACTCTTTTCAAGAGATCCTTCAATACTCGTATGAGGCGCTCCCACCATCCACCCCACCACGCAGCTGTCGGGGGGTTAAACTTCCAATGAATATTATTGATGGCACCGTGCTTGATAATCTTATTCCAGTCGAGCAAACGTAGACAGTTAGCAGCACCAACGAAATTTTTGCCGTTATCACAATATATAGTAGTACATCTACCCCTTCTTGCTACAAACCTTCTTAAAGCCATCAGAAAATTTTCCGTTGAAGCACCATTAACAAGTTCAAGGTGAACGGCTCTATAAACTGCACAGGTAAAGATGAGTACCCAAGCCTTCGAGTTGTCTTTAAGGTGTAAGGGCCCTGCAGCATCTACTCCAGTAATCTGGAAGACTGCGGCATCTTTTACACGGTCTTCAGGGAGGGGAGACACAGTACTTTCCAACTTCTGAGAAGAGAATCTTGCGCATATGGTACACTTTGCGACGATTTTCCTGGTAATTCTCTTGCCATTCACAATCCAGTATTTTTCTCTCAATATATTAAGTAGCATCTGAGCTCCGCAATGAGAGTTTTTCTCATGATGAAAACGTATAAGCCTTAGCACAACCTCATGATTGCCAGGCAAAAGGACCGGTTTCCGAAAATCTTCTTTATCTTTTCTGTAGATAATTTGGGTCTTCACCCTCACAACGCCTTCATCATCGGTATATATTGAGAGGTTTTTAAGCTTCTTGTGATTCAGTACTTCATTACATTCTTTTTGAATCATTTTTAGAACAACTAACTCTGCTTTTTCATATTCTAATGCAGATATTTCTCCTAAAGTTCGACTTTCTTTGTCAGAAGCGGAATTCCCAATAAACCTGAGAATCCAACAGATCATTCGAATGATCCTTTCATAATTTGAAAAGTACTTGTAGTACCAGTTAGTTTCTTTATTTTCCTCGACATTAGCAAGTGACGTAACGGATTTTATTTTTTCTTTTGAAATTTCTTCTTCATCGACGATTTGAGTAGCTTTCAGGTGGCTCCAATTATCTCGAGGTTCTTTTAGCCAATTCGGTCCCTCCCACCATGCAAAGTCGAGGAGTTGCTTTGCATTACATCCTCTCGAGGGCAGATCTGCAGGATTTAAATGGCTCGGAACATGATGCCATGACGAAGGATTACTTAATTTTCTTATTTCTTGTACCCTGTTTCTAACGAAAACAGACCAGTTCTCTACCTTCGAAATCCAGGCAAGAGCCGTAGTTGAATCGCTCCAGAAATATTGCTTGATATCCTTCCAGCCGAGGGCTTGCACAACTGAGTGTGCAAGTCTAGCTCCCACCAAGGCAGCAGTCAACTCGAGCCTAGGTATGGTCCCTTCTTTGAGCGGTGCAATACGAGACTTTGCAGACAGAAGACTGATTTTGACATCATCTTTATCTTCAATTCTCAAGAAAACCACAGCTGCATAAGCCTGTTTACTGGCATCGCAAAATGTATGTAAAGAACAGTTATTTAGATTTTCGGAGGTAACTTGAATCCACCTGGGAATCTCAATTTCTTCCAATGTTTTCAAATCTGCGTACCACAGAAGAAATTCTTTTTTCAGATCTTCTCTGATCTCTTCATCCCAATCAACGCCCATCACCCATGTCTTTTGTAGCATTAACTTAGGGCACAACATGACTGGAGCGGTATATCCAATGGGATCGAAAATACGGTGCGCCACAGACAGAATAGATCTCTTGGTGACTTTTTCCACGCTCAATTCTTTTAACCAACTCATATTGACTTTTAGTGTGTCTTCGGTCTTATTCCATTTTAAGCCTAACACGGATGATTCTGAGGGTAAATTCTTGCAATATGAGTGTTCCCAGCTCCTCAACTCGAAACTACCTTTCTGCATCAATTCAATGGATTTTTGTTTAAATTCTTCCATTTCAACTGAAGTATCCACGCTTGTTAAAGAATTATCAACATAGAAACTCTGCAAGAGCCTTTTCTTTAAATCTGTATCGTAGCCTTGAACATTTTGTATGTGATACCTTATGACAGCTGCCAAAAGGAAAGGACTACTCGTTACTCCGAAAACCACTCTTGCATGTCGAAATATTTTGCACGTTTTATTCTCTTCGTCTTGCCACCACAAGAACCTTAAATAATCTCTATCTTCTTTGGCGACACTTAACTGTAGAAACGCTCTTCTGACATCTGAAGAAATACCGATACGTCTTTCTCTGAAACGCAGCAAGACATCGGGGATAAGTTCGATTAAATTTGGACCACTGTGCAAACAATCGTTAAGGGAAGGATGACCCTTCATACGGGCAGAAGCATCGAAGACTGGCCTAATAGGAGTAGTACTGCTTTCCTTTATTACTGCCCTATGTGGCAAGTAGTTCCCTGGTAAGGCAATTTCATTAGAGGGTACTTCTTCAATAATTTCCTCGTCCAGCCAGCTTTCGAACACCTTTTCATAGTCATAATAAATATTCCTGGATTTCAGCTGAAGTGTTGTTCGCTCTAATCTCTTCTTTGCCAGGTTATAGTTATCGGGTAAAAAAGATTCGTTTTCTTCCCATGGTAAACGGACTTCGTACCTTCCTTGATCATTGACCTTTACAGACTGAAGAAAATGCTCTTGGGCCTCAAAATCTTTCTCAATTTTAGATTTCTTCTCAATGGGATCTTTGATTCCGATTAAGTCTAGTCTCCACAGATCGGCCATCTCAGCTTCTTTAACAAAAAGTGATATTACTGACATGGCTAGATTTTCTGTACCAGGCTTCTGATGCGGCACCTTTCCCATTAAGGTCCACCCGAGACTTGTTTCTGTTGCAACCATGCCATTTGACAAAACCTTTTGCTGTCCAGTCAATAACCTGCCTATCATATCTGCCCCTACTAGTATGTGTACTTGTTCATAGGTCTGGCTAACATCAGACAAATTGATTCCTAAAGTCTTTAATTCTTTGAGCCATGGACCTCTGCTTACTGGCAATATCTTCTCACAAATAACATCTTGGCCCATTACTTCCAATTTGCATGAGAATTTTCCTTTGAGCGATGCAACTGTTATTTCATACTTCTGGTGTTTTCTAGCATCAGTGATTACACCTCCAAATAGGGAATGGGCCACGTTCATTTCTTCAAAAGGGGCATACATCATCGACTTGGCAACGTTATTGACGATGTAGGATCTCTGTGATGCTGTATCAAACAAAAGACGGACACTCATTTCTTTACCGTTGGCTACAAGCTTGGCGACCAAAGTTTGCAGAAAAACTTCTGGTGTCTGATTTAAATGCGTCATATTTACATCATTT
Organism: Hylyphantes graminicola; assembly: GCA_023701765.1. Classification (NCBI taxonomy): domain Eukaryota; kingdom Metazoa; phylum Arthropoda; class Arachnida; order Araneae; family Linyphiidae; genus Hylyphantes; species Hylyphantes graminicola. Next base: position 61,673,306 of record CM043112.1, read on the forward strand.
ACTGGCGTCTCTGCCTGCGCACCTTCTCGTTCTTTCGAAGCTGATTTACTCATTTTTTCCAAGCTATCACACATAAGTGTAACGTGTTTTCTTCCACAAATAAGGCATTTTACGAAACTTCTGCAACGCTTAGCTACATGACCTAGAGCCAAACAGGCAAAACACCCTTTCTTACTTCTAACTATTTCCTGCCTCTCAGCTAAAGACTTTTTCTGGGCGGAAAAACAATCAGAACTATTATGCTTACCATCACAAAACAGGCAGCCTTTTCTTTGTTCTTTGACGTAAGGAGCTGCGTGTAAGGCAGATGCTGTTGATGGTGCTCTGACTTTATTTATTTCATATGCAACCTTCTTCTTTGCACCCTTGGTATCTTCAACTTTGAGCAGGCCAAAACCATCCATCGCTAAATTAATTCGAGCTTCACCCTCCACTTCAGCTTTTAGAAACACCATCAGCTTGTTTAGCCTTTCTTTTGCTTCTATTTTAGGAGTTGAAGAATTGCTTCGATGATATGCCTTCAAAAATTCTTCCGGAAAACAAGATTCTACCATCGGGTAAAGTATAGATGCACACTTGTCTGTAGTAACTCCAAGAGTGTCTAATGCTCTTAGATAAGTTTCCAGTTTATCATACAAAGATGTAAGGGGAAAAGATCTATTCACCTGAACATTGATGATTAATTTGAGAAGTTCCCTTACGTAGATCTCCACTAGAAGATCCTCATTTCCAAATCTTGATTTCAGACTGTCGACGGCTTTAGTATAATTTTCGCCAGTTGGCGGGAAACTTTCTACTATTTCTCTTGCTCTGGAACCCATCACAGTTGCTTGAATCAGATATTGGAACTTGTCTTCAAGTGCAATGTCCGCATCATTATCGATGTGCTGGAATTGGTTCCAAAACGGGAGCCACTCTTTGACATCGTCGCCAAACTGTCTGAACTCTAGCTTCGGTAAAGTAAACTTCCTCCTAGAATTCACTGCTTCAGCATTAATGGAACCTGGATTGGCGACATTTTGAGCAGTCACTTCACGACTTTGCGCCTGTATTTTAGCCATTTCTAATTCATGAGACATTCGGGCTTTTTCCATCTCGATAGCATCTTTCTTTTCTTGAAGAAGTCGTTCTTCTCTTTCTTTTTCTTTTTGAAGAATTCTTTCTTCTTGTTCTTTTTCTTTTTGAAGAAGTATTTCTTCTTGTTTCTTTCTTTCTCTAACGGTATCCTCAAGTACTTGTTTAACAAATTCTGGATCCTTGTTATATTCATTGCTAGCCAAAATCAAGTCCTTCAATTTTGCTAGAGTTGATCCCACCGGCGCTGTTTCGTTAATCTCTTCCAGAACTACCAGCAAATCTGCTTTCTTGTATCCAGATTTAAAGAAGCTTGCCATTTTCTTTTTTCGCAAGTCCCTGTTCGGGCGCCAAAATGTAAGTACAATGTACTACAGAAACAAATCTTTTCACAGAAAACTCTGATAATTTATTTCTCTAAAAATAGATGAAACAGCCGGCACAAGTAAAAAACCGTTACAGCAAGAGAGTTAAAACTTTTTCGAAAACTGATTCATCTTTCACAAAACAATGTTGCCACAGACAAAACTTTATCCATAAAATAAAATAACTTAACTACAATTAACAGATAGCAAGAGAAAACAAACCTACGTTATGTGAGGCGATACTGATTTTGTTACCTAAAAAAGTAACTGATTTAACAGATGTTTTTCTTTCACGAGTTCTATGTTATTTTAACTAAATATTTTTTTTATTAAATGAATTTTGCTACTACCACAATAAACTATCCCTTTCAGTTTTTTATTGTCAATGTTTTGATTTTTGTTAATTTTTAAGAGTTGGGCTAGGGGTGATATTTCACTATTCGTAAATCCTTCCCCTTCAAATTTTGAAACTCAACCTCCTTGGTTTTGGGGTTGACGCCTTATCCACTGAGAAATATAGATACCTGTAAGTCACATTGACCAAACAATAAAACAGTTTTTGAAAACATTCAATACAGCCGATGAAACAATGCTTAAAAATTATATTTTCCATTGGATTACTACTTTTGTATGGAGACACGCTGTCAATCGCGCTTATTCCCCCTTAATCTTTCCCCTTAAATTTTGAAATTCAAACTCCTTGGTTTTAAGGTTGACTCCTTATCCTCCGAGTTCCTCCAGAAGGACCCAATTTCGTGGCTTAGAGTTCCGCTTCTACTATATACAAAGCTGCACAAAAGTTTAAGCACAGACGCAATTCATACAAAAATCTTCATTGTTGACTTTTTTTCAGTAGTTTTTTTTAAATATATATTCTTTAGGCAGCATGAAAAATAATAGGGCAAAATTTTTTCAAAAATATAAATAAATTTGACTTCCATTAACAAATTAAAAATTTCAAAACTTTCCTTGCCACAAAAGTACAGGCGAAAAATATTTAAAAAAATACGTTTAAAAAAAAAACGTTCAATTCGTTATAACCAATATTTTGATTTCAAAAAATTGTATATAATAAATTATACTAGCCATACAGGTCAAACAGGGGCTGTGGGGAGCCATGTGGTTAGGATCTCGAGCTTTGGATCGGAAGGTCCCGAGATCGAGTCCCGGTACCACTGAAATCCACCGAGTATATGCGGAGTACGTGCTCGTTAATTCTGTTGGGTCCGAAAGTCCTGTGGGTGGTCATTGCGCACGGGTACAGGTCCCTGGAGACTATTATCCTCCCCATTCAGGGACATGTCTAATTTGTTGAGTGCGGCACGATAGATGGCAGCACCTGCCGCGTGTGTGTGTTGTGTCTCTCTTACTTGACCAAGGTTTATAAGCGGGGCTCTGACCAAACACACAAGCCTGAAAATATGTCTATACCAACCAACATCCATAGTCCATTCAAAGAATTATTCGATTTCAGATCTTGTATTTTTTAACAATTCTTCATTTTGAAATAAAAAACACAATTCTTCATGAATTTGTGTAAAATTTAAATTGGGGCAATCACTTCTTATAAACAAACTTTTATAAATGAACCTCAACTTTTCGAACAAATACCAAATATATTTTTTTAAATAAATAAATTTCAAACTAATTTTTATTTAAAAAATATGTAAATAATGAAAATAACAAGAAATGTGTACTTGCTAAAGAAATGAATGCTCAAATAAGGAATAATTCTGCATGAATTGTGTGAAATTTAAATTCAGAGAAAAACTATATGTATTCTATAACTATTATCCTCTTAAGATCCGAGCAAAATCCTACATGTATATTCTTAATCTAAACATAATTTTCATACAAACACATGCTAAAAAGTATCTTTTGCAAAGTAATTTTTAAAATAATTATGTTTAATAGTTACTGAGAGCCACGCCTTAAGCTCTAAAAATACGCATTTTTGTGATATAAATGCAAAACAAAAGGCAATAACATTTATTCGTAGTTAACAGTTTATTTTAACATTGTTTTTTATGCAAAATGCCTTCAAAATTAACTACTAAAAGAGCATTTTAAAAAGTGTGAAAGAAATTAATATTAATTTTTTTAAGAACTCTAATATCGTATTGACCCTTGTTCAACTTCTTTTTTTTTTCTCTTTTTTTTTGTAGAAATAAATGACTGATACCTCTAATCAAAGGCTGAAAACTGATATTTGAATCGTCTTCTATCGGACCAGGTCAATTTCGGAATAATTAACTAACAGTTAATTGTTTGTGGTGACTTTTTAAACAATGTCCCCAAATGGGGACGCCAGGTCGCAAGAGGATAAAAATCAGCATTCACACATAAATTTCGAATTACCGTACAAATCCCTACTATGTATTTTTTACCCCGATTTTTTTTTTTTTTTTGTAAACCTAATAAAATTTCTTTAAAAAAAAACCTAAATAGCTTCGATTCCAATTAGAATCTAAACCGAAACTAGCTCTTTATTTACTCTATTTCCGTTCCGTGTGAGCCATGACTGCCGATTAGAGTAAGATTAGTTCATCTTGCTCTTCTCTTTGGTGGATTTTTCGCTGCTCGAATTGTTTATTGAACGAGAACAAATCTTTCCAAGGCAGCTTAGGTGAATTCTGACCAAGACACTCTATCCCCATTTATTGCATATTTGAAATCACAATGGTCCATTTACATTTTTATTTAATATATGACTAATAAATGTGAAATCATCTTTTAAAAATCAATATTAACATACTTTCAATGCTTTCGTTTTCCCATTTTACTAAACAACCAACACTTAACCTAATAACCCAAAAATACACGAATATACTTTTTGGCAATTTCCTATTAATTGTAAACTTTAATAGTGGTAGCTTAGGAATAGATCACTATAGTGGCTAGAAGGGGTAGTGTACCGATATCAATGGGAAGAGTTGAGCAAAACAAGGCTCGTAGTGGGCGAATTCCGCTGCGGCGCGGCGATCGCCTCAGCTTCTTTGTTTACAAACAACTGAGCTATGGATGTCAATAAATTTCCCGAAAAAGAGCAAAAATCTAAAAAAAGGCAAATAGAACTTGTTTCGTTCCCAATTGCACAACTGGTTGCAAGAGTAATACTGAAAAGAAAACTCTTTTCAATGTTCCTAAAGATGCAGAACTTCTTGAAAAATGGAGAACCATTATTCCGAGGGAAAGACAGATTTCTTGGAGAGTATGATGTCGTGTGCGAGAAGCATTTCAGAGAAGAATGCATAGAACGTTTACACCAGCATATTATAAATGGAAGAAGCTGACGATTAACCGAAATCCCAATATTTCGTTCGATATTCGAAGAAGCGGAGGCGATCGCAGCGCCACAGTGGATTTCGTCTGCTAAGGAGAAGAAAAGCTAAAATTACATCGGTAGACTACCCTTTCTAGCCACTATATAATATCACTTTCATTAATTTCATTTTATTTATTTTTATTTTACTAACCCTTTTTTTATTATTGAAATTTATATTTGAAATTTCCGTCAATTCTTTATTTATTATTGAAATTTATATTTGAAATTTCCGTCGATTCTGTTGACGATTTGTGCGGTTCCCTTAATTTTGCAATGCTTAGGCATTGTTTGAAGTTAAAATATATTAATTGTTTTATAAGACAAAGTATTGGATACACACCTAGTCCTTACGGTTCCAGGCAAAACTTATTTTTCACCATCTGAACATATATCGACTACTAAATACTCAAAAACATTATCCAATAGCCTGCAATGAGTCCCAGTGACGCTGATATATTCAGTTACGCTAAATAGGAAAAGAGGTATCGTTAGTTGTTGAATCAAAATACTCTCTTCTCATTGGTAATGCTTTGGTTTTCAGGTCAACAATAGAACCGAAAACCTTCACCAGCATTTTTGATTTGGAGGCAGACATTTTATGAAAAATTAAAAATGACTAATTCCGGATTGGGCAAGGTTAACCCATTTCTTCATCCTTTAAGTGGGTCAATAAACAAAGCATGCTTGGGCACTAAACACTGGGGTGTACACTGTACATACGTGAGGCTGACCAGCTTACCTTGATGCTTAGCAACCCAGAGCCCTAGGTCACGAAAGCTGAAATAAGTCAATCATTAAAATTAAAAATGTTTAGTATATGGTCTCTTGAGGGATCTGACTCTCCATATACAACAGTGTCACTATCTTCCTACAGATGTGATAAACAAATATGTAATTTGATTCAATTTAAATTAAAATATAAGTTGAAATTATTTCTTTATAAAAGTTTATTATGTAACTATCAACTTTTTTATATTTTATTTTCCGTTATAATATTTATTCATATTAAATAGTCATTATGGGTTCAATTTCTTCTATATTAAATAAAATGATGCCGCAAGCATTATTTTAAATTTAAATCAAGAGTCAAATAGTTGGTCATTCTATTTTATTTCATTTAATGGAATGTTTTTATGATTACAACATTTTTTTTAAACCTTTTTTTTTAAGTTGCGGCAAACTTCTTTGCTTGAGTCACTAGATATTATATCTACTAACATCTACAAAGTCATGACAATTTTGGCGAAATTGTAACTTGCATTCCATGAGGTCATTACCATTGCTAACGCTACAAGCCGATAGGACTCTAAAATTTCTCGGGTGCTGAAAGGAAACTTTCATCAACTCTCTAAAACTACAACCCGTCATTACTCATTTGGGAATACTGATCAGTCTATTAACACATTCGCTGCCACCAAATCATCGATTGAGGCTTCATCGATAGAGGCTGATGAAGTAGAAGAACATCCTGTTTTTAAAAACATGTTCGTTACAATGGAAATGAACGAACTATTCTTCATTTTCGAACAAGTAAAAATCTTAGTTCGATGTCGTAAAATTGCAAGGTTAGGTTGAACTAACGTCGTTAACTAAAGCTGCACGACAGCTAGTCCTAAAAATACGAGGAAGTGTTCCTGGCGAAAGATTACGCTTCGCAATAAAACAAAAACTCATGAGAATTAAAATATATGTATGGAAATTCATCAGTCATATCTGGGATTACTAGGCGGATTGTTGGTAGGACATAAATATGTTCAGGCTTGTGTACTTGGTCAAGGACCCGCATTACTAGGTGTCAATTAAATATCACACAAAAGCATAGATGAAAGAGCTAGATCGTGTAGTTTGTGTAAATACTAGACCATCATGCTTATAAAGTTTACAAACGAACTGGAACTCATAAGAACGGTTGGTGAAATGAACTTCCCTACATAATTATGGCTGTATTATATTTGTCGCATATAGGTCAAAGATACACTTCGCAATAACACAAAAACTGCACAAGCTTCATCACACACTTCTAAACACACATACACACTTCTAAAATCTATGTATGGAAATCAATCTGTCACATATGGGATTACTAGGTGGTTGGTAGGTAGAGATATATATTTTCAGGCTTGTGTGCTTGGTCAGAGACGCGCATTACTAGGGGCGTCAATTAAATATCACACAAAAGGGTCGATGACAGAGCTAGATCACGTAGTTTGTGCAACCACTAGACCATCATGCTTATCAAGTTTACAAACTAACTTGGACTCATAAGAACTGTTGGCAAAATTGCACTATGAATTTCATTAGAATGTGCTGTTATCGATGAATCGGAACCACGCGACTCCCTAAGGAGTCAGTGGCACGCAACGTGTTAAGGGGTATATCATATGAGTCTTAAATTTCAAAATTCTCGAACGTTCGAAGCTCATAGTTTGCGATTTCATGTAATTTTTCAACTACTCAATATATTAGTATAATTTTTTATAAGTAATTCTTTAAGATTTATTTATTATAAAACAAATTTTAAAATTAATGAAACTTTAGCGAAAAATAAAATAAATGATAACTAACATAAAACTATTTACAAATTGAAAACATTTGGAATCGGCTGGCGGGCCACATTTTGAGGTCAAAATTGAAGAAATGATTAAGAAAATGACTTTATATTGTACAAATAAAGACTTATACCTGTTTAAAATAACAATAAAAAATATTTATAATTACAAAAAAAAAATTAAAATTGTAATTGATTTAAAATTTATATATACATACAGGGTGGTTATATAATAAAGCTCTCTATTCGGAGTGGTCTGTAGCTTTAATGAATAATACAAATGCAAAAAACTTTGGGACACTTACTAATCAAGAAGGGGGGGGGGGCGGAAGAATGGAATCATAGAATACAAACTCGTCACTTGACCAGGGTTCTAAATTACGATACGTTAGTGGATGTGTTGGCCTTAATTAGCCATAATTGGCTATGCCTCGTAATGTAGAACCTTGGTCAAGAGACGAGTTTCTTTTTTATGATTCCACTCGTTTTCTAAAAGAAGAAACGCGTTTCTTGACCAGGGTTATAAATTACGAGGCGTAATTAGCTGTGTTGGCCATAATTGACGGCGCCTCGTAATTTAGAACCCTGGTCAAGAGACGAGTTTGTTGTTTATGATCTTTCTCTTTTTATGATAATTTTTAAGGATTCTATCCTTTTTTATGGTTAAATTCTTTTTCCCCTTCTTGATTAGTAAGTGTCTCAATTTTTGTTGCATTTATATTATTCATTCAAGCTACAGACCACTCCGAATAGCGAGCGTTATTTTACAACCACAATGTACAGCTGCGGAAATAAAAAAAAAGTACCACTAGTGATTATTTCGGTTTGGGGACAAAATATCGCGGCCGAAATATCGCGGGCCAAAATATCGCGGCCAAAATATCGCCGGCCAAAATATCGTGCGCCCAAAATATCGCGGGCCAAAATATCGCAGGCCAAAATATCGCGTGCCCATAATATCGCGTGGCCAAAATATCGCGTGCCAAAATATCGCGTAAAGTAAATATGGAGTGTATTTAATGGATTTTTAGGTGTTTGGCAGTGGGAAGGAGTTCGATGGTAAAATGATATTGCACTACTTACTTATTCAATAATTTGTGATGAATTTCTGTTTTACGTAATGGATCCTGAATTTTTATTAAAATGTATTTTGAGACATGTATTTTTATCCCTTTTTAATTATGACATTGTAATCACGAGTTAAGTTCAATGGGTTAAGGTTTTTTATTTGAACTTGATTTTTATTAATAAAGAATTCAGTTGGGGGTAATTGTAGTTTAAAAAGTGTCTGAATTTTAAAAATTAGTAATTATTTAACGAAAATGTAGGCGATGTTTGAAGCGTTACCTTTCTGTACTGCTCTTTAAAAAGAGACTCGTTTTTAATAGGAGGATTAGTTTAGGGTTATTTCGAATGTGATTTTGGGAATGTGAGGAAGTTGAAATAGTACAAACATTATCATTTTTTTAAAAATATATATTAATTTTTTAAGTGCATTCATATAAAATTATGTAGCAACTGAATAATTTGCTTACTTTAGTGAACACTTACAGAACAAAAAAATAAGTTGATTAATCAATTGCAGCCGAACTCGTTTATAGCGAGTCCAGATTTTACGAGTACCCGGATTTATCGAGGGAAGCAAGATTATTAGTTTGGTCCAGGGGCCCGGATGGCCGAGTGGTTAGCATCGCAGGCCAGCAGTCTGCGTGCTGTAACGGGTGCGGGTTCGATTCCCACCTTCGTCCTGGGTGTACTTCCTTTCTCTATGACCGTAAAAACTCTTTCTGTGTCTGTCTACTTGACGAAGGCTTAATAAGCGGGTTTCTGATCAAGCACACAAGCCGGAATATATAAGTTCCCTACCCATAGGTTATGACTTATGACTTTCTTGGTGAGGGGCAAGATCGCCATTGCTTGATGGGAAAATATTTCGTCAACAGCCCTCCTGTCTAGGAGCACAAAAAATCTATTTTTTTCCAAAACACAAATGACGAATCCTCCCCTTGTCATAGTATCCTGTACTGAGGGGAGGAAACTGGGTAAACAACCCGGCGGCGCCGCAATTTCGCGTACTCTGATTGGCTGCTCCTTTCGACCCAGATATTCGTGCGCCCTGTTACGTCAAAATCGAAGGAAAAAAATAATTAAAATAACACTCTAACTGAAGCTTAACTAATAAAAATAATAAATTTATGTCTTAAAATAACAAATAAATTTGTTTATTGAATGTGAAATACCTATTCGTATTCGATTCTCGCACTCAAAATTGAGAACTATTTACCCTTTTCTCGTAGAACATTTGTATACTGCAAACTTAAGGTCGGTTTTGGTTTTGAAATATAGTCGTCGAGACATTGGTCTTCTCCACTGGAAAAAAACTACCTAATAGCGCCTGTCTGGCTATCAGTTAAGCTAACATAAAAAAAAAATCGAATAATACAAAAAAAAATGTAACCAAAATCTTATTCCTCGCCATAATTGCCACTGGTTTAAAAAAATAAATCTGAGGGAGGGTGAGAATAGCTTTTGTTATTTCTTTTCTTTAACATTGCGTAATATCGTGACCTTTACTGATTTGTGAGTGCACAATATAGCAACTTATAAAAAATCAAAAAGAAAAAAATGGGGCCACGCGTCATTCTATCAGAATTTACCCCCATGCGAAGTAGATTTTTCCTATGGAATTGCAACTTTGGTTTTCTTCTTTTTATTGTTAACAAAATAAGATTTGACTTGTAGGCCCGGGCAGCCGAAAAATGTCCGACGAATACCCCGGCCCCGTGTAGAGGGAGTGCATGTTAAATATTCTCCACAGTTGTAACGTTGCGTACGATGTCACTATTAACGCTTGCGTTGTGTGCCTACTCAGGTGTCGGATCGTTACTTAACTGTGGTTTTCTAATAAAAGAAAAAATAATAAGAACAAAGAAAAATAAAACACTAACATTTCTCACTTGTCTCCGAATTTTAAGAATTTTGAGGTTCCAAAAGACAAGGGATCTTAGGCCCCGTCATTAAATGGGCTCGTTGATAAATATTCTCTAAGTTATGGCCTACGATTCAAACCACTCGGCCATAAGGGCCTCACATGCCACCCTATATTTTCTGCGTGATGGTCCATGGTGCTGTTGCCAGGTTCTGTCTCTACCCTACTATGAACTCTTTAGTTTTTAACCCCGACAGGGCCAAAACCCGCCACTAGAAATACATATTTATTATGTTTATATCTCGATTTTCTCGAATTTGGAATGTTTATTTTACATAATATAAAAACTGTTTGTTCTTAAAAATTGCTGTGTACCACTCAATTCTTGAATTCAGCACGAAAAACACCGTTAAATTACTACATTCCTATTATAAGAAAAATATTTATGTTTTTTGGTGCAGGCCACCTGCCATATGGCCACATAATAAATAAGTCCTAGTTATGAAATGAAACCATAAAAAAATAACGTTAACAATGGACTAGTAATTAAATGGATGAGCAATTAAATTGCCCTTAAACATAACGGCATTAATCTATAAATTTGTTGAGATTTTGAACCAGCCGGGATTTGTCTCAGTCGGGGCTTCTTAGAAACGCAGTCAAGTGACGAAGTGAGTGCCGTATCTTTCACTCAACGAAACCTCAGAGCGGCATCGACAGCGGCGTCAGGACTTTAGACCATGACATCTTTAGCGTACAGTACATCAGTGCCATTTACAAGGACCTATTTATGAAATTAAGAAATGCGTGCAAGAAAGTCTAAAGCTCTAATTTGAAGTTAAAGGTGCCCTCAGGTCAGGATTTTTAAATAGGCTAAGTAGGATGTAGCCTAGAGCGGCAAATTTTTTGGGGCGGTACAATTTACTACCAATAAATCAGCATTTTTCATTAAAAAAATTATAAAAGGAAACCAATATTTTTAAGAAAGAAAACAATATATTTATAATAATGCGTGAACCGTAAAGGTGCATAGATAATTCTAAAACATATGTAGACCGAAAAAATAGCCAAGAAAACTATGTCTGGGTATCTGGGATGGGGGAAGGAAAAACAGTAAAAACATCTTTCAGACGCCAAACAAAAAGAAAAGCACAAATAAATTCGTTATTTGAAATATAGCCGTCAAGTGTAAAAAAAAAGTTTTAGGTAAAATAAAGATAACGATCCGTTATTTTTTATAGATTCGATTGGCGATCGCTTTCTGTTCACTTTATTAGTTTCAAGTCAGGCCTAAGTACACGGGTTCAACGTATTTTCCTATGGTATTTTCACAAAGAAAGTAGAAAGAGTAGAAAAAATGTGCATTGTTTGCTATTTTCAAGTCTTTCTCACCATCTTTAGGTGATTCAGCTGCTAGTAGGACTGAACTATTCAAGTTTATACCAAAACCGAGCTTAAGTTTGCAGCAGAGAAATGTACTTAGCGGAAGAAACTGAGTAAACAACCCGGCTGGCGCCGCAATTTCGCGTACTTTCATTGGCTGCTCCTTTCGACCCTGATATTCGTGCGCCCTGTTACGTCAAAATCGAAGGAAAAAAGTAATTAAAACAACACTCTAACTGAAGCTAAACTAATAAAAATAATAAATTTATGTCTTGAAATAACAAATAAATTTGTTTATTGAATGTGAAATACCTTTGTGCATTAGATTCTCGCACTAAAAAAAATCCGTATTTCGGGTCGGGTGGCTTCTTTGGTGATTCCATTTACGGCATAAATATTTCGTCAAACGTTCAAATCAAAATCAAATAGTCTCTCATATCGTTTTAAAAAAAACCAGCAATTTGAAGTAAAAGGTTAGGTTAGGTTTGAATTATCGTCGCACTAGAGCTACACGAGGGCTGTTGGCGACGGGCGTCGTATTATAGAACCACAGTCAGGTGACGAGCCAACGCAACCGTTAAGGGCGACATCGTACGCAGCGTTAGGACTTTGAAGGATATTTAACGTGCACTCCTTTACACGGGGTATTATTCGTCGGACATTTTTAGCTACATGGGCCGTTTATAGGTCGGCAGCTATTTTGGCGATGCCCGGACCCGAACCTGGGACCTTCCGCATGCTAAGCGAGTGCTTAACCGACTAGGCTCCCCAGCCCCTGAAGTTAAAGGCACCCTACACCAAAACCGACCTCAAGTTTGCAGTATACAAATGTTCTACGAGAAAAAGGGTACATAGTTCTCATTTTCGAGTGCGAGAATCGAATACAAAAAGGTATTTCACATTCAATAAACAAATTTTATTTGTTATTTTCAGGACATAAATTTATTATTTTTATTAGTTTACTTCAGTTAGAGTGTTATTTTAATTATTTTTTTCTTTCGATTTTGACGTAACAGGGCGCACGAATATCAGGGTCAAATTATCAACCAATCGGAGCAGGTGAAGCTTCGGCGCCAGCCGCGTTGTTTACGCAAATTCCTCCGCGTAGTACATATCTCTGCTGCAAACTTAAGGTCGGTTTTGGTATAGCAACAGTTAGAGTGTTATTTAATTATTTTTTTCCTTCGATTTTGACTTAACATATCAGGATCGAAGGAGCAGCCAATAGGAGCAGGCCAAATTTCGGCGCCAGCAGGGTTGTTTACACAGATTCCTCCGCCTGTACCAAAACCGACCTTAAGTTTGCAGTATACAAATGATTATTTTTATTAGTTTAGCTTCAGTTAGAGTGTTATTTTAATAATTTTGTTTCCTTCGATTTTAACGTAACAGGGCGTACGAATATCAGGATCAAATTATCAACCAATCGGAGCAGGCGAAGCTTCGGCGCCAGCCGCGTTGTTTACGCAAATTCCTCCGCGTAGTACATTTCTCTGCTGCAAACTTAAGGTCGGTTTTGGTATGGTACATTTCTCTGCTGCAAACTTAAGCTCGGTTTTGGCGTAATACTCCTTGACACGTATTTCTTTAGTTGTTCCCACATTTAAAAAAAATCAATCGACATTATATGTATTTGAACAAAATACATGAAGTACGTCTTTTCACCAAGTATCAAAATTGAAAACAAGAAAGTTTAAATCCAGTTATGTGATATCGTAGGCGCCCCATTGCTCCTGGCACTTGGTTTGTCGAAAAGCGGTATGTAAAATTAAAGGCGCCCTAATACTCCTTTACGCACGTTTTTTTTTAGACCCCTCATTCAAAAACAAAAAATTCCGGATGATACGTCAGATGTACTATTCTGCACCAAGTATCAAAACTTTAAACAAGAAAATCTAAAAAGCGTTTTTTGTGATATTGTACGGTCGTAGGCGCCCTAATACTGATCGTTAGCGCTGTTCTTTTTACATCCTTTATATAATCATATATTGGAGCGCCTCGATATCATATAAGGCGCTGTATCTTTCTTGTTTACAACAACTTCAAAACTGGTTCAAAAGCCAACTGGTTCAAAAAGCCATATGGCGCTTCAATGAAAAGAAAGGCGCCTTATTTAAATCAGTTTTTAATATTTGTCAAAATTTCCCATTTGAAATGTATTGTTAAAATTGATTGTATCGGGTGTGTTAAGGCGTAAAGCCATGGGAGTTACCTTGGTTCTGTTTCGTCTAACCACCTCCTAATCGGATAATGTAAGTATATTACACAAATAAATAATTCCATGCTGTATATGAAATTGTAATCATTAATTTAACCGTCTAGTCAGCGCCCAGTATAGAAGTGAAGGCGCCTTGCTAAGTATCGGCTTAGCTATTAGTAGTACCAAGACATTACAAAATGGCCCCCTATGCACCATATGAAAGTGCGAACAACCTACGAGAAGACGAATCTGGAGTTCAAAAACTGAGTCGGATTTTTTTTTTTTTTTTTTTTTTTTGTGGAAAAGGGCGCACCGGTGCCGGGAATCGAACCCGAGTCCAGCAGCTCCAAGGGCTAGTACACTAACAACTACGCCGGCGGGCCGGCAAGGTTCTAATAGGTAAAACCGAACTTCAGCACAATTTACTAGATAAGTAATACCATTTTAACCATAGAACTAAAAATCAAGTTCAAATATAAAACCTTAACCCATTAAACCCACCTCGTGACTAAATTGTCCTAACAAAAAAAATGCATGACTTAAAATGCATTTTTATAAAAATCCAGGCTCTAATAGGTAAAACCGAACTTCATCACAATGTACTAGATAAGTAATACCATTTTACCATCGAACTCCCTCTCACTGCCAAACACCATAAAATCCACTAAATCCACTCCATTTTTACTTTACGGCGATATTTTGTCCACGCGATATTTTGGACCGCGATATTTTGGCCCGCGATATTTTGGCCCGCGATATTTTGGGCCCGCGATATTTTGGGCGCACGATATTTCGGCCGGCGATATTTCGGCCGCGATATTTTGGCCCGCGATATTTCGGCCGCGATATTTTGTCCCATTACCGATTATTTCAGCCATTAGTCACCCTATTGAATCGGACTTTTTTGAGATTGTGAACAATTAACGTTTTGCTTCTGAGTGAATTGCATGACACAACATTTGCATAGGGGGCCGTCTTCATATTAAAAATGTTACGAACTTTGAAATTTCCAATAGCAACACCCAATTTTAATAACTTAGAAATGTTAAGCACCCTTGAAAACCCTTAAATATAAGTTTTTGTTACATTTGAATGAATATTAGATGAGCTATTCAATCGAATCACTTGTGGATCTTTTGGGGACCATCTCTAAATGACAAGCAAGCATGCATGCAAGGCCGTCTTTATTTATCAATTACACATGTAATCTTGTACACAGTCCCCTAAAGGGTAATTAAAAAGTATTTTGCGATTTACTCAGCAAATTATGATTAAAAATTTTTAAAAATTGGGATTTCGCTTAAACTTCCTGTCTTAAATTTATTTCTGTAAAAATATTTAGGGGTACTATTCATATTTTTTTTAAAAAAATTGATAAAATAATTATTTAAGAATATAAAAATTGTTTTAAATATCCCAATATTGAATGCATTTTGTTTGGGTTGTTATAATTTCTTTTCAGTAAAAAATTCGTTTCATTATCTTAATTATTTACAGATTGGGATAGTTTTTTTATGTGCAACTCATTTAACATTATGGGACATAAACTTTGCACGCCGATAACTCCCCTAATAATGCTTAAAAAATAAGAAAAATTGGCATTTCGTATTAAAATATGTCATAAATTAGAAATATGGACTCAAAAAGAAGTGTTGCCATTGGAAATTTTAAAGTTAGTAAAATTTTTAATATGAAGACGGCCCCTTATGCAAATTTTGCGTCATGCAATTAACTCAGAATGTTAATTGTTCACAATGTCAAAAAGGTCCGATTCTATAGGGTGACTAACGGCTGAAATAATCACTAGTGGTACTTTTTTTTATTTCCGCAGCTGTACCTTAGTCACGGTACAAGCACGGGACTCGCGTGTCTGGTGTAAATCAGGGTTGCCGTGAAAGAACCAAGAACGAAACCGGTCTCCTTACGCCAGTTTATGCGATGACTCGGTCGCCAAAGAAGCCGGAGGCAGACAGATTCCTATGCAATGAAGAGTTTTCTCCCTGTGTACTCTTCATTGAAGTATCGCTTATTTCGTTGACGCATATTACATGCTGATATTACACAATGCTGATATTACACAATCACCTATGGGAGCTGATTTTTTTTTTAATAGTTTGTCTAAGTTCATTTTTTTCTTCTTTGGCATAAGAAGTCGAACACAAGGTGCTGTAAAGGCCTTTGAAGTCTGATTTCTTAAGAATAAAGAAAAGTAAATTAAATTAACTGATCTTGTTTATATTTTCGGGTACAGGTCCTTGGAGACTATGTCCCTCTCCTTCAGGGACGTGTCTAAATTGTAGATGTGGCGCGCAATAGATGGCAGCACCCGCCGCGTATGTGTGTGTTGTGTCTCTCTTACTTGACCAAGGTCTATAAGCGGGTCTCTGACCAAGCACACATGCCTGAAAATATGCCTACCAACCAACATCCTAGTCCATTCAAAGAATTATTCGATTTCAAATCTTGTATTTTTTAACAATTCTTCATTTTGAAATAAAAAACACAATTCTTCATGAATTTGTGTGAAATTTAAATTGGGGCAATCACTTCTTATAAACAAACTTTTATAAATGAATCTCAACTTTTCGAATAAATACCAAATAATTTTTTTTTAAATAATAAATAAATTTCAAACCATATTTTTAGTTCAAAAATATGTAAATTATGAAAATAACAAGAAATGTGTACTTGCCAAAGAAATGACTGCTTAAATAAAGAATAATTCTGCATGAATTAGGTGAAATTTAAATTTAGAGAAAAACTATATGTATTCTATAACTATTTATATGTATTCTAACTATTATCCTCTTAAGACCCGAGCAAAATCCTACACGTATTCGTAATCTAAACATACTTTTCATACAAATATATGCTAAAAAGTTTGCTTAGCAAAGTAATTTTTTTTTTAAAATATGTTTAATAGTTACTGAGAGGCACGCCTTAAGCTCTAAAAATACACATTTTTATGATATAAATGCAAAACAAAAGGCCGTAACACTTATTCGTAGTTAACAGTTTATTTTAACATAGATTTTAATGCAAAATGCCTTTAAAATTAACTACTAAAACAATTTTGTGAAAGGTTTGAAAAAACATTACCTTTTTTTTAAGAATACATTGACCCTTATTTAACTTCTTTTTTTATAGAAATAAATGACTGATATCTGTAATCCAAGCCTAAAAACTGATATTTGAATCTTCTATTGGACCAGTTCAATTTCGGAATAATTAACTAATAGTTAATTGTTTGTGGCGAGGTTTTAAACAGTGTCCCCAAATGGAGACGCCAGTTCGCAAGAGGATAAAAATCAGTATTCACACATAAATTTCGAATAACTGTACAAATTCGTACTGTGTATTTTTTAACCGGTTGTTTTTTTGTAAACCTAATAAAATTTCTAAAAAAAAAAAATAGCTTCGATTCCAATTGGATTCTAAATTGAAAGCTCTTTTGCCACTCTATTTCCGTTCCGTAGTGGGCCATGAATGCCGATGGCAGTTCAGCAAGATTAGCTCATCTTGCCCTTCTATATTACTCTTTAGTGAATTTTTCGCAGCTCGAATTGTTTATTGAACGAGAACAAAACTTTCCAAGACCGCTTAAGTGACTTCTGACTAAGCCAGCTATCCCCATTTATTACATATTTGAAATCACAATGGTCCCCTTACATTTTTATTTATTAAATAGCTAATAAATGTGAAATCACCTTTAAAAATCAATATTAACAAACTCCCAATGCCTTCGTTTTTTCCATTTTACAAACAAAGAATAATTTAACCTAAACAATTTAACCTAATTTAACCTAAACAATCAATGAGTCCCAGTGATGCTGATATATTCAGTTACGCTAAATAGGGAAAGAGGTATCGTTAGTTGTTGAATCACTCTCTTCTCATTGATAAAGACTTTGGCTTTCAGATCAACAAGATCACCTATTGAATCGAAACCTTTACCTGCATTTTTGGTTTGGAGGCAGAAATTTTATGAAAAATTAAAAATGACTAATTCCGAATTGGGCAAGGTTGGCCCATTTTTTCATCCTGTAAGTGGGTCGATAAACAAAGCATGCTTGGGAACTAAACACTGGATGTTATACGTGAAGCTGACCACCTTACCAGATGCCTAGCAAGCCAGAGCCCTAGGTCACGAAAGCTGAAATAAGTCAATCAATAAAATTAAAAAAAATTAGTATCTGGTCTCTTGAGGGATCTGACTCTCCCTATATAATAGTTCCAATATCTTCCTGCATATGTGTTAAACAAATATGTAACTAGATCCAATTTAAATGAAAATATAAGTTAAAATTTCTTTTTTTAATAAAAATTTATTTGGTAACTACCAACTGTTTCAAATATTGTTTTCTTTTATAAAATTTATTCATAGTAAATAGTCATTACTCATTGTTGCACCTTGTCTTCTATATTAAATAAAATGATGCCGCAAGCATTAATTTAAATTTAAAACACGAGTTAAATAGCTGGTCATTCTATCGCCGGCTCAGTGGCTAGAGTGCTAGCCTTTGGAGCTGCTGGGCTCGGGTTCGAATCTTGGTAAATGCATGAATGTTTGTGCTTGTCAATAAATGATGTTATTTGTCTATGTGTTTGTGCGGTCCTTCTTTGTGTGTCTCTTGTGACTGTCTCTTCGTGCGAGCTGGGTAATGGGCTATATAGCCAACACTCTCCCTTCTAGAGGGCGCAATCACTGTCATTGGTCATTCTATCATATTTCTTTTAATGGAATGTTTTTATGATTACCAACATTTATTTTTTACCTTTTTTTAAGTCGCGACAAACTTCTTACCCCTTAAGGGGTCATAGGAGTCTTAAATTTCAAAATTCTCGAACGTTCGAAGCGCATAGTTTGCGATTTCATATAATTTTTCAACTACTCAATATATAAGTATAATTTTTTATATGTAATTCTTTAAGATTTATTTATTATAAAACAAATTTTAAAATTTATGAAACTTTAGCGAAAAATAAAAAATAAATGATAACTAACATAAAACTATTTACACATTGAAAACAATTGGATTCGGCTGGCGCGCCACATTTTGAGGTCAAAATTGAAGAAATTATTTAAAAAATGACTTTATATTGTACAAATAAAGACTTGTACCTGTTTAAAATAACAATAAAAAATATTTATAATTACAAAAAAATCTAAATTTTATAATTTTCATTGATTTAAAATTTATATACATACAGGGTGGTTATAGAATAAAGCTCTCTATTCGGAGTGGTCTGTAGCTTTAATGAATAATCCAAATGCAAAAAACTTTGGGACACTTACTAATCAAGAAGGGGGGAAAAGAATGGAATCATAGAAAACAAACTCGTCACTTGACCAGGGTGCTAAATTACAATTGGCCATAATTGACGACGCCTCGTAATTTAGAACCCAGGTCAAGAGAAGAGTTTGTTCTTTTATGATCTTTCTCTTTTTATGATTATTTTGTAGGATTCTATCCTTTTTATGGTTAGCATATTGCCACTGCAGCAGCGTTTTAACTTTGTCGTTATATGATTAAACACTGAGTGTACGGTTTTCGTTTTCAACACGGGCGAATTGTACAATTGACTTTGTGTTGCCACTGTGATCTTCCGGTACCGTAAGAAGCGTGTAAACATTATCAAAGAGGGTAAATGAGCCCAGTCGGTAAAGTGCTTATCTTAAACGCGGAAGGTCCCATGTTCGGGCCCGGGCATTGCGAAAATCACCTGCCGACCTACCTGCCGAGCTCGTGCTGCCTGAAATGTACAGCTGTGGAAATAAAAAAGTACCCACTTGAGGTTATTTCGTCCGTTAGTCACCCTATAGAATCGGACCTTTTTGAGATTGTGCTCAATTAACATTCTGAGTTAATTGCACGATACAAAATTTGCATAAGGGGCCGTCTTCATATTAAAAATATTACGATCTTTGAAATTTCCAATAGCAACACCCAATTTTAATAACTTAGAAATGTTAAGCACTCTTGAAAACCCTTAAATCTAAGTTTTTGTTACATTTGGATGAATATTTGACGAGTTATTCAATCGAATCACTTGTGGACCTTTTGGGGACCATTTCTAAAATGACAAGCAAGCATGCATGCAAGGTCGTCTTTATTTATCAATCACACGTAAACTTATACACAATCCCCTAAAGGGTAATTAAAAAGTATTTTGTGATTTACTCAGCAAAATATGAATAAAAATTTTAAAAAATTGGGATTTCGTTTAAACTTCCTGTCTTAAATTTATTTCTTTAAAAATATTAAGGGGTTTCTATTCATATTTTTCAAAAAAATTAATATAATAATTATTTAAAAATATAAAAATTGTTTTAAATACCCCAATATTGAATGAATTTTGTTTGGGTTATTATAATTTCTTTTCAGTAAAAAATTCGTTTCATTATCTTAATTATTTATAGATTGGGATAGTTTTTTATGTGCAACTCATTTAACATTATGGGACCAAAACTTTGCACGTCTCTAACTCCCCTAATAATGCTTAAAAACTAACAAAATTTGGCATTTCGTATTAACATAGGTCATACATTTGAAATATGGACTCAAAAAGGGATGTTACTATTGGAAATTTTAAAGTTAGTAACATTTTTAATATGAAGATGGCCCCTTATACAAATTTTGTTTCATGCAATTAACTCGGAATGTTAATTGTTCACAATGTCAAAAAGGTCCGATTCTTTAGGATGAATAACGGAGGAAATAACCTCAAGTGGGTACTTTTTTATTTCCACAGCTGTACCCTGTGCAGAGTTAGTGCACTGTAAATATGCTCCTGATTTCGCCCAGGGCTTTGGCATTCAGTCGGAAAAGCACTCGTCTAGCATGAGAAAGGTCCCAGGTTTGGGTCCGGGCTTCGCCAAAAAAAAAAAACTGCCGACCTATAAATGGCCCGTGCAGCCATAAATGTCCGACGAAAAAAAACCACGTGCAAGGGTGTCCACGTTAAGTGTCCTTCAAAATCATATCGCTGCGTACGATGTCGATCTTAACGGTTGCGTTGGGTGCCTATTCAGGTGTCAGCTCGTCACTTGACTGGGGTTGTAAAAAAAGACTCCCGTTGCCGATTGCCCTCTTGTAGCGCTAGTGCGACGATAATTCAAAGTAAACTAAACCAACATTACCTCTGGGTGTGTAACGGACTAACAAGCCAAACCATTTGACCCAAATCGAAAAAAGAAAAAGTAAATCAGATTGAGGCAATTTACCTAACAATGCAACACAATTCGCGCTCAAACACATTGTTTACTATTCTGTTGACCACAGTCGCCATAGCTACGCTTTAAATGCGCAAAGAAATATTCTTAGAGAAATTAGCCATTTTGATAATTTGCGGTTGACGTATTTTGAAGCATTGTTTTTGTCGTGTTTGTCAAAGGTGTCAGATTCGGTTATCCAGTAGAAGGATTACATAAAAATTACGTTTTTTGTTGAGTTGGACAATTTTGATTTTGTATCTAATCGAATAATCTGGCTGTCAAGATGGTGAGTGTGTATTTTTTAAAGAAAATATTTAAGTTAGTTGATTTGACAATGTGCTAACTAACATTCCTGTGGTTTGAGTAAAATTAAGGTGATAGGCAGTGCACTCAATTTCGCAATACAGATTTTCAACTATCAAGCTGCAAAAATTACCTAAATAGTTACAAGCTATTTTTGTGATAGTTTTTGCAAATGGAAACAGCTTAAATATTTTTTGATAAATTCAAAGTCGGAATGATTAATCCTTAAACATATATAATAAGCTAAATTTAGTTAAATTGTAAATATTTAAATAATTAATGTATCTTCAATGCACATTAATATAAATTTTTCGTTGCATCATTTAAAAAAAACGCACAATTTTACTACCAACTTTTGTTTTAAAACTATTTTTATAAATATTTTAATCAATAAAGGAATATGAGACTCGACTTTATTCATAAGATAAATAGAAAGTCTCTGAAAAGAGATTGTTAGCTAAAATAAGACATGTTCATTACGGGTGCAGTGGGTTTTTTCGTAACTCAGGTCCACTCTATGCTTTCAGGCTTCTAATGTTAGTCATATAGGTTTGACAGCGCCGGCGTCAGTGCGTCGCCAGCATTTAAGGGTCCGATTTTTGGATCTCAGCAGCAGCGGAAACTGCATCTCGAAACTAACAGCCCCTCCGCCCCCAATGGGGTTACCTTCGATGGAAATTTGGAGGCCCTTCGGTCAAAACTTATGTTCAATTGCTACACAAGATCTTTAGGAAAACTGGCACTTCAATATTTTTTTTAATGCTTCAGTGGGTATTTAAGGAACCCAAAATATATCTGAATCTAATGGACGACCAATAGTACACTATACGAAATATTAAACTGAATTATACACCCCGTAGAAAGTTAGAGGTAAAAAAGGTGTTTTATATATATATTTTTCTTCAGATTCCGAATCCGAGATGGGGACGGTTTTGGAGGATGGTGGTTTTCCAGACAGAATTTACGTGCACCAGCTCAACTTAACGTAAGTTTAACTTTACTTAACTCTTTCTCAAACAAGTAATAACATGTGCGATCGTTACTTGATAGTGGAGTCGTGACAACCATGTCAAAATGGTAACCCCGTTCACCAATATCATGATCCTGGTGAATAAGCATGGTCAATCACTATTTTTCTTTAAGGGGCATTACTTTAGCAACAAATTGCCTTAGGGAGTGAAAGGAAGGTTTGCTGAAGCTGCGACTTTTCGCGATTCTCATCCTCCTCGTCAGTGGCATCCTGTAGGGTTTTCTTACAGGAGTCTTCGTGTTGTTCTGTTGGACTCCGATTCTGCTTTACGTTATAAAAAAAAGTGTACACCCCTGTGAAACTCTAGTTAGAAGCCTGACAATGATTTAGCGGTTGGAACACTGCTGCCGTGAGCAAGTAAACTGCTGTAACTATAGACAAAACTTAAACCTTTGTCCCAATTACTAAACAAGTCCCAATTACTTCCAATAATTATAGTTTAACTGTTATAATTTGTGTTGTGTCCACTGGCGATTGTTCTTGTAGGTATACCGTTCCTTTCCGATTGACGCCAATTATCCGAATTTCTGATTATCCGAATGTGGTTAAGTCCACGGCCTTCTCAACTACTAAGGCCGAAGGAGCTTTCCCAAACAAGCTCTAGGGCGGAAATTTTGACGTCATAGATCCAAGTGACGTTGTTCCAAAGATGAAGAGAACCTGTCTCGAAATATGTCTGGTACAGCTGTGGAAATAAAAAAGTACCCACTTGAGGTTATTTCATCCGTTAGTCACCCTATAGAATCGGACCTTTTTGAGATTGTGTACAAATAACATTCTGAGTTAATTGCACGATACAAAATTTTCATAAGGGGCCGTCTTCATATTAAAAATATTACGATCTTTGAAATTTCCAATAGCAACACCCAATTTTAATAACTTAGAAATGTTAAGCACTCTAGAAAACCCTTAAATCTAAGTTTTTGTTACATTTGGATGAATATTTGACAAGTTATTCAATCGAATCACTTGTGGACCTTTTGGGGACCATATCTAAAGTGGCAAAGAGCATGCATGCAAAGCCGTCTTTATTTATCAATTACACACGTTATCTTATACACTGTCCCCTAAAGGGTAATTAAAAAGTCTTTTGTGATTTATTCAGCAAATTATGAATAAAAAATTTTAAAAATTGGGATTTCGCTTAAACTTCGTGTCTTAAATTTATTTCTTTAAAAATATTAAGGGAATTCCATTCATATTTTTTTTAAAAATCAATATTAATAATCAATTTTAATAATCAATTTTAATAATCAATCAAATAATTATTTAAAAATATAAAAATTGTTTAAAATACCCCAATATTGAATGCATTTTGTTTGGGTTATTATAATTTCTTTTCAGTAAAAAATTCGTTTCATTATCTTAATTATTTATAGATCGGGATAGTTTTTCATGCGCAACTCATTTAACATTATGGGACCTAAACTTTGCACGTCTCTAACTCCTCTAATAATGCTTAAAAACTAACAAAATTTGGCATTTCGTATTAACATAGGTCAGAGATTTGAAGTATGGATTCAAAAAGGGGTGTTGCTATTGGAAATTTTAAAGTTAGTAACATTTTTAATATGAAGATGGCCCCTTATGCAAATTTTGTGTCATGAAATTAACTCAGGGTGTTAATTGTTCACAATGTCAAAAAGGTCCGATTCTTTAGGATGAATAACGGAGGAAATAACCTCAAGTGGGTACTTTTTTATTTCCACAGCTGTACCACTCGTTCACGGCTGACCACATTTTTAGGGTTCCGAAAGCGTCCGAACTGGTTTCTCGATCTTCGGCACTCGGAACAGTAACGTCAAAATTTCCGTCTGCTCTCATGTTTGGGAGATCTTCTATGGCCTGGTTATTGAAGTTGGCCGCGTTAAGGCCCAATTACTTCCAATAATTGGCGTTGAACTGTTATAATTTGTGTCCACTGGGCAAACGGTTCTTGTAGGTCTACCATTCCTTTCCGATTGACTACAATTTATCCGAAAGTGGTTAAGTCCCAATAAATTCGAATAATCGGAGTTCAACTGCTGTTATAATTCGCGTCCCCTGGCGACTGTTCCTTGCAGGTCTGCCGACGTGGTCCGCCGCCAGCAGGAGAGGGAGATGGTGGAGGAGGAGAGGCGGAAGGCGGGGGAGGCGAAGGAGATCAGGAGGAGGCAGAGGGAGGAGGAGAGGAAGAGGGTGAGTGACATTTCAAACTGTGCACAGAACCTCACTGCAAAGTAAGCGTCAGAGGCAGGATGCAAACATTTAGGGGATGTTAAGGCTGCAATAGAGAGCCTAAATAAAAGAACGAACAGGACTCCGTATAAAGTATATAAGGACTCTAAAAAGTGGGGTAGGGGGCGTGGTAGCCCAGTCGGTTAAGCATTTTTTTCCTAGCATGCGAAAGGTCCTAGGTTCGGGTCCGGGCATCGCCAAAATAACCGCCGATCTATAAACGGGCCCAGTGCAGCCAAAATGTCCGACGAATAATACCCCGTGTAAGGGAGTGCATGTTAAATATCCTTCAAAGTCCTAACACTGCGTACAATGTCGCCCTTAGCGATTGCGTTTTGTGTCAATTCAGGTGTCGGCTCGTCACTTGACTGATGTTCTAAAATACGACGCCCGTCGCCAATACCCCTTGTGTAGCTCTAGTGCGACGATAATTCAAACCTAACCTAACTCCAAAGGAGGGATCTGCTTCTTCCTCGCTCAGCGGAGCACCTTCTTTTTGCTTCCACACTGCGTTTATAACGTAAAGAGTGGAAGGTATTATAATATTTCTGTCCTTCTGTCACCCACTTTCATAGCCGAAATTACAAGTGCTACAGACAAGAGACATTTATATTATAAATAGCCTTATAAAAACGGCGTTGCACAAGTGCACTCTTAAGATCAGTGGATTTTTTATGTAAACATTTATTTTATACCAATTGATTCCAATCAGTTAAGTCAATAGCGTTCCAATCCAAAGTTAAGACGTGTGAAAAGCTTGGCTAGTATCCAGGGTTGGATTACCAGACGAATTGTACTGGGTTTTTATAAAATAACGATCCCTATTCGGAGTGGTCTGTAGCTTGAATGAATAATCCGAATGCAACAAACATCGATACACTTACTAATCAAGAAGGGGGGGAAAGAATGGAATCATAAAAAAGAAACTCGTCACTTGACCAGGGTTCTAAATTACGAGGTGCAATTGGATGTGCTGGCCGTATTGCCATAATTGACTCGTAATTTAGAACCCTGGTCAAGAGACGAGGGGTTTTTTTTATGATTCCATTCTTTTCTCCCTTCTTCATTAGTAAGTGTATCGATGTTTGTTGTATTCGGATTATTCATTCAAGCTACAGACCACTCCTAAAAGCGGCCGTTATTTTATAAAAAAACCGGTACTTTGTAGTACGGTTTAGTTTGTTATTCCTGTATCTAGCTATAAAAAAATTGCAAATTTGGTCACATGATCTAACTCATGGTCATTATTATGATATGGCCGTCATTTTGTTTTTTTCCATTGTTGAAATATGAAATATTTAAATATCAAAGTATGATCGTGTGATATGTCATTTAATGTTTTTTCGAGTATTCAGAATCCAATGGTAGCGCATCTAGCATAGGGAATGATATAAGCAGCTGAAGTGGTCTAAAATGTGGTAATAAATCGAATCAGATATGACTCATTGCAATGTATTTTCTTTATGTACACATGAAAGATTGTGCAAAACTACCTTTATGTAATAACAAAGATAAATATTATAAAAGATTGTCAAGTTACAAATATAACATTTATGTTACATTCTGACATAAATTTTTGAGAGAACAATTACAAAAAGAACAGCATGGTAAACATCCAACTCGACAAGGCCAAATATTGGCACGGGCACATTTCTGACAAGTACATGGCAATACAAGTTCAACTGGACGCACAATTTCAGATGTTATAATAAGTTTCAATGTTCCATTGTCATTCATGTAGCATAATAATGACCATGAGTCAGATCATGTGACCAATTTTTTTTAAACATGTGTATGTGTCTTATCACAATGCAAAAGAGAAATTTCGAAAACGTAGAAATGCATGCAGAAAATTCACAGCTGCTAGACTAATAGTCGAAATGTATTTACAGAAGCAAATTTTGTCAGGGTATTCCGAGGATGTCTACTTTTTAACTGCTATTATGTCGAAAAAAAAAACTGCTTAAAATAATAACTTTTAATGATGAACAGCAGATTTTTAAAATTTAATAAAAGATTTTTTAAAAAAATTCAAGTTATAACAAAATAATTTTAAGATTTCCAGAGGAACCAATATTAATATCGCCTAGTTTTGAGTGTTTATTTGCTATTGTATTTTAAATAATACATATATATATATACAGTGGTGGCCAAAAGTGTGGACACTTTTTGGAAGTTTCATATATTTCGACTTTGTGTGATTACACAATATATTGATTGTATATCAAATTAAACAATTGTATATCAAATTAAAAGTAATTTAATCCTTATGAGGATCACTGTGTGCAGATCGCTGAAGCCGTCTATGAGACCTTTTGGTCCCGTATAATCTATATCCATGGACATAACATAATTATCATCAAAGTAATTTCATGTAGAATTTTAAAAAAATACAGTATTACAATATCTGTATTACGAATAAGTTATGTAACTAATAGTATGATCTGTCTTAGTTTTGCAAGTCATTGAACCACCAACTTATATTGCAATTTCAGCACAACAGAATCCATTGATTGTGCCTGCTTGTTCAACTAAAATGAGCATAACTTTATTTGTAATACAGATACTTTAATTCTGTTTTTTTAGTGAAATTCTACATTAAATTACCTTCAATTTAATATTTAAATGTTTGCATTTAAGCGAAATTTAATAGATGCAAGAACACAATTAAAAGTTGAAACACATGAAACTTTCAAAAAGTGTCCACACTTTTGGCCACCACAGTAGATTAAAGAACCTATAATATTATAATGTTATAAGTCCCTATAAGGACATTTTAATAAGCTTTAAAACCTAAAAAGTCCTATGTCAGCGATTTAAAAAAAACCTTATGACATGCTACAGATACAGGTAACTCGTGCTCCAAATTTGTCTTTAGCTCTTTTTGTTTTTAGCAATACCTTTAAAACAAAACAAAAAATCTATGGAAGCTACGGTACCTTTGTAGAACATAAAATCATAGTTATTTGGTCATTGCAGAATTATTCCAAGGAATTCGTTTAAAATGTTGTTCCCGACTTAAACTCGACAGTGGAAATTTCAAATTTTATAGATTACAAAGTCAGGTAAATATTATTGTAAAAGTATCTTTGCTAGCAAAGTTAGGATACATTTAAACCTAAACTAAGCAATTTACAAAACTGGCGTCAAAACGAAAATGTTTTGCACGCGTTTCATGTGTTATCGATTCACCAAAATAAGCTTTGTATGTAAAATGTTTATGTTTGAGATTTCATAAACTGTTTACCAACTCCAAAATTTTCAATTGTGTTGCAGGATATGGAGATGCTGCGATCTTACAATCCTTGGGGCAAGCCCGGGGCCGGTGCTAAAGGAGTAAGTTTCATGTGGCATTTATTTCGTATAAATAAGAAACTTAGTTGTACAATTGCTTTTTTGTCACGCGAAAATTTAGGTACTCTGGCGGTGTTAAAAAGCAATTGCTGTGTAACACTGAATCCTTGTGGTATATTTTTCAATAATGCATTTAACCGTGTTAGTGGAGAAAATATAGCCCTGAAATACTTTCCGCTACAGTTAGAAAGATATTTTCATGTAATTTTCTATAAGAAAATTAATTAAAAAATCGATAAAAGTAAATTATTTAAATATTTTAATAAGTATAATAAAAGAAAAGTAAACTTTTATATAAAAAAAAGATGGTCATATTCATTGAGCTAGTGCATTAGTTTGAAAATGGTCTAGACGAATGTATTGCTTAGCCATCTAAGCTTTCTTGCATGACTACTAAGTTAACGTTTAAATACAAACCAAAGAGTTCAATATAAGGGTAGAGACTGAAACTACCAACCACACCATGGACCAGCATGGAGACAATATAGGCATGTGAGGCCCGATGGCCCAGTGGTTTGCACCACAGGCCATAACGCTAGCAGTCAGCGCGCTGTGGAGGAGACGGGTTTGATTTCCGCCTTTGCCCTGGGTGCATGGGAGAAGTTCATTTTCGACACTGGAAATGAGTGAATACTAACTCCGACTGAGTTAAAATCACTCGTTTGGAGTGATCTTGTCGCAGATTCAGCATACAAAGGATCCACTCCTGTAGGAGAAGTGCATTTTCGACACTGGAGAAGTGAAAATTAACTCAGGCTAAGTTAAAATCACTTGTTTGTTTTAAGAGTGTATTCGGGATCCGTAGTGAGTCATGGCTGCTCAGTATGAGTCGTTCCTATATCCTACTATAGAACTCTTCAGGCTCGTTTACATGAGCCATCGAATCTATGGAATGATGAACAAACTCAGCAATTTTTCAATTATGGGGATTTTCCATCAGGCAGAACCGGAATAGCAGAGTTAATTGGGAGGTTTCGAAAACCCTCTAATAAAGGAGTATTTGACGTTTGATTCCATGGAAACTGCCAAAGACGGCCACATTGGGTTAGAAATGTTGCTCGAAAACTTTTTCCCTTAATAAAGCGTTTGACATTCCATGGATTCAATGGCTCATGTAAACGCATCTTTTGATACAAACTATGCACACAAGAAATCACTAACCAACTTGGGCAACAACATTTGCCCAAGACCTGTAACGTTGTAAGTTGGTTCGCTGTTTGTTGGTTGAATTGAACCAATTTTTTAACCCCATAAGTCATAACTTTATCAAAATTAAGTTTTTGATGTTAATCGATTCGTCCTACGTAAACACACATTCTGTGGGGAAATCCTGTTAATCCAGTGGTTTGCACGGAAATGGGAAGCACCAGGACATAACACTTCCAGGAGAAACCCATTGCTGTTTGTTGTAATATCATATTCAAAATGCAGTAGCCTGCTGGCTTCTGTATGACGTAATTTCTTATTTTATATTACATCAACTTTATAATGTAATCGCACCCAGTACATTGCATCTGCCATTCCATGTTTAATCTCATTGTTTGTTTAGTTTGATGATGTAAGCAAGCTTATAAATAGATGCGTGTTGTGTTTTCTTTTGCTCTTCTAATAAATATCTTCTTAGCGAACAGACGGCCGCTATTTTATTTAATACTGATGTTAAAACAGTTTCTTTATATTTCTTGAAAACCATGGTTCACGGCCTTAAGGGGGTTTAAAAGAATCTATTCAATTTCGGCCTTCGATTCTCTTGCATCAGGGCGAAGACACCAAGCGCAAGAAGTACCCGGAGGGCCGCTCCCCCGAGCCCGACGAAGAGGACGGCAGCTTCCTCCAGAAGTTCGGCCGTCCCGGCCACGGGGCCCCGAACAGGACGGAGTCCGGCCGGCTGAGGACGCAGATACCCGGGGACGCCGCCATCCGGTTCCAGGACTCGCAGCACGTGAGGCTGAGCATCGAGAACCACCTCCGGTACAAGGACGGGGACAAGGAGAACTACAGGGGGGACCTGGGTGAGGCTTCTTTACAATGTTATCTGTCCAGAGGTATACACATGCATGGTACTTTGTAGAATTGACTTCACAACTTCAGTTAACAATTGAAGAGCTTAGTGGAAGAAAGTACCAAGTGACATTTTTGAAAAAAAAATGGAGATTTGGAGAAATAAGCAATATTTTGACCCGTCTTTTTCTTACAGCCCATCGGATATTGAAAAAAAAACTACCCTCGAATTTGAATTTTTAAAAGGTTGGGCTTCGCTTTACACTTAACATTAAAGACGGTGCATTAAATTTGAGAATTATTGTATCTTTTAAATTGTAGGCAACAAAAAAAATTCCGTAAACAATTAAATCTTTGATTCTAAAACATCCCTATACCTCTCAGTAGATGACAATTATCTAAAGTGACACTGTTTTAACTTTTACTTTACGATTCCTAAATATAGTTGATTAAAGGGCATATTGCTCAATGGTAACATAATGCACTAGACAAGAGGGTTAAAGTCATAATCCGCGGCAGAGTACAGGCTACTCAAACTACTAGAGAAGTTATCCGTGACGTCACGCTAGCCGTCCTATTCATTCTGTCTGTAGTTCCGAAGAATAGACGTGTAGCCAACTATACTTTTCGGGTTCCGAAAAGATTTCTGGAGCAAGTTTTTTTTTTATTCGGAATAACTGACACTTCGAATAGGACGGTCGTTACCGTGCCGTCACTGAAAACTTCTGGTTTTTTTTATTTATTTAAGCTTACAGTATATCTAGTGTCTTTTATTATTATACGAATAAATGCAAAATTTTTATCTTGCAGATGAGTTGATTCAACAGAAGCTCCAAATACAAGAAAAGGAAAAGGAGTGGGAAAACAAGAAATTTGAAGAAATGGTAACATTTTTGCTCCATAACTGTTTCATTGATCTCAGTGCTGTGTATATCTTGATTTGATGAATATAATACAGCTAATATCTTTTACCAGTTTTTTTGCGTAATTTTTTGGTATAAATAAAAAAAATGATTTTTAAATAACTTTTAATAAACAAGTAACTTCACAAAAAGTTGTAAGAAATGCAATTGAAGATGAGGACACTAATCAACTATGAAAAATCTAAATATATATTCTCTTTACATTCTAAACTTGACGCCACTAATAAACGCTGTCACTGTGCATGCGATTAAAAAATACGAAATCTAACGCATATAGCTGAAATGTAGGTCTAGTGCGACTTTATTCTAAATATACCATCGTCATGCCTGATTCAAATCGAGTGAAGCCCCGATTCTGTGTACGATCCTAAAAGTTGCGTTGGTTGCCTACTCAGGAGTTGGCTCTTTACTTGGCTGTGGTTTTTGATAACCCCGAAGGGTATCGACGCAGAGTGGGCAGTGGTCAAAGGTACACAGGACACAAAATTACCAATTAAAGTTTATTCAATCATTTATAAAACAATTCCAGAAAAGTAAACAAACAAAGTAAACTAAGCAAATAAGAAAAATATCACATAATACTGCATTGCGATTATACTGACTAGCCTATACTTAAATTCATTTATGAAAACACTTTATAATACAACAAAAAAGAATACTTAACTTAACATTCTTTTAAAAGTGATTGTTCGCCCAGCGAGCGCTACTAATCTTTTACATTTGAACGAGAACTAGAAACACAACACTATTCTGAGGTGGAGAGAGAGCTAGCGTGGAAGGAAAAATAATCGGTTTATATAAACCGCTTCCTACGTCTAGAACATTCTAACCCTCTCATCTCTTCAGTTTAATTAGACCTTACAATTGAAAAACTATTTGAGAAATCGATCGTAAAAATAAATTATAAAAATCGTTAAGTTTAATATTTATAATAAGTTATTACAGTTAAATAGGACTTATTAATTTTCCTTTAATTAAATATCAATTATTATTATTTAACAATCATGAGCTGATCATGACAACGATGCAGCTCAACTTAGTCAATGCAACGTAAACAAACATCCACTTCACGAGTGCGTTGATCCGAGTAACAGTTTTAAATTATGACGCCCTTTGCCCATTGCCCTCGGGTAATTTTAGTGCGCTACACCGCGTACGATGCTGTCATAAGGTCGTTGAGTAAGGTAGTTGCAGGCCTCGTCACTTGACCATAGCTCAAAATTGCGTATCCCATAGCTCTGGTTTTAAGTCATTCAATACCTAGAAAGACCATAAAATACGACGCCCGTCGCCAATAACCCTTGTGTAGCTCTAGTGCGACGATATTTCAAAACCTAAACTAAACTAGAAAGGCCCTATGTGTAAGTGTGTATTTAAAGAATAAAAACGATTGAAAAGTATTAGGATTGAAAAGCATAGCGACAATTGATATCGTTAGCTATGCTGGGGCGCTGGATACATAACCTTCGTCTGATCATCACTTGACTGTGGTTCTAAATTAAGACGCTCATTGCTAATGCCCCTTGCGTTACTCTAGTGCAATGATAATTCAACCTAATCTTAACTTTTTTTCAATATCATTAGATAAAAAAATCATTATATATCCATTTTTTAATTACAAAACGAGGTATTTTCAGAAAGAACTTTATCCTTTTGGCAAAGGCATCGAATATAGTGACCCATCCTATCTCTCTCACACAGGTATTGCTATATGAAATCTTTCGCCTATCTTTTTGCCTGTAACGGTTACCAGCGTGGCTTAGTGTTACTTTAATTCTGCACTTTAATTTAAGCTTTTTTTTTTCAAGGTATGGAACTCCATCGCACTTGCACTTCATTTATCATTTATTTTAGAGTAATTCAATCAATTTTTTGTGAAAATATTTAGATTAACTAGTTCATACTAGTTAAATTAACTTTTATTTCATATTTAAATTATTTTTTTTATTTAATATTTCGATAAAATATTTTTAATAATGAAATTACTGTTGATTAATTCAGTACCTTTTTATTGGTCTTTTTTTTTTAATGTAAAACAAAGTTTTGTGTTAATTTTTAAAATAAGATATTCTGATATTTAAAAAAAACCCAAGAGGTTTTTGTCACTATTATTGCATCTCAAGGGGTTTATAGAGGAAATTTCAATCCTGAAATACTTGTTAACACACACTTTAATTCGATTCCATTTTAAAAATTATTTATGTTTTTACCAGTTTATTACAAAAAATATTACAAATTAAATATTTTATTGTCAGTGACATTGGAAAACAACTCCAATTGTGTTTTATATAAACAGTCTGAAAAAGACTGGTGTGTTTGTGAAAAAAAAAAGATAATGAGCACTATACACATTTGATTTTAATTTAATCAATTAGAACAGAATGTGAATGAATTTACTGGTAATTTAATTCTTCCTTTTTTAATTCCAATAATTTTTTGTACATTGATCTTTTTAAAGAAACTTTGCTACGACCATGGCAGTTGAAAGGTTTTTTTTTAATATAGGCGAAGGTGGGTTCCCTTGGACCTATTTTGCCTTTTTATTTCTTAATTATGTGCAAAAAGTGAATAAAAATATTTTTACTAAATACTTTATGTTGTTATATAAAACACATATTTATTTTAACATGTTATTTATATGATTTCAACTATTAAAAAAATAAATACAGAACAATGTAATTAGGACCAAGGTACACCACCGGCGGTGTACCTTGGTCCAACCGGTAGTGTACCTTGGGCCAATTATTAACAGGTAGAGAGACTCGATTTACAGTCCGAAAACCAATATTTTTTAGCCACATAAAATTCAAAAATACATTTTACAACCTACTCTTATTTCTAGCCAAGATTGTAGTAATTGGTTATGTTAGGTCAATTGGCTTAGTAATGGGTTTTATTGCCTTAGTTTTTTTAGTGCTCTTTTGGCTTTTTCAGCTGTAATGCGATATTTCTCAGGTGTATCTGTTAAAATGCAGCATAAATTAAAATGTTATTTCATGCCATAAAAAAACATTTGGCTAACTTTCTGTCATAAATTTGAAAAAACAACTCAAATATTTTCCTCTATGTTTATACAACTAGGCCTAAACGTAAAAAGGATGTTCTGCTTAGATATTTATTACAAAAAAATATTTTTAGATGTGCATGCAATAATTATTTTCTATATTATATCAATATGGTTAAAATTTTTTAGCCCTACACCATATAAAAATTTCTTATAAATTTCCCTTCTACATAATTTTACAAATCAGGGTTGCATATTAATAGCTTAAAATACTTAATTTTTCCAAGGAAAAAATTTACTTGATTTTTATAAAGGGTTTTCAACAATCTGAAGTACGTAAGACCTATAGTAGTGTACCTTGGACCAGTCCAAGGTACACCACTTGTATTAGGTTCGAGGTACACCACATGGATTTTAAAAACAAAATAGTTAATCACCATGTTAAGGTTAGACTTAACTTAATTTCAAGCGCACTGTTTTATAGCTAAAGCTTTGCCTTATATTGCATAACCATCGAATCTGAATAAACACTACATCTTTGAGTATAAAAATACACTAAAGTATCTGACAAAAATTTACTTTTGAACTGTGAATTCAGTTTTTCGAAACCTCTTTAATAAATTGACCTTTTAAACAAACAGATAAGAACTTCACTGAGACCCCTGATAGCAAATACTTTAACTGCATGTGGTTTTGTTTCAATACCTAAGCAAATCGAGCTAAAATCAGCACAGGTTCGAGGTACACATATGTCCAAGGTACACCACTTACCCCTACTCTGTCCATCCTGTTATATTCAATATAATAGTTTGTTTAACATAAATATACAAAACGAATGATTTTTGCAGATCCCATGTTCATGTCAACGCAACCGAAGAAAGTGGTTCACAAAAACGAGGTAACGTCATCTTATGTTTCTATCTTCCTAAAAAATCTATTTCTAAAATAATTCGTATTTGTTCTTCACAGAGATAAGAAACATATACCTTTAAATAGTTTTCTAAATGTTTTATCTACAAATGCATGGCTCTTTAAATAAATATGATATTTTTAATTGAAGTAAATGGGACAGGCCAGTCATTTATAATCATTCTCGGTTCTCATTAAAAAATTTTATTTTTGGCGACGGGGAAAAACAACTTCATTACATAGGAATCTTCCCATATCCTGGTGTGCTTGGCGGACATTAGCGATAGGAAGCCGGTTTTTATTTCGGTTCTTCTTTCACGGTACAAACTAGTGCGCCGTGTCCACTGATCTCTGACTTGAATCAGGGTTGCCGCGGAAGAAAAACAATGTGAGAAACCGGTTTCCTGACACCAGCTAAAGCGACGACTCGCTATTGTAGCCAAAGAGGTCCAATGCAGACACATCACCATGCAATGAAGGGGTTTTTCCCCTGTTCTCTTCAATTATCATCTTTCTCTCCCAGGATTTCGACCCGTGGGGCAAGGGGTTCGGCAACCCCGCGTGGGACAACCAGGGGAACGCCCGACGTCACAAGGTCACTCCGGGAGAGGGGGACATGCCGTCCCCTGCGGTGAGTACCCTGTTTCTCTAACTGGCTTGTGAAGCGCATATCACATGGAAACTCATTTCAGCCAACCCAAGTTCAACGCAACTCCATCTTCAACTGGTTGGTTGGTAGACATAATATACAGGGTGGTTATAAAATAACGCACCCTATTCAGAGCGGTCTGTAGCTTCAATGAATAATCCAAATGTAAAAAACTTTGAGATACTTACTAATCAAGAAGGGAGAAAAAGAATGGAATCAAAAAATATACTCGTCTTTTGACCAGGGTTCTAAATTACGAGGCGTAATTGGATGTGTTGGCCGTAATTGGCCATAATTGGGCAAGCCTCGTATTTAGAACCCTGGTAAAGAGACGAGTTTGCTTTTTATGATGATTCTTTTTTATGATACTTTTTTATGATTCTAAGTTTTTTATGATTCCATTCTTTTTCCCCCTTCTTGATTAGTAAGTGTCTCAATTTTTGTTGCATTTGGATTATTCATTCAAGCTACAAACCGCTCCGAATTGGGTGCGTTATTTTACAACCACCCTGTAATTTCAGGCTTGTGTGCTTGCTCAGAGAGCCGCTTATAAACCTTCGTCAAGTAAGGCAAACACAACACACACATAAGGGGCAGATGCTGCCGTTTATCGCCATCTCCGCAATTTGCACATGTCCCTATGAAGGGGAGGGAAATAGTGTCCAGAGACCTGTATCTGTGGAAAACTGCGCAATGGCCGCCCAAAGACTTCCGGACCCAACAGATTTAACGAGCACGGACTATCCGCTTATATTCGTTGGGTCTTCAGTGGTACAGCTGTGGAAATAAAAAAGTACCCACTAGCGATTATTTTGGCCCTTAGTCATCCTATAGAATCGGACCCTTTTGACATTGTGAACAATTAACGTTCTGAGTTAATTGCACGACACAAAATTTGCATAAGGGGTCATCTTCATACTAAAAATGTTACTAACTTTAAAATTTCCAATAGCAACACCCCTTTTTGAGTCCATATTTCAAATCTATGACCCATGTTAATACGAAATGCCAAATTTTGTTAGCTTTTAAGCATTATTAGAGGAGTTAGAGACATGCAAAGTTTAGGTCCCATAATGTTAAATGAGTTGCACACAAAAAACTATCCCAATCTATAAATAATTAAGATAATGAAACGAATTTTTTACTGAAAAGAAATTATAATAACCCAAACAAAATGCATTCAATATTGGGGTATTTAAGACATTTTTTATATTTTTAAATAATTATTATATTAATTTTTTTAAAAAATATGAATAGAAACCCCTTAATTTTTTTAAAGAAATAAATTTAGGACGGGACGATTAAGCGAAATCCCAATTTTTAAAAATTTTTATTTATAAGTTGCTGAGTAAATCACAAAATACTTTTTAATTACCCTTTAGGGGACTGTGTATAAGATTACGTGTGTAATTGATAAATAAAGACGGCCTTGCATGCATGCTTGCTTGTCATTTTGGAGATGGTCCTCAAAAGATCCACAAGTGATTCGATTGAATAACTCGTCAAATATTCATCCAAATTTAACAAAAACTTACATTTGAGGGTTTTCGAGAGTGCTTAACATTTCTAAGTTATTAAAATTGGGTGTTGCTATTGGAAATTTCAAAGTTCGTAACATTTTTAATATGAAGGCGGCCCCTTATGCAAATTTTGTGTCATGCAATTAACTCAGAACGTTAATTGTTCACAATCTCAAGAAGGTCCGGTTCTATAGGGTGACTAACGAATGAAATAACCTCAAGTGGGTACTTTTTTATTTCCACAGCTGTACCGAGACTCGATCGTGGGACCTTCCGACCTCGAGATCGATATCATAACCACAAGGCTCCAAACAGCCCGATCTTCAGCTGTTGCCATAATTCCGACTTTAACGAAGTTGGGCATAAAGTTGCCACCGTTGAAAGAACTGTTGTGCTAGCAAAATCTATTTTTGAGCATTCATAAATAGAAATTCCTCTTCTCATATTCGGCTAAAATGTGTTTGTCCATCAATGTTGGCCGAATCTACAATTGCGCAAGATTACGCGATTGAAAACGGAGCAGCATAACAGCCATCCTTATCTATTTCGGCTGTGACGAAATCGGGAATCTAGGCATCTGATTGATTCAAATACTAGGCTGGATCAACCAGATTCGATAGGGTTGACGCCGTTGAAGTCTTTTACACTCAACTTTCATAACAGACATCATTCCAGGTAGCACAACAATTTTAGCCAATGTCGCATGAGTATTGGCCGAACTTGGAGAATATTGGATGAAATCGATCATTTTCTACCGATTTCAATAACCTTAAATTACTAAAAGTGCGATACCTAATTTTACGGCACACTTTTATGGTATTTTGCAAGTGTAAAAGACAAATATTACATTTCACAATATTTTTATAATAAGAATTTTTAATTGTATTTTTTTTTCGTATGACAGACATTCAAACCAATATTGCTACCCGATATTGCCCAGCCTAGGTAAAACGTAGTCCATTATGCATTGGACGATGGGTATGAGCCGAGATCGGCCAATATTGCTGTCCTCTACCAGGGAGCTTACATCACACTTTTGAGTTTTGCGTTGAAGATATGTTTGAGTTGAGTGTTGGGTTGGACAATTTTTGTTTGATGTGCATTTTATTCTGATTTTTCGTTCCTGTCTTTGATGCAGCCCGCGCTGGACACGAGTCGCACCCGGGGGGGCAACGGCGCCCCCCACGCCACGGAGAGCGGCCGCAGGAGGACCCGGCTCAGGAACACGCTCACCAACGTCAAGGCCACGGGTGAGCGAGAGGGAGACTCATTTCGTCACTTTAAGTTCCCACATGTACTGATATCGCACTTTGCACAACGGATCCGATTTATTGTACGGTAACCCTTGGTGAACTTTCCAAAATCGTGACAAAAGTCCGTATTCTGGTGACTTTTGACGTCATGCTCTCTATACTGCGCCAATAAAAAATGGTCAGGTTGCCGGAAAACATCATCGTTGCGAAGTCAAAGAATTCGAAACATCAGTCAAAGTCAGACAGGTTGCAGCAAAAATTATTTATCCGCCAAATCCGAAAAAATAACGCCAAGGGTTACTGTACAGTAAATCTGATCCGTTGTGCAAAGTGAGATGGCACATGTGGGAATTTAATTGACGATTTGCTTTGAAAGATGATTGATTTTGAAAGATGCTTTGGTGTCCTAAAAGTCCTAATCATTTCGTCTGTCACGATCATTAAGTTTTCTATTGACAAATCCCCTATCTAAAAACTCCTCGGCTCCAACAAACTGTTATTAGGCTAAAATCTGCCTTACCCATTTCAGTTTACATGACCATGACCAAGGGCTCTGGGGTGTTAGGCATACATCCCGATTACGTTGGTCGACGAGATTTTGGCGATCAGTTTGGCACGACGAAGTGCGATGTACATGTCCTGGTAAGGCTCACTCGGAATTCCATTGTTTAGTTCTCAGTAAGATTGGTTCTTATTTTATTGACCCACTAAAAGTAGGAATTGAGCTGTAAGT
Source organism: Hylyphantes graminicola (assembly GCA_023701765.1). NCBI lineage: Eukaryota > Metazoa > Arthropoda > Arachnida > Araneae > Linyphiidae > Hylyphantes > Hylyphantes graminicola. The sequence goes on from CM043112.1 coordinate 61,712,242, forward strand.
GACACTTACCGAATCTGGTATGCACAAAATTGAAGTCTTCACCTTTTTCCCTTCAAACAAGCAGTGGCACTTTTCTTTGAATTCTCAATTAACCGTTTTCAATTTAAAAAAAAAATGTCAAAACCGAAAATTCAGAGGCAAACTTCAAAGATGGTTGTGATTTTTATTCTTGGAAGTTTTATCAAAATCGTAAATATGTGCTTTTGTGATCAAAAATAGTGTATAACCCAAGAAAGTCATAAAATTCAGCAATAAAAATCAATTACACCAACGAAGAAAGGAAAAATATAAATTCAAAAAACCAAAATGTGATCCTTTAATTGAGAAATGATTTTCAAATTTGGATGTGTTCTATTATTTCAAATCTAACTTTTTTGTGGTTCTTATGACTTTGAACGAACGTTCCGTCTTTAATACATTAAAAAGTTTTGCATTCTACTTTGAAGGAAATGAAAAATATGTGCAAAACAAAGTCTTTAAAGTTGGTTTTTAAGGGTAAAAATAATAAAAAGACATCGAATTGGTCAAAGTGCCAAGTTTTTCTGCTGCTAACTAAATTTATGAATACATTCAATACTTTAATTGTCTACGAATTGTCGCATGTTTACGGTTAACGATTATGGCGTTCATTATATGTTACTTAATTACATTGAAAATAGGTGATAACCATTTTCAATTTTTAAAGTGCAATGGAATTCGTGGATCTTCTAATACTCCTTCTTTTAATTTTCAAGTACATTTTTCAAAAATATACTTACTGGTAACATAAATCAAAAATATACTTACCATATACTTCCTGAAACAAAAATCTGTATTATATTCTTAAAAAAGTTAAATTTTGAGAATCAGAATAGAGGGATTTTTTTTGTCGAACTAGAATATTTCTTTTTTGAAGAAATGAAAAAGTTATTAATTTGAAACTTTAAATGCTACGCATGTTATGGGCCATAAGTAGCATTTGCAAAAATGAATGGAAACTTCATCTTTAATTACTTCAAATTACTTTCTTAGTTCGCGCGTGTGTGTGTGTGTGGGGGGGGGGTGGATTTGACAGGTTTTTTTTAAAAAAGGTTGGTCTATGTCCATTGCTTTCAGGTTCTTTTAAATAAACCATGCACATTGAAAGTCTTTTTAAAAAGCGCTTGTGGTATTAATTAGGAATTTTTAGTCAACTTAATTAATACAATTTAAAAAATGTTAATGAATTCAAAACTGAAAGCAATAGGGAAAAAACAGTTTCACTTTCGAAATCAGCGTCTAAAACTATATATAAAAATGTGTAGTATTTCAAAGACAAATAGTGGAAATTTGCAGGCTAGTGAAATCGGACTACGATATGAAAAATGAAGTGTTTAAAATTTATTAAGGGTTATTTTAAGTTTCAGCTACTGCGCAGTAAAATTTACTATGTATTTGCAGCAAATCCTGAATTAATCAAATTTTTTTTTTACAAAAACAATGTAGGGACAACATAGGTATATTAATAAAATTTGTGGTAGCGTAATCTATCGTCAGCTACAAGTAAACCACTAACTGGCATGCTGCCATCTAGTGGCTAGTGATTTCAACTAAAACTGACCCATTACAAATTTTAAAGAGTTCTTATTTTCACATATTTTTCACATGGTTTGATTAACATCTCGTTAAAATTTCCCAAGGATTTCTGTAGAAAGCTTCGTTACTTTAAACCACCTATTTCTAAAAATATTAAATTTGATTGTATTTTAAATGGACGGTTCAAACTGAGTTTGTAGGATAGAAGACAATGCTTGACGTTACTGTGGGCGTGGTCGTTCTAGTTTAGACGAATCATTTCCCGGGCGGTTTGTTTGTTAGTCTTAAGACAACTTTAAGTAGTTCTGGCGTCACTGTTGAGATATAAGTTAAGTAAGTTAATTTGATTGGAAATATAAGTTAAAGATCGAGTTGCAAGGACAGTTGGGTTGAATAAATAAGGAGTCCATGTGACATGCCTTCACGTGTTCTTCTGTTGCAGGACCCCACATCGACGACGACTCCTACAACCCGTGGGGACGACCGGGAGGTGGCGCCCCCTTCGTCAGAGAAGACGGGAAGATATTCGAGGAGAAAATGGTGAGCATCTCTTAAACGCAAACTGACTGCATGACATTTTTTAAATAAAAAGGAGGCTGCTTGTTTGGCACAAAGAGTTCTACAGTAAGATAGAGATTGAATCTGGCAATAGCACCATGCACCAACACGGAGACAATATAGAGTGAACATGTGGGGCCCGATGGCCAAGTGGTTTGGATCGCAGCAAAATAAGCGCCCTGAATTTTCCCGCCCTGAAAATTCGACAACTCACCCGGGTCTCGAACTCGCGATCCATGAAAATTTAAATTGGATAAGTCAGTAATGACATCTTTAAGATAAAATGTTTTCGCATGATTACTACTTTCGTTCAAAATGTAATAAATATTCCTTCTATTTAAATCAGTTTAACCTTGTTACTCAAATGACAAAATGGTTATTTGGTATGCATGGCAAACAACAAACTAACATCTATTTAAGTATTAAAATGTTACAAATGGGCGATTAACCCCGTCCACTCCCGACTTAATTTCTCGAGTAAGAACCTAAGGTAAAGATTAGGATAGCAAAGTTGTTGCTGCAGCTGTTTACTGTAGAGTAGATGACGTACGGAGAGTACGTTCTCGTTGATTATGTAATTAGGACGTAATCTGTGTACGTCCTGGTAGTGAAAAAGTTAATGTAACTTTAATGTCCACCTCTTTGCGCCATCCTGTCGCAATATTACTGCAATATATAATGTTACATGGGATAAACCAATATCAAACTGTTTGATTGTGCTTCTAGGGTTGGTCCATGACTGGACATCCGAAGAAAAGGTCCAAAGATGCTAAAGAAGAGTACAAGAATACCCTGCGTGAGTTGAACAGGCTACTTGTAATTCTACTTTTTTTTGGAGAGTTTAGAAATTTAAATTGAATGTCTTCTAGAACAAGAAATGGAAGAGAGGAGGAGAAAAAATCAAGAGGAGCGTCTGCAGATCCAAGAACCGGTGAGTGATAAAATCCATATAATATATTTCAAAAGCATTTATAAACAAAATATTTACCTATTTCTTAACGCAACTTTTCAGAAAATATGCTCTGTGTTATGTATGAACTTTCTAACTTTAGACATCTGTTTTAAAAAAACTAAACGAAAAGGGATGTATGAAGTAATGTTACAACTAACCTCTAAATCATAAGCAATATAGATTATAACATATCCGATTCTTCACATTAATTATAATATAAACCGTGAATGGATGTAATTGATAATAATCTTTACCAACTGTAGTCATATGCTGAATCTTCCCGATCTTTCACAATTTTTCAATAGTTTGTCAATCTCCATATGACATGTCAGTAGTAATTCTACTTATTGGATGACGAATTCTGATTATTCCGCAATAAGCAGCTTTAACCCTTCCTTACTGAAACGCCCCAAAATGCCCGAACTACTAAGGATTCGATAATGTTATTCCTATCAAATATTACGAGGAAGCAAAAATCCTTCGTAGCGAAAGGGTCAATATAGGTAGCGACACTCATCGATCCACTGGTGGCGTCATTGATTTTCAGATTCCTATTTATATTTTAGAATCTAGTTTATTTTTTTGTTAAATACTCTTTTCGATCATATTGGACTTCAACCTTAAAGATTTTTAAAACAAATACTGTATCAGATTAACGTTAATTGGATTTTCAACTGGTCAAAATTGTATATACGAAAATAAGTGCGTTCTAATTGGATATTAGGAAACTGTTCTGTTTAGTGATTGGTTACTGATGTTTTTCTAGATTGTGAGACTCCGCCCCCCTCAAAAGACGAGCAAAGGAACATCGGTAAACTTTGTTTGTGCACCCGTTTTTTCCTCAAATAACTGCCTCTTTCTCATTCTATTTCTATCTATGTCCTGTCTCTATCACTTTTTAAGACTTCCTTTTAACATATTTTCTTTCCATTTTTTGTATGTATATTTTTTGCGTATTTTGGAAAGTAACACTTGGGTATGAAGCCTACAGTGAGAATTATCTACTATTTTCCTCAAATCCTATTTATAATATTTTTTGTTATGTTTTACTATTTAAAGTGCGGATGCACAGTAATGGACTATAGAGCTGGAAAAACTGTTGTAGAAAATCAACTGATTTTGTGAATTCACTATATTCAACATCTGATCCTGTGCAGCTAGGGTAAAATTAAAACATTTATACAGATGTACTTCTTAAAAAATTGTGTACTTATTATTGCTCCACATACTTTAAATATATTTCTTGTTTCTCTGTTTTTTTTTATTCATTTTTGATACATATAACTTATTTTAAAACATGTGTAAAACCATTCGATCAACTGCAATGACATTAATGGTTGGCATTATTTTTGCCACTACTGGCCAGATATGTTAAGGGAAAATTATATTCTTAATGAAGCGCATGTGTACATACGCTTTATTTAATATGTTAGCATTTGCATGTCTATGAAGTCTACCGATACTACTATCGGTTATTTTTTATAAATATTTAATTTGTATATAAATACTGGTAGAAACAATTCGATTTATATTTCCTTGAATTAAAGTAATAATTCAACTCTATTAATCACGAATAAAAGAATCTTAAGATAATCTCCAAATTGTTAAAACAAAACAAAATTAGTCCACGGTTTTTCCAAATACTTCTGTGCCTGTTACTGTAGTATATGACTGTTCAATTTTGCACTTTTAAAATCCTTCTACCTGTGCTAGTAACCAACTGAATAACTTAGTGGAAGAACGTGCTAAGTGACATTTAGAAAACTTAGATTTACTTTTTGTAGACGAACATATTACTTCTTTAAAAATAACAAGATTCTCCATTTTCATAAACTTCAAGTGCAAAAATTTCTCTTTTTCTCGTTTTTATCTTTTTGTTATTTAGCACTTTCTTCCACTATGCTTAGGGTTACTGGAATATCTGAGTATGAGGGTTGCGACATAATCCTCTCACCTGATTGGCTGGAGCATAGCATAGCCATGCTTCCGAGATACAGAGCTGTTACTTTTTCCCCGTAGACATTACACGGTGACTCATCGAAGCTCTTCTAAACCGCATCTAAACGATATAATCAAAGGAACTTAACCACTTTTTATTATTGATTTTGTTTTTAATGATCTATATTCTCCAATATTTATTCTTTTTTGGATTGAAATTCTTAACGGTAAAGCTGTAATCCATGTTTTAATACCGGCGTGTGGTGTGTCATTGCTATGGAATACAAAAGTTGTTTAAACTCGGAAAAAGTGTATATAGCTTTACTTTTTAATCTTTGTATTGTAAATTAAACATCCTGTGGACTATTACATTTCTAAAAATAGTATTTTTTTATCATTATACTACCAGAAAATGCCATTTTTAATGTCGAAGCTAGCAAGCGGTATTCGGCATGTCTTTGACATGCGTTGGCGGAACAATAGTTGGCGCGGTAACGTAAACAAACCGCAAATCAAAGTGATTGCTTACTTGAAAGTTGAAAACATTCTTATTTCTTCCAAACTAAGCAACAACATAATGTTTATATGTGTAAAACTGGAATCAATTACTAGTTTCGTTTTATTGGCGAGTTTGGCTGAGCGATAACAATTCTAGCATAGCACACCTGCTAAGCTCCTTGGCGTTACTCTGTGCAGCACACAGTGTATTGAACGTACCCTAACTAAGCTCTTCAATTATGAAATTGGCAAACTTTTCAATCAGCGATATACAATTTTTTCTTTTCGAGTAATATCATGCCCACTAATCCAAAGAATAGGTTAAAAATTCACGCATCCAAAAGCAGAACACGGAAATTACGTTTCTAGGCTAAACGAGAAAAAAAAAGCATAAGCCAAGACCGCGTTTCTGAAAACGAGATTTCAGTCACCAAACCCGAAACCTCGCCTTCCCAGAAAGTAGGCTAAGACCGTCGCTTCTTTGCAGGGAGCTGAGCTGGCCAGCATCATTCGCCGGGGTGTCGGGGGAAGACCCCGAAAAGACCCGATCACCGGAGAGCCGATGTCCAACCCGAGACTACTGACTGACGTCACACAAGACGTGAGTACCCCTGCACTCTTATGTTAGAAAAAAATGTTTTCTAAGCCACATTTCTCCAGCTGCATTGAATATTTTTACAAACGGGTTTTTTTTATATGATAAAAGTAGCTGACTTGCAGGTCTCTATCGTCCCACTTTTTGAAATGGGTAGAATATTTTGGGAAGAAGTACTTATTGAAAATGTTAAAAATATTCTAAATCATTTCAAAAGGTGAGAATATAGAGACCTGTAAGTTAGCCACGTTTATCATATAAAAAAAACTTTTGTTAAAATATTTCATTCAGCCGGAATACTGTTTCTTATAAGAAATAATTTTTTTCCCTTTGGATTAACACAGAGGCACTTTGATTTAGAGACCAGCGGTCAATCAGACTCATTCTCTCTCTATATATATTTTAGATAAATGTATATTTTTAAAGTATCACACAACGAAGGTTTTTTCAAACTTATTTCCAAAAAATACCCCTTTCTTCTGTACAGAGGCTGGACATCAGGCGGGCCAAGTCTCAGGAGAGCCTGATCTACTGCAGCGAGCTGGCCGAGCAAGCGGCGCAGAGGAGACGCACGCGGCAGCAGCAGAAGCAGGTGGAGAGAGCGCAGTCGGAGAAGGTATTCGTTATTATGATAAGTCTTTTGATGAATCTAAATTGATTAGATTGTGCCATCTCGAAGACGAAGTCAGACGTTTAACCCTTATGGGTGCTTAAAGCCTAGTGCCAATGGAAGCTACTGCACCCCTTCTGCCTTCCAGGCTAGGCTCTGGAGACACACATCAACAACAATAACAAAGTTTAATATATTTAATAATATTTTTTCATTGATGACCATTTCATCAATCATTGTAAGCGTGTGTGCCCATTTTCCAGCACGTCAGCACCTGGGACTCCTTCTGGGGCCGACCCGGGCACGGGGCGCCCAGAGATCCGGGCAACCACAAGAAAGAGAACCTGGCCAACCTGCTGCAATCGGAGCCAGTGAGTTATACATTTTCTGTACTTTAGTAATGGCGAAGTTTTCTTGTGTAGAAACAATTACCATATTTTATCCTTCACTGCACTGTGCGCCACATGTGGCACAGACATATATTTAGACATATAAAGCAATAGTTTTACTTCTCATGCAATATTTAATTCTATTTGGAAATTTCAAAACGTTACTACAAGTAAAAGGGGGCAACCACATTAAAAGGGGGCGATGGATTTGAAGCAACCTAAAGAACAATACGTTGGTAAAGAAAAGGTTGGGAACCAGTGGTATAGATATTACTATCGACAATAAAATCGGAATATGTAAAGCTTGCATTAAGCCATGCCACCATTTCTCTTTAACACTAAAACCTGTCTAAAATCAGATATCATAGTGCATAGACCGAAAAAATCCACAAAAAAGTTTAAAACGTAAAATAAAAACAATAAACTAAATTTCAAGCTCTTGTGATCACGGTTTCTTGATCAAAAGAGAATCGACAAAAATGTCCGACGAATAATACCCCGTGTAGAGGGAGTGCACTTTAATTATCCTTCAAAGTCCTAACGCTGCGTGCGTGCGATGTCGCCCTTAACGGTTGCTTTGGGTGCCTTCTCAGGTGTCAGCTCGTCACCTGACTGTGGTTCTGAAATACGATGCTCGTCGCCAATAGTCCTCGTTTAGCCTGTAGTATGATATTAATTCAAACTAAACTTGATCAAAAGAAAATATTCTGGTTGGTACGACTTCGTCTGAACTGGAGCTACGAAGTAACGAGATGACACTCTTCTGATCAAGCAGAGCCGGAGGAACTGTCAATCATTTAGGGGAATACGAATTCATCGGTGTATTTCGTGGAAATTACTAGGCTGCAATATAAGTAAATCAGGATGCACATAAAATTGAACTGCATATATTTTGGCTAGGTGAAGGTAATCCTCTTCTAATGAAGGATTGCACTGGCCGTTGGTCGATTAGTAAAAGCATCTAAGTAGAATACATTTAATTAAACTTCAAGTTTTATTTTTTTTACTTTTTTTAAAACTTGTTGTTCATAAAAATTTTTATTTTGTTTTCGCTGCTCTTTTGCAAAAAATTTGAAATGAACCAATAAAAAACACTCATTTTCAAGCACTTTTAAGGACTAAAAATATTTTTTACTTAAACACTTTTTAAGGAATCTGCGAACCAAAAAAAATAAAAAATGACGAAAAAAAATCAATCTTTTAACAATTCCCAATATTGTAGCACCAGTCAATCAGTACAATTTCTCAAAATGCTGCATGGCTTATTTTCTTTCAAAATATTGTCCTAAATTTGCTCAATCAAAACTTTTAATTATTTCTAAAAATGTATAGGAAAATATGAAAACAAAAATATTATTAAGTACTATAAATAAGTTTCTAAAATATTTTCTCAAATATAATAAATATAATTATCATACAATATTGGATACCTAAGCCCAAAGTTCGTCCACCCGTTTTTTATTGTTTATTAATCAATATTTATCCCTTTAAGACCGGAAGTCAGATGGCGCTGATTAAAATTCGAAACTTATTTTCTTAGCTTATTTTCTTTCATTAGCTTATTTTCTTTCATACCTGCACGATCGTGATAGCTCGGTCTTGAAGTTTTAAATGATGAAATAAACTGTTGCAGCTTTAATTCCCATTTATTATCCAATATATTTTTTTTTAATTCTAGGCTCAGCCTTATGTGAAACGCTATGTGACAGAAATGGTTCCCAGCAAGCACAAAAACAGTTACGAGTTCCCGTCAAAAGACGTTGCGGTTGTCAAGGTAAATCATGTTCACAAATTATTTTGAAAACTCTGATCACCATTACCAAAAGATAATTTCAATCGTGACTTATGCATGTAGAATACAATCTAGGTTAGGTTTTACATACAACAGGAGAGGTAATGTTTGTCCTACTGACAGTGTCGTTATTATGTAAGGTAAATAGAAGCTTTTCCTAGCTATGGGGGAAATATTGTGCAAAAGTCCACCTGTCACTTCTCAGCATCTCAATTAGATTGATTGTGGAAGAGTCCACTTTGAAAACAGGTATAGAACCAAAAGGAGGAAGCGTTGCCTATTACATGATGCTTGGCTAGCATAGCCCTTTCCGGCGCGAGCTGTTACGATAGCGCGGGTTAAATGTTAAGAGTTTTATCGAACAAGTTGCTTGCAGCACCAATTCCCGCCAACTGCTTAAAAACACGTCATTTTTTACACAAATAAACGACTGGTACAAGGTACAAGTTACCTTTTTCGACCGGCGGTCAGGTGGCGCTGATTTAAAATTATGAGACTAAATTTGGAGTTTAATCGGAAAAAAATGCATTAAACAGCATCAATGAAAGCAACTCCTTGAAAACAGTCATCTTTTATACAAATAGCGAAAGGAACAAGTCAGCTGCTTCGGTATCGAAATTTTTGAAGAGCTTGAACATTCTCTTTAATACCGACCCGATCTCTTTAATGCGAGCCCGGTCGCAAAGGGATAAAAGAGAGTGTTCAAGCTCTTCAAAATTATCTATGCCAAAGCATTTAATTTGTACCCTTCGTTATTTGTATAAAGAATGACTTTGTTTGTAAGGAGTTTCTGGTATTGATGCTGTTTAAGTCATTTTTTCTATAACTCTAAAATTTAGTCTCATAAACTTAAATCAGCGCCATCTGATGGCCTGACCAGTCTTAACCCTTTAACCTCACAAGGTAGGAGAATTTCTCATCCCCGAAATACGAGTTTTTCTAGGCAGGAAAAAAGCGAAATGGAATCGTCCTGTATCAAAAAATACCCAAGTGATTATTTCGGCCGTTAGTCATCCTATGGAATCGGACCTTTTTTACTTTGTGAATAAATAACATTCTAAGTTAATTGCATGAAACTAAATTTTCATAAGGGGAGGTTTTCATATTAAAAATGTTAACAACTTTGAAATTTCCAATAGTAACACCCATATTTGATTATTTAGAAATGTTAAACATCCTCGAAAACCCCTAAATCCTAGTTTTTATTACATTTGGATGAATATTTAACGAGTTATTCCATCGAATCACTTGATGTCCTTTGGGGGACCATCTCAAGGTTGTTGGTTTAATGATGTTTATCTTCCTTTCCAAAGCCGTATTTGTTTATCAAGTTCATATATAATCTTATACACAGTCCCCTGAAGCGCAATTAAAAAGTATTTTGTGATTTACTCAGCAAATTATAAATAAAAGAAATTAAAAATTGGGATTTCGCTTAAACTTCCTGTCTTAAATATATTTCTGTAAAAATATTAAGGGGTTTCTATTTATATTTTTTTTAAAAACTAAAATAATAATTATTTTAAAATATAAAAATTGTTTTAAATACCCCAATATTGAATGCATTTTGTTTGGGTTGTTATAATTTCTTTTCAGTAAAAAATTCGTCTCATTATCTTAATTATTTATAGAATGGGGTAGTTTTTTAAGTGCAACTCATTTAACATTATGACACCTAAACTTTGCACGTCTCTAACTCCCCGAATAATGCTTAAAAACTAACAAAATTTGGCATTTCGTATTAAAATACGTCATAGATTAGAAATATGAACTCAAAAAGGGGTGTTGCTATTGGAAATTTTAAAGTTTGTAGCTTTTTTAATATGAAGACGGCCACTTATGAAAATTTTGTGTCATGCAATTAACTCAGAATGTTATTTTTATACAAAGTCAAAAAGGTCCGATTCTATAGGATGACTAACGACCGAAATGATCACTAGCGGATACTTTTTTTTTCCACAGCACGCTCAATTTTTAACATACCCAGCACCCCTATTTGTGAAACGAAACGGCCGAAAACGGCCTTCCCGATGTTTGCTGGTAGAGCCGTCCTGGGCCGGTTTCGAGGTTAAAGGGTTAAAGGGATAAGGATTGTTAGGTTAGTTTGGCTGGAAATAATGTCACACTGAAACTACACATGGGTTATTAGTGAAAACACGATTATAGTTGATTGATAATTTCCATTATCAACTACACAGTAATTTCTTTTCCATCTCAACTTGATCATAAATAGATTTGCATGGTCGATAGTTTTTTTTTTTCATCTAACCCTTTAGGAACGGCCGCCTGATTTAAGTTTATGAACTAAATGTTAAAAATTTTATTAAAGAAGCATTTTAGAATTTATTTAAGAAGTTAAAGAATTTATTTAAGAAAAGTTGCTTTAAACAGCATCAATGCTAGCATCTCCTCACAAACCACGCCATTTTTTTTTATACAAATAACGACTGGTACAAAGTCAGCTGCGATATTTTATCGATATTTTTGAAAAGCTTGAGCATACTCTTTTATACTCTCATGATCGTGATATATTGGTCTTAAAGGGCTATTGGGTTTGCAATATTGACGGGCAAGCCTTCGGAGAGCAGTATATCTCCATAAATGAGAAAAATGTCCTTATCATGTCTAATGAATTTGATAAGTAATTAAAATTAAAAATCTATTTCAATTCTTTTCAGAGAGGTTATGAGTTCCGAACACCGTTTCCAGCCACCGAAGTGTGAAGTGAACACTAATTGAAGAAAGAAAGACTTAATAACAATTTAAGATATTTTAACTATTCCTCTGTCAAATCATGATCAAAAGCTTTCTTCTGAGCTACTCTGAGTCACTTTTGTGCCATGCAAAACTGAATTCCAGAAGAGTAAGGTATTATCTCAAAAGCACGCATTTTGATTTGCAACATGAAGCTATTTAATTCAATTGTTCCATTTTGGAAATTATACAGGGTGTCCATAAAAGAATGTTCGAGTTTCAAATTGCAATAGTATCAGCGGTAATCGTTCGACACTTGTGGTTGAAGGTGACGATTAAAGAATAATTCCAGCAGTTTAAGGGGTCTAAGGAGTCTTAAAAATGTGCAAAGAAGGAACTACAAAGTATAGTTTGATCTGTCATGTAATTTTTTAACTATTCAATATACAAGTATAATTTTTTTATATGTAATTCTACAAAATTTATTTATTATAACACAAATTTTAAAATATATGAAACTTTAACCAAAACTAAACTAAATGATATTAAACATAAAGCTATTTTAACACATTGTGATTAGGCTTGCGCGGCAAATTTTGAGGTCAAAATTGAAAAAAAAGACCAAGAAAATGACTTCCTATTGTACAAATATGTACAAACTAGGACTTATACCTAAATTCTCAGCTCAATTTTAATTAGAAATTATTTTAAGAACTTTTTTCTAAAAAAATTAATAAAAAATTTTAAATTTTGATTTTGAATTCATTTTTAAATAATTTCTAATTAAAATTGAGCTGAGAATTTAGGTATAAGTCCTAGTTTGCACATATTTGTACATTATAAAGTCATTTACTTGGTCATTTTTTCAATTTTGACCTCACAATTTGCCGCGCAAGCCTAATCACAATGTGTTCAAATAGCTTTATGTTTAATATCATTTATTTTAGTTTTGGCTAAAGTTTCATAAATTTTAAAATTTGTTTTATAATAAATAAATCTTGTAGAATTACATATAAAAAAATCATACTTGAAAATTGAGTAGTTAAAAAATTACATGACAGATCAAACTATACTTTGTAGTTCCTTCTTTGCACATTTTTAAGACTCCTTAGACCCCTTAAGATAATCGCATGCGCTTGTACCGCTACATCGTTTTCACAGTTGCAGTGTCATCTATTTATTTCTTGCTTCCTTTACCTCGGACTTGCTGCAGACATTATGGGAAGAATTACATTTTTGTTTGGTTGTGCGCCGTATCATTGGCGTACACATTGCGCACTAATGGAAAAACAAGGTTAGTTTTCCTTCAACTTCATGTATGATTTGTTATATTTAGTATAAAATAAACTCCTGAAATATACCATTAAAACTCGGACATTTTCTTACGGGTACTCTGTATTTTAAAAGTTCAATTTCATTTACCACATAACTCATTTTTAAAAGTTAAAGAGCAAAGTTTTTAATAGTCTTGCTAGAGTGATTATACATAGAAACATTCTCTTTTTGTCTTCAACATTCAAAACTACTTATTATGACTCTCGTACTAGGTTGAAGGAATGCTGTATTTATTTTTCAATCAGTAATTTTAATGTGAAAAACTTATCCTGGATTAATTTAACAAATCTTTGTTATAATATATGAACTTAATTACTTATTTTTAGTATAATTTAGCCAATATTCATATATTTTATAAATTCCAATCATTAAGTTCTAGAATGACTGCAATATTTCTTGAAACTACTAAAGCTGTTTTAACATCATGCAAGGATGAATTATAAGTAAATAATTCATATTTGAGTACCTTTATCTAGCAGTCAATTTCTTTCAAAATTGTCGTGTTCAGAATTTGTTTTATGGGTTTGTCCCACGTGTACTATTGTAATTGCGCTTAAATTTAATATACTGGATAAACGAATCTCAATATATAAAACAATTTTATAATTGATTATGCTAACTTATTTCCAAAATACTTATTCTATTTTGTCTTTAAAAATATTAAGACAAAATTAGAACAAGTAAATAAAACCCAAAATATTATGTTATAAAATGTTATAATCAAACCAAAGTAATATTTAAAGCTGATTGATTTTAAACAACATGTATATAAAATTATTCATATGTCTTCTAAAAGCATTATTGTTGAATTACCACCATTTAAGGTGATCTCATGTATCTATATATTGAAAATGAATATTTTATAAATTTGTTATTCATGTCGTTGATATAAAACATTATACAATGGTCTGAAATTTACTTCAGCAGCTTTACTTTTAGTCCATCCATATGGTTGTCCGTTCGAAATAAATCGAAAAAAAAAATTAAACGTTTAATTCTCCATCGAATGAAAAAAATATTTTTAATCTGAATTAAATACGTGACCACTTTTTTTTATTGTGAAATTGTTTTTAATAAATATATTTATAAATTAACTACATGTTTACATTTTACATCAAACTTACATAAAACGATGCTAGTGGCATTGTGCGAAAGAAAAATAAGATAAATTTCCACGGTGCAGCCACAGTATACGGCTAAGATTAGATTTGACTAAATCACATTATGAGACAAAGAGGAATAGGGTTTTTGCGAAACAACTCGTTTAGTTTTCAAGCTTCTATAATATATAAAAGTATAAAGATGTTGCCTGTTGCCCTTTTAAAATTTATGAGTGCCCTCACGTTGATAAAAATAATTATTGAAATTGAGGTGAACAAGCCTATTAGCTACTCCTGAAGCAAACTTTATGGTCTCAGCTACGCCATCCAAATCACAGCAATAAAAAGAGGTTAAGGCGGGATCGTACCGAGCAGGCAACTCAATGTGGCCGAGGGCGACATCTGGTGAAGATATCGGAACTGCTATAGAGGGAGGTTCAGAGAATTCGGAAACTAGCAAATCAAAATGCCTAAATCATTGATTGACGTTTTCATCTTATTTTTCAATCCTTCTATAAATAGCTGATTGGTCAGTTTTAAACTACCTTTCCGAAGCTCCTCCCCTTGTCAACGTGTCTCACACCTCCTTCGAGAAATTCCCGCCGTCGCCCTGGGTGCAATTCCTCTCTATCTGTGTGTCAGTAAAAAATCTGTCTATGTCTGTCTTACTTGACGAGGTTTATAGGTGGGTATCTGATCAAGCACACAACCCGGAAATACATGTACCAACCAACCATTTTCCCTGTGAGAAGACGGGATGACTCACTTTGCAGGTTAATTGAATAACGTCGCACGAAAGCTACGCCTGATCTTTAAACTCACCACGTAAATTCTAGTTTCGGTCGTAATCAGCCCAATCAAATCCAAGCTATTGTGGCGATTGGGTCTGGCAACACAAAGTGTGACCGGATTCGATCGCCAGAGGGCTTTTAGTATATAAACCCCAGTTGTGCTGAGCGCGGGCGCTTAGAAACAGTGACCATGCCATGCTGTTAAAATAAACATAACTTATTAAGTGAATTAGTCTTGTCTCCTATTAGTCAACATGAATTACTTCAACCATAGATACTAGCAACTAAATATTGGTGACTTTGCGGACGTACGTGTCTTCTGGTTTATGATCCAGATTGGGGAAACGCCCCTTCGTTCTACTATACTGGAAGCACGATGAAAAATACCATGAAGCCAGCAGTGTGTTGTGATATTTGGTGTTATGACATGGCGGTTCGAGCTAATTCAAGAATGTTCCGGCAGCACGTCACTGAATCCCAGAACTGTTTCCTATTGTTGTTTACAAATTAATAGGGAATAGTGTTTACTAAAAATTCGTTTATTGCTGGGATTATTTTGGAATAACGTTTAATATTAATATTTTTGATAATAATTTTTCATATTTTTAATACCTTTAATAATATTTTTTAAAATTTTTAATACTAATATTTCATTAATGGTCTGGATTTATATTGGAATAGCGTGTAACCTTTGGGAGTGTTAAACGTTTTTAAAGTTATAGAAGTAGATTAATCTGGTTTTTTTTTTGCATTTATTTTGAACCTTGCACATGGCCGAGGTCAGCGCAGTCCAGATTCCGGTTTACAATCGGTCAGATCCAGCTTTATGGTTCGTGATGTGCGAAAGTACATTTCAGCTGGCTGTCCCAAAACCGATTACGGAATCAAAGACTAAATATAACTATATCGTATCCCACACTCTTAAAAATAACACTTTCATTTTTGACGATTCATGAATCCTCAAGCCTCATTTCGTTAATTTTGAGGATTGTTTCGTCAAACTATCACGTGACTTTTGAGTAAACGCGAATCCTCAGTTTTACGATCGTGATTTGACGATTCTGTATCTTGATTTTGAGGAAACTGAATCTCGTTGTACTCGCACCGTTGCATTCTGGGATTGGAACTTAGCGGTTCAAACAATGGCGGCTTCTTGAAGTTTGGTTAGGCCTAACATAATAATTCGTAATATATACAAGCAGCTTGAACATTAAATTTTACAGTAAAGAACAAGAAGTAGCATGTTTCTAAACATAAAACTATTTGCCTTCATTAGAATATGTAAGTATTATAAAAATAGAACGGAATTATAGCTTTTGTTTACTATTGATGCTGATTTTCAACTGTTAATTTACACTGCACTCTTGAATCAAGTTTAACGCAGCTAAAGAACGCTTTGTAAATAAGAGGTTTCATCAAACGACTTAATAAATCTTGCATAGTAAAATTAAGAACTGTATTTAAAAAAAATAATTAGATAATGAGTGCATAAACGGAACACATTAAATAATAAAACATAATATTTTAAAGCAACTTTAAATATTCGTAAATCGTTTGAAAAACTTTTGAAGATTGCATGGTACTGCTCAACTCTTCTTTTTTGAAAAAGAATAATTCTTTTTTTTTTTTTCGTTTTCTTTCGGTGAAATTAGAAGCTCGATAGAATATACGAATTAGTAAAAAGTAGTCACATAAAGTTTTGAGCCAACTGAAAAAAGGAAGACGACATTACACTTTGTTATGTGTTAAAAAACGACAGGTGTCGAATTCTAAACATGAAATTCGAAGTTCGCCTTTCTATGATAATAAACTGCTTTTTATTCGGACAGCAGATGTGATCATCGCCAGGTGCCATTGCTAAATTCGAACTTCGATACTCTAGGATTTTTTTTTTAAATATGTGAAGTAGAAACGGAAAAAAGTTAAAATATATAGAAAAGGGGTTATGTTGTTGGAAAGTATTTGGATTATTATCAATATTTATTAAGGTAAGTTTAAGTCATTTCATTTTGTGTCAGAATAAAAATGGCTTATTTTCTTCATTCAACTAATATGGTATAAAGTAATTATTAGTTAACTATTAATAAAATTTTTTATTTATATTCTGCATATTTATTAAAAGTGAAAAGTATTATTTTGACGATGCATAATTTGTGTCTTTAAATTATGGTTTTATAATTAAAAAATATTTCACACTGAAAGATAAAATTTTATGTGCACTGAATGCATTATATTTCCATAATTTTTTTTCTTTAAAGGTACTTTTAATGCAAAAAGTATTTAATAAAATACCGTAATTAATAGGGTTTTTTTTCTTAATATAATATTTAATGGCCTTGTTTTTTAGGTAGATGCTTTTGGGTTCGACTCGAAGATGCAACTAAACTTGATTTAATATAGTATATTAGTTTTGTGCCATGGACTATGTTGATTCCAAGCTTCAGGAATAGGGATTTGGATCTCTAATAGAAATAATTAAAAACAAGATTAAATGTAAAGCTATAATATTCAAAATAAGCCTAACTTTTTAAAAAGAATTATTTTTTTAAAAAAAGTTCTTTCTGTAATTTTTGTTTGAGAAAATTATCAACCTGAAATTTTGTGTACTATTTTATTGTTTAAATGCCTAACTTCTAAAAAACTGTCTCATCCCCCCCCCCCCAAAAAAAAAATACTAAAATTTTAATTTCAGTAAATTTGATGTGTTAGTATTCCACTTAAACTTGCAAGTTAAACAAATGCTATATTTGTTGTTTTTTTAGACTCGCCTTTATAAGGGTTGGCCCAATTAGGTTATGAAAAGTATACTAAATGCTTCTTATTTTTTTAGAAGACAAAACTGCTGTAATGATACGACTGAAGTACTGATGATTGAAGCAGCAGTTTGTGAAGTACTACACAAAATGCCAGCCTGCCCAGCAGTTCCCAGACCACCGGCCCGTCATCATATAATCAATATGTATATAAAAAAATTCGAAACTTGTGTTTATTTTGATAAAATAAATATACAGATTTAAATAAAGTGAAATGTTATTTTGTTGTAAAAATAAATGAACAATTTAAAAGTGGATTTTCTAGATTTGGAATGTAATAAACTGATTGTATAACTTATATTCAAAGCAAATTTTGGTTCCGAAATGCATTGAGAATCTTTTTAATATTTGATAAACATTATATATTATAGTTTTACATGCAAATAGTCAATTTTGTATCAAAATGCCTTCAACATTTCAGAAGCTGTACATAGATGGATTCGTGTCCGTAAAAAAGACAAATATGGAATATAATTATAGCTTTTTTTGTATTTGGGTGAAAAATACCAATAACAAAATGATGTAGCAAAATCCTATAAAACATCCTAAAAACTTTTTAGAAAAATGCATCTCCTCAAATATGATGAAACTAGACCGAATACGACGTAACTCTAGTTAAACTCATAGTTTCCTTGCACAGAAGCCACGACCATGGGAGGAGCTATAAAACGCACGGAACAATTAGATGAAGACAAAATAACACGACTGAAATTTTCTCTTCATCTGATTGCCCCGCGCGTTTTATAGCTCCGCCCATGGTCGTGGCTTCTGTGCAAGGAAACTATGAGTTTAACTATAGAGCTGCCCGAACAATAAATATATATGCTCAAAAATGACGATGCAAAACTCTCAAATGAACAATAATAATCCTCAATTTAACGAAACCGGAACTATCAAAACAGCATCACATACTCAAAAATAACGATACCAAACTCTCAAATCAAGTATAACAATCCTCAATTTAACGTAACCAGAACTATAAAAACAAAATCAAATGCTCAAAAATGACGATGCCAAACTCTCAAATTAAGAATAACAATCCTCAATTTAAGGAAACTAGCTCTCAAAACAACTAAATTCACATGCTCAAAAATAACGAAATATTTCTTTAGATTAGACGACATTCAAATCCTCAAAAAAATGACGATTCAAATGTCCTCACTTTGAGGAAAGGAAAACTCGGAGCATTTGCCAGGAAACTGAATCCTCAAAATTAAGGAAAATTTCGTCGTTTTTGAGCATTCATTTTTAAGAGTGCATTTACCACCGGAACTTGCGACACTAGTTCGGGACGTGTTGATGAAACCTGATGAACAAGACCCATACGGAGTCTTAAAAACAGAGTTGATAAACGGGTCGAGCGAATCAGCTCAACAGGAGATTCGGCAACTGCTCTCCATTGAAGAACTAGGCTCGCGAAAGCCCTCCGAGTTGGTGCGGGACATGAAGCGTCGTGCTGAAACTCTTAAGGTTCCTGAAAAAGTAATGCTGGAATCATTTTTGCAGCGTATGCCTACATCTGTTCAGACCATTTTGGCTGCCGTGTCTGATCTGAACGTGGACAAGGCTGCGGAAATTGCGGATAGGATTTTAGAAGTTACCCCAACACCTACCGGGATATTTTCTGTCGGCGGAACCAATAATTCGTTCGAGGAAAGACTTCTGGACGAAATTAATAAATTGAATAAACGTATTGATCAACTATCAGTTGGCAGAAGTCGATCTCCGATTCGAAATAACGGGTTTCGGAACCGCCGACGGAGTATGTCCAATAATCGGGATTTTTGTTGGTACCATCGCCGATTTGGTACACTCTTAAAAATGAATGCTCAAAAACGACGAAATTTTCCTTAATTTTGAGGATTCAGTTTCCTGGCAAATGCTCCGAGTTTTCCTTTCCTCAAAGTGAGGACATTTGAATCGTCATTTTTTTGAGGATTTGAATGTCGTCTAATCTAAAGAAATATTTCGTTATTTTTGAGCATGTGAATTTAGTTGTTTTGAGAGCTAGTTTCCTTAAATTGAGGATTGTTATTCTTAATTTGAGAGTTTGGCATCGTCATTTTTGAGCATTTGATTTTGTTTTTATAGTTCTGGTTACGTTAAATTGAGGATTGTTATACTTGATTTGAGAGTTTGGTATCGTTATTTTTGAGTATGTGATGCTGTTTTGATAGTTCCGGTTTCGTTAAATTGAGGATTATTATTGTTCATTTGAGAGTTTTGCATCGTCATTTTTGAGCATATATATTTATTGTTCGGGCAGCTCTATAGTTAAACTCATAGTTTCCTTGCACAGAAGCCACGACCATGGGCGGAGCTATAAAACGCGCGGGGCAATCAGATGAAGAGAAAATTTCAGTCGTGTTATTTTGTCTTCATCTAATTGTTCCGTGCGTTTTATAGCTCCTCCCATGGTCGTGGCTTCTGTGCAAGGAAACTATGAGTTTAACTAGAGTTACGTCGTATTCGGTCTAGTTTCATCATATTTGAGGAGATGCATTTTTCTAAAAAGTTTTTAGGATGTTTTATAGGATTTTGCTACATCATTTTGTTATTGGTATTTTTCACCCAAATACAAAAAAAGCTATAATTATATTCCATATTTGTCTTTTTTACGGACACGAATCCATCTATGTACAGCTTCTGAAATGTTGAAGGCATTTTGATACAAAATTGACTATTTGCATGTAAAACTATAATATATAATGTTTATCAAATATTAAAAAGATTCTCAATGCATTTCGGAACCAAAATTTGCTTTGAATATAAGTTATACAATCAGTTTATTACATTCCAAATCTAGAAAATCCACTTTTAAATTGTTCATTTATTTTTACAACAAAATAACATTTCACTTTATTTAAATCTGTATATTTATTTTATCAAAATAAACACAAGTTTCGAATTTTTTTATATACATATTGATTATATGATGACGGGCCGGTGGTCTGGGAACTGCTGGGCAGGCTGGCATTTTGTGTAGTACTTCACAAACTGCTGCTTCAATCATCAGTACTTCAGTCGTATCATTACAGCAGTTTTGTCTTCTAAAAAAATAAGAAGCATTTAGTATACTTTTCATAACCTAATTGGGCCAACCCTTATAAAGGCGAGTCTAAAAAAACAACAAATATAGCATTTGTTTAACTTGCAAGTTTAAGTGGAATACTAACACATCAAATTTACTGAAATTAAAATTTTAGTATTTTTTTTTGGGGGGGGGGGGATGAGACAGTTTTTTAGAAGTTAGGCATTTAAACAATAAAATAGTACACAAAATTTCAGGTTGATAATTTTCTCAAACAAAAATTACAGAAAGAACTTTTTTTAAAAAAATAATTCTTTTTAAAAAGTTAGGCTTATTTTGAATATTATAGCTTTACATTTAATCTTGTTTTTAATTATTTCTATTAGAGATCCAAATCCCTATTCCTGAAGCTTGGAATCAACATAGTCCATGGCACAAAACTAATATACTATATTAAATCAAGTTTAGTTGCATCTTCGAGTCGAACCCAAAAGCATCTACCTAAAAAACAAGGCCATTAAATATTATATTAAGAAAAAAAACCCTATTAATTACGGTATTTTATTAAATACTTTTTGCATTAAAAGTACCTTTAAAGAAAAAAAATTATGGAAATATAATGCATTCAGTGCACATAAAATTTTATCTTTCAGTGTGAAATATTTTTTAATTATAAAACCATAATTTAAAGACACAAATTATGCATCGTCAAAATAATACTTTTCACTTTTAATAAATATGCAGAATATAAATAAAAAATTTTATTAATAGTTAACTAATAATTACTTTATACCATATTAGTTGAATGAAGAAAATAAGCCATTTTTATTCTGACACAAAATGAAATGACTTAAACTTACCTTAATAAATATTGATAATAATCCAAATACTTTCCAACAACATAACCCCTTTTCTATATATTTTAACTTTTTTCCGTTTCTACTTCACATATTTAAAAAAAAAATCCTAGAGTATCGAAGTTCGAATTTAGCAATGGCACCTGGCGATGATCACATCTGCTGTCCGAATAAAAAGCAGTTTATTATCATAGAAAGGCGAACTTCGAATTTCATGTTTAGAATTCGACACCTGTCGTTTTTTAACACATAACAAAGTGTAATGTCGTCTTCCTTTTTTCAGTTGGCTCAAAACTTTATGTGACTACTTTTTACTAATTCGTATATTCTATCGAGCTTCTAATTTCACCGAAAGAAAACGAAAAAAAAAAAAAGAATTATTCTTTTTCAAAAAAGAAGAGTTGAGCAGTACCATGCAATCTTCAAAAGTTTTTCAAACGATTTACGAATATTTAAAGTTGCTTTAAAATATTATGTTTTATTATTTAATGTGTTCCGTTTATGCACTCATTATCTAATTATTTTTTTTAAATACAGTTCTTAATTTTACTATGCAAGATTTATTAAGTCGTTTGATGAAACCTCTTATTTACAAAGCGTTCTTTAGCTGCGTTAAACTTGATTCAAGAGTGCAGTGTAAATTAACAGTTGAAAATCAGCATCAATAGTAAACAAAAGCTATAATTCCGTTCTATTTTTATAATACTTACATATTCTAATGAAGGCAAATAGTTTTATGTTTAGAAACATGCTACTTCTTGTTCTTTACTGTAAAATTTAATGTTCAAGCTGCTTGTATATATTACGAATTATTATGTTAGGCCTAACCAAACTTCAAGAAGCCGCCATTGTTTGAACCGCTAAGTTCCAATCCCAGAATGCAACGGTGCGAGTACAACGAGATTCAGTTTCCTCAAAATCAAGATACAGAATCGTCAAATCACGATCGTAAAACTGAGGATTCGCGTTTACTCAAAAGTCACGTGATAGTTTGACGAAACAATCCTCAAAATTAACGAAATGAGGCTTGAGGATTCATGAATCGTCAAAAATGAAAGTGTTATTTTTAAGAGTGTAGTAAGTGCAGGGAAGATAAATGTGTTTCACCATGTTCTTATAAGGGAAACGCCCATGGCAGAGAGTAGAGGCGGCATATTCTTTGCCCAGTGGCATTTCGCGTCGCCTGTTCGTGCGAGACCGGAAAACTAACGTTTCATTTTTGGTCGATACAGGTTCAGACGTTTCAGTTATTCCTGCAAATAATTACCAAAAACGAAATAAACCCGTTCAAACTTTAAGTGCGGCTAATTCTTCCGTGATAAATGTATATGGGCAGCAAACACTTTCGCTGGATTTTAAATTGCACAGGAACTTTCTGTGGACCTTTTTAATAGCAAACGTTTCTACACCAATCATTGGAGCGGATTTCCTCCACAATTTCGAATTGGTACCGGATCTTCGGAGCAAATGTCTCGTCGATCTTAAAACAAAATTTGAAGTTGAAGGTCAAATTAAAAGCGCCGGTATACATTCAGTAAAAACGGTGTGTAATAATTTAAATTCGAGTTATTATAAATTACTGTCAAATTTTCCTTCGATCACAAAACTACCAGACCCCAACCAACCAGTTAAGCACAATACAGTGCATTTCATAAACACAAAAGGTCCTCCGGTTGTGGCAAAGCCTAGGAGATTAGCTCCCGATAGGTTAAAAATAGCCAGAGCAGAATTTCAGAATATGATGGCATTGGGGCACATGAGACCATCCAAAAGTAATTATGCATCCCCACTGCACATGGTCCCCAAAAAGGGAACTTTGGAATGGAGACCAGTGGGAGACTTTCGGTCTTTAAACGCACAAACGGTTAAAGAAAAGTACCCAATCCCATGCATATCTGATTTTACTGCTGAGCTACATGGTGCAAAAATATTTAGTCATGTAGATCTAGTAAAGGCGTACCACCAAATCCCTATTAACGAGGATGACATTCACAAAACTGCGATTTGCACACCCTTTGGGCTTTTCGAAAGCACCCGTATGCAATTCGGGTTGTGCAACGCGGCTTCAACGTTCCAACGTTTTATAGATGAAGTCACTCGTGGGTTATCGGGGGTATACGCTTTTGTAGATGACATTTTGATTGCATCTAAGAATTCGGATCAGCACCTGGAGCATCTAAGGACTTTGTTATACTGAACTGAAATAGAGTTTGTTAGTTTGTTAACTGAAATAGAGTTTTTGGGTTTTAAACTTTCTGGGGAGGGAATAGAACCACTTTCCGACAGGGTTAAGTGTATCATTGATTACCCTCAACCTAAGACACTAACCCAATTAAGAAAATTCTTAGGCCTGTTCAATTTCTACCGACGATTCGTACCCAAAGCGGCCCATATTCTTGCTCCTTTGGTTAAGTTTTTAGAAGGGCGGAAAGCTGCCAAACGAAAAACTACTGAGCAATTACAATGGGACGAAAAGTCTGAAAAAGCCTTCCAGGAGGCCAAACAATCTATCGCACATGCAACTCTCTTAAGACATCCGATACCGGGGGCAAAATTGAGCGTTTGGGTAGATGCTTCCGACTTTGCTGTAGGAGGCACATTAATGCAAAATTCGGAAGGTAAATGGGAACCTCTCGCTTTCTTTTCAATGAAGTTAAATAAAACACAATTGAAATGGTCGACTTATGACAGAGAACTGTTTGCCATATATTCGTCGATCAGGAAATTTAAACATATGTTGGAAGGACGAGAGTTCCAAATATTTACAGACCAAAAACCCTTAATATACGCATTTAAACAAAACCCCGATAAATGTTCCCCAAGGCAATTGCGCCATTTGGACTATATATCGCAATACTCGACTGATATTAGGCATGTGCGAGGTTCGGAAAACGTGGTCGCCGATGCGCTTTCTAGGATAGAAGTAAGCTCTATTACCAAATCTGAATTTCTAAAATTAGATGAGTTAGCGGCTTGTCAAAAGGATGACCCAGAATCGCAAAAATTGTTGCAAGGAAACAGTTCTACATCACTTAAATTGGAGTGTAGACCTTGTCAGTTATCGTGCTCCGATGTGTGGTGTGATACCTCAACTGGTGTATCTCGGCCGTTTGTACCAGCAGCTTATCGTAGATTGGTGTACGAGCATCTGCATAATATTTCACATCCTGGAATCGCAGCAACGACTAAGCTGATATGTTCAAGATACGTGTGGCCGGATATGAAACGTCAAATAGCAGAATGGACAAGGTGCTGCGAGCCGTGCCAAAGATTTAAGATACAAAGGCACACACGAGCACCGTTGGGTACATTCTCCTTGCCAGATGCGAGATTTTCACACGTTCATCTTGACATTGTGGGTCCACTACCACCTTGCGACGGATACAGATACCTGTTAACTATGGTGGATAGGTTTACCCGATGGCCAGAAGCCTTTCCGATAGGGGACATGAAAGCCACTACGATTTGCCAAGCAGTTTTCAGCGGCTGGATCTCGCGATTTGGGTGTCCTGCGGTGATTACGACCGACCAGGGATCACAGATGCGATCATCACTGTACAGGAAGTTCTCCAACATGCTCGGGACCAACAGAATACAGACGACTGCCTACCATCCGATTGCCAATGGATTGGTGGAACGATTCCATCGACACCTGAAATCCTCCATCAAGGCACACGAAAGTTCCAGATGGACAGATATCCTTCCAATTGTCCTACTGAGAATACGCACGGCGGTCAAGGGAGATATCGGTGCTTCTTGTGCAGAAATGGTGTACGGTATGACTCTGAAATTGCCCTGTGATATGATCGATAATTCCAAGATTCAGTGTGGGAATGAAGAATGTGTGAACCAACTGCGGACAGCTATGCGGAATCTCAACCCTGTGGCGACATCTGCTCATGGTTCAGTGAGGACATATGTGAATCCGTCTCTTAAAACTTGCACTCATGTGTTCCTAAGGGTGGATTGTGTCAGACCACCTTTGCGACAGCCTTACACGGGACCACATAAAATTGTGAAACGTTCGAACAAGACAGTGTGCATAGAACTTAACGGTAAAAAGTGTACAGTGTCAATCGACAGAGTAAAACCTGCATACTTGATGTTGGACGATGCAGTGCAACTGACTGGTAAAAACATTCCTAAAGCAAATAAGGACACTCTGCAAGGAAATTCAGGTCAAGATAGAGTTATTGTAACCAGATCGGGCAGACGTGTGCATTTTCCAAAGCATCTATCGACCATAATTAGTTAGTGAATTATATTTGTTAAAAGGATAACTAATTTCTTAAATTGCATTATTATTAGTTAATAGATAGTTAATTTTCATTATTATTTGTATTATCATGTAAACTATGTATGTCGTTCCCGCGTTCGGTCACTGGGGGGATACTCTGTGGCGATTGGGTCTGGCAACACAAAGTGTGACCGGATTCTCGCCAGAGGGCTTTTAGTATATAAACCCCAGTTGTGCTGAGCGCGAGTGCTTAGAAACAGTGACCATGCCATGCTGTTAAAATAAACATAACTTATTAAGTGAATTAGTCTTGTCTCCTATTAGTCAACATGAATTACTTCAACCATAGATACTAGCAACTAAACTATAAAGTATCGTTTGGCAAGTTGAGTTACAAGCTTTTGTAATTTTTTTTTCAATTTATGTTAAAATTTGTAGGTTTCTATTAGAAGTGATTGATAAATATACAAACAGTTACTACACTATACTATACGCATTAAAAAAAGATAATTTGCATAAATAACAGGAGACTACGAAAAGGGGAAGCAGTTACAGTTGGTACAAAAGTTTATTATGTGACACCATAAACATTTATACCTGCCTACCTATTGTGTAATCTCTGCTGGATGTCATGCCTAGTAATAGTTTATTTATTAAAAAACAAATTCTAAAATTTATGAAACTTAAGCCAAAACTTTAAAAAATGATATTAAACATAAAGCTATTTTAACACATTGTGATTAGGCTTGCGCGGCAAATTTTGAGGTCAAAATTGAAAAAATGACCAAGAAAATGACTTTATATTGTACAAATATGTACAAACTAGGACTTATACCTAAATTCTCAGCTCAATTTTAATTAGAAATTGTTTTAAGAACTTTTTTTCTAAAAAAATTAATAAAATTTTTTAAATTTTGAGTTTGAATTCATTTTTAAATAATTGTTCGTCACACCCAACATATAAAAAAAAATCAGCGATACCGGACTGTTAGTATGGTAAAACTCCTTTATTCACTAGACTATAACCCACACATGATAGTCTTTAAAATGTCACCTTCACAAATATTATAAATCAGCAACTTCAAAAATGTTAACTTATATATATTTTTATATTATAGAGACAATAGGGAATATTCATGTGATGTCACGTCCTACACCTCTCGAAACACGTGCTAATGTATTCCTACTGCTCAAACCTGTCTAACTGCTTTTTTCCCCACAGCGATTTGGAATTGAAGTTCAGGTTGATATGGCGTAAATGTCCCTCATCGCAAAAAATAAAAAAAAATAAAAATAATAATAATAAACTCACTGATTAAATAAAGAAGCTTATAACTTACTCTTCTTTTCCAATCTTTCTCCTTTTCAATTTAATAGTAGAGAAAAAGCGCGAAAACTCCCGAATTGAAGTACTTATTTTTTAAGCCTCCATTTCTGAAAACTGTATCGATGATAATAATAAAAGAGTCTGTGTGTATGTCTGTGGATCACAAAAGACCTACTTAGATTGCTCTAAAAAATTCGAAATTTTTAATATAGATTCCTTTTAATACCTACGTGTGCACCTGAGGCTTAGTTTTTTTCATATTTGAATGTGATTTTTAATTAATATAATTAGTTAAAAAAAACGTCATCCACGTGGGAGTGCTGGACCATAACAGGGCTTGAAAATACATGGACCGGGCCGAAACGGGGGCTTGACGACATCCTTTATTAGTATTTGTTTTTTAAGTGCGCGTGCGCCAACACGAATTTAATTTTGATTTGATTTTGTGTATTTTAATAGGGGTAGGCAGACCATAACAGGGGCTTCAAAACACAACGATCGGGCCGTAACAGGGGCTTGAAGCCATTCTCTGTTATTTGCTTTTTTCTTGCTCATGTTCCAACACGAATTGAATTTAGTTTATATATTGAGTGTATGGGGAACATTCATGCGATGTCACGCGGTTTGCTATCCTACACCTTTCGAACCACGTGCTAATGTTTTCCTACTGCTCTAACCTGTCTAACCGCTTTTTTTTTTGCCACAGCGATTTGGAATTGTAGTTCAGGTGGATATGGCCGTGAATGTCTCCCATTTTCACAGGTAAGCATGCCTCTAAAAGGAAGCAATGCAAAGTTAACGGGTTCCCAGTAAGGCGAAACCATACTGCTAGTTTGAAATAAGTACGGGTTTAACTTGATGAGGAAAAAACAATTGCAAGACGATTCCAAATGGAAACAATTGGTGTGAAAACGTTAAAATTAACGCAACTTGCAAACCACACTGCGATCCTAAAGTTCAGAAAATGCCGTTTTTTAGCTGTAAAATTTAGAATTGTGATTGTACAGGGTGAGGCAAACAAAAGTGGCCACGGATAAGAATACGACAGAAATGTTGCCAAGTCTAAAACCAAAACAAAAACAGGTTAACTGAAGCTATTGATCGCTTCTATATTAAGCCCAAACAAACGCTTCTCGACTTATTTGCCGGCAACTACGCTACGGTTTTGGAAGCTAGGTAAAATGAAATATTGACAAGGTTTGTACAGCTGTGGAAATAAAAAAGTACCCACTAGTGATTATTTCAGCCGTTAGTCATCCTATAGAATCGAACCTTTTTGACTTTGCAACCAAATAATATTCTTAATTATTGGCATGACACAAAATTTGCATAAGGGGCCGCCTTCATATTAAAAACCGATACAAACTTCAAAATTTTCAACAGAAACACCCCTTTTTGAGTCCATATTCACATCTATGACATTATTAACACTAAATATCAAGTTTTGTTAGTTTTTACGCATTAATAATGGAGTTAGAGACTTGCAAAAAATAGGGGTCGTAATGTTAAGGGGTCATAGGAGTCTTAAAAATGTGCAAAGAAGATACTACATAGCATAGTTTGATCTCTCTTGTAATTTTTTAACTACTCAATAAATGAGTATAATTTTTTTATATGTAATTCTACAAAGTTTATTTATTGTAAAACAAGTTTTAAAATTTATGAAACTTTAGCCAAAACTAAAATAAATGATATTAAACATGAAGGTACTTGAACACACTGTGATTAGGCTTGCGCGGCAAATTGTGAGGTCAAAATTGAAAAAATGACCAAGAAAATGAATTTATATTGTACAAATATGTACAAACTAGGACTTATACCTAAATTCTCAGCTCAATTTTAATTAGAAATTATTTTAAGAACTTTTTTCTAAAAAAATTAATAAAAATTTTGATTTTAAATTTTTTAAAAAATAATTTCTAATTCAAATTGAGCTGAGAATTTAGGTATAAGTCTTTGTTTGTACATATTTGTACAATATAAAGTCATTTTCTTAATCATTTTTTCAATTTTGACCTCACAATTTGCCGCGCAAGCTTAATCACAGTGTGTTCAAGTACCTTCATGTTTAATATCATTTATTTTAGTTTTTGCTGAAGTTTCATAAATTTTAAAACTTGTTTTATAATAAATAAATCTTGTAGAATTACATATAAAAAAATTATACTTATACATTGAGTAGTTCAAAAATGACATGAACGATCAGACTAGGCTTTGTAGTATCTTCTTTGCACATTTTTAAGACTCCTTAGACCCCTTAAATGAGTTGCACATAATTATAGATTGGGATAGTTTTTAAGATAATGAAACGAATTTTTTACTAAAACGAAATTATAATAACCCAAACAAAATGCATTCAATATTGGGGTATTTAAAACAATTTTTATATTTTTTAAATAATTATTATATTATTTTTTTTAAAAAATATGAATGGAAACCCCTTAATATTTTTACAAAAATAAATTTAAGACAGGAAGTTTAAGCGAAATCCCAATTTTTAAAATTATTTATTCATAATTTGCCGAGTAAATCACAAAATACTTTTTAATTGCCCTTTATAGGGGACTGTGTATAAGATTACATGTGTAATTGATAAAGACGGCCTTGCATGTATGCTTGCTTGTCATTTTAGAGGTGGTCCCCAAAAGGTCCACAAGTGATTCGATAGAATAACTCGTCAAATATTCATCCAAATGTGATAAAAACTTACATTTAAGGGTTTTCAAGAGTGCTTAGCATTTCTAAGTTATTAAAATTGGGTATTACCATTATAAATTTCAAAGTTCGTAAAATTTTAATATGAAGACGGCCCCTTATGCAAATTTTTTGTCATGCAATCAACTTAGAATGTTATTTTTTCACAAAGTCAAAAAGGTCCGGTTCTATAGGATGACTATCGGCCGAAATAACCTCAAGTGGGTACTTTTTTATTTCCACAGCTGTACAGCTGATCAAGAAAAGTTCCCACTGGTGATTGTTTCGGTCGTTATTTATCCTAGAGAATCGGACCTTTTTGTTTTTGTTAATACAAAACATTCTAAATTGATTGCAAGACACAAAACTTGCATTACGGGACGTCTTCATACAATACGAACTAAGATCTAAACCTGATGCCACTAGTCTATGAGTAGCTCTAATGCGAATCTAATCCAACCAAAGCAAACAGGTTTCAGGCGGCTTCAAGAGTTTTTCTCGCCAAGCATTTCAACGTATTCCTATCTCTAGACCAGGGCCACTTTTGTCTGCCTCCCCCTGTAGAATTTCAAAACATCCCTATACATTAAATAAGTATTTTGAAATGCCATAATTGAAACATAATTGCTTGATTTGCTGTAACTTTTTTTTCATAATAAAACAGCTACCTGAGGGCTATTGGCGACGGGCGTCGTATTTTAGAACCACAGTCAAGTGACGAGCCGACACCTGAATAGGCACCCAACGCAACTGTTAAGGGCGTCATCGTACGCAGCGTTAGGACTTTGAAGGATATTTAACGTGCACTCCCTTACACGGGGTGTTATTCGGTGGACATATTTGGCTTCCCGGGCCGTTTATAGGTCTGCATTTATTTTGGCGATGCGCTGTCCCGAACCTGGGACCTTTCTCATGCTAGGCGAGTTCCTAACCGTCTGGGCTCCCTAGCCCCTAGTGTACGATAGAAGCATGCCAAAACTTGAAACTATGCAAGCACGACTACAAAACTAACAGTTACGCCAGTTTCATGATTTAATTCCTAAATCTCCAAACAATAAACAAGTAGGTTTGTTACAGAATCTGCCACTTACACCGCTTCCACACAACATTTATGCTCAGCAGGAAACAAACCAACACCTCAGAAAGAAATTCGCCAAACTGGGCATTTTGCTATTTCTAATTCAAACTTTTGTAAGCCAAAATTAATAATATTCTTTAATTTCCTTTGCAGATTTGATAATTAATCTTTATCGTTTCCTAATTGTTTTTAAGTTCGAAGAATAATGATGTATTTTTTTGCAGCCACAAGTTTACATTTTGAAAAATAAATTGGTAAAATGCTTGCTTTAACAATAAAAGCGAAACTTAGATGCATACAAAAATTCTAAATGTGCAGAATTTCTTTATACATATATAATGAACCATCAAAATAACTATTGTGCTATTACAACAATCCAAATTGAATTATTACACAAATAAATATTTTTTTTTCAAGAAATTTATTTTTATTTTAAATAAAGTTTCTCGTACGTATGATATCATGGCAACAGTGAAAATATTGAATAAAAATGGAATTCGCATGTTATTTCAATGTAGATTAAATTTTTAGTTATTTAAATTTTAAATAAACTTCTAATTTAAATTTTTTAATGAAATTTGGAATGCAGCCTAAACTTATTTTTTTGCTTCAAAATGACGTATCCCACTTGTTTCTGATACTTGCGGTTGTGAAAGTGGGTGATGGACAGACAGACTGAACGATTATAAAACCTTCCACTTTTTACGTTATAAACGTAGTGTGGAAGCTAAAACTGGATAATTGATACTGAAAAATTACGTTTGAAATGTATCGAGTTGGGAACAGTTTAAAGATGAAACTGAAGACTTTTCAATAAGTTTTTTTTAACACGGTACTTAAGAGGGACTGTCAGTCCTATACACGTAATGCTTTATTTTTCAAATCACAGTTTCTTGTAAAGTATTTTTTAAACGTATGATCTGTTTGCACCAGATACGCAAATAGGAATGAAAGACAATTTAAAAAAGATTTGAAGGAACCATATCAATCAGTTTTTCAATTATTAATTTTTTTTAAAAGCTTCATTTTGAGAATCGTGGCGACATCTGTAGGACAACTTGGCTTAATTGATTAAAAAGATTTTTTATTAATGTAAATAATTCACTCATGCATTATCTTTGTATGTCAATACATAATTTAAATGACGCTTTTACATTTCAAGTACTTTTTATGACAAAAACGTTCATAACAAACGAGAATCTATGATTTTAAAATTTGATGACCCACAAAAATAAATGTCGCCAAATCGTAGAATGAAAAAAAAAACGCCAATATCTAAATAGTTCAAACTGTAAACCTAAACCACATGGTAAAGTGGGCGGAGCTCGTTATAAATCCAGTCAAAGAATTTCGCGCGCGACTTTTAAACTTGATTACTTTAGTTGTAGTGTAGGTTGGATACTATAAGCGATTTTGATAGGTACAGCTGTGGAAAAAGTACCCACTAGTGATTATTTCGAACGCTAGTCATCCTATAGAATCGGACCTTTTTGACCTTGTGTTTATATAACATCATGAGTTAATTGCAGGACAAAAAAAATGCATAAATAGCCGTCTTCATATTAAAAATGCTATTAACTTTCAAATTTCCAATGGCAGCACCCAATTTTAATAATTTAGAAATATTAAGAATCCTCATAAACCCTTAAATCTAAGTTTTTGTTACATTTGGCTGAATATTTGACGAGTTATTCAATCGAATCACTTGGTGACCTTTGGTTTACCATTTCTAAAATGACGGCCGTATAGTCTGTGGGTTTATTGAAGGGAGAAAAATAAATGTTTATTTAAAGATCTTTAGGGAGGGGTCCTGGGATGTTATAATCAATGAGGATGAAGCCCTGAAGTTATTTTTAGAATATTTTATAATCTTTTTTTAAATTCGAAACATTTTTTTAATAGAAAAGAAGGTATTGACATGGTAGTTTTCCCAAAGTGTCCCGTCTGTCTGTCCTTACTTCGGTGACGAAATTTGTTCTATCGATCAGATCTTAAGAATCATTTTTGTCAACGAAAGGTAGGACAGCAGGGACCTAACTTTCATACTTTTTGTTCTTCTGTTTGTACGTCCATACGGACATCTGTCATCGTGTCATGTCGACGAACGACCCATTAAAGTAGCATTGGAATTTAATTTTTAGTCATTTAAATTACTGTTACCTCATCAGCAATATCACGAAAAACCTTAATTGAAATGTTAAGGATTATTAATTTTTTCTTTGTAAATCGATTTGGAATGGCTTTATAAAAAATATACCGCAATGTGATTTTTTTAATGTTTATTATATTTGTTTACTAAGAAAGTGGTTCAGTGTTACTTTTTTTTTGCTTAAAGAGCTAATTGGTATTAATTTACAATTACATTCCTTTAATTATCAGTGCAATTTGGAGTCTTTTCATGTTTATGATCGCTAAATGTTCTGGAAATATCAGGTTTTTTCAAATATAATAGTTATTGATTGTTATTTAATTATAAGAATCTCGTGTAATTTAAGGGGTCTAAGGAGTCTTAAAAATGTGCAAAGAAGGAACTACAAAGTATAGTTTGATCTGTCATGTAATTATTTAACTACTCAATATACAAGTATAATTTTTTTATATGTAATTCTACAAGATTTATTTATTATAAAACAAATTTTAAAATTTATGAAACTTTAGCCAAAACTAAAATAAATGATATTAAACATAAAGCTATTTTAACACATTGTGATTAAGCTTGCGCGGCAAATTTTGAGGTCAAAATTGAAAAAATGACCAAGAAAATTACTTTATATTGTACAAATATGTACAAACTAGGACTTATACCTAAATTCTCAGCTCAATTTTAATTAGAAATTATTTTAAGAACTTTTTTCTAAAAAAATTAATAATTTTTTTTTAAATTTTGATTTTAAATTTATTTTTAAATAATTTCTAATTAAAATTGAGCTGAGAATTTAGGTATAAGTCCTAGTTTGTACATATTTGTACAATATAAAGTCATTTTCTTGGTTATTTTTTCAATTTTGACCTCAAAATTTGCCGCGCAAGCCTAATCACAATGTGTCAAAATAGCTTTATGTTTAATATCATTTATTTTAGTTTTGGCTAAAGTTTCATAAATTTTAAAATTTGTTTTATAATAAATAAATCTTGTAGAATTTCATATAAAAAAATTATACTTGTATATTGAGTAGTTAAATAATTACATGACAGATCAAACTATACTTTGTAGTTCCTTCTTTGCACATTTTTAAGACTCCTTAGACCCCTTAAGGTGAGATTTTCAAAGCATTGCCAAAGATCACGAAAAGGATGCTACAGGATTTGACTCATTCAATTTTACATAATTATTCTTCAAACTGCAAATAAATTTAGCAAACTATAAAGATTATTCATTTAATTTGCGGAAGGAAAATAGTAATTATAGTAGCCAATTTTTAGAGTTGAAGATTCAAATTGTAACTGAATGCTGGGTTGGTCTATATTTGTTCTAGGGTTATAAATCTTATGCGGAAGTGGTTATAAGTGACAGTTAATGTTATTATAATACCCTTGCCTTTCGACGAGAATTTCATTCTAGTATTTAAGTAACTGCACATGTAGGCTTTTTAATTCTTTTAGAACTTCTCGAGCAATATTCAAGAACATGTGTCGTTAGGTGGCAGAGTACTGAAAGTTTCATGTGCCAATCACGCAGTCCGGCGCTATTTTAGAGGAATTGAAAAGTTTGCAAAAAACACGTCAAGATTTCCCGGCTCCAAAGGTGTGCAATGTAGAAAGCTTCTTTCAGAACGAATGTACAGATTAGTGGCGGGAGTAAGGCTTGTAATAAAGAGACTCAGTGTCTAATTTACAAGAGCAACCGAATGAACAAATTGACAAACTGTCTCTAGCAATACAAAAGGTTCCTGCACATGTTTTTGGAGACCATAAACCCGCGTTTGTTTGTATCTTGCTGACTTTATTATTGCCTTTAAAACTGCTAATACGACAGATTCATTATACATTGGGGTTTCTACTTTTGCATTAGTATGCCATTCGTTTTAACAAACATAAAGATTGCTACGCCAACATTTTAAGTACGGAACTAGATTTAAGGGGTCATAAGAGTCTTAAAAATGTGGAAAGAAGGTACTACAAAGCATAGTTTGATCTTTCATGTAATTTTTTAACTACTCAATATAAAAGTATAATTTTTTATATGCAATTCTATAAGATTTACTTATTATAAAACAAATTTTAAAATTTATGAAACTTCAGCCAAAACTAAAATAAATGATAACAAACATGAAACTATTGGAACACATAGGGATTAGGCTTGCGCGCGAAATTTTGAGGTCAAATTTGAAGAAATGACCAAGAAAATGACTTTAAATTGTACAAATATGTACAAACAAAGACTTACACCTAATTTTAAGCTCAATTTTAATTAGAAATTATTTTAAGAGCTTTTTTCTAAAACGTTTATAAATTTTTTTAGAAAAAAAGCTCTTAAAATAATTTCTAATTAAAATTGAGCTCAGAATTTAGGTATAAGTCTTTGATTGTACATATTTGTACAATATAAAGTCATTTTCTTGGTTATTTCTTCAAATTTGACCTCAAAATTTGGCGCGCAAGCCTAATCCCGATGTGCTCAAATAGTTTTATGTTTGTTATCATTTATTTTAGATTTGGCTAAAGTTTCATAAATTTTAAAATTTGTTTTATAATAAGTAAATTTTATAGAATTTCATATAAAAAATTAACTTATATGTTGAGTAGATAAAAAGTTACATAAATGATCAAACTATGCTTTGTAGTACCCTCTTTGCATATTTTTAAGACTCCTATGACCCCTTAAAAACAAAACTGTTTATGTGCCGAAGCTAAGTTAGTATTCCGAAGTTTGCAGGAATGACTTTAGAGTATTCGTAGCGGTATCACATCTCTCGATAATTTTAAATAGAAAGATAATATATTAGTACGGTGCAAACCAGAAAATAAATTGTTTCCTGAAAGATCGTAAGATTTACAAAAAAAAAATATAATTTATTAAACTAATAAAAAAAATTAAACGAAAGAGAAATAACCAAGCAACACAATAAATTTCCAGAAAATCGTCCCGGCTATCAAAAGTGTACGTGTACCGGAACCAGTTTTCGTTAGTCAACCCTTGATTACAATCGAATCCTCCTTATCTTGTGATGCCGTGCACCACTCCCCAGAAAGAGAAACGTATCCCCTTTTTTAAATCGCCAGACGTATCATTTGGCGAAAGTTTGTAATGCCACCTGGTGAGTCAGAATCAAAATAAATTTGGCTGATAGATTCTCTTAACACTTTACCTCCGGGCGTCGACTGACCCGTAGACTAAAATTCTTCTAGACCAGCAACTTAATCTAATGCCTAGCTCTTCTAACGTGTCGTAAGCAACTAAAACACTATTAAAGGTTGATTTGTTGATTGGCATAATTGTACTTTCAATTGAAGGGCTACTGTTTCTTCGGAATGTTCTCTGTTAAAAAAAAGTTACCCACTAGTGATTATTTCAACCGTTAGTCATCCTTTTACATCGGACCTTTTTGACTATGTGAACAAATAAAATTTTGAGTTAATTGCATGACACAAAATTTGCATAAGGGTCCGTCTTAATATTAAAAATATTACGAACTTTAAAATTTTCAATAGCAACACCCAATTTTAATTACTTAGAAATGTGAAAAACCCTCGAAAACCCCTTAATCTAAGTTTTTGTTACATTTGGATGAATATTTGACGAGTTATTCAATCGAATCACTTGTGGATCTTAAGGGGACCATGTCTAAAATGACAAGCGTAGTCAGTCTGTAGGTTTATTAATGGAGAAAAAGAAGCACAAGGTCAAATATCTTGAGGATGGGCCTACGAGGGATATAAAAGTCAATGAGTAGCTGTATATATTCAAAAATAAAGTCGAAAATAAGTTGTAGTAAAAAATAAATCCCTATCGTCACTTGATAAGGGTTCCAAATTACGAGATGTCATTGGCTCTGTTAAATCGCCTAAAGGTGACTGCAAATAGGCAGCCAGAAACCATTACATTAGTTCCCTTAGACACAAAGGGGGCGCGCTAGTTTCTATGTCAATTTCAATGGAGAAATTCTCCAATGAGAGTTTGAAACTTAGAGTGTTCTTAGTCTATGGGTCAGTCGACGCCCGGAGGTAAAGTGTTAAGTATGACTACAGGGTGAGGCAAACAAAAGTGGCCCCGGTCTAGAAGGAATGCGTTGGAATGCTTGGCGAGAAAAACTCTTGAAGTCGCCGGAAACCTGTTTTTGCATTGGTTGGATCGGATTAGCTTCACATTAGAAATTTTCGTAGACTGGTGGCGAGTTCAGATCTTAGCTCGTATTGTATGAAGACGTCCCATAATG
Source organism: Hylyphantes graminicola (assembly GCA_023701765.1). Taxonomy (NCBI): domain Eukaryota; kingdom Metazoa; phylum Arthropoda; class Arachnida; order Araneae; family Linyphiidae; genus Hylyphantes; species Hylyphantes graminicola. The sequence continues at coordinate 61,749,462 of CM043112.1, forward strand.
CAAATTTTGCGTCTTGCAATCAATTTAGAATGTTTTGTATTACCAAAAACAAAAAGGTCCGATTCTCTAGGATAAATAACGACTGAAACAATCAAATAATCACTAAATCTTGATCAGCTCTACTAACCTTGTTTATATTCCATTTCAACTAGCTTCTAAAAGCGTAGCGTAGTTGCCGGCAAATAAGTCGCCAAGCGTTTGTTTGTGCTTAATATTGAAGCGATCAATAGCTTCAGTTAGCAAACCTGTTTTTGTATCAGGTTTTAGACTTGGCAACATTTCTGTCGTTTTCTTATCTCTAGACCGGGGCCACTTTTATTACTACAGGGCGAGGCAAACAAATATTAAATTTCCTAAACATTTTATTCGCACGTTATTTATTCCACACGCAAAAAGGCAACCGAGATATTTAAATTTTCCAATTAAGGTATCCGATCACCTTTTTTCAGCAAAAATCGACAAAATATCAAACATATGTTTTTTGCATTTTAATGTAAAATAATCGTTTAGCTTTCTAAATCCGTTTCATTTTAATTTCCATTTCTTAATAGAACTGAAAATATAGCACTTTAAGGCTTTTTTTTTTGCTTGATTTCGCATTTCTTTCAAAACACATTGATCAAAACATTAAAAAAAAAACTTAAGTTGTTTATTATCAATTGCTTCCAAATTTTTACAGTATTTTTGTAACAGTATGAAAAAGGTTTTGAACTAGAATCGTGTAAAACTTAGGAATTGGATATTTTAAAACCATTTATATGCTTCTTACTCTCTTGTTTCTATGCGTTTTCGATAGTGCTACAAACTTTTGCCTATAAGAAAAATTTGGGCACTGATATCTTTACGATTTTTGTTCAAGACCTATATTAATGTTTGTTAAGCATATTTAAATTTAAATGGGAAAAATTAAGCATTTGTAAAGATGTTTTGCGTAAGCGTGATTTTTGAAGCATATTTTACTATAATTTTCCACTACTGAATTTTTTTTTACGATTTACTTTCTTTAAACTATTTTTATATTCATAACTTATAATAAAATCGCTCAACGTTATGGTTGGAACAGAATTTTCAGAAACTTGCTGTCAAAGGAGATCGGCCACCTTAAGCTACTACAAAAGTTATTTTGCAATAACGTCATGAATTGAAAGTGAAACCAAGATTAAGGATTTTATCTACTTATGGAAAGTGTTCAACTAAAGTACCTTTTCAAGCTCAACACCTTTAAATCAAACTGTTTAATATGAACTTCAACTAAAGTTAAAAAATTGACGTTGACAGAAAATGACCAATTCGTATACGGATTAATACAATTTTTATTAAATCACCAAAACACAAAGTACAAGGACGAACGAATTTAATAACACCAACAATACAAGAATAAATCGCATTTAATAACAATACACATTCAATAACAATAAAAGAATGGACGCATTTGATGAAAATACAAGGATCTGCTCATTTAATAACGATGCAAGGATAGACACATCTAACAATACAGGATGCATTTAATAACAATAGAAGCATAAACCACATTTAATACAAGGATGAAACGCACTTGGTAACAATACAAGGAGACATGAATATACAGGGATCGACGCATTTGATGACAATACAATCCTTTACAAAGAGCCCGTGAATAATTTTTTAAATACAATTTACAAAGTAAAGTGCTCTTACGATAAATCGAACTTACGGTGAAAGTATTCTATCGTTTTGAAGCTTACCCCACTTATGCGACGTGACAAGGCCTTGTCATTTTCCCGTGTTCTTACTTTTTCAGACTTAAAAATTGAAAAATAACCTACCCTTACCTTTGTATACACTTCCAACTGCTTCCGATGGCTCCCATACATATCAAAAAACAGTTTGACACATTGTAAACATGCAATTTTTAACCATGGTTTCATACGCATGAAAAAATAACCTTTATATCCAATACCAAAATCTTGCCTTGAAATTGTTTAAAAATCTAAAAGAAATTGTTCACTATATGCAGAACATGAACCCTATTACATTACTGAACAGGAGATGTCAATGTAATACTACCCAGACTACTCGAAAGTAATACCTCAATAGAAATCGTATTCAATTGACAAAGAATTTTGCAATTCGAAGATACACATTCATGAACTTTACCCAGAATGACAATACACATCAATACTACATTTTGAAAGATCCAATTTGAACACTACTGTAAATATTTCAAACTGAAACGCTTGATTATCGGAAAAGAAAACTAAAGCTTGTGAGAATCAGTTTGAACCCGTTGCTAAACGAAGGCTAGCTCTTCGTTCGCACCAGATTATTTGTTTCAACTATTGGAATTTTGTTTGCTGTAGCTTTGGGGGGAAACGAGTGAAGTTGTTTATGAAATTGAATTTGCATTGCGAAGGCAATCCTTTGTAGAGTAATTTTCATTCCGTAGTGAATCCCTTTGCACATCAAGTCGATGCTATTTTAACTTTTGGAATAGGGCATTGTATTTGAAAATTTAAACCAATTAAGATCATTTGAATAAGGGAAGTTTTTGCGCAAGTTTTATGACCATCTTTGGAAGTTGAGAAACCACCTTTAGACAATTAAAATTTACACTTCAAAATTAAATGAACCATTTTGATATTAAATCCATAAATTACCAAGTAGTAAAACCATATGAGATTATAAAATCCGACACGAGGGGTTTAGTTTTGGTTGAGTAAACGTCGCACTAGACCTGCACTAAGGCCTTTTATAAAAAGGGTTTGGATAAAAGTCTAGGTTTGATTTAAAAACTTTTGAAGCAAAAAAGTTAATGATTTTGGTTGGTTTGCCAAACTTCAAGCAAAACCTAAGCTGCAAGGAAGAATTTAACCCACGAACTTTAGTATTGAGGCGATCCCGATGTTACCATTAAGTTGGAACTTTGACTATTTAGAGCTGCAATTCAGAAAACTTAAATTTATTTTTTCAATTTTTCCACTATAAATCGCCAATACTTTAAATTTTTGTTTCAGAAACTTTTGTTCACTTGTCGCTGGTATAGTTTATACAACCTTTACTTTTTGAACTAAATGAATCTTCATTTGTAATTTGAAAGACTGAACTGCGGAGTCGCATACCGATTAGTTAAGTAATTGATAAAAGTACAAAATTGAGGCTAAAATTCGACCCAGTCCCTTTTATAGAAATAAATTACAAAAAAAACTTTTCTGGGAGAAACCGAAGATGTTGTGGCATATTATAAAACTTGAAGAATATTCAACACCAGATTAGACACGGCAGTGTTGAACAACAAGTCCAAGCTTTAAACAGATTCAAGTGGATTTAACTGCGACTACTTTTGTAGGAAACAATTTTGTATTTCAGCTGTTCAAGATGACCATTTTGCCAGTTCTAAGAAGTTTTGACACTGTTTAAAAACACTTTACAATTTGTGTTAAAAAAAGATAAAAACCCACGACTTAGCAGCCGGCCCGGACTTGAAGGGTAAAAGAATAAAGCAATAGCGATTTTTTTAAAACCAAGATTTTTGTAAGCATGAAAAGAGTCGTTTTTTTATGAACGAATTTCTTTAATACTTTTCAAATTTTTGGTACATTCATTTTAACAATAGAAATATTAATTATTGGATCTGCAGGAATGAATTTTTTTAATAGATCAATTAATTTTTTATCCGTGCCGTAAAGATCCAAGAATATCAAAACCGTTAACGAGTTTTTGCCCTAAAAAACCTTAAAATACTTAGTGCATATGTTTAACAGATGGTAAATGCAAGGTTGCCCCTCGTACCAGTTTGAAAAACCCACTATTCCCATTTTGGTAACAGATTAACTACACTGCAAGTCGCTGAACACATTTCATAACACTAGGTCTCCTAGTTAAGATCACATTACTGAACATTTTATAAAACGCATATTTACCACATTTTGAAGTGCCTTTTAGACCGCTATTCGTCTGCCTTTTTAGCACCATTATCCGGAACGCATTTTTAAACACCTAATGGAGCACTATTTTCTTAAGAACGCGTTTTGGAACCCATTCGGGAACGCATTTAAATCACTGTTGGAACACCCTGGTCCATTTTCAGTTACGCTTATTGAGTAGCAGTTTATATGTATAAATGCTTTAATTTTCGTATGTAAAATGTCTGTAATCTTTAAAAAATCTCGCCCGTTTCCTGCCCTTATTGGTTAGGTAGTGAATTACGGATTTTGAAAATCGTCTCGTACATAATTTACCACGTATCCTTGTACAAACCATTCTAGTGCTCATTTAACAATAAGATTCTATCAGCTCCATTGATTTGGCCACCGGTGCATAATTATAAAACTTCCCAATTAAATATTCAATATACATAGATTAGCTTAACCAATTTTATCGGCATTCGAGACCTAAACGCAACTTAAACACAAGGACCATTTCGAAATAGCTTATAATAGTACCAAAATTCGCGATGTTCCAAAAAAGCAAGTCGCAATAGCTTGTGGTGGTTCGCACACACGTCACCAAAGTATTCCAACCGCAAGGGATTATCCACACTAGATGGAGCTGATTTACCACTGCGTTCTACCAGTAATATAGTTAATAACGAATATAAAACCCGAAGTATCTTGTCATCTTAAGGATCGTTTATTTTATGTAATTATGAAAGCCCAATAATGCTACTATAAGCTTCTAGAAGTCTGATAGATAGGGGGTTAGTTTAGAAGTCTGATAAGTATACTGTAGGTACGAGGTTCCTGTAGAAATTACGCAAAGAACTAAATGTTAAGCATTGTAGGAGTAATTTAATCTTCTCCCTAAAAAGGACCTCAAATTCCGACTGCAGTGGGGGTTAGCTTTGAAATTTTGATTATCCCATTTCCGTTACCTCAATTAATGTTATCTTCTCTTCGATGTACTACCAATTTAGGACGCAAGAGAATATTAGCTCTAAATTCCAGAGACTTCATTTTTTTAGCTGCAATTACAATTTTACAAACCTTAAATAGTTGAGTTGCGGCCATTTAAATTTGCGTAATAGAATATACGCTTTTGCAAGTTAATTTGTAAACGTTGGGGGAAGTGTAGATAAAACGTTAAATAATTTCACATCAATAAATGGAACAGTGTAAATGCTTAGAGTGAAGGTAGCAACGAGAACCAAGTTTCCAATTTTTCTAAAGTACCGACAGTCATTGTTTAACGTCTGATAAAATCTTAACTATTTGTAGATTCGGAATTTAGCGTAAACTAGTATAGCGTACGATTCTTCATTTTTGTAATACTGAAATACTTTAAGGCTCTGAAACATTCGCAAGAAATATTTAGAAGTCCGTACGACGATAAAAATCTGCTTTAGGAACCCTAACTATCCGAAAGATGTTCGATTTTTTTTTAGCTTATGCAGAGTATAAATTTTAGCTATTCAACTCGCAAGCATATTAGTATTTCAAGGTAATGTGGGCAGCATATGGCGAGTTAGATTAACGATTCAATTTCTGAAACTACTATGCTGTCTTGGGTCTCGCCTTTTTGTAATTTACCCAACTGGGAGCGCTAGCTTTGTTGATCTGACAGTCTTGCTGGTAGCAATTGAAGGAATATACATCATTGACACTTTATTTTATTACTCATTAATTTCAATTTATAAACTATATAAATAAACTTATAAACTTCTAACTTCAAAGCATCAAGCCGCGCACTTATATTTTGAGATTTTTTTTATTCTACGACGTTTAACAATTTTTAAGAGTAGCCAAACAAACAAATGGGTATTTTTTTATTCTATATACACGCTGAACACTTAGTTACATTTTAAAAACCAAGAACTGAGAATCGTTAAGTTATTAAGTAATCATATCGGTTATTTCGCCTTTTTGAACTAGATACGTGTAGCTCCTAAATCCATCGTAAATTTTCTAAGGTGTTCAACTGGAAAGTTTGGACGATTTTTCTTTAAACCATTTGGGTGACAATTAAACTAGCCTTAATAAATATCGCTGACGATTAACAAGCATTCTAAAGCAGGCTTACATTAGCCTAAGAATTTGCGACTGCAAGAAATTTAAATATGAATCGGTTTCTTTAACTTGTTCTGGAAAGTCTTTTCTAAGTCAAGTGCAAGAAGATTCCAGATTGTAACATCCTCGAGAGTTAGGCAAAGGCTCTAATTTGCCTTCGAACGCGAATTTACTTGGCGCCGAGATAGAACTCTCGATTTAACTGCAAACTGAAATATCATGAGCAAACTTGACCTACTTGCATACCGAAATTTATTAAAATTTCATTTAATTTTTACCGAGGCGATTTAATCATTTTAAGTTTAAAATTAGCAAAGCAGGATAGCATTGGATATGTTTCACGAACGTAATATCAAAGACTGGGAGTTGAAATTAACCAACACGATAAACGTCAAGGGTTCAGTTTATTTTCAAGTAGATTTTATAGTATCGCCTCTCACATCAACACTTATCCTATCTGTAGCGCAACATTATTTAAATTTCCCAACAAGAACAGACGCACTATTAACATTTCGATGCAAATTTTCATTTTCTTAATATCCATCAAATTAAAATCTTTATTTCAACGGATAATAATCTACTGCTTTAATGCAGTAATGAAGAGCGAAAACAACCAGAAATAATTCTATTTAGTTTGAATTATCGTCACACTAGAGCGACACGAGGGCTATAGCATTCGATTTAGCTAGATTTATGAATTGAAATTAATGCGTAATGAAGTGTCATAATCCCTTAATTGCTACCAGCAAGTCAGATTAACAAAGTTAGCACTCCCAGGTAAGTAAATTATAAAAGGATACCTTGAGGGGTCGCAACATTGTTTAAGAAATGGAATAGTTAATCTAACCCTAGCATGCTTTATGAAATTTACTTCACTCGATCGAAATTCGGATAGTCATGATGTTTATTTGATCCGTGACGGTTCACCACATGCGTAACTTCAAAATATACCACCCACACTAGATGGCGCTGATTTACCACTGCGTTCCTACTATTTATCTTGTTAACAACCAAAGTATAAAAGCCGAAGCAATTAAATATCGCAGCGAGACTATACCAACTACTGGAGGGTGGAACATGACAATAGATTAAGGGAAAGTAATTTATGCACAGCAAAGATGCCGTTTACTTTAAATCTTTGAATAAAACATCTACACTATAGTCTAGTTTCAAATTGCAGTTAGTCTAACGTCAAATAGATTTTTCGACCAAGTTTTATGGAATTTGTTTTAATTTAATATTGTAACATTTAATGCTTAGACATTTTAGTTTTACCTTCACTCAAGTAAAAAGGAATTGTTACTTGTTCGAATTTACATATTTCGTTGAAAGTTAAATACCCAATATAAATAAGTCTCTGGAATTTGGGTTAGTCTTTATTTGTAAATTTCATACGAAGAGGTTTTATAATTGTCAAAAAAAACAAATTAATTATTTTCTGAAGTGTGGCGGTTCATCGCACGGGCGACCTCTAAAATAATTCAGTCTCGCTAGATGGCGCTGATGTACCTTTGCGTTTGTGCCAGTATTCTAGACAACAAAGAAAACGGTTTAAAAGACGAGTTAACTCTTTACATCTAGGGTATCCTTTTGGTAGACTTGGGCTACCGAAGCAGCTGCATGACGCAAACATTATATGGTACACTACAAATTTTCCCATTCACTACTTGCACACTATATAAAAAAATTGGTTCAAGAGTAAGAGTATGCAAGTAAAAGGGTGCTTGCGATTATTACGCTTTGAAAGCAACTCGAGGTACTAATAAATTTCGCAACTACTTACCCCTGTGTAACAGCAGTTGCAATTCTAAATATGAATTCACCGAATTTTTTTAATCACTTTACCCCCAAAATGTATCTGCTTTTAAGGATTAAGCCCACAAACCCTTTTCTTCTTAAAATGTATACTTAAAATATATATTTGGCAGTAATTGAATCAAGTGTTTGGGTTGAACTAATGCCTCAGATACAAGGGAGGCCATTAACTACGGTAATCGTAATTCTAAAGCAAAAATAAAAAGTAGTCAAGTAGGAGCTCAAATTTATGCATGAAGGCGATGAAACAGCGTAAGTCTCCAAGCGTAATTTCCATGGTTAACTGGCAGAATTTAAACAATGTATCCGAACTGTTTTTTTTAAATGAAGAAACTTAAAAATCGTGACTAAACGTTAGGTATAAACGATCATCCGTAAAACGAAAAGGTGGCAATCAAGATTTTGGATTCAAGCCAGAATTGCTCTATTTGGAGATTCATTGCTTTTTGCATGTGCGTATTTCTTTGAGGATTAAAAACATTTCCTCAGCTGAAGAGCTAAAGGTAATTCGAACTTGCATCGGGCTCACTATTATATTATTGCATAACTATATTTAAACTTTGAGCGTTCCACGAGGCGGTACCGAATGTGTTAATACATGCCCACTGATGCATGTTTATTGACAATCAAGTCAAAGATAGAAGAGAAATGCTAGTGCAATTGATAACGGCCATCAGCAATTAACTATAAACCTTATTCACCAATAACCCACGTGCAGTTTTGGTGTGACATTGCCAAAATACCCAACAAATTCCTCCAAGCTCGCCAAACAGCATAAGATTAGCAACTGAAAACAGGTCGAGAACCTAAGGGGCAAAGTGAACTCTTCTGCAATCAAAATATTTGGAGATGCCAAAAGAAGTGACTGGTGGACTATAAAACTGTGGTATCGATAAATTATTCCAACAAAACAGTTTAGTACTTTTGGCTCACAGATTTGATATCAAACGTCGAAGTTTACTTTCAATTGAACACAACAGTGTACTTAAGCGTGGAAACAATGGTAGGCTAAATCTAACGCTGAGCGCGATATAGTCAGCCAATTGATAAAAGCAAAATATTTTTTTCGAGTTTATATTTCATTAAAAAATTTTTGGGGGGGCTTGGGAGTTACACAAATCTAATTTTACAAGGTGAAATATGGTTCAGTAAAAATTTAGTGTTTAACTGGAAAGTTTAGACTTTTTAAATCAATTAAAAACTGAACTAGTCTATTAATAAATATCGCCGATGAATACCAAGAATTCCAAAAAGGCCAACATTAGTTTAAGAATTTGCGACAGCAAGAAATTTAAACTACGAATCGGTTTCTTTAATTTGTTCTAGAAGGTCCTAAATATTTCAAGTGCAAACTGATTTTAGATTGCGGCGGCCTCGAGCGTTTAGCAAAGGCTGTAATAAGCTTTGAACGCGAAAGCTACTTGCCGCGGCACAGAAAAAAATGCGACCTAAAACACTCGATTTAACCACAAACTAAAACAGGATGCAAACTTTAATACGCTATCCGTACACTTTACACATTCTAGGAAATGAGCTTACTGGGGTGCATACTATTTCAAGAAGAATTCAATCCGCAGACTTTGGTTTTGGGGCAAGCGTAATTTGACCACCCATTCCATGATGTTGGGGAACTTTTGAACAGCTGTAATTCAGTAAAGCATTAATTTATTATTTCAAATTCTGTTCTACCATAAGCAGTCTAATATACTTTTAAGTTAATCTTTCGCAAATTGTATTTTAAACCAATGTTTAGTTGTCTTGAATAATTTGGATGGAATCTGCTCGACAAGGTGGGGAGGGGAATTATAGCTCTAATTGTCAACGTTTGACCGTAGTTTTTACTTCCACATTAATATTCGAAATGTAGTCTTCGACGTTAGTCTAGTCAACCATTGTTTGCAAACTTAAGCAAGCCAAATGTCGCGCTCTATACACCTTAAACGCACATGTTAATATTTCAAATTCAACGAACATATTTACAGCATTTGTCTAGCAAATCGGTAATATTTTTAGACTGGCATCAATTCAATACAAGGTTTAGAAATTTAGATTCATTTGTTACTTCTGTTAAGAGTCAAATAGTTTCCAAATAGAATGTTAGAGTTGACGTCGTACTAGAGCTGCACGAGGGCTATTGGCGACAAGTCATAATTTGAGACTTTCAGCAGGGTAACTTAAATTAAAAATCCAATAGCTCAGACGCTAGCTATGGAAATACATGCACCAACTAGTTTAACTTTATTAACATTCTCCAAACACCCATCAGTTAGTTTTAAAGTTTTTACTACTTTTTTGAATAAAGCGAGTCTCAATTACAAAAGATACTCCCACTTAGCGACTACCCAATTTTAACACCCATAGGATTTTACACAAACACTTTTACACGCGATAGATTTTTACCACACTTTTACACGCAAGATTTTAACGGTCCCAGAAATATCAAGTACGATTAGTTATTCCCCACACACATAATCACCGATTTTTCCCGTTAGGAACTTTTAAGGCTAGTTAGTAACGTGATCTACCGTAGCACCGAAATGTAAGATTTAAATTGTCAATTTGTCTGCTGCTTGCACACGCACAAGAATTAATTTTTTTTGCACAAAATAATTTGTCAAACTGCGTTAAAACCTTTAGAGTTGGCTAATTTCCTTCGCACTGGAGCCGCACAAGACGATAATTACCACTTGGAGACTTAGAGCTGTTCAATAATTTTGATTGCATAATTACACGAGCCCATCAAGCGTTTGCAGCACTGCATACATTTCGCATACCAATTTAAGTTAGTTTGCACCAACTCTCATACCAATTATTTTAGTAAATAGATGAGCCTTTTTTTTTGCTGCATTTTACTGCAGCAAAAAATGTATTTTTTGAGTTTAAAGCGTGTCGCTAAGTAACCATAATAATTTTTAAAAAAAATTTCTTTGAAACACTTTTTGGCATATATTTGTATGAAATGTTTAGATTAAGAATATACGTGTAGGATTTTGCTCGGGTACTCGGGTCTTAAGAGGTTAATTTTAGTATAATAATCAAAACATCCAATTAAAATATACACTTTACCAGAACAGGTTATGTTTGAATTATCGGCACACTAGAGCTACACGATGGCTATTTGTGACGGCCTTCGTAATTAAGAACCACAGTCAAGTGATGAGTCGACACATGTAGCAAAGCTTCTGCTCTGGTTACCACAAGAAGGTCTAATTTCACAACATGAGTTTGCAATAGCTGCGAACACTTTTACAGGAAATTGTATTCGAGTCCACGAATTTAAAAAGTCAGAACCATAAACGTAATTTACCCATCGTGTTAATACCAAGTGTCAAGATTACGAAGTTAGTTTCAGACTTAAGATCTAGTTCACTACTTAAAACAGGTCAGTCCAAGCCTTTTCAGTTTGCTTGAGTTAACGTTACACTAGAGCTACGAGGGTTAGTCATTTTGACACTTAAACACCTTGCACTCTTCTGCCAGCTGTCATTAGGGACAAACGAAAAGTCAGATTTTAACACGCCATGCGTTAAAACTTCCCGTGTATAATTGATGAAAGAACAATTTTAATACTGATATTGCAGGATCGGCCAAATCAATGGAGATTTAAGGAACTCGGACGTCTGCAATACTAATCGATTGCACTGTAAAGCGTTAATCATGTCACCATTATATATTTATCTAGTTATTAAAATAAAATTGATTTTAAATACCTAGTTTCTGGTAACCATTTTTGGTTTGCCCCCTATGACAATTTAATAGGACCCAAAACCTTCCGAACTTTCAGACAAATTACTATACAATCTGTAATAGATACAAGTATTTATTCACCTTTTAGCCGCTAAGTACTTATTACCCCACATAGAGCAACCAAAACCCGTTCGTGACGATAAACGATGAATTAAGGCGTTAAATAGCCTTTAAAATTCAAAGAAAGGCACTACATTAATGAGACAAAAATTAGCTACTTTTTCCAATAAGTATTTGTCTGCTACTCGAACTTTTATAGAAAATGGTTAATTTAGAGCATAGTTTAGAGAGTTTGGAAAATAAAAGCAAGAAAAATCGACACATTTTATTTTAATTTTTACTGTGTACTTAATATATTTGGCCACAACTTTCGGCTCATCCTTAAGTAGTTATTTTTAAAAAAATACTCCTTGGTTTCGATTGCATTTAAAACCTCATTACACTTTAAAAGTAATTAAAAATTAACTTTTTTAAACATTCTTTTAGCAGCTACAAGAAATTTAGTAGTAAAAGAAATGAAAGGTTTTTCTAACACGGCTATATTCCGATTCAACAGTTTCCAGCTTACAGAAAAGCAAATTAAGTGGCTAAATTTAGTAATTGGTTGTAACCACTCATTTTTACACGCAATAGATTTTAACGGTCCCAGAAATATTAACCCTAGTACGATTGTAGTTATTCACATAATTACCGATTTTACCCGTTAGGATTTTACCCGTTAGGAACTTTTACGACTAGTTAGTAACGTGATCTACCGCAGCCGAAATGCAAGATTTAAATAGGCAATTTGTCTGCTGCTTGCCGCAAGCACAAGAATTTTTTTAACCCAAAATAATTTGTCAAACTGCGTCAAAACCTTTAGAGTTGGCTAGATGTCATCTTAATCAACCGATTTTTATTACGTCAATACAGATAACTGATTCACCCTTAACACTTAATTAGAAAAACCTTGGACGGCAACTGCAATTGTAGGGATATTTTTCTACTGTCACCTAATATCGCCCAAATAATTACAAAGATCTAGTTATTTAATGCTGGGATAGGGAGACCAAGAGAGACTTAGATTAACATAAAAAAAGACTTGGCTCAAATGAAGATTAAAAAGTGGATTTGGGGTTTGGTCTTGATGTGGGACAGCTTATACTGGAATCACTTGCCAGCGACTCCAACGGGAAGGGGACTATCGTCCAAAGTCGATTTCACCATCTTTCGATTTCGTATTCCATGTTTGGACTCTATCCCCTCTACACTCTTAAAAACAAAAGAGTGAAATCCACTCCAGTTGGAGAAGTGCATTTTCGACACCGTAAAGGTATGCATATTTTCTCAGACTGAGTTAAAATCACTCGTTTGGAGTGATCCTGTCGGAGGTTTAACACACAAAGGATCCACTCCAAAAGGAGAAGTGCATTTTCCAGTCTGGAGGAGTGAAATCCACTCAGACTGAGGTAAATTGGGAGTGTTTGTTTTAAGAGTGTACGTCTTATCTTTCAGTTCTCGATCAGGGAGAGGGCACACGGGCCCTGTACGTAATCTCACTAAGGTATGACCCTCTATCCAAGGACGAGGGGTATTCCCATCCGAGAGGCAGCCGACAATCCTAGAGCCGTCGCACAGTTGGCTCGACACAGTCGAGGCAGGTCGTGTTCGTTGGAGGGAAGATTGCCATTTGCCTCCCTTCCGGGAATAGGATGCCGAGTGAGTTTGCGGAGTTAGCCACGCGCACGGTAACTCAACGCGGAAAACCACTTCAAGGCATCGTAGCGTGTTCAAGATACCTTAGGAGAGGAGTTACTCCCGACCAGAGTCAATTCACTACAACCAAGCTTCCACCCGGAAGTTGGGCACTGGGGCCCTGTACAAGTAATCTGACAAGGTGTACCAAAGGACCCTCCATCCAAAGACGAAGGGCTACTCCCATCCGTGAGGCAGCCGACAATCCTAGAGCCGTCGCACAGTTGGCTCGACACAGTCGAGGCAGGTCGTGTTCGTTGGAGGGAGGATTGCCATTTGCCTCCCTTCCGGGAATAGGATGCCGAGTTTGCGGAGTTAGCCACGCGCACGGCTACTCAACGCGGGAGAACCACTCGAGGCATCCGCAACGTGTTCAAGACACCTTAAGTCCAATCTTCCACCCGGAAGAGGGCACACCGGCCCTGTTCGTAAGGACTTTGGTCAGTTTGTCAATTCAGATCAAGATTTTGCCTCCTTTCAAAGGGAGCTTCTATAGCACTCATGATCCACTCTTGATGATCTTATCCCCTGATCAGAGGATTGGGCAAAAGTTTGCTGACAGTAAGGACCACCCAAATACGTTTTTTTTTGCCTCCATTTCTATTTACTTTTAAACTTTCTGTCCGTTAATTAAAAGCTACGAAACTGGAACAACCATGGACAATTACGGAAAGCCCAATTGCATAAATCTGAATTAATCGGCCAATTAAGTACAGTATTGAAATTTCGGCTTTGTTAAAATAGCATCGCACTAGCTGTATGAAGGTTGCTCTATGACTACCGATATTTTAAATTTTGAACGACGGTTCAGAGATTGGAAGAACAATTTGGAACCCGAATCCCGCAATGCAAATTCCGCATTTCAATTAACTTATATAGGCGTTTCCCCCCTCGATTGCAATGAAGATTCGTACGATATAAAAATTTGAGTAATTCCGATAAGCGTTTCAGTTTCAAATTACACAATAAAACTACCTCGTGCATAGAAAGCATCAGATAATCTTGAATCTTCGACATCCTGTTGACGATGAACCGACGTCTCGCTGACGATGAACCGACGTCTCGCTGTTATTCGAAGAACGTTCTAGGAAAGTCTTGATGGGCATGCGTTGGTGAAGAATGAAGGGATCCTAAATGAAAAATCTTTATTCAGCAACAGTCTTGTTATGAACATAATTGCTTTTCTTTAACCCGGCAGCACTCGCCTGGGGTCTAATGGACACCAGATAGATAAAATACATTCTAAGATCTGAAACTCTGATTGGATTACCATTATGATTTTCTATATTGAAATTGATAGACACTAACTCTCCAATTATGTGTAAGGGAACTAATGTAATGGTTTACGGCTGCCTTTTTCTAGCCTCCTTTCGGAGCTTTAGCACAGTTGCGGTTTAGTTTGTTATTTAACTATCTAGCTATAAAGAAATTGAAAATAGTCTTTTATTTTTTTTTTGTAGTTTTTTTTCCAACAAAAACAACGCCAAAAAAAAATGAATTGTGAAAATTTAATGATGATTTCATAGTCGGAAAGTTAATCACTGAAACAAATCTGGTTTCAATTCTAAGATTAGTGACAGTTGATGAATTATCCGATCGGAAAAGGCCAGGAACAGTTCCTCGTTTTTTTTTCGACTAGCTGTCATGTAGACAGCTTAGTTAGCTACAGTTTAATTAGCGATGTTAGCGCTAAGATCGAAAATTTTAATTATCCATTATAGCTGACGCATTATAGTACATTTCGAACAAACAGAGCTGCAATCGGAAAGTTTAATTATGCCAATCGCAAATAAATCGTTAATAGTATATTAGTTCCGTTCAACACTTTGGAGGCGCTAGGCATCAGATTGAGTTCCCGATCTAGAAGATTCTTAGTCTATGCTAAGTTAGCGCGAGTTCTGCCGGGTTAGAAAAAATAACTATGACTTACCCGTCATGAAGCATGCTTGTTCAACTTTGAAGTTCACTTTTCTCGCACTGCAGTGGGTGAAGCCAGGGATTAAATCTATGAATTGTTTTAAACAGCCATTAGTTAAGACTCCATGTAAACGACTATTCTAGCATTTGAGATGCATAAGTATTTTCAATAGTTTTCTAAACTAAGGTAGGTAGGTTTGAATTATCGTCGAACGAGAGCCACACGAGGGTATTTGTGACGGGCGTCACAAATTAGAACCACAGTTGGGTGACAAGGCGAAATATAAAAGCATTAATTAAATTTAGCATTAGCATTAATATAAAATTTATGGAAGGTAAAACTTAATTTAGTAAGAATCAAGAATGATTAATAGTAAATTGTCAATCGTGCATAGAAACCAATAATTGCAACAGTTGTATAAATAGGAGAAATTACTTTCAGTTAATTCTTAAAATCAAGCTAAATATCCGTTTAAAATTGTCACTTAGGGATAAAACGTCAGGTTGTTTTAAAGTTAAAACAGCAGTTTAGTTTCTACAGCAAGTCTGAAAAATATGTTTCACCTCTTCACTACTGAAACGGCACAAGACGGCCGTACGACTAAGAATTTGATAATGATATTCCTATCGCATATTACATACGAGGAAACAAATCCTTCGTAGCGAAAGGGTTAAGAAACAACGGAGGACAAACAATATTAAGAATTTGAAACTTACCGAAGTTGGACCCCGACAGGAAACGGCTCAGTAGCTTTCAAAATAAAGTCAAGCTAAATTATGCAGCTTTTTGAATACTCCAAACTGCATACAACATCGCTGCGGTAGGAGTTAAAAATCCTGCAAATCTGTAATAAATGAAACCTTCTGAATCTTGCGAAGCAGGTCTCTAGATATTCATGCTCAGTATATCCAAAAAATAAGTTCCATATTTAGTTTAATGAAAAACGCGTACAGATACAGAAAAATTTAAGAGCGGCAGTTACTCCGACTCAAGTGGAAAAAAATGTACGCAATTTTCTTGTTGCTGCCGACGCGTTAATTGTAGTGCTTTGAAATTTCTGCCTTAATTGAAAACGCCGCTACTTGTGAAATCGGATACGATTTCCTTTTCTGCATTATTGAAATTACCATGAAAAAAACCCGTCACCACATGGTTGAAAACACAAGCAGCAACCTTCTGAAAGGGTGCAAAAAACTTGTGCCACACTATAACTAAGTCCCTACAAATTTTTGGAAGCTATGCAAAATAGTTTAAGAGTTTTATAGTTTTGTACAATAAGTTTCTAACACTATAGATGTTTTTTTTCTAAAACCAAACGGAATATTTGTGATCGTATTACTCAAGAAGAGATCTCGCATTAAAAGACGGACACAAATATGCTTGAACTCATCTATTTAATTTACTTGCGCTTAAATTTGAATATAGCTAATTTTTATACAAGTTGCAAGCAAGCCAGACTTTCACACTAAGATTTTATAGTTAGAAGATTGTCCGACGAGTGCTTTTCAAAAAAGCAACTTTCAACTCCCCAAGATCCTCGTTTCAAAAATATTGAAGAAGCAAGTACTGCTTTAGAAACTTACCGGAGTGAGCAAGCGACAGTTGAAGGCATTCAACAGACGAAGTTATCACTTGAGCTGTAGACTTCAATAAAGGGACAGTGTCACAAAGCTGTGGAATTTCACTACGGGTACACATTCGGCTGTTAGCGTTGTGGAAGGAAGGAGACGAATCTGCAACATAAAATGCAACATTAAAGTAATAAATAGTTAATATCAAGAATATTGAAGTCAAATATTGCTTTACAAACTTACCCGAGTGATCAAGTGACAATTGGGGCATTCAGCAGACGTCATCACTTTAGCTGTACTATGAATGAAAGGACGAAGTACAGTCGCATAAAACGGCGGAATTTCACTACGGGCAAACATCAGGCTGCTAAAGTTTGTGGATGTACGGAGACTAATCTGCAATACAAAATGCAGCATTGAAGTAATAGTTACTCTAAAATGTTTCGTTGATAAAAATTTATTAGGAATATCAAGAATGGTTTAGCAGCAAGTCGTTCATCTTGCATACAAAACTTGCAATTGCAATAGGTGTTTGAATACAATACAAAACTCAAGTGTTATTTCTCGTAATCACAAGCAAAATATCCGATAAAAATTGACACTTTAGAAGAACGGGACCTCTTCCAGCTCTTAAATTAAAATTGGATTAAGTTCTTACAGGTCGTTTGAAAAATATTTAGGAAACAACGGACACAAACAATATTTGGAATTGAAAACTCACCGATGGTGGACCCGTGGACAGGAGCTCAGTGACTTTCAAACCAAGTCCAATTAAATTATGCAGTCTTTGAGCACTCCAAATTACACATAATTCAGCTGCGAACCTGTAATAAATGAAAAGCCTTCTGAATATTGTGAAGCAGTTCTCTAGAAATATTCATACGTAATCTACCCACACAGTTTCGTTTGGTTATAACAAAATGTATACAGATACAGAAGCGAGTTTATGCGTTATATACAGTTACCGACTATGGCAAGGTTTGAATGATCGTCTCACTAGAGCAACACGAGGACTTTTGGGCGATACGGGCGTCGTATTTTAGAAAAACAGTCAAGTGACGAGCCGACACCCGACTAGGCACCCAACGCAATCTTAAGAGTGGCATCGTTAGGACTTTGAAAGATATAACATACACTTCCTTACACGGGGTATTTGTCGGATATTTTAGCTGTACGGGCCGTTTATAGGTCGGCAGTTATTTTGACGATTCCCAGACCCGAACCTGGGACCTTCCGCATGCTAGGCGAGTGCCTAAGCGACTGGGCTCCCTAGCCCCACCGACTCGGGAAGAGATGTACGCAATTTTCAGATAACTCCTGCCGCCATGTTCTTTGTCTTGCTTCTTAAATTTTCAAAAGGAGCCAACATAGCCAACTTTCCGGTCTCAAATACTCACTAATATTTTTATCGAATGCAAATGCATGTTTGTAACAGTAACCGTCATACCTAGACCGCTTCTACATATTAGGGAAAAAAATCGTTAAACTCCGCATAAAATTGTAATTTAATTTTAAAAAGATTATAAGTTTGAAAAAACTTAAATTCAAATGCTTATTCAACGGGAAGTTCTTCGACAAACTATTGACAGACGGACATAAAGTACGAGAGTTGGGTCCCTGAAGTCAAAGAAAAAATTAAGATCCGACGGATACGGCTTTAGGAAAGTACGGACGGAGGGGGCAGACAGACGGACATGGTCAGCATGTCAATAACTACTTTTTAAATTTTGTATAATTCATTCGAATTAAATAAAAGTCAAGTAGGTATAAACGAAACACGAGAACTTAAAACGACGAATTACCTCAGATGCTGAAGAAACTTATCCTGACAGACCGATTCTCTAGCAGATAAACCGGCCTCACCAAAAGAACTCAATTGCTATACGAGTTCAAAAAGGAAGAGTTAACTTACGGTGCTCCTATAAATACTTTTTTTTTCCGAAGAGTCCCTTACTATCATTGGTTGTCTTGAAAAGTGTGATGTAATGTTTCACACCTGATTTGCATGAATTCGAAAAGTATTTTGCATGAATTCGAAAAGTGTTTAACCTTTCTTTTGGTTGTGTGTGCAGGGAATGTACTAGTACTAGGGCAACACGTAAGAGCTTTGACGGATATTTGTCAGTTAAAAAAAATAATAATAATAAATTGTCTTAATTACGGGGTTCCCCGAGTTCACTTGGACAGACGTACACGTTAAATCTGTGGAGTTACAAAGTCTCAACGGCGTTAGCACACGATAGGTGCGTTTACATGTGCCAACGAATCCATGGATTGAAGAGTAAACTCAGCAATTTTTACCTCTTGGGGATTTTCTCCAAGACAGAACTGGAATGGCTGGAATGGCAAGGGTTTATTGGGGGGTTTCGCAAACCTCCAATGAAGGAGGGTTTGATGTTTCATACCATGGATTCGGACACAGACTATCATTTGTCTTTAGAAATCCTGTTCAACCTACTTTTCCCCCTATGGGGATTTCGGCATTCAATGGATTCGATGTCTCATTTAAAAAGGAAGAATTAGATAACGGTGATCATATAAATAATTTTATTTCCGGAAACACTGGTTGTCTTAAAAAGTGTCATGTAATGTTTCACATCTGATTTGCATGAATTCGAAAAGTATTTTCCATACTAGCCAATACTACCTGAAGAAATATTTAAATTTCTTTTGGTTGTGGGTGCATGGAATGTACTAGTACTAGGGCAACAGTACATAAGAGCAATGTAGCATTGACGAAGGGATGTATTATATTTTAGTTTGGTTAGGTTAAATGAACATCTAGCTAGAGCTAACCAAAGGATTTTAGCGCGAATAAGAACTTTTTCTAAAAAAATTAATAAAAATTTAAAAAATTTGATTAAAATTTTTTTTAAAAATAATTTCTAATTAAAATTGAGCTGAGAATTTAGGTATAAGTCCTTGTCTGAACATATTTGTACAATATAAAGTCATTTACTTGGACATTTTTTCAATATTGACCTCACAATTTGCCGCGCAAGCCTAATCACAATGTGTTCAAATAGCTTCATGTTTAATATCATTTATTTTAGTTTTGGCTAAAGTTTCATAAATTTTAAAACTTGTTTCATAATAAATAAATCTTGTA
Organism: Hylyphantes graminicola; assembly: GCA_023701765.1. Taxonomy (NCBI): domain Eukaryota; kingdom Metazoa; phylum Arthropoda; class Arachnida; order Araneae; family Linyphiidae; genus Hylyphantes; species Hylyphantes graminicola. The sequence goes on from CM043112.1 coordinate 61,769,337, forward strand.
GAATTACATATAAAAAAATTATACTCATACATTGAGTAGTTCAAAAATGACATGAAAGATCAAACTATGTTTTGTAGTGCCTTCTTTGCACATTTTTAAGACTCCTTAGACCCCTTAAAAAGGAAGAATTAGATAACGGTGATCATATAAATAATTTTATTTCCGGAAACACTGGTTGTCTTAAAAAGTGTCATGTAATGTTTCACATCTGATTTGCATGAATTCGAAAAGTATTTTCCATACTAGCCAATACTACCTGAAGAAATATTTAAATTTCTTTTGGTTGTGGGTGCATGGAATGTACTAGTATTAGGGCAACAGTACATAAGAGCAATGTAGCATTGACGAAGGGATGTATTATATTTTAGTTTGGTTAGGTTAAATGAACATCTAGCTAGAGCTAACCAAAGGATTTTAGCGCGAATAAGAACTTTTTCTAAAAAAATTAATAAAAATTTAAAAAATTTGATTAAAATTTTTTTTAAAAATAATTTCTAATTAAAATTGAGCTGAGAATTTAGGTATAAGTCCTTGTCTGAACATATTTGTACAATATAAAGTCATTTACTTGGACATTTTTTCAATATTGACCTCACAATTTGCCGCGCAAGCCTAATCACAATGTGTTCAAATAGCTTCATGTTTAATATCATTTATTTTAGTTTTGGCTAAAGTTTCATAAATTTTAAAACTTGTTTTATAAGAAATAAATCTTGTAGAATTACATATAAAAAAATTATACTTATGCCTTGAGTAGTTCAAAAATGACATGAAAGATCAAACTATGTTTTGTAGTGCCTTCTTTGCACATTTTTAAGACTACTGTGACCCCTTAACACACACACACATCTACTCTATATCACATTTATAATGAACTCATTGCAATAAAATATTTAATGTTTATATTATAATTATTTATACTTTTAATGGGACTCAACAAAATAACAAAATTTACTAGATAAATATTGAAACGGATGTTTTTTAGCTACCAACCTTTTTATTTAAAAAAGTTTGCTTATATGTTTTATATTTCCCAATATTTTGATCGATTTGTTTCTTTGAATAAATCAATTTAACTAAACAATGCTACATGCATTGTGTGAAACAAATAAGGGATACCAAAAATACCATGGTTGGTTCAAAATACAAGTAAACCAAGCTAATTTTTGAGTTAGCTGCGCATTTTGAATGCATTATGTAGAATTTCAGTCAAACATGGAAAACAGTCCTAGTTCAGAGCTCTAATTTATAATAAAAAAATATAGCTTAAAAACAAAATTTACTTTTTATAACTTCAAACTTCTGAAGCGCAATGAAACTTTTTATGGCCATGGTTCTTCATGAATTTTTTGAGAACGATCCCTATATTAATAAGTATATATTTGATACATAAAGCAAAAAAAAATAATAATAATTGACAGTTTTGCATTGCAAAGTTATCAATTTTTATTATTCACTCCATTAATCGAAGTTCATTAAGATGTTATTACCGATATTACTTAAAATATGATCATCAAAAAGTATGCCTATCAATTTTCAGCATTGTAGCATGGTTTTCGTGTTTAAACCCAATACGGTGTACGTTAAACCCCTTCAACGTGTTAAGGGGTCACAGGAGTCTTAAAAATGTGCAAAGAAGATACTACAAAGCATAGTTTGATCTTTCATGTCATTTTTTAACTACTCAATAAATGAGTATAATTTTTTTATATGTAATTCTACGGAATTTATTTATTATAAAACAAGTTTTAAAATTTATGAAACTTTAGCCAAAACTAAAATAAATGATATTAAACATGAAGCTATTTGAACACATTGTGGTTAGGCTTGCGCGGCAAATTGTGAGGTCAAAATTGAAGAAATGACCAAGAAAATGACTTTATATTGTACAAATATGTACAAACTAGGACTTATACCTAAAATCTCAGCTCAATTTTAATTAGAAAATATCTGAAGAACTTTTTTCAAAAAAAATTAATAAAAATTTAAAAATTTTGATTTTAAATTTTTTAAAAAATTATTTCTAATTAAAATTGAGCTGAGAATTTAGGTATAAGTCTTTGTTTGTACATATTTCTACAATATAAAGTCATTTTCTTGGTCATTTTTTCAATTTTGACCTCACAATTTGCCGTGCAAGCCTTATCACAATGTGTTCAAATAGCTTCATGTTTAATATCATTTATTTTAGTTTTGGCTAAAGTTTCATAAATTTAAAAACTTGTTTTATAATAAATAAATCTTGTAGAATTACATATAAAAAAATTATACTTATACATTCAGTAGTTTAAAAATGACATGAAAGATCAAACTATGTTTTGTAGTACCTTCTTTGCACATTTTTAAGACTCCTATGACTCCTTAAGACGCGGTGACCGGTGCTGTTGTAGATGAGTAAATGTTGGAATATTCAGAAGGTTTTTTTAAGACATTTAATATAACTAAACACAGCGCTAAACTACATAAAAATAAATAACAAGGAAATCATGGCTAAGAACATCACAGATCCTTATGGCTAGAGAGTAGGAGCTAAAGTGATGTCTTGTTCGGTTCGAATCTCACTGGGAATGAATGATTTGTCCCGCCTTTATGATGCAGGGATTGGTTAAAAGAATATATAAAATTTATACTATTGGGGGTGAGAAATTTGATTGACAGAACTTAAACTTTCAGCTCGTAATTTTGAAGGATTCGATTGCAAAAATAAGTACCATGTGCAACGTAACTTGACCAGGGTTCTAAATTACGAGGCGTTATTGGTTGTGTTAAAGCTCCTAATGTAGGCTAGAAATAGGCAGCCGGAAACGATTACACTACCACTACCATGTGCAAAAGTTTTTGCTTGTCGCACTAGAACAGGCGCATACTATTTACTAGTCAATTTACGAGGCGTATTTGGCTGTGTTAAAGCTCCTAAATAGACTAGAAATAGGCAGCCCGAACTATTATAGTACATTAATAGTCTGATTTTTGGTTGAACAACGTGGCACAAGATCTACATATTAACCAATGAAAAAAGAACCAGCAGAAGATCTTGTGACTTTGATTTTAAATAACGAAGCGTAATTGGCTGGGTTAAAGCTCTCAACGGATGTTAAGAAATAGACCTCCGGAAACGATCAACTTACCCAATTTTTTTTGTGCAGAATTAGTTTAAGATTGTGCAGTCGGGGCCAATTTCTTAAAACGGTGTGCTTGAAATCTATCGTGGAAGCTTGTAGACTATTTTCAGGTTTTCTAATAGAACTTTTACGAACAGAACTATCAAGTTTCATTAGAACTTCCAAGAAATCATAGGAATGAAGAACTTTGAGGTAGGATCTTTTAAATAAGATTTCAAATATTTAAATTCTGTGAATGATTAAGCTCTGTGCATTGACTCGTACACCCACTTTTTGAAAACACCTTGCCGATAAATGCCTTACCGATAAATAAATTTTTGCAGCTAAGATACTCGCTTATGGATACAACGAATTTGATGTACATTAAAAGCAATTAAAGTTAATATATTTGTGTCGACTAATTTGTATTGTCATCACTTTCGTAAAGGCTAAGTTGACCGCTTTGTGCAAACTTAAAGTAGTATTCTTCACAAATTGTAATAAATATCTGCATCTTTAAGCCAAAAATGTCACTGACTGTCGGTAAAACGAAAAAAAAAACGAATTTGGACCGAAATAAATTTTGTTATTTAGGGGGGCATGCGAGTCCCACGTTAATATCTACCAAAGGAAGGTTCGCATCTAGCTTTTGGTATTCTTGGCGAAGTCTAACATGATTATTTTGATTTATTGTTATTCTTAGCAATCATTACCGTAGTTATATAGTGATCATGATATTGACATCATATACTTCGGATGACTTAAATCCTCTAGTTCCTTGTGTTTGAAATTAACGCAAGTCCGCACGCAAAGGCTTCCATACAAAATATTAAGTGGGCGAATTAAAAAAATTTTGAACCTGGAAAATGGATTTTATACAGTTATTATTATTTTGTCGAGATTGCTTTTCTTAAAGCATTTGAGTCGAAACTTAATATCAAATCTTATTAAAACTCTAATACAGTCAAGAACACGAGTAATTTCGAATCACTGCAATTCCTAACAATAATTACTGTTGTAGTTACAAATATTGCTATTTACTATTATTACTGAGTTAGGGTGAATTTAATCTGTGCAAGTCCCTTGGGTTTTGTATATAACGAAGTGACTTATAAAAGCAAAACACACGTATACTGCCAAACGAAACGGGTATGGATTGAAGGGAAGGATGACTGAATCAAACTAACTCGGCGCCTATAAAATGTTCTAAGGTCATCTTTGTGTTGGAATGTGACGACCTAGCGATAGAAACATAACACGCTTACCAAGGTTACTTTCTGAACCTCTAAATATGTATTCCATTTCCGAAATTAAAAGTTTCACAGTCTCGTGATGGAATTGTCTTCGCACGATAGTATAAACATTCAACGGAACCATCGCGACGCTAAAACGAATAATGAAAATTTTCAACACATCAAAATTCGTCCTGGCAAAGTGTAAACAAATGTTATTATCTATAAAATGACTGATTTATTTTAAATAGCTAAATGTAAAAAAATGGGTAGGGTAAATAAGATTTTCTATGCATGGCTTTTGATTTCTGTAAATTATTCAAATAGAATTGTGTATGGGAAATTGTCTGGTGATGGTACCAGTTTTCAGATTTAAAGAAAAACTGTATAAAATTTCAATCGATATATCATCGTTTGTTAACAATCCCAATCCCTGCAATTATATTTAAGGGCTGAGAATTGCAAAGTGATTCTCGCCGTTTCATGATAATATAGAGAATTTAATTACATTCGCCATGCAATCTCACTATGAAAATTCGTATTATTAATACAAACATAAAACGGATCTTATTTGTAATTTGCTTTCTCAATTGTTTGCGAAATTGGAGAACAGAGTTGGAGATTTGAGTATTGGAGAATTCAGAAATAAAACTTGGCAGGGTGATCTGACCTATTGCATTTCCCAGTACAGATTAGGTTGTTAATCAATGTCTATCCGTAAAAGTTCTGCGAATAATTTCCGTTTATTTTTTAAATAGTTTTTCAGACAAAAATTACCTGCATAAAATATGATTTATGGAAATGTAATGCTGATTTCAGAGTTGGAGTTCAAAATACGACTCTCGTCGCCAATAGCCCTCGTGTAGCTCTAGTGCGACGATAATTCAAACCTAACCTAAATAGTTGGCGCTCTTCACTGAAACAAATCTGGTAATAATATGATGAGATCCTTGGACCAAAGAAGCCCTAATATTCTTTGAAAGCGAATACGATTTTGACGTTGTGCATTAAAACAATAATCAAGGAATACAGTATGATGAGGGCTGTTTTGTGTTAAATTGAATCGGCTGTATCTAAATTACCAGATGACTATTTTTCATTGTCGTGAGATGATTGCATTTTGAGTATCTGTTACGTAACTTGAATGGTGCTTGGAATTAAAATGCCTGCTGCCGATGGCTGTTGAGTAACTTCAGTGCAATGGTCATCCAGACAAACCAAAACCTTCTTGTAACGAAGGAGTGAAACGCGTTCTTTCTGAGGCTCAAAGTTTGCTGGGAAAATATCAAGTATTAAGGTATAAAAATAGTTTTTATGGGAATGCGTTCTCTAAAGAATTGTGTGGGGCTGGGGAGCCCAGTCGGTTAGGTATTAGCCTGGCGTGCGGAAGGTCCCAGGCTCTTGTCTGGGAATCGCCGAAATAACAGCCAATCAATAAGCGGCCCGTGCGGCCAAAAAAATGTCCGACGAATAATATCCCGTGTTGTGAGAGTGCACGTTAAATATCCTTCAAAGTCTCAACGCTGCGTGCGATGTCGACATTGACGTTTACGTTGCGTGCCTACTCAGGTGTCGGTTCGTCACTTGACTGTGATTTTAAAATACGACACCCGTCATCAATTGCCTCCGTGTAGCTCTAGTGCGACGACAATTCAAACTAATTTAAAGAAATGTGTAGTGTTTTTTCAGAATAAAAGCTGTCGGCCAGTGTTCCTGAAAAATGCCGAATACTTTAACCATTTAAGTCCCATTTAAAATTTGGCATCATCATTTTAGAATTTTTTTTTCTGATCATCTATAGCCATTTCTGATATCAAAAAGCACATCATTCGATTCTTAAACTTGTTTCTATTAGAACGCATTTCTTATTGTACCCAATATATGTCAGCCTTATTATCTTTTTTAAAATTATATGATCAGAAACATGATGATGCAGAATGACATCACTGGGACTGAAAGGTTTAAAAAGAAAATAGGTTTGTTTTGTTCTTTTTGGTTGTAATTTTAACGCAATAGCAGATTAACAAGCAAATTGTAAAGAACGTAATTTTACCCAACAAGATTGACAAACAACCCCAAGAAGATTGCACCCCCGTGACCACAATACTATAGAGTCATTATAAAGCGGCAGTCCGGGTTCGAACCACGGACCTTCAGATATGTAGTCCAACGCTTTCCCATCTGAGCTATTTCGTCACGCACTGAAATACGCAGGAAAAGAATAATATAATTGTTACTTTAAACAGCATATTTTACAGATAAAAAACTTAAATAAAGATACCAGTATTTTTTCTAAAAATAGATTTTTCGGCAAAATTAAGCTTTTTTTTTTAACGGTGTAGTAGAAAAACAGTGAGCTTATCTAGTGTTGCCATGCAAAATTTTGGGAGAATTTGAGTTACAATTTTGTCGCATTGACCCAATGAAATGACACAAAATAAGACGACATAAAATATTCTGTTTTTAGTGTTATACCCCGTTGCCTTAGTGCCTGGTGAGACCGTGTAAGAAATACATTTCAAAACAAACATGAATAAATGTGACCTCTAGATTTTCTTTTGTAGTTAAACGGTGTTTCCAAAGAATATAGAGAGATAATGGTTTCTTGGAAAAGTTTTAATTCATGGAAAATCGATTCTTTAGTTCGACATTTTATCCTTTTATTGGACTTTTTAAGTAACTATGATTTATTTCTCCTTTGCAATTTAATGGGGTTGGGGAGCCCGGTCGGTACGACGCTTGCCTCGCATGCGAAGGGTCCAATGTTTGGGCCAAAACATTGCCGAAATTACTGCTGATCTATACTACCACTGTAAGAAAGAAGACTGTATCGGCAGTTTTTGCGTTTTTGAGCTATTAGCGTCAATGCTCATTAAACTGAGTAGTCTATCTTATTCAGAGCTCGAAATAACTAAAAAAATATCCGTCTCAGAAGACGGCTGTCCAATTTTTTTTATCCTTCCGCCTTTTACCCGCCAACTCGTCAAACTCTATATAAATAGTATTTTAATAAAAATAAACATAATTTTCTATTTTTTATTAAAACACTTATATGAATTGTGCAATGAATTAGTAGTATACAAACACTAGTATTAGGTTAATGTACTATACAAACACTAGTATTACCTTAATGTACAACAAATACCAGTATTACGTTAATGTACAATGATAAAAAAAAATCTAGGTTACTAACAGTAACCTAGTAATTTTTTGTGTGAAATAATTTAAATGACAAAGGTCAAGTTATACGTAATATTAATTTATCTATTGGTACTGCGGTTTTTAAATGAATCAAATAATGTTTGTTTTAGCTGCCATTCTTCTGCCCTATTCGAAATAAAGCCTTTATGAAAGCTAGTGGTGTGTAATACTACAATACTGTCAATAACCATTTAATAAATCAATACGCACATTTGTTTGTTTTTTTTCACTTAGCAATATTTACATACTTAAAGAATTTTTTTTTATTTTTAGATTAGCTACCACCTTTTTTTTTATTCAATAACTGTTTTAATTTATTTTTCACTAATTGGTATTTGAGTTTTTGAACAGCTGAATTTATTAAAAAAAGATGCTATAGGCATTGAGTAAAGAAAGTGAGATTTTGCTTATGAGTTTAGTTACGGTCCATAGATTGCTCATGCTAGATGTGACTATTTCAGCTTACGTGCAAAGAGCAAGTGAGGAGCTAATTACAGATGTTCGGATAAATTATTTATGTCTTAGCTGACTCCTTTTTCAATTTTCTTGATAGATTTATAACTTAATAACCTCTTAAGACCCAATCAAAATTCTAATTCTTAATCTAAACATACTTTTCGTACAAATATATGCTGAAAAGTATGTTTTGCAAGGCAATCTATAAAAAATATATATTTAATAGTTACTGAGAGACATGCCTTAAGCGCTAAAAATACACATTCAGTGCTAGAAATGAAAACAATAGGTCATATCACTTATTTGTAGTTTTCTTTCATTTTAACATTGTTTTTAGTGCAAAATGCCTTAAAAAAAAACGTTACTATACTAAAAGAACGTTTTGAAAACTTAAAAAAATATATTCATTTTTTTTTCAAGAATCCTAATATCGTATTCGCCCTCATTCAAATTCATTTTTTGTAGAAATAAATGACTGATACCTGAAATCAAAGGCTGAAAACTGATATTTGAATCTTCTTTCGGGAACCAGAACAATTTCGATATTAATTAACATGTTAATTAGTTGTGGGGACGTTTTAAAAAATGTCCCAAATGGGATCGCCTGGTCGTAAGAGTTTATAGTTTTAAAGATAGTGAAATTACCTTATGGGGTAAATAATTACCTTCCAATGTGTGTATTGTTTTAGTGATTGGTAATTGTAGGATGTGCAGTGTTACACACCCCTAGTTTTATCCGTGGCCGTGCCTGCATGTGATGTTTCCGTGATACTGCGGTCAAGTCTCATGCAGTGGCTGCCATACTCATGGTCCATTGGAAATGAATCGTTTATTTAAGTTACGAGTGTGTAATGCTACAAAACTTTTAACTCTCACTCAATAAACTAATACACACATTTAAAGGTAATTATTATACCTTATAAGAGTTATTTTTGATGTCTTTAAAACCTAACTAGTTCTATAACAGCTACCACCATGAGCATGTGAGATTTTTCCGAAAACCATATAATGTCAGACTGGTTTTAGGAACTCGTGTACTAAATTTGAAGTACGTAGATATTTTAGTTCAACCCATAGAAAGGTGACAAGCAGTCGGACTAATATTCAAAAAGTACTTTTAGAAAATGTGTTGAAGGCATAATACTCCAGTTTGGCTTTTGACGTTCATCGCAATACCTTAATACACTATATTTCATTTTAAGAAATTGAAAGTAAAAAAAAAGTTTAAAAAAAAAGTAAAAAATAGTCTCAAAATATTCTTACCGAAATGCTGAACGATAGAAGCATAATTGCAAACTTTCCTAATGGTTTCCTTTTGTACATTTACATATTCATATGCAGTTGTATGAAAATCTTACAAAAAAGAATTTTAATAAAATATACACAAAATAGGGGTGGGGATTTGATTTTTTTTAAAAAATTACATACCACTTTTTTAATTATAGAAATGTTTATATGAAAATGGTTTTGATTGCTAATTTGGATATCGTGACTTAGGTTGAATCTTTAAATAAACGACATAAGTCGTTTATTAAACTTAACACCGCCGCCGTTTCATACGTCTAGTGGCCGCTGAACGTAACGCTGGAAGCGCTTTGACCTCTAGCGATTCGACCTTTGGTTGGCGAGTGAGATTGTAGCGCGGCGATTTTATTCATTGTTTAAAATCAACTAGATTATGGATGACGAAATTTTGATTGCTGCTTGTGGTTTACATTTAGAGAGCTTAGATAATTATCTAGAGGTAATTAGAAAAAAATATAAAAAACTTCGTCGAAGATGGTGGATGATGGTGATTTAACTGTTTATACCATCTTTAAGGGACATGACTGTTTGAAAAAACAGGACATGACTGTTTTTTAACGGGGCATGACTGGTATCTTTGCTGCCGGTCCCTGCCCATTACTAATATTTTACGGGGAATTTTTTTTGTTTAAAAGTGTATAGGAAAGTGCATTTTTTTCTGGATTGTTTTTTTGATGACTGTCCTTTTCCGTACTTATATTTAAAACTTTTAATGCCGGAGTATTACTGATTAAAATCAGGTCAAATAAAAAAGTGTTTTCAGTATTGTCTGCCAAAAATTTAGAAATTATATGTATTAAAATAACTGATTAAGCTATTAACTCCAACCAGGTTTCAGTATTTTAATACAAAATCTTGTTTAAAAATTAATTGTATTGATTACAGGTAAGATATAAATAAGAGTTTCAATACTTTTATTAACATAGAAAGCATTTTATCATCAACATATTTTATAGTGTCAAATTTTGAATTTCATTCATTTATGTGATTGAATTTTATTTTATAAAAATATTGAATGCGTCCTGCTTTAAATAAAAAAAAATAAGAAAAACTCAATACAATTCAATTCGATGTTTTACATACTTTTTCGAAGGATCACTTAAAAAAGAGATAACACGCCAATATGTTTGCTATTTTCCTTATGGCAGCCTTTCCTTTGATCTTGGCCAAAAAACCGACAAAAGTTGGGTTGGTGGCCTTGAGATCCAACTTCAGTGAGCTTTCGAATAAATACGTATAAAGCGGTTACCTTGAGATTCTCAAGGTAACCGCTAGAGCAAATTGCTAGACGTATGTAACGCCTATAACTACACGACTTTCGCTGAAATTATTGAACGACAGAAACGTAGTTGTGCAAATTCTTCCAATGGACATGCTTTTTCTACCTTCATATATTCATAAATTAGTCTTATTTCTAGGCCAACCATCATTTTCTTGTTTGTGTTGTTTAAAATTATGTGTATCCACTCTTGATGACGACAGTGAAACGAAATTAAAATAGTATTCCAACTTTGAATTTAATATAATTGATGGATACATATGAAAATGTTTGACCCAATGATAATATTAATAGTTGTGTAATTATTATATCATCATTTTTTATTCAACAAAGATATAAACGGTTCAATACCACTTTTTTTTAATTAAAGATATTTTAATATAAAAATAACTTTCTTTGGCCTGATATATTGACCATTTTTCTTTTCTTAAAATCAACGACATAGATCGTTTAAAAAACTAAGGTCATGTAACGCTATACGATTTTCAGTTACCGTTTAATAAATCAACACATCCAAATTTCAGTCAAAATCGACAATTTGATCTTGCTCGATTTTCTCTAACACATCATGACGTCCGGCCATATTTTGGGGACTCGTGTTCCAAATTCAAAGTCAACAAGTATCAGCAAAAATGAATTCATAAACTTTCAAATCTTAATTTTGAAATAGCTTTTTGAGCATTTAAGGCACAAAACACAAGCTACAACGCATTTAGTATTGAATTTAAAATTTTTAAAGAATTATAATAGTGGTTAATTCTTATTTTTTTCTTTTGTTAAAAATCTAAATAGGCCCTAATTTTCTTTAAACAAAAATAATAATCTAACAAAAATATCAATAAAATATACATAGAAAATTATTAAGAAATGTCAATTTGTTTTATATTTGACACCACTTTTTCTTAATTGCAAGTGCTTTATATATAATTATGTTTTGCATAGATCATTTAAGAACTGGATCTGTATTTAAAATAAAACGACTTAGTTCGTTATAAAATAAATATTAAGGGTTCGCCTTGCAGCTGGTGTTACCGAAGCGATGACCTAAATTATGATTTATACGATTTGTGTGTGTGTGCATACAAGTAAAATTAGAGTTCTTTGAAAAAGACTCAACTGTCAAATGAAATTCACATTTAGACTATTATTTTTTAAAAAAGCTTATAAAACTATTTTTCCGACACAGTAACTTCTATTTTGCTTGAAACCCTAATTTTTTTTGGTATTTTAGTGGGAAAGGTTTCAAAAGTCTAACATGTCGCAACCAGCGGTACTTGTTTTGAGGAGATATTTTATACGCAAGTATAGATTTAGGGCGTGAGTTGAAAGCTATGATTCTTGCCGTTGCGGATTACGACGTCCGTCGCCAATAGGCCTCGTGCAGCTCTGGTGCGACAATAATTCAAAGCTACCAACCTTGCAGTTTCGGAGCTCCTGCATCTCCCTCGCACATACTGAGTGCCACATAGGGGAAGCTGATGGGACAAGCTGGCATGCGATTAATTGCAGTGCCTTGATCTTATGGACCTGTTCTAGGGATACCTGGGCCAAGGGGATAAGAATAAGATATTTTACGTTTTATTTAACAAATAATTAATCTATAGACTGAAAGCAACATTTTAAAATGTCTTAATCAATATTCTGCATCATTTTTTTTCATAAAAATTTACTCGAAATACGAAACAAAAAGTAATATGTCAGATCGGTAACATCAACTTCCGAGACGAAAACCGGCTAAGAACGTCATTTCCGGAGGAGAAATATGTCATCGAATAGTTCCAGTGGACTGTTTACAAAGTTTCATTCTGCAATTTCAAAAAATTCCCATGGAAAAACAAATAAGAATATTTACTCCAAGAGAATATTAGCTAAACGATATAGAATATAACACGATTCCATATATATAGCGGTTACTTAGAATTGTGACCGCTCGATCTTATGGACCTGGTCTAGGATGCATGGGCCAGGGGGATAAGATCGTATACGTTTTATATCGTCATAACAAATAAATTCTCGGACTGAAAGCAACTTTTTTCAATGTCGTAATCTATATTATGCATCATTTTTTTAATAAAAATTTTCCCGAAATACGCAACAAGAAGTAAAATATGCGTTCCTCAAGTTTGTACGTCAGATCGGTAGCGTCAACTTCCGAGACGAGTACAGGCTAAGAACGTCATTTCCGGAGGAGAAATATGTTCTTGATTAGTTCCAGTGGACTGTTTACGAAGTTTCATTCTGCAACTTCGAACACTTCCAATAGAAAAGCAAATAAGAATATTAATTTTTTGAGCATTGTTGAATAGCTCAGATGGGTAACGCATAACCACAAATAATAAAATATAATGCATTTTTTATGTCTAATGATAGTTTTCGTGTACATAAAGTATCCAACGTGATTTCCAGTATTGTAAAGCCAAAAATTCATAAACGAAAAACACTTTTCTTATGAATTAGTCAAATTGGTACATTTCAGAAAAAAAATCTACTTTCCCCGTTCAAGTCGTCCATTGGCGCCCATACCTGCTTACGACGTTTCTGTACTGCGGTAACCAAACCTAAAGAACTGCTCCCCCATATTGAAGAGATTAGCCATATTTCTATACCTATAGTATTAATTTTTTTCTTGAAATTAGTTTATGCTTTAAACAATTCTTCCGTTACCACTTTTTTTAAATCGCAAATTTATTTAAGATATTTTTTCTCCATTTTTATACCTTTTCTTCTAGGCACTCTATAGTCCAGTGAATAAAGGAGTTTTACCATACAAAAGGTCCGGTATCGCTGATTTTTTTATATGTTGTGTGAGACCCCTAGGTAGTAATAAATGTGAGTTTTCGTCATCCTCGTTCTATTGCTTTTTCCGCCATCTTGAAAAAACGTTCGAAATTTCGCCCATTTTCCAGTTTTTGGCCCACAACTTTTTTCCTGAGCATTTTTAAATCAAACTTTTCGACACAAAGTTGTAGAAAATAAAACGTTCTTCAAAATCAGTAGCAAAAGTGTTTTTCTACGACAAACAGTTAAAGAGCTATGAAACAGCAAAAAGGGTGTAAAATCGAGTGTTTCGAAAAAATCTTACGTTCCAACGACTTTCTGTCACCGTAACTCACACAAGACTTCATTTTAGCAATAAAGTAGTATTTTACAAATTGTAGGAAATTTAATTTCCTATAAAATACACATATCAAAAATAAGTTTCGCTTAGATTCCATTAAGAAGGGTGAAATGTACAGAAACACAAAAAAGGTCATATTTTCACCCGACAATACAATGTTTTATTTTTTAACCTACAGCTCTTTCCCAGTGTGTTTTTTAGTGTTTTTGTGAATACAAAACTTGTTTAAAGTAATTTTTTCTATAAAATGGTTCTGTTTTGTGTTCCATACGATAAAATGTGACGGAGCTACGTTGTTCGAAAAATGGCGTAAAATCTTGAATTTCGCCAAAAGAGTTTTTCACCACTTAAAATCCCAAGAATTAAAAAAGAAATCATTGTTTTAGGGGATCCTAATTATTATGAAACTTGTTAGGTTCAATACCAAAGAATTTAGGTACATTTTTGGAAAAACATAAGCAGAAGCCATTTCATGTTTTGCTAAAGACACGGAGTTGTCGAATGGATAGCTGTATACTTTCATTTAGATTTACCATAGCAACCATAACAATAACTATGGTAACGAAAATCCTTTTTCGAGAAAATAGTGATCAGGAATGGAATTTGTCAAGATTATTTCCATAGAAGGATAAAGTAAATTTGATTGCCTAGAGACAACCGAACTCAAATATGTTGAGTTTTGTATATGGTTTGTCAAAAATATATAACTTTTCAAGTTTTTGACTGCTAATATATCGAGTTCATGAAAAGGTTGGATACTTTTTTTGTCTTAAATTGTGTGAATGCTAGAAATCGTTGTCATCTATTTTCGTTATATACTTCTAGTTACATTCCAAATTTTACGGAGTAAACTTTTCAAGCTAGTAAATGCCGAGTACTAAGAGCGCTGAACGATTAAGGAGGTGCAAGATGAATATCTCAGCTGATGTGATATTTGACCGAACAACTGTAAATACAACCCCACAGGAGAAGTTTTTATCCAATAAACAAAACAAAAGACGGTTCGTAACTCAACTTAGAGACGAACTGGAGGCTTCAGACATTATTATAAAACAAGCAGACGAAGATGCCGACGTTCTAATCATCAAGACTGCCAAGTCAATAGCATCCAAATATGAGGCTGTTTTGATTGTGGGTGAAGATATTGCTCTACTGGTGGTACTAACTGGTGCTCCTCCTGTTGTCAAAAATGTCTTCTTTAAAAAACCAGGGAAAAGTAATTCACCCGACATTGTCTACTCTTCCTCGTCACTTCTGCATGGTTCGACTACATATCTTCTACTGCTTCATGCCATTAGCGGATGTGACACGGTTTCCAACATTTTTGGATATGGAAAAGGCAAATTCTGCAATCTTTTCCAAAGGAATCCATATTTGTTAGAAGTGGCAGATGTTTTCAATAACCCTGATGCTACTGCGGCAGAAATTTCAAAGGCAGGAGAACAAATTTTAGTTTCCTTATATGGTGGACAGGGCCGGATTTAGATTTTATGCGCCCCTAGGCCCGTGGTTTTTTATGTCGCCCCCTCTTCACACCATCGTAAAGGAGGGAGAAATTTGACATCAGAAAGGTCTAGCAATGAGGAAACTGAATGTACCAAAACCCAGGGACAATGTTAGGAGACGAGAAATAAACATTTTATAAATATTATTAAAAGCCCAAATTTTATGGAAGGAATTTGTTAAGATACATTATTAGTCCAATTTCAAATCCAAATGAATGTAGTTTTTTTAGCTCAAAAATGTGTTAGTTTGAGTCCTAAACTAAAAATTTGACATTCGGGACCTACGACGGTAAGGAATTTTCTGCATTGTTTTGTGATCTAAAATTTTTGGAGTGTCTGCTTTAAAATTCCGTTTTGCAATTACATAAAGACCAGTCTTTTACTATAATAAGAAAAAATGAAAAATAATTTTCTGACAAAAAAAATGAGGAATAATTTTGCGCCCCTCATCATGGTGCGCCCCTAGGCCCGGGCCTATTCGTAAATCCGGCCCTGATGGTGGAGAAAAAGATCAGTCTCTCACAACTCTTCGCTTTTCAAAATTTCTTTCCAGCACCACAAAGCTCAATTTAGCTAAGCTACCATCAACCTCCGACGCAACGCAATTTCATTCATCGAGGACTTACCATCAAGTCATGGCCTGGAGAGGAATTAAAAAAAATCTGTTCAATTACATATGGATGAAAGGGAGTAGAGGTTTAATGCCTATTATGACGAAAAAGGGCCTGCGGTTTATTGAAAACAATTAAATGTAAATGCATCAAAAGTTGTTTGGCTGCATGCAGTTGCAGAAAATCTGGATTGCATTGCTCTTACCTTTGTAAGCACTGCTGTGGGCAGTCCTGCGACAATATCATCGTCGACGAAGATGACAATGATCTAGACACAATTTCAATCTATGAAGATGAATCAGCAGAAGGTCTTCTTTATATGCCACCCAAACGAGTCCGATTGATAACGTAATTGATTCACTTGACAGCTATATACTTGTCAAATTTTATTTGTACCATTTTAATTCTCCATATAGCTAGTTCTGATATAAACTGTTAGGCATGATAAATGCCGCTCAGAATACTGTTTTTTTTTTTTTTGTATGTGTATTACTTTAAGCATAAATTGTTTATTAAAATAACTCATTAAAAAATTGATAATTTTCTATAACATATTACCTATATTTTTTCCATAGTTCTATTGGTACGATGTTCCTTAAACGAAAAGGACATATAATAGCTTTTATTTTTTATTAAAATTCTTTGTTGAAAGGAAAATTTTACTTCTGTCTCATGTAACTTGAAATATTTTAAAAAATCAAGTCCATTTATTCAAATGAAAAATGCGCATCTTCGATTTTTTTATGTATCTAAATTCTTTGGTATTGAGCCTAAAATTACTTTTAAGGCCTTACAAATATAATAAATGATGATATCTACAAGTTTCATAATAATTAGGATCCCCTAAAACAATGATTTCTTTTTTAATTCTTGGGATTTTAAGTGGTGAAAAACTCTTTTGGCGAAATTCAAGATTTTACGCCATTTTTCGAACAACGTAGCTCCGTCACATTTTATCGTATGGAACACAAAACAGAACCATTTTATAGAAAAAATTACTTTAAACAAGTTTTGTATTCAAAAAAGCACTAAAAAACACACTGGGAAAGAGCTGTAGGTTAAAAAATAAAACATTGTATTGTCGGGTGAAAATATGACCTTTTTTGTGTTTCTGTACATTTCACCCTTCTTAATGGAATCTAAGCGAAACTTATTTTTGATATGTGTATTTTATAGGAAATTAAATTTCCTACAATTTGTAAAATACTACTTTATTGCTAAAATGAAGTCTTGTGTGAGTTATGGTGACAGAAAGTCGTTGGAACGTAAGATTTTTTCGAAACACTCGATTTTACACCCTTTTTGCTGTTTCATAGCTCTTTAGCTGTTTGTCGTAGAAAAACACTTTTGCTACTGATTTTGAAGAACATTTTATTTTCTACAACTTTGTGTCGAAAAGTTTTATTTAAAAATGCTTAGGAAAAAAGTTGTGGGCCAAAAACTGGAAAATGGGCGAAATTTCGAACGTTTTTTCAAGATGGCGGAAAAAGCAATAGAACGAGGATGACGAAAACTCACATTTATTACTACCTAGGGGTCTCACACAACATATAAAAAAATCAGTGATACCGGACCTTTTGTATGGTAAACCCCCTTTTTGAGTCTCTATTCACTGGACTACTAAACATTTACATAAACGATGCCGTAGGCATTGGATATAAGAAAAGTTAGAATTTACTTCCGAATGGAGCAACAGCATATAGAGGGCTGGGGCTTGATATATCACCATTTGAGTATCGGTCATCATTGATCGTATATCACCATTCATTGTCGTATATCACCATTTGATCGTATATCACCATTGAGTATCGGTCGTATATATCATTGATCGTATACCACCGTTTGATACCATTTGATATCGTATATCACCATTTGATTTGATCGTATATATCATTGATCGTATATCACCATTTGAGTATCGGTCGGGTTCAAGGACGGAGTCCCTCCGTGTATACCTAGAATAAGAGTCGAGTTAAAGCACTTCAATATTGTATAACTTTATTTTCAGTTACATAAAATGAAATACAATAAAGAAAATAAGACAATAAAGAAAATAAGTAATGAAAGTATTGCGATGGATCGGATATCCGAAAGGGAAATTTTCTTTTTTACACTCCTTCTGGAGTGTCCGGATTCTGAAAAAGTCGTATTTTAACATTGGTCCGTTAATATGCAGCCATTCTGCAGCTCGATTTAAACGAGCTACGGACTTATAATTTGGCACACGAGTTCCTTATACGAAACGGACGTCATAAAAAGGTTTTTGAGAAACTCGCACATGCCAAAGGGTCACTGCCATAGCACATTTGAGGTTTTAGAGATAGTGGAATTACCTTCTGGAGAGTAGGTATTTGCCGTTAACCCTTTCAGTCCCAAAAATTTACTACACTACAGAAACATCTGATATTCACAAAATAAACTTATTTTAGGTCAAATATACGAATTCCATAAGAAAAAAAATCCATTAAAATGTTTATATGGTTTTTGAAACAATGCCAAAATTCTTAAACTGTGGAAAACAACAAAATAAAAATATATATATTACCTAAAAACACTTCAAGTTATATATTTTAAGGTATCTGACCATATTATTAAAACAATTTAGTAATTATTTTAACCGAAATAGTTTAAATTGTGTTATAAATATGTGGAACTGAAGTGAACTTATCAAAAAACAGGAGAAACGCTTGTTGACTATTTTCTAAATAAAAAAAATAGTAGTTCTGACTTCTATTGGGATTAAAGTAAAATTTTGGTGATAGAACAAAGTGGGAAGAAACGAATGATGTGTGTTTGGATGTGATAGCGGGACATAAACATTTTGAAAAAAATATTGAAAGTGATGATGCCAAATGGCATCACTGGGACTGAAAGGGTTAAAATGGATATTGTATTATTGAGTGAAAATTAAAAGTCGTGTAGACCTCTAGTTTTATCAGTGTTTGTGCCTGCATCGGATGTTTCCGTGTTACTGCGGTCAAGTCTCATGCTATGTTTGCCATGCTTCTACCCTGGAAATGAATAGCTTATTTTAAGCTAGGGCTGTGTGACACTCCAAAACTCTCAATTACCACTCAAATCAATACCCACATGTAAAGGTAATTGTGCACCTCATAAGGTTCTTTTAATAACTTAAAAATCTGAAGTTCTAGGGCAGGTAACCTTTGCGCTTACGTAATTTTCTCGCACAGCTTAGTAGGACGTCAGACAGGTTCTAGGAACTCGCTTACCAAATTTGATTTCCTCTTTTAGTTCGACCCGTAGTGTGGGGGCAGGCAGATAGACTAATATTCAAAAACTCTTTTAGAACCGGCACTCTAAAAAACGTGGAAAACATACAAAATCTCTATTTCAGATATTCGACCCCATGGAAATACCGAAATTACTTTATAATTCATACAAGGAAAATTAAATGTAAAACAGGCTTGTAATAGAATCTGTCGCTTAACTCGCTTCTATACTAAATTCGTGTTTACCAGGAGAAACGCAAGACACAGCATTAATTCTATATTAAACATTAACACGCAAGATTTTGCAGTTTTGTTTAAGAGGTAGAAGTAATTCGACTTTTTATTTGTCTAAGAATTTCAATGTCCTCTTATTTCTGTGCAATTAATTTTTTGACGTATCACACTTGTATGCAGCATTTGTATTTTGGGCTATGAAAGTGGGTGACGAACGGACAAACTGAACGATTATCCCTTAATCTTTATAAGTTATAATCGTAGTATGGAAGAACTAAAAAAAGAATGTGCTTTTAAAAAATAACGATAAACATTTCAAAAGTATTCTGTCCTTACTAAAGAAACTATTTGCGAATAAAATCAACACCTCCATTTCCGAATACAAACGTTGAATTTATCCTTTTGTAATTCGTTTTTGGGTACTTTAATTTTTATTTTTTGTGCATAAAATTGTTTAGGATATTATTTTCCAGCTTGAAAGGTATGTCATCATCTATTTTTCGTTTGGGCTATCCATACATCCATTCGTCTAAAACATACATTTATTTGTTTGAAAACATCGCTTAAAGAATAAAAAAAAATCATTATTTTTTTCAAGATTTTCTTTATTTCTTTTTTTTTTAGATTTGTTACCACTTTTTTTCGAAATAATAATTTGTAATATATTTTTCTCTAGATATTTTAAATTATGTCCACCACGGGGATTTCAAGATTTAACAAAACGATGCTCTGGGCATTGTGTTAAGAAAGAGTAGGATTTAACTTTCGAGTGTAGCTACAGTCCGTAGAGTGCTTAGACTATATGTGACTATTTCAGTTTGTGGGAAAAGGAGCAGTCAGGCGCTAATTACAGATATTCTGATAAATTAACTATGCTTTTCTGAAGCCTCTTTTTAGTTTAGTAAGAGTAGATTTGATGCAAAGTGAAATTGTCATATTTTTACTTTCAATTACCCATTGTATAATATAAGGAAATGAAAGTTTCAATGGTGTCGAAAATCTGAAATAGGATATTTTGCGTCTTCTATGGTTTTGAAGAGTGCCAATTCCGAAAAAGTGGTCGTTGAAAATTGGTCCATCAGAATACAACCACTCTACAGCTCGAATTGAAAGAGCTACGGACTTTAAATTTGGTACACGAGTTCTTAGTGCCTGTCGGAATGTCATAAAGTGATTTTCTCAAAAATCGTGCTCACGCATGGTAGCTGCCATAGGACATTTTTGGTTTTAAAGTTATTGAAATTGTAGGGGGCTTATAATTACCTTATTGATGGATGCATTGATTTATTGAATGGTAATTGAAAGTAGTGTAGTGTTACACACCAATAGTTTTAGAAGTGGTCATACCTGCATTGGATGTTTCCGTGATACTGCGGATGAAGTATCATGCTATGGCTGCCATGCTTCTGCCCTATTCGAATCTAATTACTTACTTAAGGACAAAACATAGTTTGATCTTTCATGTCATTTTTGAACTACTGAATGTATAAGTGTATAAGTATAATTTTTTTTATGTAATTCTACAAGATTTATTTATTATAAAACAAGTTTTAAAATTTATGAAACTTCAGCCAAAACTAAAATAAATGATATTAAACATGAAACTATTTGAACACTTTGTGATTAGGCTTGCGCGGCAAATTGTGAGGTCAAAATTGAAAAAATGACCGAGAAAATGACTTTATATTGTACAAATATGTACAAACTAGGACTTATACCTAAATTCTCAGCTCAATTTTAATTAGAAATTATTTTTTAAAAAAATTAAAATCAAAATTTTTAAATTTTTATTAATTTTTTCAGAAAAAAGTTCTTAAAATAATTTCTAATTAAAATTGAGCTGAGAATTTAGGTATAAGTCCTAGTTTGTACATATTTGTACAATATAAAGTCATTTTCTTGGTCATTTTTTCAATTTTGACCTCACAATTTGCCGCGCAAGCCTAATCACAATGTGTTCAAATAGCTTCATGTTTAATATCATTTTTTTTTTTTTTACTAAAGTTTCATAAATTTTAAACTTGTTTTATATTAAGTAAATCCTGTAGAATTACATATAAAAAAATTATACTCATTTATTGAGTAGTTAAAAAATGACATGAAAGATCAAACTATGCTTTGTAGTATCTTCTTTGCACATTTTTAAGACTCCTGTGACCCCTTAACAAACAGTTAGCTTGACAAGCTTTTTTACGTACGCTTAACTTTTGGGACTTGGCGTTTCCATTTGGGGACATTTTTTAAACCTCCCCACAAACAGCACGTCGCACAGTGGGGCAAAAGTCGCAAAACGTGGCCAAAAGTCAAAAAATAAAACTTTGAATAAACATTTGATATTTGGTGCACCTGCAGACGATATTTCAACAGATTGAAAACCGCTAATATTTTCTTTGCTCGATTATTGTTTTAACCGTGCAACGCGCTCAAAGTAGAAAAACAAAGGAGGCTCATTTCAAATGCGATTTTGACTATGAACAGTCAAGTAAAATTTTGCGCGTTCTGAATTTTTTAAAAATAAAGATTAAAAATGCAAAACACACCTGAAGGTATGTTATTTTTAGTTATTATGAGAATTTATCCTATTTGTTATATTTTCATTTGAAATTAAATTCATTATTTCCATGTCATAATTCAATAGTTTAACTGTACATGTTTGGGTTAAATAAAAAAAATCCCCCCATTTCCCCCCTCTAAAATATGTTTTATGATAAAGTTTAGAATGTATATAAGTTGTTTCAAGTGAAATCTCGTGCGCTAAAGTGCGTTTTTTAAAGTAAAGTTAATTTGTAGTGAGCTCGCTCTCAAACAATTCAGTGTGGCGCACGTTAACTCGAAGCACAGTGCGACGCCCTATGGACAAAACTCGAAAGTGACTTCTTATTTGAGAAGTTAAGTGAATTTATCATTATTCTAGGAAAGTCATAGATTTGTAAAATTGTAGTTTTAAGTCCAAAATAAATATACTTAAAGCGTTAAAGTAAGGTTTTATGGAGTGTTAAGAAAATTAGTGTTACAAAATTAATATATTTTGGACATTTTTAAGAATCTTTTAATATTTTTATTGGTTGAAATATATACATTAAAATTTGAACTTTAAGATTAAATAACTAAAAAAGAAACATGTATACACTGATTCATTTCATCCGCAAAATAAACCCATCACTACAAATGGTTTGCTTTGATTTTGAAAAAGGACAGGTGGTTTTTCCAGATTCACCGCACCACCTAAAACAACAAAGAGTTGTTATCATTTCGAATGAAGTTGCCAGACGATTCTTCGAACACTACAGTGTTTCTGCTGGAATTACTGGAATCGATGAAGTACTAATTAAACGGTTTGGAATTATTATGCAAACACTGGCAAGTGGCTTTAGTATCAATAAAGATAAATTCGGTAAATTTTGTAACTGCTGAACGCTATGTTAACTTGTATCCATGGTATCCAATGCCAGTAACTGTCCACAAGATTCTCATCCATGGATCAGAAGTAATTTCGAATTTTTTAATACTCATAGGACAGTTGAGTGAAGAGGCACAAGAAGCCCGTAACTAAGAATTTAAAATATGCAGAAGAAGTTTTACGCGCAAGTGCTCAAGAGCAAAAAAGAACGAAGACATATTTAATTATTTGCTAATTTCATCTGACCCTTTCATTTCGAACTATAGAGAAAAAGAGCCTAAAAGAAAACTCAGACATTTTTCGAAAGATACTTTGGAAATGTTAGAAGGTCCAGTAATAAAATCTGCAAGCACCTCTTCTGATGATGACTCCGAATGTGAAAGTGATTGAAAGTAAGCAAATTCTAAAATATTGTTAAAGTTATAAGGAGTTATTAAAAAACAGTTATGTACTCAAGAAGAGTTTAAAAACTTCATATTTCTTTTAAATAGGTATAAATTAATGAATATACATTTATTTAATCCTAATTAGTTTTTAAAAACTTTTTTTAAATAAAATGTCGTAATTTATGCAAAACCATGTAAGCAGAATTTTTATTAATGAATATATATTTTATTTACTTTGACTCAATTTTGTTCTTAAAATACTTCATAAAACATAATCTAATAGTTTATAGTTCGTTTAAAATCCGTTAAATACTTTTGGCCATCTTTTGCGAGTTTTGCCCCACTGTGCGTCGTGCCGATCTGGCGGCCTAGTGGTTAAGACATTGGCCTTTGGAGCTGCTGGGTCCGGGCTCGAATACCGTTGAGGCATGGATGTTTGTGTCTGTCGAGTATATGCCGAGTACATGCTCGTTAAATCTGTTGGGTCAAAAAGTCCTGTTAGTGGTCATTGCTCAGTTTCCCATGGGTACAGGTCCCTGGAGAAAATTTCCCTCCCCTTCAGGGACATGTCTAAATTGTGGAGGTGGCGACAGATGGCAGCATCTGTCATTATTTGTATATGTGTGTGTCTTGTGTTGTCCTACTTGACGATGGTTTATAAGCTGGTCCTTGCGACCAAGCACACAAGCCTGAAAATATATGTCCAACAGCGCGTCGTTAATTTGTTCCAAAATTATCCTGGCCCGAGAGTAGATCCCAAATATCTGTTTTCAGCCTTTGATTACAGGTATCAGTCATTAATTTTAATAAACAAAGGTGAACGAGGGTCAGATATTAGAGTTCTTTAACAGATTATTTAAAAAAAAATTTAAAACTTTAAAAAAAATTCTTATAGTTTGTTTTTTCTATTAGTTTGTTTTTAATGCAAAATGCCTCTAAAATTATGTTAAAATAATCTTAACTACAAATAAGCGATACGGCCTTTTTTGTTGCATTTTTAGCACAACAAATGTGTATTTTTCAGAGTTTAAGGAGTGTCCCTAAGTAAATATAAAACACATTTAAAAAAAAAATTCTTATAAAAACTATACTTTTTAGCATATTAGTAAGAAAAGTATGTTTAGAATAAGAATATAAGTGTAGGATTTTGCCTGTGTCTTAAGAAGTTTACACTAACACACTGACGACAGTTAGATAGTAAATTTGCATCCGTATTCAAGCTTTAATAATTTATAAAAATCTTAAATCTAACGTTTTTATCTGGAAATGAGAGAATTAATGGTGTTTACAAAGTCTTCGCAACTGCGTTAAAGAGATCAGTGGCTTCACGGGACAAACCTATTTTTGCATTGGCGCCATTTCTATCTTATTCCTACTTCCATGCCAGGCCACTTGTGTTTGTCTCACCCTGTACAATCCCAATTCTTTATTATAACCGGTTCTTTGTCGATACCAGACGCAGCCACTTATACCTCCACTCCCGTGTCGTCCCACTTGCGACAGTCCCAGATGCGACGAAAAGAAATCCCTTTTGGGTGGAAAACTTTACAACCCTAAACTTCGTTTTCCCCATGTTGCAACTCGATTTAGCTACAGCTTGGCTTCTTTATCCCACTAGTTTAGTTGGGGAGAAAAAGAGGTAGAAGGAAAAATATTTTGTACACCAACCCCCTCGTTGCAATACGATAAGAAATTCCAGATAACAGACGGGGCGGGACAGGGGATGTCTAGAGTTGGTTTGGCCAAAACTATCCCGAGGCTGCATGAACAAGTGCATACCATATGTGCTCTTTTTAGATTTCGTCCACTTTTCTAAAGATAATTGTATCATGCAAATAAAAAAATATATATAAACATTTAATTTTTAAGTACATTTTATTCATATAAGTAGGAAAAAATGCAGTTAGTTAGTAATAGTAGTTAATTAGTAGTTAAGTAACAATTAATGTTAATAAATTGCTTTTGTTTGAAAATTTAGTGAATACTTAAATAACAGATATTTATGCAACTAGTGCGAAAAGTAATGCTTTTTAAAACTAGTGGATTTTATTTCACGAGCGAGTGAAATAAAGACAAGTGTTTTAAAAAGTTTACTTTTCGCACGTGTTTCAAACACTTAATTGCGTGAAAAAAATCACATCTCATTGGTTCAAAAATAATTCACGTGCTAATTAGACTGAAATGAGTTTGGAGCTTCCAGGAGAGATGTCAAAGAAAACAACTAATGAACTCGCAGTTCGGAGCGCGTGATGCTATAAAAACCAATAAGCGTGTTTCAACATTTTGTCAAAGAAAGCAACCAATGAACTCGCAGTTCGAAGGGCGTGACTAAAGAAATATTCCCATCGCGAGAAAAAAATTTCATTGATTCAAAAATAATTCACGCTCATAATATTTCTAAATAAAGCAGATCGATAAATCTTTGGATGTTATGAGTATTATCAAATCGAAATTTTACTTGAAATGTTGGCATCTAATGAAAAGAGTGACACAAAGTACTTTTTTTCACTGCTTTTGGGTGAAAAAAGTACTTTGTGTCACTGTTTCAAAAAGTTTGACTTTTTGCACGCGTTTGATATTGAAATTATAATGTAAAAGTCGGCTTTTTTTCACGCAATTATAAAAAATATATTTATGCAACAAGTGCTTAAAGTTATTACCAAATTAATTAAGATCTTTACCATTCGGATTATGCGAGAAGCACTTTTCCTGCTCTGACCAAATAATTTTCTCCTAAATATATATTTTATTTTGCTTAACTCATCAGAATCTATAAGTTAAGGTATTTTTTTATAATAACGTAAAAAACTCGTTTTTTTAATTCAATTATAGTCCTTTAAAGTAACTCGTTTCAATTGCCGGTTCGTAAAAACTTACTTGTTGCGATTATTTATTAAAATAAGAAGGATTTTGCACGAAATGAAATGTATGTATTAATAGAATTCATGTTACAACTAGCGTATTGTTTTGAGAACAGAAATTACTACATTTATCGGGGAAGTTTTCAATGCCAATATATTTAGTAAAGAAAAATAAACAATAAAACTTTGTTAGCAATTTAACTATTTTTTTGCACTGGATTATAAATACTTGGCACGTGCTTAAATTACTTTTTTTTTAAAGTCGAATATAGTAATTTCACTTCAGTAACATTACGCACTAGTTACATAAATAACTATATAATAATCTTGAGCTGAAAATTACACTTATTCAAATCCCTTATAGTGTGTAGTCATGCTTAAAAGAAACAAGTGTGAAATATTCTTCATTAAGCACAAGTGCGCAAAGTGGCAATTTTTGCACTGTTTCATTCTACACTGCATCCACATTTTAAACCCGATAATAGAAAAATTTATTATAAAAACGAGATAAATAACTCTTTTAAAATTGGAAAACTACTAAGTTCTTAAAAAACTTGCATGAAATGCTAAAAAATATTTTTCGCAAGTTATAATAACGATGTATCCAAACCTCAGGTATAAATTAAACTTTATAAAACTTCAGAAAATTATTTACCTTGCTGTCACGTATGCATAATTTTATTCTTTTTTTTTTCTCTAGTTTTGCTTCATTTACTTGTTGAATAAACCTATTTTCTCTGACGTGTTTATGAAAAGCACTTTTTGGAACACATGGTTAATTAAACTTTTTTTTAAAAAAGTTAGCTTAGCTTGAATTATCGTCGCACTAGAGATAGACAAGGACTATTGGCAGTTTTGCGCATCGCAATTTATTACCACAGTCAATTGAAGAGCCGACACCTGAGTAGACACCCAAAGCAGCAGTTAAGGACGACATAGAACGCAGGTTGATCTTTGGAGCATATTTAACGTACACTTCCTCTACACGGAGTAGTATTCATTGGACAGTTTTTGCTGCACGAGTCGTTTATAGGTCAGCAATTACTTACTCACCAGCCCACTTTAACTTTCAAAATAATAATAATAATAATAATAATTGGGAACATGTGTTTCGTTGGAGGATTTTACTTCTATGAAACAGTGCTTTCATTGAAAAAAAATGCACTTTACGTTGTAAGCAAATTAAAAATAATAATTATTTAATCTTCACTTGAGGCACAATTATTAAATTACTTATGGGTTGAAAATGTTGTTTTTTATCTTCGAAAAGCGAATTTTATAATAAATTGCTCTCTAATAAGAAAAACTATATATCAGTAAACCGGTTACATACAGAAAATAATTATATATTGCGAATTTCTGTAAGGGTTTTACATTGCAGCAGTGTTTTAATATCTAGCAGTCTCTGTGCTAGCATTTCTGTAAACTATTTGCTTTTCAAAAACGGAAACACTGTTGCAAATATACATTGGCCCCTTTTAAAATTCACGATTCAGTTATGGGATGATTTGAATGCAAAATTTATAATACAAGTAAGTAACCAATTCATCAAAAGACACTTGAATAATTCGAGCATCCCATGAAAACAAAATTCTTTTATTTATTTTAAACAAAGAAACACAAGGAAATTTCTCGGCAGTAAAAACGTGTTTGCAAGTTTCTTTTTTTCCTTAAGATTTTACTTTTGGTAATGATTTATTTAGTAATTAAATATATAACAAACTACTGAGTTCAGCTTTAGCCTCCACTGATATTAGCAAAAATAACATGTTTAAAAGATATTTATTTTAAAAAAATCCTTTTTTTGGGGATAAAATACTGAAATACGTAATGTTAAAACTTTACTTTATAACCATTTAAAGAAAAAAAGTGCTTATTTAAAGTGTTTTTGCTTAAATCATGGGTAGTATGTAAGTCAGTATAATCTGACTAATATAATGTTCGAAGATTATTATAAAAGCTGTTTCCTCAGAATACTATGTCAATAATTTTGCTACCTAAAGCCAGGTCACCTTTCTTTGATAAAAGTCAATTCTTTTTGTTAAGATTTATTCCACTTTCTTTTAGTTAAAAATCTGACTAGCTAAAAATTTAGATATTTATCAATAGAAATCTTCTGAAAACTTTGGGGGAATTGATTGAAAGTTCCTACACAATTAAGTTTTCGTTTTATATGCGATAGTATTTGCATTATATATATATATATATGTATCAGATTAAATATATACCTTTTTGTAAACAATTCAAACATATAATTTTTCTTCTACAGATGTATGTTTCTTATAATAATTCACTACCAATTTTAGGATTTGGAATATACTTAAAGCAGAGAACGAATTTTCTTAATGAAAAATGCAGAAACCCTATCACACTTACCCCACTTGACCCTACTTGTTTAAAAAACGTGATTTATTTTTCTTAAATTATTATTAGGAATCTAAATAAAAAATAACGTCTCTCATGTAAGATGCGTCACATAAGATTACTTGAAACTAATTTCGCAAAAACATTGAATTTATTATAAAAAGGGCAAGTATGTGGACTGGATATTTTTAAAAATAATTTATGTACGTCCTAAACTTCATTATAGAACATGTAAGGGTAGGGGATTCAATAATGCTCATAATATCTTTAAAAATATGATGCATACAAATAATATATTTAAAAAACATACTTCTATATTCCATCAAATTAACTATTATTGCTGTTTTTTTTATAAAGATTTTACACTGTTAATGTTCCTTATTACTGAAATAGATATTTTCGCATTCCAAATAATTATCGTCAGGTCCCCAACAAGGCGTTGTAATATTAAAAACATTCTATCGGAAAACAGTATATTACGGTTTGAAATGAGTTAAATTATCGTTTGAATGTGGACTAAATATAAAATGGAAATTCAAAGTTTCATTTTTTGTTTTTGGAAACGATTGAGACCTTTGCCCCACTGTGCATCGTAAGATAAAATTTATGTTTTTAACAATACTCATTCATAAATAAAGTGCAGTCATCTATTTGATTTGCATTTTATTTCAGTAACATAAAAGTGTTACAGCTATACCAACCAAGTTACTATCCCGTCAAAAGCAGGATGTTTGACCACTCAATTAACCCCAGTCCCTCCCTCCAAACGCCACACGCACTTTATAACGAAAAAGGCACTCACATACCAAATGGGGGGCAACTGCAAATTTTTATCACTAACACCCAAGTATTGGCGCTACTGCAATGCTTCATCTAGCCAATTTTTGCACCTTTATGAGATCCTCCAGAGATTTCCCTCTTACGGTGCGAAAAGGATAAATTAGAGGATTTTTCCCTTCGTCGCAAATGGGACTGTCGCAAGTGGCACTACTCCAGTAACTCCAGTCCCTTCGATCCCAAACGTGTCGGCTCGACTGTGGTTCTAAATAATGAGGCCTGTTGCTTCTACTTCTAAAACATTTTTTTTTTGTATAGTAAAGTAGTTTTTGCTTGAAATCCTTATAATCAATTATCACATTTTGTGTTATTGTATTCCAAAAGATAATTTTCAGGGAAGTGAAGTTTTCCAGTCTTGGAATCGAACAAAGTAATAAAATGAACAATTGCCTGACAAATTAGTCAAATCTGTAACGTAAGAAGAAGAAGAAGAAAACTTTTTTATTTAACAGAAATATATTGGTTGTCAAGGGGCCCCCGGGCCCTTCCAGACAACACATAAAATTAACAATCAAAATCCATTGAAGAAAATTAACAATATTTCAAATTACACCCAAACAAAAGGGGAACAAAACATGAACAAAAACAAAACGTTTGTAAAAAAATTCGTCCCCGTTCTAGTCGTCCATTGCCAGCCATACCTCTGCTCGGCATTTCTGTGCTGTGGTAACCAAACCCCAAAGAACTGCTACCCCATATTGAATAGATTAGCCATATTTATACAACTATAGTATTAATTTTTTTCTTGACATTTATGCAAATCTGTTACCACTTTTTTTTGCTTCAGAAATTTGTTTTAGAATATTTTTTTTCTCAAACTTGATGTTGGATATTCTCTAATCTGAACATTTACATAAACGATGCCATAGGCATTGGGTATAAGAAAAGTAAGAATTTACTTCCGAATGGAGCATCATTATATAGAGAGGACTGAAGCTTTATGTGATTATTTTACCTTACGAGACAAAAAGAAGTGGGGCCAATTGCATGCCCCCTTTTATGGGGAGTTCGAAAAATAGAAAAAAATACGGGTCTAATATTTTTGGCAAAAGAATATTTTGAAGCCAAATTTTTTTTTTTAATGAAGTACCTTGTTAGCTTTTTTCTCGTCACTTACCAGGGTTCTAAATTACGAAGCGTAATTGGTTGTGTTAAAGCTCCTAAAGAAGGCTAGAAATAGGAAGCCAGAAACGACTTCATTGCAGTACGTTTATGATTTTGCAGTCGTGTCCAATTTTTTGTTAAGGCGGTGTACTTGAAATCTATTCTGGAATTTTCTGGAAAATTTTTAGGTGTTCGAATTGAATTTGTATGTGCTTAAAGTGCCAAGATTAGAACATCCAAGTATTCATAGAATTGAAGTTCAACATTGAGGTATGATATTTCAAATTATATTTGTATTACATATTTCAGTCATTTGAATAATTAAGCTTTTTGTATTTCTTCTTACAACCACGTTTTGAAAATACCTTGGCGGTAAATGCCTTGTTGATAAATAAATTTTCCAACTTGAGAACTCGCATATAGATACAACTAATTTGATATCTATTATTAGCCTTTAAAGTAAAAAAATGGTATTGACAAACTAGTATTGTCATGACTTTCGTTGAGGCGAAGTTGGCCGCTCTGTGCAAACTTATTAAATTAGTACCCTTCCCAACTAGATAAACAAGTATCCTTCACAAAGTGTATTATACTCCTAGATAAACAAGTACCCTTCACAAATTGTAGTAAATTGAGCCGATATAAGCTACTAATCTTCACAAATTATAATAACAATATGCATCTTTAAGTTGTCCTAGAATGACACTGACTGTCGGTAATGCTAAAAAAAACAGCT
This sequence comes from Hylyphantes graminicola, assembly GCA_023701765.1. Taxonomy (NCBI): domain Eukaryota; kingdom Metazoa; phylum Arthropoda; class Arachnida; order Araneae; family Linyphiidae; genus Hylyphantes; species Hylyphantes graminicola. Next base: position 61,800,297 of record CM043112.1, read on the forward strand.
TTGCAAAGAAACTTTTTTTTGTCACATTGAGTGTTTATAACGCAACCTAATTGGAAGTAATTTGCTTATGCAATTGTTGCAACCTTAAATTGTTTTAAATTGACATTTATTGTAGATAATGAACAATAGAGCTAAATGGATTTGACGTCACGTTGAGTGGTTGTAACGCAACCCAAGAATTTATTTTGTCATTGTTAAGACGCGTTTAGTTTTACGATGCTATCTAAACAAAACAATTTTTAAAACATTTTTTTTATAAAAATTAACTTCAAATTCTATACATCCACAATCAGCTTGTTGAGACTCCCAGCAAAAGAAAAGAACCCAATATAAATATTTTTTATGATAGAATTACCCATTTTAAGACAACTTAAATCTTTTATCCGAACTTAATTCATCCGATGTTTCTTTCTATACACTCTTAAAACAAAAGAGTGAAATCCACTCCAGTAGGATAAGTGCATTTTCGACAATGGAAAGGAGTGAATATTAACTAAGACTGAGTTAAAATCACTTTTTTGGAGTGATCCTGTCGGAGGTTTAACACACAAAGGATCCACTCCTTTCGGGGAAGTGCATTTTCTAGACTGGAAGAGTGAAATTAACTCAGACTGAGTTAAAATCGCTCGTTCGTTTTAAGAGTGTATGGCCTTGGTTGATATATGTTTTATGAACTAGAACGGCTGATTACAATCCAAACAGTCCTTTGAATTTGCACGAAGAAAAGGATAGTAATTCGAAAAAATGGGAGCAAAAAGACTCCCGCGAAGACTTCGTGTAAGATTCCTCCTAAGCCTAGATTAGAAGGCCGAAGAACTAAGCAACTCAACGTCACACTAGTAGACCAATTTCGATTTGTTGACCATAAACGTCGCATCTTAAGGTGACGTCGCATCTTGATTCATCTTATCTTAAAAATTTATTCAAATACAAGATCTAGTCACGAATGATCATAAGTCAAAACCACAGAATCGGTCCACTAATATGACGTCAAGCATTTAGTTCGCAGGCCTTCTAATCCAGGGGGTAATGGCTGTAACGACTTTTAGGTACTTACAACATAGTTCCTTAGAACATTTCGATGTGTTATTCGATTATAGCAAATATATATTTAAAAAAGTAATAACCATTTTGGGTGGAAAATACCCAATGGTCATCTATATCGAACTCGGTCTACTATAATGGACTCTTGGACAGGACATGGTTTTTAATGAAACTGTCCGCTTAGACCGCTCCCTCACAACATTTGTGTTCAACAATAATAAAAAGGCGCCAAACTCAGTATTAATTCTATATTAAACATTCACGCTAAATTTGGCTAGTTCTTTTTTTATTTGGAAAATTCAATAATTATTTCGAATAGCTTGTTAAATTTATATTTCAACGAATAAATATGCAATCCCTATTTAAAAATTGAACCAAAACGTATATCAACATACAATCAAAATATCTGAGAAATATAATTGACTTCATTTCAAATTGATTGATTTCTACAAATAACTTTAATTTATTATGTAAAAGAAATAGTCTCGCAGTCGATTGTTTTGATTGTCAATGGTGATTAAATTTAAAAAAAAAAATGGCTTATGATTTTGAACTGAGCATTAAATTTTGTAGTTTAAGATTTTCATTGTTCTCTAATATCTATGCACTGAAATTTTTGACATATATCACACTTTCCTGTAGCATTTGTAGTTTGGGACAAGAAAGTGGGTGTCGAACAAACAGACAAACTGAGCGATTATATATTATTCTTTTTAAGTTATAATCATAGTGTGGAATAACTAAAATAAAATGTAATTAAAAAATTAAATTGTCAAAAGTATTCTGTGTAACTGAAGAAACTATTTGCGAATACGATCAACATTTTCATTTCCGAACACAAATGTTGAATATTACAATTTTGTTATTCGTTTTCCGTGTACATTATTTTTGTTAGCATAAACTGTTTAGGACTCCAATTTTACAGCTTCAAATTTATGTCATCAGCTATCGTTTTTTTGGGTTATCTATACATCCTTTCGTCGAAACATAAATTTATTTGTTTGAAAACATTGCTAGAAGAATAAAAAATTCGTTATTTTTAAAGATTTTTTTTTTAGATTTGTTACCACTTTTTTTTTTACTCAATAATTTATAATATATTTTTCACAAACCTGATAGTGTTGCTTAACATCCAGTTCCTTCATTTTAAAAAAACGATGCTAGACTAGAGGCATTGTGTTAAGGAAAAATAGGATTTTACTTTCGAGTGAGAAGATTGATTGTTTAGCACACTTGACGGTGGTTTTAAATTACAACGCCCGTTGCTAATAATCCTCCTGTAGGTCTAGAGCGAATTTAATTCATTGCTGATCAGTGGGAAAAAGTAGAGCATTTGCAAGGCCCTAATAAAGGAATGGAAAGATGGAACGGCCACGCCTACGTCAAAAGCTGTTTCGTACCCACCAACTACCGACGGCAAATTCGTCAAAATTATAACGATCATTCCAATGATGACGTCACAGGTAAACGAATATTGTCTTGTACCCCTCAAACCACCTTCGCCCCGTTCCAGTCGTCCATGCCTGCATTCGGCGTTTCCGTGCCACTGCGGTGAAGTCCATTGCTAGAGTCGCGAAAACCGTAATGGACCACACGAATGGCGCGGAGCCGAGTTTCTTCGTGAAAAAGAACATAATGCTTGTGATGTAACTGTGGCTTCATTGTGGGCGTAACCGCTCTAGTTTAAGCGAATTAGTTGCCGGGCGGTTTACTTGTGGGGTTTAGACAACTGTTGATTTAAATGCGACGTTACTGTAGGCATGGTCGTTTCTTTCGTTTATTGGTGGCCATACCCCCATTCGACATTTCCGTGCTACTGCGATGAACAAATCTAAAGTACTGCTACCCTGAATTGAATAGATAAGCCATGTTTCTGTAATTCTAGAACAATTTTTTTCATTCAAGTTTATACAATAACAATTGTTTCATTACCACTTTTTTTATTTCATAAATTTCTTTATACTTTTTTTTTTATCGTATTAAACACTCGTACGTCATCTTCGCTTCGAAACATTTTTAAAACCAATGCCACAGGCATTGCTTATAAGAAAAGTAAGACAACTCCCGAATGCAGCAACAGTTCTAGATGTGACCATCTCAGTTTACGAAACGTAGAGCAATGTGGATATTCCGATCAATTAATTATGCATTAGCGAAACCTTTTGCTTCATTCTAGTTTTAGTATTTATTAAATTACCTTAAGGGATGAAAAGCTGAGTGAATCTGGACAGATTTGGTGTTCGAATCTCGGGCATGTACCACTGGATCCTCTAAAGTGCAATTTCATATTCTAAATTAGCATAAGGATACTTTGGGTTCCTGCCTAGGAGTCGCCCTTGTTACTTGAAAAATAAGTTTCACAAAATACTGATACCGCATGCGATTTCTTTTTACCCTTAATCTACCGACATTATTTATAAGGCTGTTGTTTTTTTGCTTATCATTAATCGCTTGGAGAAAATGGGGGCAAGGTTGAATTTTCTGATTAAATCGAACGGTTTTGCCACATTAATTCTACAATGTGAAAGTAAATTCTTCAGAAAAGTTTAACTTGCTTACTATTAAGGTAAGCATATACCTTAGAAAACGGAATTTTTTTCAAAATATGTGTCCTGCTGTTTTTGCAAATATTATAAATCATTAAATTATTATTATTAATATATTATATAGTTGTTTAGGTTCTAGGGACCGAGTCCTTCCGTCTGTGCCTAGTTTAAGGATGCAGTCGAAGCGTTTCGAAGTTGTCAACCATTTTTACTTCTGATTTTCGAAAGTAACATATAAAGTATCATAGTATTGCGAAGCAGTCGAAAATCCGAAATGGGATATTTTGCGTTTTCTGCTCGTTTTGGCGAGTGCCAGTTGCGAAAAACATGTTTTTGAACAATGGTCCGTCTATCTATATGAATCCATTCTTCAATTCCAACTAAAAGAGCCTAGGACTTTGGTGAACGAGTTCCCAGTACCAATCGAAAGTTATTAAAAGGTTTTCGAGAAACTCGGGCAAGCGCAAATTGTAGCTGCGTTAGTATGTTTTGTTTTGTTTAAATGACACTGTTGAAAATCAAAATAAAGGAATTCAAACTATAATTTAGTGAACGAGTTCCCAGTATCTGTTGGGCTCCAGAGTAAGATATTGTTGGGTTGCTGCCATTGGACATATTAGGCTTTAAAGATACTGAAATTACCTCATCGGCAGACAATTACCTTATTTTTATTGTTTTATTAAGTGTTAATTGTAAGACATGTAGTGTTGCACATCACTAGTTATATGAGTGGCCATGCCTGCGTTTGATGTTTCCGTGTTACTACGTTGAAGTCTCATGCTGTGACTGCCATGCTTCTGGTCTATTGGAAATGAATCGCTTATTTAAGCTAGTGGTGTGCAACACGACAATACTTTCAGTAACCATTTAAAATAAATACACACATTTAAAGGTAATTGTTCTCCAAATAAATTATGAGATTTTAAAAGCTTTACAAGTTTAATGACAAATACTCTTTGCGCATGCGCAATTGTCTCGAAAACCTTATGACGTCCGACAGGTTCTAGGAACTCGTGTACCAAATTTGATGTCCGCAGCTCACTTAGTTTGACCTGTAGCAGGGTGGCAGACAGACGGACCAATATTCTAAAACCGCTTTCATAATTGACACTCCTGAAAACGTGTAGAAAATACAAAATCTCCATTTCGAGCTCACCTTCGTACTGCAAAATATTTATATTTGTTTTAGATTTCGTACCACCTTACTTAATTGCAAATATTTTATATAAAAAATGTTTTGAAGCGCATTGAACGTATTTTCTTGAATGCTTAAAATAAACGACTCATGTCGTTATATAAAAAAATTCGAGTACCCTAATTACATTACTTTTTCAAAAAAAAAGTCACGATTCCACAGATACTTATTTAGAAGCTTCTACTTTATTAAGGTATTGAAGGAAAGAAGCGTAGTTGCGAATTCTCCTATTGAACTTGAAAGGGCTGGGGCGCTCAGTTGGTTAAGGCGTTCGCCTTGCATGCGGAAGGTCCGTGGTTCAGGCTTTACCAAACGCGGAATAATACTCGGCACTGCAGCAGAAACGAGCGGGGCAGAAAACCTTTGAGAATTTTGTTGTTAAAGACCAGCGCCAAATCTGATTTAGTTAATAAGGTACGATGGAAAAATGGTTTAATTAATTGTTTCGATAATTACGGTAGTTGTACTGTAACAAATCCATTCATGTACAGGCTTAAATTTATGCAACTTAATTACTAAGTACAGGGCGAGGCAAACAAAAGTGGCCCCAAAGTGGAGATGAGAATACCACAGAAATGTTGCTAAGTCAAAAACTGCAGCCCAGTCTGAAACCTGTGGCATGCCTATTGATCGCAATCTTTTTCATTAAATGGGCTGAAAAGTTACTATATGGTGTTTGTTACTTTATGAAAGTTTGGAAATTTTATTTTTTTGGGGACATTCCATTATTTTAAAAATCCTATTTTATTCAGTTTGAAACAAAAGTTTTCAGAATTACTTTTAGTCTATCTATTCTTCCCTCTGTTTTTTCCCATTACAGAAAATTGTGAGAAAATAAATACATCCAATTATCCAGAAAATAAAAACATACACAACTCAGTTTAAAAATTAATTGGACATAATTAAACATGATTTTTTTTAAAAGTTGAATACTAAATTCTCATTTGTCTATATTTTAAATTGAAAACAAAATTGGAAATATTCTTATTTAATATATTTACCTTTTTATCATATTTTTTAATTAAGCATTATTTGATGTAGTTGAAATGTTGGTCCACTTGTTCTGAACTTCTGCTTTCCTATCAAATTAAATTTTCTAATTTTGGAAACCCTTTTTTTAAAGTTTGAAACATACGTTATCAGAAATACTTTTAGTCTATCTATCATCAAGTCTGCTTTTCTCATTACAAATAATTGTAAAGAAAATAAAAACCTTTAATTGTCTAGAAAATGAAAACAACTCGGAGTTAAAAAATTAAATGAAATATTCTACCACTTTCTTTATTTTTAATATTGTATTAATAAATTTAATTTGATTTAGCCTTTGATATTTGTGTCTGGGATGATCATTTCAAGAACATGCCATTGGTATTGTGTGAAAGATAATACGATTTCACTTCCATAGTGGATGTCATAGTTCATATAGAGGATAAGGAAGATGTGACCATTTCTGTTTACAGAACAAAGAGTAGTTGGGCTAATGTGACAGACATTTAGTTCAACTAATCCAGGCTTTGTCATAATACTCTTCGTTTAGTATTCAAAATACTTAATAAAGTTACTCACTAAGACAAAAACATTCGACAATAGCTTTCATGAAGCTCTACAGTTCTGAACAATTGTATGCCTCATTTTTATTTAAAAAAAATACCCGAAAAATTTGCGTATTTGAATCGTTTCCGTAGACTGTTTACAAAGTTATTTTTTTCTGCAACTTTAAAAAATTTCTTGTGGGTAAATCAAGTAAGAATTATGATTTTTTTTTCGATTTTCGAATAGCTTTTATCGGTAATGTACAATAAAATAATTTAAATATAATATATGTTTTAATCTAAATGATAGTTCTTGTGGATTTGAAGAAGCAAACATGATTTCCATTTTGACAACCACCATACCAACAAACGTAATTTCCGTGCCCCGTTCCAGTCGTCCATACCTGCATTCGACGTTTCGCTGGTACTGCAGTAAAGTCGATTGCCATAGTCGCCAAGCGTAATGGACCATACGAACGGCGCGGAGCCTAGTTTTTTCGTGAAAAAGTACATAATGTTTGATTTAACTGTCACGTTATTGAAAGCAGGACCGTTGTTGTTTGGACGAATTATCTGCCTTGTGATTTGCTTGTGGGACAACTGCTGATGTAACTGTGACGTCACTGTAGGCGTGGTCATTCCTGTCGTTCATTGGTGACCATACCTCCGTATCGGTGCTACTGCGGAGACCAAAATTGAAGTTCTGCTACCCGATATTGAACAGATTAGCCATGTTCTCTAAAGTAATAGTACTAATTTTTTTCCAAAGTTTTAATACACTGGTTAGATTTCATTTTTTGTAAAATTAAATTCGGATTATAAACCTTAAATAAATCTGCAAATTCGTTTTTTAAAGTTTCATTAGATGGTAGGAAAGTACTTGAGGCTTTAGTATCACATCTATGCATGAATTAAGAACTTCATTAAAATATTAAATTAGAGTGCAAATTTGGATCATTTTTTTTAAATAAGTGAAAAATTATACATATATTTAGAATATTGAAATCATTCACTCCCAGAAAACACACGCGCAGTGTTTCAACTTTGTAATACAATGCAAAAAAAAAAAAAAACTGGGCTTTAACCGACGTAAACCAAGGAAAATTTAATTCATATGTAGCCACTAATAAATTTTTAAAATTTAAGAAATATCCTTATATTTTTTAAACTGGTAATATATCACACGTCCACTTCTTAAGCAATCTAACAAAATGACCTCTCAATAAAATAAACATATAATAATGACGGACTATTCTAAAATCTGTTTTAGATTCGACACCACTCTTTCTAATTGCAAGTACTTTATTTAAAATTATGTTTTGATAAATTGTGGTGGGCATGCATATTATACGTATCCATATTTTAAAAAAACGACTTGTGTCGTTGTTAAAAAATGGAAGAATTCGCCTTTGAATTGCTGTTGACGAAGTATTGACCTAAAATATGATAGTTTTTCTTGCTTTTTTCAATATCTACAAGAACTTATAAAATTTTCATTCGATTTTACAGAGATGAAATTTAAGTTCTTTGAAATCATCAACTATCAATTAAACGTCACTTTATATTAAGGGATATATAGAAAGGAATTTCGCTCGCTATTTACCCATATTTTGTTCATTACTCTTACTTCCTGTTCTCAAACACAACCCAAACTTGATGGTAACCCTGTACATTTTATTGTTCTTCGACTGGGTGGAGCAAATAAAAGTGACCAGGCAAGGAGCTAAAGGGCCAAAAAAGAGTGTTAGGCAACGATTAATTGAAAAATGACGTCATACTGGATCTTCTTTGAACAAGTCCAAAAACATTCCGAAATGTTTTTGAATACCAGAGAATGTAATGCAAACCATTAAAAGGCTTCAGAATCCTTCCAAATCAACCCGACGCACGCCTGACAAAAAAGGACAGGCATATCACGCTAATTCTGCGGACGAATTCTCCACCTAGACTTCAAATGAACCGACAGTTAGCTTGTCAAGCTTTTTTACTCGCACTTAACTTTTGGGACTTGGCGTTTCCATTTGGGGACATGGGTTAAGCACTCGCTTAGCATGCGGAAGGTCCCAGGTTCGGGTTCGGGCATCGCCAAAATAGCTGCCGACCTATAAACGGCCCGTGCAGCCAAAAATGTCCGACGAATAATACCCCGTGTAAGGGAGTGCACGTTAAATATCCTTCAAAGTCCTAACGCTGCGTACGATGTCGCCCTTAACGGTTGCGTTGGTTGCCTACTCAGGTGTTGGCTCGTCACCTGACTGTGGATCTACAATACGACGCCCGTCGCCAATAGCCCTATTGTAGCTCTAGTGCGACGATAATTCAAACCTAACCTAACCAATTGGGGACATTTTTTAAAACCTCCCCACAAACAGCACGTCGTGCCGATCTGGCGGCCTAGTGGTTAAGACTTTGGCCTTTGGAGCTGCTGGGTCCGGGTTCGAATAAAGTTGAGGCATGGATGTTTGTGTCTGTCGGGTATATGCCGAGTACGTGCTCGTTAAATCTGTTAGGTCCGAAAGTCCTGTTAGTGGTCATTGCTCAGTTTCCCATGGGTACAGGTCCCTGGAGAAAATTTCCCTCCCCTTCAGGGACATGTCTAAATTGTGGAGGTGGCGACAGATGGCAGCATCTGTCATTATTTGTATATGTGTTTGTCTTGTGTTGTCCTACTTGACGATGGTTTATAAGCTGGTCCTTGCGACCAAACACACAAGCCTGAAAATATATGTCTACAAACCAAATAACAGCGCGTTGTTAATTTGCTCAAAAATTGACCTGGCCCGAGAGTAGATCCCAAATATCTGTTTTCAGCCATTGATTACAGGTATCAGTCATTAATTTTTTAAAAAAAGAAGGTGAACGAGGGTCAGATATTAGAGTTCTTTAACAAATCATTAAAAAAAATTTAATCTTTAAAAAAATTCTTGTAGTTTGTTTTTTCTATTAATTTGTTTTTAATGCAAAATGCCTCTAAAATTATGTTAAAATAATCTTAACTACAAATAAGCGATACGGTATTTTTTGTTGCATCTTTAGCACAACAAATGTATATTTTTTAGAGTTTAGGGCGTGACCCTAAGTAAATATTAAACACATTTTTTTTTAATTTCTTTCAAAAACCATATTTTTTAGCAAATTTAATGAAAAGCATGTTTAGAAAAAGAATATAAGTGTAGGATTTAGCCTGTGTCTTAAGAAGTTTACGCTAACTCACTAACGAAAGTTAGTTAGTAAATTTGCAATCCGTATTCAAGCTTTAATAATTTATAAAAATCTTACATCCAATGTTTTTATCTGGAAATGAAAGTATTAATGGTGTCGACAAAGTCTTCGCAACTGCGTTAAAGAGATCATTGGTTTCACTGGGCACACCTGTTTTTGCATTGGCGCCATTTCTATCTTATTCCTACTTACATGCCAGGCCTCTCTTCTTCGTCTCACCCTGTGAAAAAAAAAATCTGTAACCATTACAAAAAAATTTTTCCTGGAAAATTTCTAGTAAATAAAAATAGTGCTGTAAAAACACATAATATATTATTTTTGTTAGCATAACATGAATATACCATGTAGATTTACAGGACTATGTTATGTATCCCACACAAGTAATGTTTCTGTAACTAAACAAGAAAATTTTATGGATACCACATTTTCCGTGCAATTGCAAAGAGAGAAAAAAATGTCTACTTTCCCGGCGTGGAATCGAACCCCGGTCTCTCGCGCGATAGGCGGGTGCTGACCACTATACTACCGAGGAATAGCAGGCTGCCGAAACCCGGGATCGAACCAGGAACCTTTAGATGTTCAGTCTAACGCTCTCCCAACTATGCTATTTCTGCTCACAGACAGTCAAGAAATGAGAAGGGAAATTCATTTGAAACAATCAACCAAAGTAAAAATTTAAAATGGCTGTTGGTTCCTTGAATCACGACCGAAGCCAAACTTTAGCGGCGATGAGCGTTATTTCTGTAACATTACTAACCATTTTTCTGTATGTTTACAGTATTTTTTTCTCAGTGCACCCTGTGCAAACCTATACTTCTTTATAACCACTGGCTCTTTGTCGATGCCAGACGCAGCCCCTTCTACCGCCACACTAACTCAAGTCCCAACATCCCTAAGGTGTCGGCTTCTTATCTTGACTGTGGTTCTAAATAAGGAGCCTGTTGCTTCCACTTCTAAAGCTATTTTTTTTTTAATAGTAACTCCGTTTTTGCTTGAAATCCTTATAACAATTATCACATGTTGTGTTATTGTATTCCAAAATATAATTTTCAGGGACGTGAAGTTTTCCTGTTTTGGAATCAAACAAAATAATAAAATAAACAATTGTCTGATAAATTAGTCAAATCGGGAACGTTAAGGTTAAAATTCTACTCTCCCCCGTTCCAGTCGTCCATTGGCGGCCATACCTGCATTCGACGTTTTTGTGTTGCGGTAACCAAACCCAAAGAACTACTACCCCATATTGAATGGATTAGCCAACTTTCTATACCTAGAGCAGGGGTTCCCAACCTTTTTGCGCCTGCGTACCACTTGACTTTTTCAGAAATTTTGGCGTACCACCAAACCTAAATAAAAACGTATAATATTTGATTTTTTTATAAAAGTGTTAAAAGGCTTTTTGAATAAAAACACGAGAAAACTTCACATTTAATGATTAAGTAATAAAAATTGTTCTTCCTACAAAATATACTTTTATAGTCGTTAGTGGGAAACTTTTTGTTGTTTGCATGCGATTAAAACATCAACATTTGGAGTAGTGGAACTTAAATTCACTCTTAAGTTCTCATTATTCTGCTTCTATTTTTATTTTTTGTGTTCAAACAAGAGTTCAGAAAATCAACTTTCACACAAGTAACTCGCAGCAAATGGCATCAAAAACAGTCGAGCGTCCCTGAAGATCAAAGGGTATTAGCATTAGGTTTTACATCCGATCAAGAAGTTAATTAAATATTTCTCTTTACTATAATGTTAATGTTTTTAATAATGAGTAATATGTCTGCTACTGCTCATGAGTACAGAAGTTATTATAATTGCTCACATCACTCACGAGTACCACCTGAAACATTCCCGCGTACCACCAGTGGTACGCGTACCACCGGTTGGGAACCCCTGACCTAGAGTATTAATTTTTTTTTCATGAAATTTATGCAAAAACCATTCTAACTTACCACTTTTTTTAATTCAAAAATTTCCTTAACACTTTTTTCTCCAACTATCTTAATTCTTTCTGCTACCTTTAACATTTACATAAACGATGCCATAGGCATCGGATATGAGAAAAGTCAACGAATATGAGAAAAATCAACGAATGCAGTATGATGGGGGCTGCTGCATGTTAAATTGAATCTGCTGTATCGAAATTACTTGATGGCAATTTTTCATTGCTTTGCGTTGGTTGCAGCTCGAGTATCTGTTCCGTAACTTGAATGCTGCTTGGAATTAAGATGCCTGTTGCCAATGGCTGTTGAGTAACTTCAGTGCAATGGTCATCCAGACGAACCAAAACCTTCTTGTAACGAAGGAGTTAAACGTGTTCTTTCTGATGCTCAAAGTTTGTTGGGAAAATATCAAATATTAAGGTATAAAAGTAATTTTTATGGCAATGCGTACTCATTAGAAATGTGTAGGGCTGGGAAGCCCAGTCGGTTAGGCATTCGCCTAACACGCGGAAGGTCTCAGGTTCGGATCCGGGCATCGCCCTGCTGACCTACAAACGGATCATGCGGCCAAAAACGTCCGACGAATAATACCCGGTGTAAGGAAGTGCACGTCAAATATCCTTCAAAGTCCTAACATTGCGTAAGACATAGAGGCGTAAGGTGTCGCCCTTAATGAGAAATTTTGGGAGAAATTTAGTTACAATTTTGTCACATTGATACAATGAAATGACAACACAAAATAAAAGTCGACATAAAATATTCTGTTTTTTTTTTTTTTGTGTTATATCCCGTTGCCTTAGTGCCTGGTTTGAGACCGCGTAAGAAATACATTTCAAAAGAATCAGGGACAGATGTGACCTCTACTTCGTCGTAAAAAACAAAATGAAAGCATCAGTAGATTTTCTTTTGTAGTTAAAAGGTGTTTTCAAAGAATATGAAGAGAGATAATGGTTTCTTGGAAGAGTTTTAATACATGGAAATTCGATTTTTTAGTTTGACATTCTATCTTTTATTGGATTTTTTAAGTAGCTTTGATTTTTTTTCTTTTCAATTTAATGGGGTAGGGAGCCCGGTCGGTAAGACGCTTGCCTCGCATGCGATAGGTCCAAGGTGTGAGCCCGATTATTGCCGAACTAACTGCTGATCTATACTACCACTATAAGAAAGAAGATTGCATTTGTAATTTTTGAGTTTTTGAGTTATTAGCGTCAATTCTCATTAAAATGAGTATATCTTATTCAGATCTCGAAATAGGTAAAAAAAAACCGTCTAGGAAGATGGTTGTCCAATAATCCATCCTTCCCCCGTTTACCCGCTAACTCGTCAAACTCTATATAAATAGTATTTTAATAAAAAAAAATATTTTTCTATTTTTTATTGAAACACTAATATAAATTGTGCAATGAATTAGAAGTATACAAACACTAGTATTGCGTTAATGTACTGTACAAACACTAGTATTACGTTAATGTACAACAAATACCAGTATTACGTTAATGTACAATGATAAAAAAAAATTCTAGGTTCCTAACAATAACCTAGTAATTTTTTGTGTGAAATAATTTAAGGGGTCACAGGAGTCTTAAAAATGTGCAAAGAAGATACTACATAGCATAGTTTGATCTCTCTTGTAATTTTTTAACTACTCAATGCATAAGTATATTTTTTTTATGTGTAATTCTACAAGATTTATTTATTATAAAACAAGTTTTAAAATTTATGAAACTTTAGCCAAAACTAAAATAAATGATATTAAACATGAAGGTACTTGAACACACTGTGATTAGGCTTGCGCGGCAAATTGTGAGGTCAAAATTGAAAAAATGAATAAGAAAATGACTTTATATTGTACAAATATGTACAAACAAAGACTTATACCTAAATTCTCAGCTCCATTTTAATTAGAAATTATTTTTAAAAAAGTTTAAAATCAAAATTTTAAAATTTTTATTAATTTTTTTAGAAAAAAGTTCTTAAAATAATATCTAATTAAAATTGTGCTGAGAATTTAGGTATAAGTCCTAGTTTGCACATATTTGTACAATATAAAGTCATTTTCTTGGTCATTTTTTCAATTTTGATCTCACAATTTGCCGCGCAAGCCTAATCACAGTGTGTTCAAGTACCTTCATTTTAATATCATTTATTTTAGTTTTGGCTAAAGTTTCATAAATTTTAAAACTTGTTTTATAATAAATAAATCTTGTAGAATTACAAATAAAAAAATTATACTCATTTATTGTGTAGTTAAAAAATTACAAGAGAGATCAAACTATGCTATGTAGTATCTTCTTTGCACATTTTTAAGACTCCTGTGACCCCTTAAAAGACAAGGGTCAAGTTATACAGAATATTAATTTATCTATTGGTACTGCGGTTTTTAAATGAATCAAATAAAGTTTGATATAGCTGCCATTCTTTTGCCCTATTCGAAATAAAGCCTTTATGTAAGCTAATGGTGTGTATACCTTATAATACTTTAAAACACCAGTTAATAAATCAATACACACATTTACATCATTTGTTTGTAAACATTGCTAAGAGAAAAAAACATTCTTAAGAAATTTTTTAATATTTAGATTAGCTACCACCTTTTTTAATCAATAATTTTTGTTAATGAATTTTTCACCAACTGGATGGTATTCGTATAGTTGATAAAAATGATTTAAAAAGAAAGATGCTATTGGCATTGTGTAAAGAAAGTAAGATTTTACTTATGAGTTTAGATACGGTCCATAGATTGCTCATGCTAGATGTGATTATTTCAGTTTAAGGGGCAAAGAGAAAGTGAGGAGCTAATTAGATATTTCGATAAATTAATTATGGTTAATCTAACCCCCTTTTTAGCTTCCATTCTATATTTATAACTTATTATCCTCTTCAGACCCGAGCAAAATCCTACTCGTACATTCTTAATCTAAACATACTTTTCATACAAATATATGCTAAAAAGTATGTTTTGCAAAGCAATTTATATAAAAATTATGTTTGATAGTTACTGAGAGACGCGCCTTAAGCGCTAAAAATACACATTTGTGTGCTATAAATTCAAAACAAAAGGCCGCATAATTTATTTGTAGTTGACAGATTATGTTAACATTGTTTTTAATGCAAAATTCATTTAAAATGAATCAGTAAAAGAACTTTTTGAAAAGTGAAAAAATACTTTACTTTTATTAGAATTCGTAATTTAGAATCCTGGTTAAGATATAAATTTATTTTTATATTTATTCTTTTTTATGATTATTTTTTTATGATTCTATTCTTTTCCCCTTTCTTGATTAGAAAGTGTCTCATAGTTTGATGCATTTGGATTATTCATTCAAGCTACAGACCACTCCGAATAGCGAGCGTTATTTTATAAACACCCTGTACATACACACTTGAAAAGGCCAAAAATAACCAAATTAGGCATTTTTTGTTTAAGTTATTATAATCTCCAATTCTTCCTCTTTAAAATTATACAGTACATTATGTTTGAACTGGTACTCCTCTCCAATAAAAAGATACAGATGTTTTTCTAGTCTTCCAAATCATGAAAGGAAGTTAGCTTTTATAACCTTCTAACTCAATTTTCTCAAAACTTCATTTTCCTCATGTGTAACTTTTTTTAAACAATGATAACTATAGTTGAAATTAACATCTTGCCAAACGATTTTTTTTATTTACTTGCGGAATAAGTTTAGATATTGCATGAACCTCAAAAAAGATTTGATTTTTAAATTATTTTTATATTACATACCAAAGTTATTTTTTTTTCTTAAAAATTCGATTTTTTTTTAACGTTGCTTATCGTAAAAAGATATAAATAAAAAAACTAAAAATGCTACAAACATGGTTTGAGATTCATGCCCTTCAAATTGAATTTGTGGTTAATTTGCATGGTAATTTTACAAGTCTAAATTAATTAGTTCTTGAGTTATGGAAGTTTAAAAAACATGCTAATGTATGCATAAAATGCTAATTAAAATTTTATTTTTTTAATAATATTTTTACACGTACCCTCATACACTTATGAATTATATTAAATATAAAAAGAATTGGGTTTTTAAGTGAGCTATTACAGAAAAAAGTTCAAGTGCGAATGTACATTGTACATCTTAATGTAACACACTTCTACTTCTGAATCAATCTAACAAATATATAATATATTCTCAATAAAATATACATATAAAAATGAAGAACTATTTAAAATATGTTTTAGATTCAACACCACTTTTTTTAATTGAAAATGCGTTATATAAAATTATGTTTTAATATGCTATTGGTGCATTTATTATGTCCTGTATTTAAAAAAAAAAAACGACTTGTGTCGTTGTAAAAAAAATGGAAGAGTTCGCCTTTGAATTGCTGCTACCCAAGTATTGACCAAAAATGTTTTTTTTTTTAAACTATTTTCAATATCAGACATATTTTATGCAATTCTCATTCGATTGACAATACAAATAAAATTTGAGTTCTTTGAATTCATTTCCTGTCAATTAAAAGATTCACTTTATATTAAGTTATATCCCACCTTAGAGGGATACGTAAAAAGAAATTTCCCACACTATTTACTTACATTTCCTTCATTACTAGCTGAATTAATTTTGGCGCGGTAGATTTCAATTTGGCGCCACTGTGCGACGCCTGACAAGAGAGACCTGCATATCATGCAAGAGACCGCAAGCCTGCGGACGAATTCTCCAGGTAGACTTGAAAATGAACCGACAGTTAATTCGTCAATCTTTTTTATGTAGGCCTAATACTAACTCATTAACGAAGGTCAGTTAGTAAATTTGCCACAAGTATTCAAGCTTAATGGTTAAATTAATGAGTAAACAAAAATTAAGACAAATGAAGACCATTCTCCTGAAATATTTATACCGTATAAATTAATTTACTCAAATTTATAAAAAGCGTAAATATAACGTTTTCATTTGGAAATGAAAGTATTAATGGTGTTTACGAAGTCTTCGCGAATGCGTTAGAGAGATAAATGGCTTCACACGGCAAACCTGTTTTTGTATTAGCGACAATTCTATCTTATTCCTACTTCCATGTCAGGCCACTTCTGATTGTCTCACCTATGCAAACCTACTTCTTTATTACCACTGGCTTTTTGTCGATTCCTGACGCAGCCACTTATACCGCCACACTAACTCCAGTCCCTCATATCCCAAACGTGTCGGCTAGTGTCTCGATTGTGGCTCTAAATTATGAGGCCGGGTGCTTCTACTTTTAAAACTATTTAACTTGTATATTGACTCAATTTTTGCTTGAAATCTTTTAAGGGGTCACAGGAGTCTTAAAAATGTGCAAAGAAGGTACTACAAAACATAGTTTGATCTTTCATGTCATTTTTGAACTACTCAATAAATGAGTATAATTTTTTTTATATGTAATTCTACAAGATTTATTTATTATAAAACAAGTTTTAAAATGCATGAAACTTTAGCCAAAACTAAAATAAATGATATTAAACATGAAGCTATTTGAACACATTGTGATTAGGCTTGCGCGGCAAATTGTGAGGTCAAAATTGAAAAAATGATAAAGAAAATGACTTTTTATTGTACAAATATGTAAAGACTAGGACTTATACCTAAATTCTCAGCTCAATTTGAATTAGAAATTATTTTAAGAACTTTTTTCTAAAAAAATTAATAAAAATTTAAATATTTTGATTTTAAATTTTTTAAAAAATAATTTCTAATTAAAATTGAGCTGAGAATTTAGGTATAAGTCTTTGTTTGGACATATTTGTACAATATAAAGTCATTTTCTTGGTCATTTTTTCAATTTTGACCTCACAATTTGCCGCGCAAGCCTAATCACAATGTGTTCAAATAGCTTCATGTTATTAATATCATTTATTTTAGTTTTGGCTAAAGTTTCATACATTTTAAAACTTGTTTTATAATAAATAAATCTTGTAGAATTACATATAAAAAAATTATACTTATACATTGAGTAGTTGAAAAATGACATGAAAGATCAAACTATGTTTTGTAGTACCTTCTTTGCACATTTTTAAGACTCCTGTGACCCCTTAAGCAATTATCAAATTTTCTGCTATTTTATTCCAAATGATATTTTTATTGGACGTGAAATTACTAACGTGATTTTCAGTTTTCGAATCCCAGAAAGTAATAAAATAAGCAATTTTCTTTTAAATTAGTCTTATCGGGAGCGTTAAAAAAAACTCTACTCTCCCCGATATTGAAAAGATTAGCCATATTTCTATACCTATACTATTTTTTTCTTGAAATTTACGAAAAATCAATTCTTCCGTTACCACTTTTTTATTCAGAAATTTATTTTAGATTTGTTTTTCTCAAACTTAATAATTGGCGGTTTTCTCCCCGAACATTTACCTAAACGATGCCACTGGCATTGGATATAAGAAAAGTAAGAATTAATTCTCGAATGGAGCAACAGTTTATAGAGGGCTGTTGTGGCATGAAAAGCTACGCGAACCTTGCAAGATGTTGGATTCGAACCTCGGATATGTACCAATGGAATTTCCAAAGTTGCATTTCTCATACTAAATTAGCATACAAAGAAAAGTTGGCATCCTAGTCAGTCGTCATCCGTGCAACTAAAATACGTCGCCAATAGCTTAGCTCTAGTGCTACGATATTTCAACTCGGCATTGCAGCAAAAAGTTTAGTGTTTGCGCGAGTCTCAGATTCGATTCCCCCCAAGTCATAGAACTAGAGAATGGATAAATGGAACGGCCACGCCTATGGTGACGTCACACCAATGCAAAATTTGTCGGGTATCCCTCAAATCAGCCGGAAGCTAATTCATCAAAACTATAACGATCATGCTAATGGTAACGTCACAGACACGTCAAACATTGTTTTCTACCCATCAAGCAAACCACGCTCGCCCCGTTGTTGTCGCCCATACATGCATTCGTTGTTTCCTTGCAACTGCACTGACGTCGATTGCTACAGTTGCCAACTCTAATGGACGAAACGAACGCGGCGGAACCGTGCCGTGATTGAAGGCGTTATGTCGGCAATAGGCAGTTTTGAACATTTTGGTGCGAAGTTAATGTAATTAAACTTAAAGAACTGTTACTCTTCATTGAATAGGTTATCCCTGTTCATATAGTTCTAGTATTATTTTTTCCCCTAGAAATTTATTAAAAACTATTTCTTTTGTTACCACTTTTTTTATATTATAAATTGCCTTAAATATTTTTTTTATCATCCTTGCAATGCTATTTGCTTCATCTTCCATCATTTGAAAAACGATGCCTTATTAGGTATTGTGTTAAAGAAGAGTAAAATTTAATTTCCGATTATGGCCACGGTCCATCGATTTTTAGGCTATCTGTGAGTATTTCGGATTTAATTTTATTAGAAAATGAATGCAAAAAAAATTAATACTAAGAAAAAATCTTATTAGTCTGGTCAAAATAGACCAAAAAGAGACAAAAATTCGTATGCAACTAAATATTGGTATAGGCCTTTGGTAAACTATTATAAGCAAAATATCAAAAGTCCCCACCGATCCCATGCGTGCTAAAAATTATTCAAGGTCAAAATATGTTAATTAGCTCGCACATAAAAAATTAATAAATTAGGCATGTAATATATAATTTTATTCTGTTTTTGATGGTTTTAAACATTTTTATAAATTTTAAAAGCTTTAAAATTAATATACCAGGGTTCAATTTTTAATTAAGGACGAAATTTCGAATTTAATTAGCTAAAAATTAATTATTTTTTAATTAAGAACACCACTGGCATGTAATTTTTTTTTTTTACGGAAAATTGGAAGAACGGTTTTTACGTTTTTAAATGTAAGTTCGGTAGCGTGTCATAATTAGCGATGCTTACTTTGCAACGAAATGATTTCATGTTGTCATAGCAAATATACTTTTAAGTAAACAGCACTTATTATATGCATTTTAATCAATATTATGCCTCATCTTTAATATAAAAAAATATTCGAAACATGTACGTCTTTGAATCGTTTCCGTAGACTTTTTACAAAGTTTTTTCTACAACTTCACAAATTTCTTCTTGTTAGTAAAACAAGCAAGAGTGATGATTTTTTTTTTTTTTTTTTTTGCAATTTGAGCACCTTTGAATATCTCTTATCGGTAATGTACCATAAAATGATTTAAATATATTTCTTTTTCCAAATGGGGGAGGGGTAATTTTTGTATTTGACGAAGCAAACGTGATTTCCACTTTGACAATACGAGAAATTCATAATCCCCCCCCCCCTTATTTATTATGATCGGTATTTTTACAACACTTCAAATCGGTATTTTCACACCACTTTATTTAATTGCAATTATTTTATATTAAAAAAAATATGGCTTATCGTGCTTTAGACGTCGTCTATAAGTGTTGATTCTTAAAATAAACGACTTATGTCGTTATAAAAAACATGAAAAGTTCCCCTCTAAATTGCTGATAATCAATAGTGTAACCCAAATTTTTTCTTCTTCATTTTCAATAAAAAAGCCACGCTCCACTTATTTAGAAGCTTCTACTTTATTAAGGTATTGAAGGAAAGAAGCTTAGTTGCAAATTCTCCCATTGAGCTTGAAAGGTCTGGGGTGCCCAGTCGGTTAAGGCGTTCGCCTTGTATGCGGAAGGTCCGAGGTTCAGGCATTTGCAAAGGTAAGAGGAAGGCCCAAGACTATGCCAAAATAACAGTCGACCAGGGTAAATGGCCCGTGCATCCAAAAAACGCCCAACAAATAATATCCCGTGTGAAAGAGTGCTCGTTAAAATACGCCCCGAAGTCCTGACGATGTCGCCCTAAACGGTTGCGTTGGGTGCTTACTCTGGCTTTGGTTTGTCACTTGAATGCAGTTCTAAATTGCACGTTTTGGTTGGTTGGATATATTTTCAGGCTTGTATGCTTGCTCAGAGAATTGCTTATAAACCTTCATCAGGTAAGACAGTCACAACACACACACTCACATGCACACACATACGTGACAGATGCTGCCACTTATCGCGCGCCACCTCCACAATTTAGACATGTCCCTGAAGGGGAGGGAAATAGTGTCCAGGAACCTGTACCCGTGGAAAACTGCGCAATGACCGCCCACAGGAATTTCGGATATAAATGATTTAACGAGCACGTACTCCGCATATACTCGGTGAGTTTTCAGCGACCAGGACTCTATCGCGGGACCTTCCGATCCGTTGATCGAGACACTGACCAGAGGGCGCCTCACAGCCCTAAATTGCAAATTATTTAATTGTAAATCAAGTTACAAAAATTAGATGTTTATATTTAAGCATTCTAGCGGTAACTGTAAAAAGAATCGGATGACTTAGTAAGATACAAAGCATTTAAAATAAAATCGTTTAAACGGCTAATGTCATATTTGTGCCTGCTTAAAACTCCAATAAGACCTTTCAAAAGACTACATTGAAAACGTGCTTTCTATAGAGAATCTAGGAGGATAGAAAGAACAGGATCAGTCACGCGGATTCAAACGTACGGGAACTGAGTGAAGCCAGAGGTTAATTAATTTATTAAATAAATTAATGGATCTCTTATACATTTTGTAATAGTAATAATGCGAATATCTATAGGATCGTACAAAGCTAAGAAAAAAATGGATTACTTCATGAAATTATGGAAAAGTAGCTTTGACACGCAATTTAATTGTAAAATTAACGTTTGTCATTTTTTTATTTATTATTATAAAATTATAGCATTTTTCAATTAATTTAGAATCCTTTAAAGTGCAAGTACATAATGTTTAAAATAGGTAATTTGACACTCTAAAATGATACAATTAATTTGATAAGTATATAATGATAATAAAAGAGATACAAAATAGTAATGTCTTACCTTATTTCCAATGGAAAATGAAACTCTTATTTTGGAAGGTACATTTAACCTACTGTGTACTTATTACGAAGTCATTTGAAAATTATAAGTACATGAGAAAATTTAAAAGAAAAAAAATTGTAGAAAGGATTTACTTGAAAGGATTCACTTGAGATACCTGGAGACCGTCCTAGCAACCACCGTAGGATCTCTGGCACTCTGAATACGAGTACTAAAAGATGGAGACACACACGACACAAACAAACAGTTACACATCAATAACGTTCAATATCCAAATTGACCAATTTGCGGTTCCCTTTTCGGGCCTCCTCTAAACTTCAAACAATCTATACTTTCGTCGAAAATCACTTTCGTCCCTTTAAAAAAAAAGATACTGTCTTGCTTGGTGTTATCAATTTGCGATAACGGATTCCCACACAAAGAACATAAATTCCTAAATAGCCATGTCAAGACGGTCATTTGCGTTGTCCAGCATCCATTTACATAACACATTGTGGTGGGAAAATACAACGAATGATTGTTTGAGGGGGCAGAAAAAGATCACTGATAATTAGACCACCAAACTCTTTTGTAGAACCAGGGGCAAAGCTTGTCCGACAAGCTTGCAATGTCCTGTGGTCCAATGCCGACTGTCCAGGATCATTTTTAAATTTCAACTTTCTGCTATAATTTATTAATTTTAATTACGATTCTGTATGCATTTAGGCAAGTAAGCCACAGTTTTAGGATCCAAGACCGTAAATTATGCTTTTAGGCACGTCTCAAATTAATTATAAATAAAGTTTACCTAACTGTAAGAGTTATTCATTGTTTAATTTTTTCACTAGGAGAAATTGGTGTAAAAATTAACTTTTTGACAGTTACAAATAAGTGTTTTTTGGTAGTAAAAAACAAAGATGAAATATAAAAGAAAACTAGTTATGCTGCCATGCAGAAAGTTTTACGCGTTTCATAATTTGTTTTCCATACATTTTTCAGGACTAGGGGATCCTTTGTCTTACATTTTGATCATATTACGATAAACTTAAAGCAGAAAGTTCACTTTTTCAAATTTTGTTGCCAATCATTGTTAATGGGTTAAATAGGTAAAATTGTCGAAGCTTGAGCAGATAAAAATATTTGTTATAACTTTGATACATGCATGAATTGAACATCTGATAAATTTTCTTTATTCTGGCTAATAAATTTTTAAAAAGTAAAAGGTTTTGTAGAATAGTTATATGGTACCGATTAATGACAGAGAAAGAGGACCCATTTTGTTTTTATTTTTGTTTTTTTCATAACAATGGTACTTCATTATTGCGCACATCATGCTATAGATTTCATTAATTATTTATTTTCAATAATTATTGCTAATTCATAAAAATTCGAGGTTTCGCAAATTGCTAAAATCTGAGGTTTTCAGTGCGATGGCGTAGAGAAGAAGTACCTTAAATTTTTTGAAATTAATAAGATATTTAAGCGATTTTCGTAAAACAAAAACTTTCCGTACTTTAAAAAGATGATTGACTTTAAAGAGTTCTTCATTAGATCAATTTCATTAGTTGATTTTCTATTTTTTTCATAAAAATAGCGACAAGAATTAGTGGTTTAGTAGCATAAGTATCACAGTAACTAATTGCGAATTGGTAAAAAAAAAATTAATATATTAACTTCATTAAAACTAACACGTATACATCAAAAATAGTAATCAAATCAGTTTTAAGCATTTATTGGTTATCATTAATTAAAATTGTTTAATAAAAATAATATATGCAAGTTAAACGAATAAAATATAATAATAAGATTACTTTATTTCGCATTTCATATGCAACTTAAATAAAAGTTGTAATATATATTCGTTAAAAAATCTCTTCTATCAAAAATATTAAACATTTAATGATGAACAGTAGATTTTTAAAATTTAATAAAAGATTTTTTAAAAAATCCAATTTATAACAAAATAATTTTAAGATTTCCAGAAGAACCAATATTAATATCGCCTAGTTTTGAGTGTTTATTTGTTATTGTATTTTAAATAATACATGTATATCTATAGTGCGTCTCAAAAGTTTATACAAAATACACTTTGATTCACAAAATTTCAATGAAAAGGTTTATTTGAAAAAATTTTAGATGGTAAGGTTAAGGCAAGTATATATAATTAAAAATAGCATGAATCACAAAGAAAACAACCAATAATAATTTTTAATTGAATTAATTGTAAAAAGTACCCAAAAAATCTGTCTCTTAAATATAGACAAAATCGATTTAATGTCATTTAATTATCGAATTTCGCATATTTTTGCTGGAATGATATCTCTGTTTGATATTATTAATTTCAAAAAAACACGTTTTACCGTTTAATTTTAACAATTTTGTACCATTCCTGGTCCAATTTTATACCGGGAGCAAATATAGCCGTTTTAGCTCTTTTAAGGGGAAATATTGATGGTGATTGGTGTAATATTTATCAAAATTATATGTAAACCACGACTGCATGCTTAAAAAAACAGTGCTGTCTAGTTTTACCACCAATTCACGCATTTAAAAACATGTAGTGGCGCATTTCCTGTTAAAAACGGCAATTTTTTTAATTTAAAAGATCCTAAATTTAAAAAAAAAAATTGGTATGTTGTGCATCGTAACACGATGCAGAGTTTGCTTCCCCTTCAAAAAAGCCGAATCATTCCAAATTTCACCCCAAATCCACCCCCATAACATTTGATATTTCCCCTCAAATTTGCTTTTCTCGAGTTTGGAAACACCGGGTTTTTTTTTCCAACCGGTGGAAAAGAATCTGTTTAACTGACACGAAAAAACATGTTTAAAGTCCTCAAAAACCGGTTCTCATCGGTTAAACTGGGTTTTTTCACCGGTTTGAAAAAAAAACCGGTGTTTCCAAACTCTGAAAATTTGAAGAAAAATATCGAATGGTATAGTGGTGAATTTGGGTTCAAATTTTGACTTTTTGGATTTTTTGAAGACGGGGCAAACTCTACATCGTGTTACAGTGCGCAACTACCAATTTTTTAAAATTTTGGGTCTTAAATTTTAAAAAATGCCGTTTTTACCAGGAAATGCGTCATTACACGTTTTAAAATGCGCGAATTTCTATCAAAACTTCTCGGTACTGTTGTTTTAGGCATACAGTCGTTCAGTCGTTATTTGCATCGAATTGGGATATACATTAGCCAATCAGCGGCAATATTTCCCTGTAAAAATGCTAAAACAGCTATATTTGCCGCTGGTATGTAATTGGACCAGGAATGGTACAAAATGGTTAAAATTCAACTGTAAAACGTGTTTTTAATTTCTAATATCAAACATAAGTACAATTATTGCAAAAAAATGCGAAATTAGATCATTAAAGGACATTAAATCGATTTTGTCTATATTTATGAGACTGATTTCTTGGATACTTTTTACAATTAATTTAAATAAAAATTATTATTGGCTGTTTTCTTTGTGATTCATGCTATTTTTAATTATACATACGTGCCTTAACCTTATCATCCAAAAATTTTTCAAATAAACCTTTTCATTGAAATTTTTTAACTCAAAATGTCTTTTGTCTAAACTTTTGAGACGCACTATACTGAGCATATTAGAAATATACATATGTGTATTCGTTTTCAATAATGTGATCAAATTCATTTAAAATGAAAAATCGTAAATTCTCCCATGGAACACCATGTAAAAGTGGGGTAGATAAAGGTCCCTTTCTCCCAAGAGGGAGGGGAAAGCTTTTTCGCTTCACGCCGAAGGCCGCATGACTACTCCTGTTCTTTCTATCCTCCTAGTAGAGAATCCAAAATTAAGGTTAAGAGTATATTCTTCAGAATATATAGAACTATATACAACTTCTTTTGTAGCGAATATTAAATATATTTCAAATTGATCTCGTCACAAGTTAAGTTTCAATTTGCAATGAATTGTTAAAGATAGTAGAAAGTAATAAAAGAATTTATCTGAAGTAAATTATATAAGGAAAGAAAAACAGTTGCTAGTATTAAAAATAACTATAATTGTAATAGTTTCGTCACCATGACCTATGAATTTCATCTGTAGCCAAATACATTCCCCTTTTTGGAAAAAATTTAAATAAACAAAGTTATTATTTTTTTTCATAAGCTTTCATGGTTTGCAAAGTAAAAAGAATCATTTAGATCACCATTTTGGTAACGCATTGGAGATGTGAAAACTGCCATTTTTTTTATAACGACGTAAATCGTTTATTTTAAACATGAAGCTATTTGAACACATTGGGAGTAGGCTTGCGCGGCAAATTGTGAGGTCAAAATTGAAAAAATGACCAAGAAAATGACTTTATATTGTACAAATATGTACAAACAATGACTTATACCTAAATTCTCAGCTCAATTTTAATTAGAAATTATTTTAAGAACTTTTTTCTAAAAAAATTAATAAAAATTTAAAAATTTTGATTTAAATTTTTTTTAAAAATAATTTCTAATTAAAATTGAGCTGAGAATTTATTTATAAGTCTTTGTTTGTACATATTTGTACAATATAAAGTAATTTTCTTGGTCATTTTTTCAATTTTGAACTCACAATTTGTCGCGCAAGCCTAATCACAATGTGTGATCCCCACTTAAGTACTGCCCCTTTGGGATATAAAGTATAAACTAGTCACGATAAAAGATGGGTGGTTTTTGAACAGTTAGTATGTAAATGAGGAAAAACAGCTTTTGCATGTCTTCATCGTGTGTTGCAGTGTATTGTCCTCTTGGAAAGTTGTTTTAAGTTAGAATATAGCCTAGAAGAGTAGGCGAATTCCTAAAATTCTAAAAATTTTACTATTACTTTAATCTTTTCCAAATTTGGCATAGTGATTTCAATTATAATGAACAATGCTTTTTGGGCATTTTTTTTATTTAAATATAATTGATTTTAAACGGTGTTTTTCAACTAAAAAAAAGGGGTTTACGCCAACACTTCTAGCATAAAAAGTTTTACATTAATTTACCTGATATTTTTCACAGATGCTATTTCAATATATATCTGTGCCATAAACCTTTAACATCTGGTGTAAGTATACAAGTTTTTTTTTTTAATGTCCAAGTGTAAGTTAATCGAAAAAAATCCTTTTTTTGTGGCCAATTTATTACATTTTTCCTAAAAACGTTTTTTCTTGTAATTTGTATGTAACTCTAGAGGGTCATTGCATGTATCAGTTCAAACCGAAGAATTTAACACGTAATAAATGTTCATGGGATGAAAATTCAATGTGGTAGACTTGTTGGCGTAAACCTCTTTTTTTAGAAGAAAAACACCGTTTAAAATAAATTATATTTAAATAAAAACAAAAGCCTAAATAGTATTATTCATTATATTTGAAATCACTATGCCAAATTTGGAAAAGATTAAAGCAATAGTAAAAATTTTAGAATTTTGGGTATTCGCCTACCTTAACGGTTGGGTTGAGTGCCGATTCATGTGTCGGCTCGCCACTTGACTGTGATTTTAAAACGCGACTCCCATCACCAATAGCCCTCGTGTAGCTCTAGGGCGACGATAATTCAAACCTAACTAACTAAATTTTTGTCATCTTGGCGGCATGCATGGCGAAAAAGGAAGACGGAGCCAAGCACATGTCTGATTTCGGAGTCTGTGAGGAACACCCGCACCAACAACGTTTCATTGAATGCGCACACTTTTTATGCCAAACCAGATGTGCAATGAACTTCCTAATCACAAGTGAGAGGGAAAAAATATTTAAATGTAATGCATTTTAAATTAATAAAACAAATCAATAACATTTCATAAAAATTTTCGACAAAAATTGCGTTTACCAATATTTTAATAAAAAAAAATCTAATTAAAATAAAAAAATAAAATCAATCGAATGTGCTTCAGATTGAAATTTTGCGTTTTAAAAAAGCAATTCAGCATGAATTGTGTAAACTTAATATCTGGATTCAGGAAATCACATCGTATATTGTCTAATATAACTCGGTATTTATGTCAAGTATATATTTACACTTGAATGATGGTGTGCGTACAGGAATCGCTACTGTGTATTTTGAATTTGCTTTTTTCGTCGTCGATGTATTCGACTTCATAAATTAAAAGTTTACTAAGTCACAGCACATTCAAGAAAGATTTTATCATCTAAGCTTTGGTCAAGATTATTAGCATGTGCTTCTAGGTCTTGCCCAGTGAAATATCAAACATTGTTCATTACCCCCAAAGTGCATATAAAGCTCTACTAATCGACTATTTTAAATGGGAATTTGTGGAAAATGTGTGTGTTTTCTGATAACATCGATTGTCCATTCACCGAGTATTGACAGCATAAAACTAACTCGCATGAGATCTAACAAAATTGATTTTAATACTAGGAAAAATTAGATTCAGGGTAATCCGTTCCAACCAATGCAAAAACAGGTTTCATGAGGCTTCAGGAGTTTTTCTCGCCAAGCATTTCAACGTATTCCTTCCCCTAGACCGTGAACGCTTTTATTTGCCTCACCCTGTACTGTGACCGTGGATATTCACAACCATTCAGAATCAGCTTTTGAGCAGTAGGTTATGGCATCATTGAGTAATAGAAAAGCAATCATATTAGTGCTCTCCACCCACCACCAAATTTTACGTTGCAAGTAACTGTAGCTAGACAAGTGCTCATCCAGTGAGCGTTTATTAAATATGGTCCCGCCTTACTGGGAACCCGTTAACTTCGCATTGCTTCCTTTTAGAGGCATGTTTACTTGTGAAAATACACTCAAAATCGAAACAAAATTAAATTCGTGTTGGCGCATGCGTATTCAAAAAAGCAAACACTAATAGAGGATGAAGCAGCCTTCGGGCGAGCACTTATCTCAACCAAACTCAATCAATCAAACTAATAGAGGATGGCGTCAAGCCCCCTTTTCGGCCCGGTCCATGTATTTTCAAGCCCTGTTATGGTCCCGCACTCCCACGTGGATGGCGTTTTTTTTAAACTAATTATATTAATTACAAATCACAATCAAATATGAAAAAACTAAGCCTCAGGTGCACACGTAGGTATTAAAAGAAATCTATATTAAAAATTTCGAATTTTTTAGAGCAGTCTAAGTAGGTCTCTTGCGATCCACAGACATACACACAGACAGACAGACTCTTTCTTTTATTATTATAGAAGGGAGTTCTGCGTCTTACACCGCTAAAAAGGCTGCGGAGCCCAGTCGGTAGGGCGCTTGCTTGGTATGGCAGAGGTTCCAGATTCGAGTATTGCTGAAATAACTGCCCACCAATAAGAGTCATTCCACGTCAAATCGACAAGCTCAAAATCTTCATGTCACAAAATTCAATCTTGGTTTTATTCCAAGTACTAGAGACAAATTTATTAGACATATATTTTTTATTTTCTCAAAATTCTAAGAAAAATTCTTTTTTGAAACCGAAAAGTTAAGCCTAACCTTTCTCATTTAGCATTGCGGTCTATGAGAAATTGAGTATTTTCGAACGAGTATAACTAAAAAGGGTAACGCTGGGAACAACTAATATTTTTTAGATATTTCATAAGAAATTCGTCCTGTAATGCAAAAATTCTGCCACAAATGGTAACTTTTTAGGATGCAAGTCCAATAATCCCGCTTTTAACCCTCGTCCCACGAGGGTTACTCCTTTTTTTTTCGATGTTTTTTGCCGTAGTCAGAATGATTCTTCAAATATTTATGAATTATATTTATTGATCGTTTAATTAATATGCTGATTTCTCTTACAGATTTGTTACAATATTATATAAGTGTCATTTTTTTAGCTTTTCGGCTTCAGGCAGTCCTGCGAGCTTAACTATTTAGCAAAATTTGAATAAAACAGATAAATTTCAACAAAGTTGGCCTTAATATTATTTATAAATAATGCTATTAAGCTTCCCTGAAGTTCAAATGAAGAACTAGTTAAAATATTTGGTTCCTGGGTTCAAAATGAATTTGAGTTCATAAATCAATTTCCACCATTTGACATGATTAAAAAACTAAAAATAGATGTATTTTTATTTAATATCATTTTTTGAGTAAAATTATGTGCTAAAATCCTTTATTATGCTCTGAATATACAACACACAAAATTCGAAATGTTAGCACTTAATACAAAGCGATATCTGGGGAAAAGAATGTTAGTTCATAAATCAATTTCCACCACTGTATAAGGTAATGAAAGTAATGCGATGGGATGGAAAATCAGATATGGTTATTTTGTGATTTCTGCGCGTTATGGAGGGTTCTGATTTTGGACATTGGTTCGCGTGACGGTTGGGAACCACTCTACAGCTCGGACTAAAAGCGCTATTTAGTAAACAAATTGAGTAGTTTTTAATTAACAGTTCATACTTACAATTTTCATTACAAAATACCGTGTAAATTTACCAATGAATTTTATTTTTAAATAAAAAATAATACTGATCCGCATTTATGTGTTTTTGCTGTTTAAATTGTACTTTATTTGCCAAATGGTGCGAAATGTCGATAAATCTGGAATATATTTTTCGCCTAAAAATTAATAACCGAAATAGGAGAAACTAAACTACTGCTAATAAATAGAACATAAGAATAATAGATGTTACTTTATAATTATAATATAAATACGTAATACGTACTTAACATGATTAACAACACTTATTCAGCCATTTTATAACGTCATAATTATTGCGTCCCCTTGAAAGACGCTAAATCCGGGTTATACTGAATAAAGTATTGTGCGGCCGTAAAAGAATCTCCGAGTTTCAAATTGTAATAGTATCAGCTCTCTAATCGTTCGACAGTTGTGGTTGAAGGTGACGAATAAAAAATAACCCCAACAGTTCCAGGTTAGCGCATGCGCTGGTACCGCGAAATCGTTTTCACACTTGCACAGGTTGTTGCTTCCATTTATCTGCAGACAGTGTGGGAAGAATTTTCGTTTGGATGTGTGCCGTATCACTAAAGAAGCACACATTAAGTACTTTTGGAAAAACTAGGCTAGTTTTCCTTCAATTTCATGGATTATTTTTCATATTTTGCATAAAATAAACTCCTGTAATATACCATTAAAACTCGGACATTCTTTTACAGATACCCTTATTTTGAATTGTCGGCATAAATGGCTCGAAGGTTAGTTGACATCGCTTCGTACTGTTATCCGAAGGTCCGGGGTTTAAATATTTGACAGAAAAACGCCCTATTAGCATTTAATCCCTTTAGTGGATCAATAAGATTAGGACCAAGTTAGCTCGGAAACTGAATAATGAGTGTAGCGTCAGCCTAACCTACTGACATGAAACATACGCTTAATAGCACGTTATTTCTCGTGATCTGCAATGGGCACAGCAGTCCTTGACTCTCCTTAAACTGTCGTACCACTGAGTTTAGTTTTTCACAACATAAATCAAATTTATAAAAACTCACGAATCATTTTTCTTAAAAGTTTTCAGTATAAAATATTAAATTAAAATTCCATTAGTATTTCTTTTTTTGTATCTCAGAACAGATACCAGTCTTTTTTATTACATTTTTTTAATTTAAGAAATATTTC
Source organism: Hylyphantes graminicola (assembly GCA_023701765.1). Classification (NCBI taxonomy): domain Eukaryota; kingdom Metazoa; phylum Arthropoda; class Arachnida; order Araneae; family Linyphiidae; genus Hylyphantes; species Hylyphantes graminicola. The sequence goes on from CM043112.1 coordinate 61,831,096, forward strand.
TCATCCTGATACAAAGCTGTCTCAGAAAATCCTATTTTACTCCGAATCCGCTCTTTTGGCAGAATCGGCATGATATTAATAAAATACCTTATATTCTGGTGTTAATACTATAGGCTATATTCTAACTTAAAACAACTTTCTAAGGGGATAATGCACTACAACACACGATGGAGACCTGTAAAAACTGTTTTTCAAGTGTGCCGTGGGCGGGTAAACTGCAGTAATCACAGCATTGAATTGGACCACTTTTGCACTCAAATAGTTAGTCTTTTTCAGTTTGTTTTCTCATAGGTTAGAGTGAATGAATGTTTGAAACAATGGTCCAAGTCATAGGCTATTACTACAAATTTCCGACCCAAGGCAGTGTGGTCGCATGTTGCTTTAATCATTGAAACCCAGTCCCTCCTGTCCAGAGCTGCCTACCTATCAACTCTCCAGCTTGACCAAAAAAAGTTGTCCCTTTCTTTAAAAGTTACTTCGTCGCCTCTCTTCGTTTTCATGTTAGAATACCATGTTAGAGCGATCCGTTCGTTAGAATCGGGAATCCTACTTAAATGTGATTCAACTAGTTGTTATTTAACGTCTATTTTACTAGGTGGTACAATCAGCATGTTATGAAAAATATGTTGTTAATTATTTAGCCAAAACCCAACCTGTAACAAGGCATGAACAATGCACCACTTCACGAAGACCTGTAAATAGTGTTTCTTCATTACTAACTAATTGTCTACAAAAACTCCCCATATTTGACGGTGACCCCTGTACAGTGTCCATTAGATCTCAATGGGGTGTACTTAGTTGAATGGATAGAGATCGCATTGTCCACCCAGATCTTAACTTAAGATGGCAGATCTTCAGCCCCGGCGTATTTATTGTTCGTTAAATTGTTTCTATAGCTGCACTTTCTTGGGTATTTCCGTACATAAAATGCATATACAGCTTGCTTATTTGTTTTATTGCTTATCACAATAGATACCAGTCTTTTTACATCTACTTTTAACTTAAAATATAATTTTTCTAATTTTGTTATGATAGATTCATAATGTTATTAAGTCTATTTTTCTGAATAAATACCAGCCTTTTTATTTATTTATTTTTAACTTAAATTATTTCTCTTCATTACACGATAACTAAATCTTCATTTTGAACACTAATTAACGCCGATTTTGTTCTGGGACAGAATTTGCATTATATTAATAAGAATCCTTCAACACTCTTAAAACAAACGAGCGGATTTAACTCAGCCCGATTAAATTTTCAATCCTTTGCATTGCCGAAAATGCACTTACCCGTGAGGAGTGAATTTCACTCTGTTTGCGGAGTCGTTTTTTCCACTCCTTTCTGATAAGCCACTTTACTCCTTCCTGAGTGGCCATTTTCGCTCCTTTTTAATCTAATTTCATATGCTAGCCGAGTGCCTTTTCAATCCTTTTTTAAATAGCTTATATTTGACTCCGTTTTGACTAAAACTACTATAAGTTGATTTCCTACTTATTTTAACTCTTTTTTTTTTTGTTGTTTTTTTTAGCGATATTTAAAAGGAGGAAAAAGTTCTATCCACATTATTCTTAAATACATTTCTCAACCGTTATTTTAAAATTAATATATATTTCAGCAGGGCTTTTTTATGTTATCTTGTCATTAAATACTGGATTGCTATATGGTTTTGAAAATGTATTTGATTTTATATTGTGTTCACAGATTTACACAAACGTATACTTACTTGTCTGAAATATCTAGTGAAATTTCTTTTAAGATACATTTTTCTCAAAAGCCCGATTTAAGGAATAAAGATTAAACATGTTTGAACCAAATCGCATCTCTGCAGTTGATTAATAGAGGAAAAAGTTGTTTATTTACCATAGAATATAAATTTACTTCAGTAATTGTTCTGATTTCCATGATTTTAATATTTCTGCATCACTGAATAGTAATGCACTTACTATAACAATTCATCCCATTATCAGAAACGCATTGAAATATTTTTTTAATATAAATCTGAGAACATTAAAAACAAAAAGGTATGCATGCTGCAAAATAAAAGCCATGCCAATATTTCATTTTAGATTCTACTAAGACTTATTCTAAAACATTGAGTAAATAATTAAAGTCATGAAACATCTTTATTTACATATAAATGGAACATTTAAAGGGCCTTTAACAGGTACAAACCTCTGAAATGCAAAGAATGAAAGTCATTTTTAAAACGAGAATTGTACAAAAGTTAAAAATTATACACGGCTAAGTTAGAAACAAAATTGAAGAGAAATTGTTAGAACAAAGCATGTTCTGCATTGATATAATCTAAGTAATCAATTGCATGATCTTTTATATACACAACTTTTCAACCTTAATTCACAACTTTAACAAGCCTAATAATTTTCCAAGAAACTTTAAGGGGAGAACATAGTTAGCGACAGCAAAACTGATCAATTCTTAGTATTGATTTCAAAAGGCTCTAAATAATATAAAACAATACACATAAATAAATAATATAAAACAATACACATACAATAAATACACATTGTAACAAGTTATAAATTGTACTTTTATTATTATATTTTAAAAAATTTAAATAAGATTCTTAAGAAATAAGACATCTTTTGAAACATACAATTACGAATTTTCCAAAATACAAGTATTTTTTCGATACCATTTGTACAAAAAATATACAATGAATGTACATAAAACTTGTTTCAAATGCAAGTTAACAGTTAGATTTATAATTGTCACAGGTTTTTTTTGACTAAAACATTTTTTAAAATTTTATTTGAAAAACACTGTGTTCTAAATTCATAAAAATGCTGGTTTTCAAAGCAGAAAAGTGTAAAATACAAAAACTTGTGTAAATTTGTAAGACTAAATGAGGTGACCTAAATAAATCTAAAATGGTTTTATAACACACAAAAAAACTAATAAGAAATATGTAATAGAATTAGTAGAAAAGTGTACAGATGTGTTGGAAATGATAGTTTTGAGAAAAACAAATACAGTCAATACCGTTAACACGAACTCGAAGTGACCACCGAAACATTTTGTGTTAACCCTATTTCATGTTAACCGTCAGCAATTTTTCCTTTCATTGAACCAGTGAATATTTTTTTTAAAATGAACATAAACAAATCTTATTTTATTATATAATGCATTAATAAGAGAAGCATACAATTTGTAATTCAAAGGAGGCGTGGTCCATTTGTTTATTTTTATAATTTTAATAAGAAATAATTGACCAGTCGATACAAAATTGGTCTCATTCGATAGATTGGGCTTCCATCCATCAGAAAATACTAGTTTCAAAAATTCGATTTTTTTTATTTGGCATTTGTTAACTATGTTCTCCCCTTAAGGGAACACAGTACCTCATATATGACCAAAATTTGGGGGGAAGGGGGGTTTATTTGCAAAAATTAAAGTTGTAGATTTAATTACGAGATTTCCAAGTTTTAAAAGTCTAGCTACAATTTTACAAAAAGTTATTCCTTGTTTTTTGCTGAAAAATGGGAAAAAAACTAAAGGAATGAAAACTTGTAACGAGTTTTTCTCAGTGTTATTTTTCCTTAAGGACAAGTTTTCCAAAACGCTAATACGTTTTTTTTATTATTCATAAAAAGTAAAGGAATTTTGTATGCAGTCAGTCAAGTACGCTGAGAACTGATATTAAGAATTTGTATTAAAAAAGTTTTTTTTTATTAAAAAAACATGCCGAGAGAGGGAGAAATCAAACATTTTCAAATATATTTTAAAAATTTGGGATTTTCTAGATAAATATTTTGTATAAAATAATCACTAAAGATCAGTCAAATTTGGATGCCAATTTTTGTATAAAACAGTGTGTTAATTTTAAATTACTTTTGCCCTATATTGATTTCAAATATAGTTTGAACTAATAAACATCAATTTTATAGTGAATGTCAAAATTAATAAAAATTGAAAGTCGTACAGCGTCCCCTTAATGATCCTCAAATAATAATAAGTATACTTAAACAAAATCAGATAACATTTAAAAGAGTGTCGAAGTTTTCAACAGAACTGTGGGCAGGGCCAGCAACTAGTTTATAGACAACACAGTCCATAAAGTTGAAAAACTGACTGTTGATAGCTGACACAACAAATCCAAGGGAATACAAGCCAAATCTCCCAGGGTAGGACCTCCAGCAGCACTTCAGAAGATGAGAAGATATTCAGAAGCTCACCTAGGACAGGGACGACCACTGGTAACTCCAGGGACGGGGCGCAGACAGGCAATGATTAGCCTTGGGCAATCCGGACAGGCAGCTCGCAAACCTAGAAATGAATTACAAAAACAAATCTTGGAGTATTCTGAATAAATGTCACTCTTGCAGGTGAATTAGTTTTACAATAACTTAAAAAAAAGGTTAGGTTATCTATTAAAATTTTTAATCGAACTAAACCCCTCAATGCAACAGCATGTTAGTGGGATAAGGCCTGCTGTGCCCATTTCAGCTTATGTGACCAAGGGCTCAGGGGTGCAAGACATATATTTGCCCCTGATTAGGTGGTCCACCTCACACAGAACCTCCAGTTCCCAAGCATGCAAGGACCTCATTTCATCAAACCAGGCTAGTGCTATCGAGTGTTATGTGTCTGATAGGGAAGTGTTTAACATATCCAAATAATAATAATTTAAAAACATTGTACTGAATATAAATAACTTTTTCCTGTTTTGAATAGTTTTCTTAGACATAACTATAAGTAGGACAAAATTGTAATAATCCTACTTGGGTTGACCAAAAATAAAAGAGGTAGTTTTTTTTGCAGGGCCTCCGTATGAGTAGTGCCCACATAACCCAAATGTACTATATGAATCTCCCATTAGTGTTACATCAACATAGTCCTTACAATGACAACGCAAGCCTGCTTTTCCTACCCTACTTGGGTTTGGAGAGCAGTTGCCTCAAACAAGATAAGTTTAGAACAATGGCGCTCACATTGTTCTCCGAAAACCACAAGGTGGTAGGGTAAAACTAGCTTGCGTTGTAAATTGTAAAGATTAATAATGGCTGGAAAGTTACCTTTCTGGGGCATGGTGGTCGAGTAAGCTCCGAAGGCCACAGCACCTCCTCCTGGCTGACTGACCAGCGGCCACTCCAATAAGGGAGCCCAGTGGGAACAAAGTGGCTCCAATCCACACAACTTGCTCGCTCTCCTGAAACAACATTAAGATATGTTTGGGATTTGAATTATCGTCGCACTAGAGATACATGAGAGCTACTGGCCACAGGCGTCATTACTTAGAACCACAGTCAGGTGACGAGCCGACACCTGAGTAGGCACCAGAGTGAGCAGTACACCATGTGGAAGATTGCATGTTAAATATTCTTCGAAGTCCGACTCTGCGTAGGATATTGCCCTTAAAAGTTGTGTTGGAAACCTACTCAGGTGTTAGCTCGTCATTTGACTGTAGCTCTCATCTTGCCTGTCACCAATAGCCCTCATGTACCTTTAGTGTGACAATAATTCAAATTAACCATAACCCCTGTGCTCATTTTGTTTAATTCTAACCTCTATGAAGAGCTTTAACACAACCGAATGTGCATAATTTAGAACCACGGTTAAGTGATAAAAAGTGTTGTAACTGTGTGAATCTTTAAAGGGTTCAAAAGCTGCATGGGTTCCCAAACATAGATAGAAACACTATTTAAACACATTTTCTATACTTGTAACTTTCAACAACCTCCTTACAATCCAATGTCTTATTTCTTACACAACACACTCCTAGCATATTCTTAATACAAATGAAATTTAGGTTTTGGTTACGAGTGTTTGCAAAAGTGTTAAATTAATTTGCGGTGTACTTTTTCTCACAATAACAAGGCCCTGAGGTGTAATTTTCAGAGAAAACAATGACTCGTGTGGGCTTCCTTATACAGTTATTTCTCTCAATTTGAATTAAATAATAAAATGTTAGAGTAGCACGTCAAATATTCGGTTGTTATTCACTGTAACACTGCCTAATTGACAGTTTACCAGACATAGTATGACTGATCGATTTCTCGATACAAAATGGAGAAGTAATTAAAAAATACAGTAAACTTGTAGTACTGTTTTAAGAAATATAGTTAACTTAATTAGAAAAGAATATGTAGAGAAATTATACATAGGAAAGACCATCAGCATAAACAACAAACTGTATTCACTACAATAACAATAATTAAAAACTACTGTATGTACATGCCAGGTTATTTTAAAGATTAAAGTTACTACACTAATATTTCAATATATTATTGTACTAATGATTGCTTAAACACTCTAAATGCTTGGGAAAATATGCACGATATATGTAATCAAACGAATGATCAAATTTAGAATCAGCTAGTCTTTGAGTTTTTAAAATAAATAGTAACATCAATATTGTACTTAGTTCAGTTTCTAAGTACAATATTTTTTAAACCTTTTGAAAAAGGTGGTTTTTAACTGCAGCATATTATTTTAAATACAAGTAAGCGAATACAATATATAAAGCTTTTTACAAAATTGGGATGAAAAAGAACTTGCCAAGTAGTTTGTTTACCTTTGGAACACTACATCATTTCGTTCTGTTTACGTCTCGAGTTCCATCCTTGAGTGCTTGGAACTCGATTAAAGATCTTCTGGAGCGATCGTGGGTCATTTTTATAGCCAGTTTTCTTGAGAGTGTGCAATATCGTAGATCTGGTCTAGCTCTGCTTGAAAATAGGATCAGCTGATCAGCAACACCACTTGACAAAGGTAATAGCGAAAAACATCGTACGCGAAAAGTCGTTATCACTGTTGAATGTTGCCATTATTTATGGCATTTAACAAAATATTCAATAAAAAACTCTCACAGTTGTAAAAAAAGCCAAAAAAGCTTTTAAAAATACCAGATTGAAATTTTAAAAGCCTAACCAGTTCCTGAAAAAATGGCGGCGTTGACTTCTTCGAAGAATCCCGCCGGCTCGCATCACGTGATCAAATTGGACCAATGGCAACGCTTTAAAATCTCTACCTCAAAAAACGAATTAAATTCCCCGACGAAAACGATTTAATTGTATTTTACTCGGTTGAAAGTGATTCTAAAATCCCTCTTTTTCCACAAAGTCGTTTTTATTGATCGAAAACACGCTCGTAAGGATTGATTGTTGGTGAAAAACATTACGTTCCCTTTTTGAGTGGAAAATCCGCTCTGTTGTTTTAAGAGTGAAGAGGCCAACCACCCACGACTTGCAAAATAGTGTTTTCCTAATTTACCAACTAATTGTCTACAAAAACTACCCATCCTTGATCGCGACCCCTTTAAATACCCTCTAGATTCTCAAAGGGGCCGTACTTGAATGAATTAGTAATGACTATATCAGGATCAGCTCGCATCCAAATTAAATTCAAATGTTTTCTATACCATTCACTATACTTCCCTAACAGCCATGCGACAAGTATGCGACGAAAAGCGATGTCACATACAAGTCACTAAGATCGCTGCGATGTCACATTTAAAGTCACTTTTTTGTCACATAGAAATTGAATGTCCGCTTTTGTTACGTATCTGCTACGTAACATGGATATCGCTGATATCGCAGCGATGTCGCATTTTGACTTGATTGTGACATAACCGACTTCTGCGACCTGTATGTGATTTAGTGATGAACATAATATTACAGCAATATTGCATTTTGACTTGTATGCGACATAACCTACTTCTGCGACCAGTATGTGATTTAGTGATGAACATAATATTGCAGCAATGTCGCATTATGACTTACATGTGACAAAACCGACTTCTGCGACAAGTATGCGATTTAGTGATGAACATAATATTGCAGCAATGTCGCATTATGACTTGCATGTGACAAAACCGACTTCTGCGACCAGTATGTGATTTATTGATGAACATAATATTGCAGCAATGTCGCATTGCGACTTATACGTAACCTAGATGACTTTCGCGACGAACTTGATAGCACAGCAATGCCGCATTGTAACTTGCATGTGACTTAAGTGATTTCGCGACGAGTATATGATTTAGTGTAGAACTTGTCACAGCAATGTCACCTGGGACTTTATGGGATCTAAAACAAATTTCTCACGAGGGCGACACAGAATAACTCTGACATGATAAAAAGTAGCTTAAAAGCATCTTCTTTGAAAACAATGCTACAACTTAGAAATTGATAGTACTTTATATCAAAAATAGAGGCATGGGGAAGTTTTCTTTTCGTTATAAGATTAGATTACCTTTAAACATTCGATTAGAGCCTATCGTAGCCCATCGCCATCTTGGTTCTTTTCGATGGAAGGGAAGCTCGAAGTTAGATAAGTATCACTGCGCGAATAGCTGCCCCTTTACTTTCAACAAGAAAGTAGTTCTTTTAGTTCCTTCGTTATTTGAAGCTTAAAAAACGGATATGTAGCAAAATAAGATATAGATTAGAAACAACTTTGTATGATAAAACTGCTGCTTTTTCTATTCCCTTCCTTCATTTTAATAAACAGTTTTTGCTTTGAAAACTGTGTTGCTTGCTGCTCTGCTGCATCGCACGGGATCACAGGCTTGTCACATTGGGACTAGGGAATTTTGTCACAGGATCATATTGCAGCCATGTTGGAATAGGACGAAAATAGGATATCACATACAAGTCACAACACAATGCCATTGCAATATCACAATGTGATATCACTGGAATATCCCATAAAGTCACATTGTGATGGGGATTAAAGCGACATTGCTGTGTTATCACATACATGTCACAATGTAATGTCACTACAATAGCAAATCGCGACATTTGTGGGATATCCCCATTGTGACTGGGATTTAGATGACATCACTGCGATATCACATGCAAGTCTCAATATGATGTCACTGCAAGATCGCATGGTGACATTCTTTTGATATCGCATACAGGTCACATTGTGACGGGGATTAAAGCGACATCGCTGTGTTATCACATACACATCACAATGTAATGTCACTACAAGAGCAAAACGCGACATCTGTGGGATGTCCCCATTGTGACTGGGATTTAGATGACATCACTGCGATATCACATACAAGTCACAATATGATGTCACTGCAAGATCGCATGGTGACACCCCTTTGATATCGCATACCAGTCACATTGTGACTGCGACTTACACGATATCACTGTGATGTCATACACTCTTAAAACAACAGAGCGGATTTTCCACTCAAAAAGGGAACGTAATGTTTTTCACCAACAATCAATCCTTACGAGCGTGTTTTCGATCAATAAAAACGACTTTGTGGAAAAAGAGGGATTTTAGAATCACTTTCAACCGAGTAAAATACAATTAAATCGTTTTCGTCGGGGATTTTAATTCGTTTTTTGAACGATCAATTTTTAAACGTTGCCATTGGTCCAATTTGATCACGTGATGCGAGCCGCCGAAATTCTTAAAAGAAAACATCCGCCATTTTGTTTTGAGTGGTCGTATCGCTTGTGTTGCGTATTGGTAAGTTATATTTTTCTAATCTCATAACAAGCTTTCTTGTATCCTCTCACGCATTTTTTTAAACTATTATGCAGTAGGTTCATTTAAAAACATCGCCATTAAAATGTTTAAGCGATAAATAGTTTGTATTCTATTTTGTATACATCCAAAAAGTGTTCGTACACCGAAACTATTTTGCAGAAACTGTGCTATATAATTCGTAATTAACTATTCTATCACTTGAATTTTTATTTAATAGTATCTTTAGATTATAATAAAAGTGGGTAAAGTGCTTTTTTTTTAAGTCGCGCAGTATTTTTCTGAAAAATAAATTGAAAAGTGTCACAGAATTTGCCAATCAGTCTTCGCACACCAAAACTTTATTTCTTTACATTATAAGTTAATTATAAAAATATCGTTTGCAGTTTATTTTTTTATTCTAATTAGGAGCACTAAATTCGTTTGATTTCAATGTATTTTATTTCTTAATGACTTATTATATTTTCTTCATTCGTAGGATATGACATGTGTTCGAAAATAAACGAGTACGAATAGAGGTTTCAAAATTGTAGGGTATCAGTTTAAATCTAGAAAATCACTTAGCGGAATCGCTTTTGTAATTCGTTAATATACCTCATTTTCTTTTTAAAAAAACAATCAAGGAAGCTTATCTTTCAACTTGCATTTTATCTTAACTTATACTTAAAAGCTTTTTTCTGTGTTTATCTAAATATGGAATTCTTTAACAGAGGCTCGACCTGAAAATAAGTTACCATGCAGAATACAATGCTCAACATTCTGATGGCTACAAGAATCCTGAAATTGCCTCAATGTAAATATTTGTTTCTCCTAAATTTATACAAATATTTTTTTAAAAAAGCAAACTGAAATGTAAATTTAAAAAGCCACCAAATTAGGACAAGGTCTTTCAAAATGTAATGTAATTTATTCAGGAATATTTTACTTAAAACCCTTATTATTTGAAGAGATTTTTCTATATTAAGCAAATATTTGTTAATTTATAAAGCTTAAAAAACTTCTAAACTTTCAGACTCTTAAGTTTTGATGCTGTTATCTTTGAACTGGTAAACACACCAATAATTGAAGGACTGTATTGTCAGTAGCAGTTCAATTTTATAGAAATAAGAATTGAAATGTTTAATTTTTAGTAATTCTATATTACAAAATTATAAAAAATTAGATATTTTTCCGCTACTAACTCCATTATCGACTGTTACTAGAACAAAATATATTGCTCCACAACGGTATGATTTCTGTTAGCCTTCTGTTTTGTTGAACAAGCATCATGTGTAGTACTTGAGGTTGGCCTTGCATGCGGAAGGTGCTATAACCTTTATTTAAAAATTTCGCCATCTTTACATGCAATTTAATTACTGATTGTACAATTAAAAATGTTGTATGACAAAAAACAAAATAAATAACTAAGAAAAATCAAACTCCTTAGCTATTAAAAATTTAAAGAAACTTATTTCTGGCAGACTCTGCAAGAAGAAAATGGCTTTTGGTGGATCCTCTGGTGACTCTTCAATATTAGCTCTGCATTCTGGATCTCTTTCTTATGAAACTTCATTTATCGATTTAGTAAGTGAAAAGTATTTTTTACAAAATATTATCCCCTTACTTTTAATGCAATTTTTCAAATTGTTTACAATTAAGAAACCTGTGTATTAAAACTTCATTTTTTTAATTTAAATCAAATGATCTTATTGCGCCATTCAACTCTTATGATGTTTAATTTAAATCTTCATTAAAATATTTTTGGACTTGTACCTATTTGTCCACTGAACTTATAGCAATTGATTCGAGGAGGGCATTTCTTAAAATCTTATAATTTAACTAAGCTTTGTTTAATTTCTGCATTGTTCAACATAATTGTGATCTTGTATAAATACCTCTATAGTGCTCATTTATTCATTTGCCATTCATAAACAAAAGTTTCAAATATGCTTTTTTTAACAAATATCTATTCTTCGAATTGTATACCTGCTTATTATGAGTAATAAAAAATAATAATAAAAGCCAGGTAATCTATTTTTAAAACATTATCAGCACAACAAGCTTTAGTTGTCTGTTACATATTTTCACAATAAACTAATAATAAAAATTGCATTTACCATCAATTACATAAAAAATGTGCTTAGTATTAATACATGTTGATTTAAATATAAATATCTTTCAAAAGCACAGCGATAAAACTGTCTTGCAACCCTGAGCATTTGGTCACATAAGTTGAAATGGGCACAGCAGGCCTTATCCCACTAACGTGCTGTTGCATCAAGGAGTTTAGTTCCATTAAAAATTTTAATAGACATCCTAACCTTTTTTTTTTAAAGTCATTGTAAAACTAAATCACCAGCAATAGTGACATTTATTCATTATAATCCAAGATTTGTTTTGTCATTAAATTCTAGGTTTGCGAGCTGCCTGTCCAGATTACCCAAGGCGAATCATTGCCTGCCTGTACCCCGCCTCAGGAGTTACCAGGTCCTTCCTGGTCCCTGAGGTGAACTTCTGAATTTCTTCTCTTCTTCAAAAGTGCTGCTGGAGGCCCTGGAAGATTTGCCTTGTCTTCCCTTGGATTTGTTGTGTCAGCTATTGCCTGTCTCAATATGTCCTCCTCTTCCCAACCGCGTGGATCTGTCCATTGTTGTGTGACGGGTTTTTTCTAAGTGTATACTCTCATCCGGACTTGTATGAGTGGAGCTCATGGAACGATTGCGTATTTTTATAACAGCCAATTGACTTCTTGTTTGAAAAGAATTTGTTTAATCTAATATATAACTTTTTTAGCTTTAACCCCAAAATAAACATTTTATGTTTTTTGGTTTAAATAAACATTTCTCTCTGATTATAGTAATATAGATCTGCTTGCTTTTCTTCCATTTATTGTTATAAATATTGCACTTGTAAATAAAAATATGTTTTTAAACTCTGTAGATATTTAATCAATATTGTAAAAAGTCTAACAGATTTTTAAAAAAAATCAATTTTATTGCCACCTTTATTTTACTTTGCTGTTTTCAAGATATATGTTCTTAGAATTATAAAAACATCTCATCAACTTAGATATTTTTTCCTATTTCTGACTTAAGAAAAAGTAGCACAAAACTGTCTTCTCTAAGGAAATGTCTTTAGAAAAAAAAATTATCTTAAAAAATAAATATCATAATATTTTTATATCAAGTAATCTATGTTTACCTACGTTTATGTGATAACAATTACAATGTTTATTAAGTATAATTTTAAGGTAACTTAAAAAAAAAGCCATGAAACTGATAATCACATTAAAATGAATTTGAAAAACTGGGGAAAATCTACAAGTTTTAAAAAAATTATTTTATTAAATTAATCTGTTTAAATATGATTAAAAAGTAACAATAAAAATTATCTAAATAAAGAAAATTACTCATTATTGCTATTATAATATGAATAAATATGCCAAAAAAGCATTAAAAGTACTTCAAAAATAAGAAGGAAATCGACTCATAGTAGTTTTAGTCTAAAAAACGAGTGGAAAAAAAGCTATTAAAAAGGAGTGAAAAACACTCGGCTAGCATATGAAATTAGATTAGAAAGGAGCGAAAATGGCCACTCAGGAAGGAGTAAAAGTGGCTTATCCGAAAGGAGTGGAAAAAGCGACTCCGCTAGCAGAGTGAAATTCACTCCTCACGGGTAAGTGCATTTTCGGCAATGCAAAGGATTGAAAATTAAATCAGGCTGAGTTAAATCCGCTCGTTTGTTTTAAGAGTGTGCGTACATGAATCGCTACTGGGTATTTTGAATTTGCCTTTTATTCGTCGTCGATGTATTCAACTATATAAATTACCAGTTTACAAGTAAAGTTTTTTAAGTCACAGCATATTCAAGAATTTTTTTTATCATCTATGCTTTGGTCAAGGTTATTAGACTATACTTCTAGGTCTTGCCCAGTGAAATATCAAACATTTTTCACTACCCCCAAAGTGCATATGAAGCTCTACTAATCAACTATTTTAAATGGGAATACGTGGGAAAAAAGTGTGTTTTTTTCTGAATGTTCATTCACCACGTATTGATAGCATAAAACTAACTCGCATGAGGTGTAGCGAAATGGATTTTAGTACCTGGAAAAAGGAGATTCAGGGTAATCCGTTCCAACCAATGCAAAAACAGGTGTCGTGCGGCTTCAAGAGTTTTTCTCGCCAAGCATTTCCACGTATTCCTCCCTCTAGACCGTGAACGCTTTTATTTGCCGCACCCTGTACTTTGACCGTGGATATTCACAACCATTCAGAATCAGCTTTTGAGCAGTAGGTTATGGCATCTTTGGGTAAAAGAAAAGCAGTCCTATTAGTGCTCTCCACCAAATTTTACGTTGAAAGCAACTATAGCTAGACAAGTGTTCATCCTGTGAGCGTTTATTAAATATGGATGTGTTCTGCGTCTTACACCGCTAAAAAGGCTGGAGAGCCCAGTCGGTAGGGCGCTTGCTTGCTATGGCAGAGGTTCCAGATTCGGGTATTGCTAAAATAACTGCCCACCAATAAGAGTCATTCCACGTCAAATCGACCAGCTCAAAATCTTCATGTCACAGAATTCAATCTTGATTTTTTCCCAAGTACTAGAGACAAATATATTAGACACGTATTTTTTTATTATTTCAAAATTCTAAGAATTAAGAAAGTTAGGCTTAACTTTTCGGTTTCAAAAAATCATAACTTTTTCTCATTTAGCATTGCTGTCTGTGGGAAATTGAGTATTTTCGAACGAGTATAACTAAAAAGGGTAACCTGGGAACAACTATTTTTTTGTTATGGATTACTATTACTAATGGTAACATTTTGGTAAAGTGCGCTGCTGTTCCCAAATTTCCTTCTACTGAAATTATTTTTTTCAAAGTCAGAGAAGAATAACATTAGTTCCAATGGAGAAATGGGAGTAATCGGTTTGTGTATAATGGAAGAATATGTGCAAGTGATAGGATTTTTTTTTAGGCAAATTTGAAATACTATAGCAAATAAGTTTTTAACGCTTTGTATTATTGAAAAAATGTTAATCTCTTTTACCTTTGAAATTTCAATTAATACTTATATTAAATAAAAAAAAATATTATAAAAATTTGAAAGGAGGAAAAGACTTACACTTTTCAATAACATGAAGTGTTTAAAAAATGTTTGTTATCATGTGAGAAAGTGTAATATTATTACTTCATTAAAGAAAATCTAGTCGCTTGCACATATTCTTTCATATACAGAAACCTATTGTACCCATTTCTCCATTGGAACTAATGTTATTCTCCTCTGACTTTTAAATAAAATCTAATTTTAGTAGGAGTTTTGGGAACAACAGCGCACTTTACCAAAATGTTACCATTAGTAATAGTATTCCATAAAAAAAATACTAGTTGTTCCCAGGTTACCCTTTCTAGTTATACTCGTTCGAAAATACTCAATTTCCCATAGACCGCAATGCTAAATGAGAAAAAAGTTGATTTTTTGAAACCGAAAAGTTAAGCCTAACTTTCTTAATTCTTAGAATTTTGAGAAAATAAAAAATACTTGTCTAATAAATTTGTCTCTAGTACTTGGGAAAAAATCAAGATTGAATTATGTGACATGAAGATTTTGAGCTCGCCGATTTGACGTACAATGACTCATAAGCGGTCTGTGAAGACGAAAAATTCCGGTGAATAATACTCCTTGTAGAGGCAGTGCTCGTTTACACTTTCGCTACGCAGGAATTTTGTTTCGGGCTAATTTGTGATAGGAATATCATTATCGAATCATTTGCTGTACGGCAGCCAGAGCCGTTTTAGTAGTAAAAAAGGCTTAAAATATGCTTCAAAGTACTTGTGAAAGAGTGCTCATCGAATATGGAGGCATTCAACTTGCAAGGTAGAAGCTCAGCTCAGATGTGGGCTTCGTCACTTGACCGTTGTTCAAAACAACAAGGACTGCCACCAATAACCCTCGACGTATATTTTTTTAAAGAAAATTCGAATTTACTCCAAAAATAGAAAAATTTTAACTCTGAAAGTTCAAAATTCGTAACTTTAAGTAGATAATCTACATTTGTGGCCAAAGTTAAGAGTCAAAACAATGTTTATTTTACAATCGATAAGGAAGATAAACACCAACAACGTTTCATTTTTGGGGGCTGTAGGGAGCCCTGTGGTCAAGATATCGGTCTCGAGATCGGAAGGTCGAGAGATCGAGTCCCGGTGCCACTAAAGACCTACCGAGTATATGCGGAGTACGTGATCGTTAAATCTGTTGGGTCCGAAAGTCCTGTAGTCGGTCATTGCGCAGTTTACCATAGGTACAGGTTCCTGGAGACTATTTCCCTCCCCTTCCGGGACATGTCTAAATTGTGGAGGTGGAGACAGATGGCAGCATCTGTCATTTGTGTATGTGTACGTCTTGTGTTGTCCCACTCGACGATTGTTTATAAGCGGGTCCTTGCGACCAAGCATACAAGCCTGAAAATATATTTCTACCAACCAACGTTTATTTCAATTATTAAGATTTTGGATACGGATACTTTTTAAACCAATATCGTTTCTTTAATCCTTTCGCTACGAAGGATTTTTGCTTCCTAGTAATATTTCATAGGAATAACATTATAGAATCCTTAGTTGTTCAAGCGTTTTGGGGCGTTTCAGTAAGTAAAGGGATAACGAACATTCTAATCACTAAAGTGCATTTCAATATAATGAACTAATAAAAAATCGAAATAAAATGTTTTAATAAATGTACTACTATTTAGTACCAGCCATTTTATTTTAAATATATACATTAATATTTAAAAAAAAATCAAAACCATAAGCGTATTCACAGCTGGCAGATATTTAAAAAAACAATTCTGTATGAATTGTGCAAACTTAACATGAGAAAACTAACGTTACAGAATAGATACTGTGTATTTATTGTTTAATATTTTTTTTATCATTAATGTATTTAACTAAATAAATTAAGTTTACTAGGTAACAGTACATTCATGAAAACCTCTTTATCTCCCATGCTGGGGTAAAGGTTTTATTGCCATGTCTTTACCATAGATTAAGAACACTCTAGATCTGAATCCCTGATTGGATTAGCATTGGAGAATTTCTATATTGAAATTGACATAGAAACTACAGAGACATAACATAGAGTGGACTGCGCATTCATAGTAGAGAACCTTAGGGATGGAAAACTAAAACCGGTTTTCAAAAAACCGGTGGTCCCGGTTTTGACTGAAAACCGGTTTTTTTGTATGAGGTCCTTCGGAACCGAAAACCGGTTTTTTAGGGAAAAACCGATGGAAAATGGGAAACCGGTTTTTTCTAAAAAACCGCCATCCCTTGCAGATTAGCATTATGTCCTAAACATCATAAATCGCCAAGAGGGGAAAGGTTGCTACATTTGGCAACTTAACGCTACCGTTTCGTTACGAACTATTCAAAATTGTCGCAAGACCTGAATATCAGCTAGCAAACCGAAGTGGAGACTACCATCAATGTCCAAGTCACGTGGGTTTCTACCAATCACGGCAGCTTGATTTTTTTTAAATTGTTTTTGCAGACGTTTTTTTGAGCATTGTTGGTATTTTTCTCTTTTGGCTCTTATAATAAACATTTAATTCATTCTTTTAATCTCTGAGCATGTTAACAATCGCGAATGTTGTACTCTTAATTCAGTAACGTTTTGTGCAAGATCAACGTTGTTAGAACTCTAATTATAATAAATATTTTGGGTCAAGTCAATTAAATTAATGGTCTGAACATTGACAGCTTAGAAGTAGAATATTTTTTTTACAATTTGGCCAAAACGAAACCTGTTTTTGCAATCGTAGTCTTTGAGTTATTTATATTTAAAAAGTAGAGCATTTGTTGAATTAGGAATATATTGATGCGTTTTAGAAAGTTGATTTATTCCAGGTGAAATAAAGGAAGAAGAAATATTTAAAAAAATATATTTGATTTTTTTTAAAAATCGGACCGTTAGAACGAAAGTTATAGAGAAGGCAGAACATATTCACTATGTCAATAACCAACTTATATTACAGCAACACTCTACATAAACCTACTAACGTTCTTTTAAATTAATTTTTAATAAAGAGTCCACATTCAATTGTTCAAGTTATCTTAAATAGACGCACAAAATCAAAGAAATAATCTGATATCTATTAAGAGGATCTTAAAATACTAGCGATTCATCCTTGCTCCTTTCCAAGCTTCTTTATCATAACATTAGATTGTCGGCCTCTGTGTTCAGGTCGTTGTGGAAAAATTCGCCAAATGGTAAACTCGCCATAGATGCGAGCCAAACGTGACACAGTCATGTGACTGTGTAAGTTAGATGTTTAGGACACTTTAGGTTTGCCAATGCGCAGTCCACTCTATGTTATGTCTCTGAGAAACTAGCACCTCTATAGTTACTTTGGGAACTACTGTGGATTCGCGGCTGCTTTTTTCTAGCCTTCTTTAGAAGCTTTAACACAGTCTATTACGCATCGTAATTTAAAACCCAGGTCAAGTGACGAAAAGAAACTATTTTTGGCGACAGCGGGACCATGCGTTTTTTTATGGAGCTTTCCTCTCCACTTTAGATTCGTGACCAAACTTACGTGCTCTGGTTGGAAAGAACGACCCTATTTCTAGCATTCTTCAATAGATCTTTATTAAACGCGCAAGAGATTTAGTACAATTTTATTTTCTCGTATGCTGACATTTTATTATAGTTATATATCCATTAAAACTATTTTGACGAGCTTAAATTCAATTACGAGAGAGTATATCTTTATAGCAAACTAGCAGTATGGTCCCGCCTTACTGGGAACCCGTTAACTTCGCATTGCTTCCTTTTAGAGGCATGCTTTTTGTGAAAATACACTCAAAAACAAAACAAAATTAAATTCGTGTTGGCACATGCGCACTTAAAAAAGCAAACACTAATAGTGGATGAAGCAGCCTTAGGGTTGAGCGCATATCTCAACCAAACTCAATCAATCAAACTAATAGAGGATGGCGTCAAGCCCCCGTTTCGGCCCGGTTCATGTATTTTAAAGCCCTGTTATGGTCCCGCTATTCCACGTCGATGACGTTTTTTTTAAAACTAATTATATTAATTAAAAATCACAATCAAATGAAAAAACTAAGCCTCAGGTGCACACGTAGGTAATAAAAGGAATCTATATTAAAAATTTCGAATTTTTTAGAGCAGTCTAAGTAGGTCTTTTGCGATCCACAGACATACACACAGACACTCTTTCTTTTATTATTATAGACTAATCCTAAACAATGCATTTGAATGAGTTTATTTCGAAATAGAAACCAAAATTAACTACTCTTTTTTCCAGGCCACTGTTTTATTCTAAGCATTTTATACGTGTTTTAAGCACTCGCTCTCCGAATCCGAAAAAAATCTTCAGGACATTATAGTTAAATGACCGAATACCAACTTAACACGCAAACTTCTAATGACGATTATAGTTTAAACTACTTGGTCCATTCTTCACAACAGAGAAAATGTTAATTGTTTTTGTGGATAGGGCGTAAGTCACACAGCTTTGATTTTGATGACTAAACCACTTTTATGATTCAAGTATTATTCAAGAATTGTGAATGAAACAAAACCATTGTTGATAAGGTTAATCGTTGTTCAATCATTGTGCTATAGGATATAATAATAAATTTGGAAAATCCCATAGATTTTATTATACTATTATTTGTCGATTTATTCGAGAAAATATTTCGATATTTTAATAAATTATTAACTTTTGCTAATCCGATAATACCAAAATAACTCTATATAAGACGCAAAATCTGAAACTACATTCAACTTTCATTATCCGAACATGTGCAGCAACGCACCCTATTCCTTCCAGTACGATCTGAAATGGGCACAACAGGCCTTGGATATCTACACAGTAATAGAAAATCTGTAGTATTACTAGAAAATCTCTAGGAAACTCAGGTGCCATGAACTTTTCTAGTAACCATACATCATTAAACTTAGTAAGTAACACATACATTTCCTTAGTAACCATACTAAGAAAACTGTAGTAGATTTACAGATGTTCTGCTTGCACGTTTACTAAGAAACTTGCAGTAGCTTTACAGGGGATTTTCATGTAAGTTTACTAAGAAACTATAAACAGTTTCAAAAATTTCAAACCAGAGGGCACCACTAATTTTTCTTGTTAGTCAGTTATTTCGAATTTGCGGAGGCTCGAACCCACGTATCTCCGGATCCGAGAGCTCGCTTGCAACGAGGAACTGCGCGGAGCCTCGTTGAAATCAGGACTTGCTGTTCATTTGCGTGTAAATAAAGAGGTTAAAATCTTGATCGTTAAAGAAGTTTTATGTTATTGATTAAGACATTTTACTATTGATTTTTTTTGTTTCTTATCATTGCGATTATCAATTCGTCATAATTTTCCAATGAAACGTACATTAATTGAATTTTTACCTTTGACCGATATCGAATCAATGACTTTTATTAATAGAATTTCGTTCACCGGTTGCTGATTTTGACTCGCGCACTTTCAAATTACAGATACGATCACCGGTGAGTTTTCGCTAAATCCGATGACCAATCGAACAAATTTCGAGAAACAATGCTGCTAGGAAAACGACGCATCTCTAGAAAAGATAAACAGGGGGCGCTGCAGACGTTACATCAATTTACTTAGTATTACTACAGCAGTTTGTTTAGTAAACCTACTATAAGAGATTGGTTACACAGATTTTCTAGTAAATGGTGTAATACCTGTAAAGTTACTTAGTAATTGCAAGTAAATTCAGGCCAAATTGTTTACAGTGAATTTAATTTTAAAGTTGTTTGTAATTTTTTTTCAAAAAGAGTATTTTGTAATTTTAAGGAATTACATTTTTGCAAACCTGAAACAATTCGATTAAAGACCAAAAATTTTCTCATCAGAACATTTCCGCAATTTATCCTGGTCTACTTGCTTAAAAGGCACACCAGGTCATGAGCCGCCTTTAGAGAGTTAAACGGTTCTATTTCTTTAGCATGATGCCTAAGGAAGGCATCGCTTTTAAACAAAGGCTGTTGAAAAAAAGGAATTGTCAAAAATTGAAATACTTTTTTATATAGTGGAATTTGTAATAAAAATAGTGGTGTCATTTAAATAATTTTGAAATTAACATTTTTAATAAAAAAAAAAGTTAGTACTGGCATTGGAGAAGAAGATTTACACCGATCGTTCTTCTCAAGATCTTAATCTTTAACAAATAGTGAGCTGTCAAGTCTATAAGTATATTAATTTAAATAAAATCGTTCGGGAAGCATGCTGATATGACACAATCACCTATGGGAGCTGTTTTTTTTTAAATAGTTTGTCTAAGTTCATTTTTTTCTTCTTTGGCATAAGAAGTCGAACACAAGGTGCTGTAAAGGCCTTTGAAGTCTGATTTCTTAAGAATAAAGAAAAGTAAATTAAATTAACTGATCTTGTTTATATTTTCGGGTACAGGTCCTTGGAGACTATGTCCCTCTCCTTCAGGGACGTGTCTAAATTGTAGATGTGGCGCGCAATAGATGGCAGCATCTGCCGCGTATGTGTGTGTTGTGTGTCTCTTACTTGACCAAGGTCTATAAGCGGGTCTCTGACCAAGCACACAAGCCTGAAAATATGTCTACCAACCAACATCCATAGTCCATTCAAAGAATTATTCGATTTCAAATCTTGTATTTTTTAACAATTCTTCATTTTGAAATAAAAAACACAATTCTTCATGAATTTGTGTGAAATTTAAATTGGGGCAATCACTTCTTATAAACAAACTTTTATAAATGAATCTCAACTTTTCGAATAAATACCAAATATTTTTTTTTAAATAATAAATAAATTTCAAACCATATTTTTAGTTCAAAAATATGTAAATTATGAAAATAACAAGAAATGTGTACTTGCCAGAGAAATGACTGCTTAAGGGGTCACAGGAGTCTTAAAAATGTGCAAAGAAGGTACTACAAAACATAGTTTGATCTTTTATGTCATTTTTTGAACTACTCAATGTATAAGTATAATTTTTTATATGTAATTATACAAGATTTATTTATTATAAAACAAGTTTTAAAATGTATGAAACTTTAGCCAAAACTAAAATAAATGATATTAAACATGAAGCTATTTGAACACATTGTGATTAGGCTTGCGCGGCAAATTGTGAGGTCAAAATTGAAAAAAAGACCAAGAAAATGACTTTATAGTGTACAAATATGTGCAAACAAAGACTTATAACTAAATTCTCAGCTCAATTTTAATTAGAAATTATTTTTTAAAAAATTTAAAATCAAAATTTTTGAATTTTTATTAATTTTTTTAGAAAAAAGTTCTTAAAATAATTTCTAATTCAAATTGAGCTGAGAATTTAGGTATAAGTCTTTGTTTGTACATATTTGTACAATATAAAGTCATTTTCTTGGTCATTTTTTCAATTTTGACCTCTCAATTTGCCGCGCAAGCCTAATCACAATGTGTTCAAATAGCTTTATGTTTAATACCATTTATTTCAGTTTTGGCTAAAGTTTCATAAATTTTAAAACTAGTTTTATAATAAATAAATCTTGTAGAATTATATATAAAAAAATTATACTCGTTTATTGAGTAGTTAAAAAATGACACGAAAGATCAAACTATGTTTTGTAGTACCTTCTTTGCACATTTTTAAGACTCCTGTGACCCCTTAAATAAAGAATAATTCTGCATGAATTAGGTGAAATTTAAATTTAGAGAAAAACTATATGTATTCTATAACTATTTATATGTATTCTAACTATTATCCTCTTAAGACCCGAGCAAAATCCTACACGTATTCGTAATCTAAACATACTTTTCATACAAATATATGCTAAAAAGTTTGCTTAGCAAAGTAATTTTTAAAAAAAAAAATATGTTTAATAGTTACTGAGAGCCACGCCTTAAGCTCTAAAAATACACATTTTTATGATATAAATGCAAAACAAAAGGCCGTAACACTTCGTAGTTAACAGTTTATTTTAACATAGATTTTAATGCAAAATGCCTTTAAAATTAACTACTAAAACAATTTTGTGAAAGGTTTCAAAAAACATTACCTTTTTTTAAGAATATATTGACCCTTATTTAACTTCTTTTTTTATAGAAATAAATGACTGATACCTGCAATCCAAGCCAAAAAACTGATATTTGAATCTTCTATTGGACCAGTTCAATTTCGGAATAATTAACTAATAGTTAATTGTTTGTGGCGAGGTTTTAAACAGTGTCCCCAAATGGGGACGCCAGTTCGCAAGAGGATAAAAATCAGTATTCACACATAAATTTCGAATAACTGTACTCGTACTGTGTATTTTTTAACCGGTTGTTTTTTTGTAAACATAATAAAATTTCTAAAAAAAAAAAATAGCTTCGATTCCAATTGGATTCTAAATTGAAAGCTCTTTTGCCACTCTATTTCCGTTCCGTAGTAGGAAATGAATGCCGATGGCAGTTCAGCAAGATTAGCTCATCTTGCCCTTCTATAGTACTCTTTAGTGAATTTTTCGCAGCTCGAATTGTTTATTGAACGAGAACAAAACTTTCCAAGACCGCTTAAGTGACTTCTGACTAAGCCAGCTATCTCCATTTATTACATATTTGAAATCACAATGGTCCCCTTACATTTTCATATAATAAATGGCTAACAAATGTGAAATCGTCTTTTAAAAATCAATAATTAACATACTTTCAATGCTTTCGCTTTTCCATTTTACCAAACAAACAATATTTAAAACCTAATAAACAAAAACATACACGAATATAATTATTAATTGGCAATTACTTCTTACTTGACCCATCCTTTCATCCCTTTACTGGGTCGATAAACTGGGTACCAAGCATGCTTGGGAACTAAACACCGGGTGTTCCACGTGAGTCTGACCACCTTACCGGGACATATGCCTAGCAACCCAGGGCCCTTGATCACGAAAGCTGAAATAAGTCAATCACAATAAAATTAAAAATGTTTAGTATCTGGTCTCTTGAGGGATCTGACTCTCCCTATACAATAGTTCCAATATCTTCCTGCAGATGTGTTAAACAAATATGTAACTAGATCCAATTTAAATGAAAATATAAGTTAAAATTCCTTTTTTTATAAAAATTTATTTTGTAACTACCAACTGTTTCATGTATTGTTTTCTTTCATAAAATTTATTCATATAAAATATTTTGATTCAGACTCAATTCCTGAATGTTTTGAAAAGAAATGATGCCGCAAGCATTATTTTAAATTTAAATTCAAGAATAAAATTGTTGGTCATTCTATCTTTTAATAGAATGTTTTCATAATTACCAACATTTATTGTTTACCTTTTTTTTTAAAGTCACGGCATACTTTTTGGCTAGAGTCCACCCCCCCCCCACTAGATATTATATCCCCCAACATCTACAAAGTCATGACAATCTTGGCGAGATTGTAACTTACATTCAATGAGGTCATTAACTTTTTCTGACGCTATAATCCTATGCTCGCCGCCAACTAAATAAGAAACGCTAGGGATGGCGGTTTTTCAGAAAAAACCGTTGTTTCAAACACCGGTTTTTCGGTTTTACTGAACCTTAAGACCGACTTAGCGAAAAACCGGTTTTTCGGTCAAAACCGGGGGCAAAAAAAACTGGTTTCGGTTTTCCATCCCTAAAGTGTTTCAAATAAGGGTGGCGGGAAGTAAAGAGGACTCTAAAATGTCTCGGGTGCTGAAAGGAAGCTATCGTCAACTCTCTAAAAGTACGACTCGTCGTTATTACTCATTTTTGAATGCTGATCAGTCTATTAAGTGACTGTAATCTATTTTATAACATCGCTCTACCAACACAGGATTACGCATTTTGTTCCGATTACAATAAGACTAGTTACACACGGTACTGTTCTGGCAATGGTTTTCCCGCACTTACGGTGCGGGTCGATAACCGTGGCAAGGTTAAGTCAATGAGAGCTTTCACGTGCGACGGCAGCGAAACCGTACTTTAGGTTTTATCTGCTGTTTTTAATTAAATCGTGGAATTTTTTTAATTTGAAGTGCGGAAAAGTTAAGAGGATAAGCGGCAGCCAATTTTAAGACTCGATCAAAATCCTACAGATTTATTCTTGTAATCTAAACATAACTTTTCATACAAATATATGCTAAAAAGTATGTTTTGCAAAGATTTTTTTTAAAATTATGTTTGATAGAAACTTAGGGACGTGACTTAAATTCTAAAAATAAATTTTTTTGTGTGTTATATAAATGCAACAAAAAAGAGTCGTAACACTTATTTGTAGTTTACAGCTTATTTTAACAATGTTTTCAAAGTAAAATGCCTTGAAAATTAACTACTAAAAGAAATTTTTGAAAAGTTTGAAAAACAAATTTTAAATATTTTTTTAAAGAACTCTAATATCGTATTGACCCTCGTTCAACTTCAATTCATATAGATATAAGTGACTGATACATGTAATCAATAGTTAAAAACTGATATTTTGGATCTTCTTTTATCGGACAAGGTCAATTTCGGAACTAATTAACGTGTTAATTGATTGTGGGGAGGTTTTAAAAAATGTCCCCAAATGGGGACGCCAGTTCGCAAGAGGTTATTGCCACACCAACTGCGTTTACCCTTTTATACTTGATTGAAAACCGCTTGCACGGCATTTGTTTATATTGCTAGTGAAAGTTCAAATTACCGTAACGTTACTACAGCGATCATCTGGCAGAGCTGGGGAGCCCAGATGTTAAGGTATTTGCCTTACCTGCGAAAGATCATAGGTTCGGTACCGGGCATTGCCAAAAATGCCTGCCATCCTATAAACGGTCTGTGCAGCTAAAGGGTTCCGACGAATTTAGCCGAATGTAGAGGAAGGGCACGTTAAATATGCTCTAGACTCTCGCCACCGAGTGATACCTTGGGTGCCTACTCAGGCGTCGGCTCGTCACTAGACTGTGGTTCTAAATTACGACGCCCGTCAGCTATAGCTCTCGTGTAACTTTAGTGAGACTATAATGCAACCAAATTCAGTTTACTCCTAAGTCCTGATGTCGCCCGGGCCTGGGGCATTCATTCGGTTAGGCACTCGCCCAGCATGCGGAGGGTCCCAGGTTCGGGCCCGGGCATCGCCAAAATAACTGCCGACTTATAAACGGCCCGTGCAGCCATAAATGTCCGACGAAAAAATAACTTGTGAGGGTGTGCACGTTAAATATTCTTCAAAATCATAACGCTGCGTACGATGTCCCCCTTAACGATTGCGTTGGGTGCCTAATCAGGTGTCAGCTCGTCACTTGACTGGGGTCCTAAAATACGACACCCGTCGCCGATAGCCCTCTTGTAGCGCTAGTGCGACGATAATTCAAAGTAAACTGAACCAACATTACCTCTGGGTGTGTAACGGACAAACGAGCCAAACCATTTGACCCAAATCGAAGAAAAAGTAAATCAGATTGAGGCAATTTACCTAACAATGTAACAATTCGCGCCTAAACGGATTGTTTACTATTCTGTTGACCACAGTCGCCATAGCTACCAGTAATGCGCAAAGAAATATTCTTAGAGAAATTAGCCATTTTGATAATTTGCGGTTGACAAATTTTGAAGTATTGTTTTTGTCGTGTTTGTCAAGATTGTCAGATTCGGTTATGCAGTAGAAGGATTACATGAAAATTACGTTTTCGAAGTTGAGTAGGACAACTTTGGTTTTGTGAAAGTGAATAGTCTGGTTGTCAAAATGGTGAGTGTGTATTTTTTTAAAGACGATATTTTGGTTTGGGTGGTTTGACAAAATGCTAACTAGCGATTTGGGGTTTTTTTGAGTATAATAAGGGTGATAAGCGAAGTACGGCATTTCGTAGTACAGTTTTGTTTGTCATTCAACTATCGAGCTATAAAAATCCCCCAAATAGTTACATACTTTTTTTAGCTATAGCTTTTTCAAATGAAAATAACTTAATTATTTTCTTATGATTCCATTCTCTATAATTTTTACCTTGAAACAAATACTATCAGATAAGAAATTTTTTTTTAATTTTAAAGTGTAAAAAAGGAGTTAATTTATTAAAAAAAACCTACTAAATTTCCATTTTCATTTTCCAAAGTATGTTATAATTATATGCTTTAAAAAATACTATTATATTCAGTTTTCTGTGTTTTAACTGTACCTTTATAGCCTACACGACAAAAAAAAGCAAGAATCGCGTCAATAATTCACTTTTTAAAATTTTGTTAGAATGTTGAAATATATTCTGTATTCGTTCCCACATGTAAATGAATTGCCAGAATTTCATCGTTTCAAATTGGTGTGTAACATTTAAAATGAGATTAAACATTATGTTATATGCAGTTTTTTAGACGTGATTAAGTTTTATTTAAAAAAATCAATATGATAATTACTGATAAAAAAACGACTTATTTCTTGTGTAGAACACCAATTTAATTTATTTTCATAAGTACATGAATTATGTACGCTAATGTAAATTGCTGGTTTTTAACAAAGTGTCAGTAACACTATTTTCAAACCAACAATGATCTATTTCTTTCCACAATCTTTGTTTTGCTCACTAAACTATGCACGTCATTTAATATAAAAATATTTCTTCTAGGAGAATTTCCACATTTATTTTTCGTCCGTTAAAAATGGTAAACAAAAGAGCTTGGAGAGAAACTCTCTTTACGGACAATACCTTTTTTTAGATTCAGTTGTGTGTTAATGTCCCCTATATTTGTTTTTCTTGTCACGTATTGTGCAAGCGGAAGCTATTAATAAGATCTCTTTCGTGAAGCTTAGATAAGTGCAAATTACACGCAACTGTAAATGATTAACACGCAATTTCATGCTTCGTTTAGCATTCATTTGGATTTTAAAGAAGGGTAGTTTACTTATTACATAATCTTCAAATGATATAACTATTTTTTTTTAATCTTGGTATGCGTGTTAAAGATTTATTCTTTGTAGCTTTTACAACTACGTAATTTCTTACTTGTGCTTTATCCTGTCGACCCCTTTCGCCAAACCTAATATAAAAGTGGTATTTATAATAAATATAATTATTAGTAAAATATAATGATTAATATAAAAACACCTATAAAAACAAACTCAAAATACTCATAATAATTATATAATACCAATTTTTTTTTTTATTTATATAGATATTTTTGAATTAAAAAAACTTAAACATTGTTTACCTCTTGCAATTTGGCGTCCCCATTCGGGGACATTTTTTGAAACCTCCCCACAAACAATTAACACGTTAATTAGTTCCGAAATTGACCTGGTCCGATAAAAGAAAATCCAAACATAAGTTTTCAGCTTTGATTAAAGGTATCAGTGATTTATTTCAATAAAAAAATTAAGTTAAACGAGGGCCGTAGAAAGTTAGATGTCAAAAAGGTGATTATGTTTTTTTTTTTTTTCAGATTCCGACTCTGAGATGGGGACGGTTTTGGAGGACAGTGGTTTTCCAGACAGAATTTATGTGCACCAGCTCAACTTAACGTAAGTTAACACACTTAATTAAGGGGTCACAGGAGTCTTAAAAATGTGCACTGTGTGTGTGGTTGTGTAACTTTTTCTAAAAAAATTAATAAAAATTTTAAAATTTTGACAAAAAATAATAATAATTTAATAAAATTTTTAATAAAATTTAATAAAATATAATATAATAATTTATATAATAATTTATATATAAATAAATATAATAATTAAATATATATAATAATTTAATAAATTTTTTAATAAAAATTTTAAAATTTTGATTAAAATTTTTTTAAAAAATAATTTCTAATTAAAATTGAGCTGAGAATTTAGGTATAAGTCCTAGTTTGTACATATTTGTACAACATAAAGTCATTTTCTTGGTCATTTTTTCAATTTTGACCTCACAATTTGCCGCGCAAGCCTAATCACAATGTGTTCAAATAGCTTCATGTTTAATATCATTTATTTTAGTTTTGGCTAAAGTTTCATAAAATTTAAAACTTGTTTTATAATAAATAAATCTTGTATAATTACATATAAAAAATTATACTTATACATTGAGTAGTTCAAAAAATGACATAAAAGATCAAACTATGTTTTGTAGTACCTTCTTTGCACATTTTTAAGACTCCTATGACCCCTTAAACACAATTATTTTTCAAGCAAGCAATAAACCTCCTAACAAGTGCTGTAATGGACGAGTAGAACGGTCGGGCCTACAATGGCATCACAACTATGCCAAACGTTGTCTTAGGGGGGAGTCGGATGGGTGTTTGGATCAAAAATGTCTCTTTACTGTTTTTACTGACCAAGATTATCGATTTATGTTAGTGGTTGTCTTTTAGAAGCATTTTTTGGAAAATCTGTACATCAGTTCTTACCAATACCTTAATTTTTTGGGGGTTTCCTGAAATATATGGTTTTACAACAGTTAGGAATATTTTTCTCAGGAACTAAGGGTTTTTACTGACCAAGATTATCGATTTATGTTAGTGGTTGTCTTTTAGAAGCATTTTTTGGAAAATCTGTATATCAGGTCTTACCAATACCTTAATTTTTGGGGGGTTTCCTGAAATATATGGTTTTACAACAGTTAGGAATATTTTTCTCAGGATTTAAGGGTTTTTACTGACCAAGATTATCGATTTATATTAGTGGTTGTCTTTTAGAAGCATTTTTTGGAAAATCTGTATATCAGTTCTTACCAATACCTTAATTTTTTGGGGTTTCCTGAAATATATGGTTTTACAACAGTTAAGAATATTTTTCTCAGGAACTATATAATATATCAACATGTTTTGGTTTTATTATTTCTTCCACATTAATACCTCTTTGATTGAAACTGAGGAACTTTAAATATTTCTGCTCAAAGAAAAAGTTCCTTTGAATCTGATTTTTCGATACATATTATAAAAAAATCATTGTAAAAGTTTTTTATACTGTGAAATATCGTCAGTTTAAATCAAAAAGGAAATAATGAAAGTATGTAAAGGACAAACTATAAAAAGAATCATCTTAATATCTGATATAGTTCCCGAGAAAAATGTTAATAAAGTTAGTTAAAGTTAAAGATCCTCATTACAGCGTCCAACACTAAATCATGGGCCTACAGACTTGTAATAGCAAGCAACTTAAACTAAAGGTTTTATTTAACAAGACGAGGCCTAGAGGCACACCGGTAGTGCTTCGCATTGCCATGCCACCATTCCTGGGATTAGGCGAGGTTGGCTCATAATTTCATCACTTAGGTGGGTTGATAAAATGAGGACCAACCATGCCTGGGAACTATACACGTAGCGCATTGAGGTTGACAATCTAACCGGGGCATATGCTTAGCTTCCCAGAACACTTGGTCAAGTAAGCTGAAATCAATGAGCTAGAGGGAAAAGTGGAGTGAAGTGTTCGATCCACTTAAGGGGTCTAAGGAGTCTTAAAAATGTGCAAAGAAGGAACTACAAAGCATAGTTTGATCTTTCATGTCATTTTTTAACTACTCAATATACAAATATAATTTTTTTATATGTAATTCTACAAGATTTATTTAATATGAAACAAATTTTAAAATTTATGAAACTTTAGCCAAAACTTAAATAAATGATATGAAACATAAAGCTATTTGAACACATTGTGATTAGGCTTGCGCGGCAAATTGTGAGGTCAAAATTGAAGACATGACCAAGAAAATGACTTTATATTGTACAAATATGTACAAACAAAGACTTATACCTAAATTCTCAGCTCAATTTTAATTAGAATTTATTTTAAGAACTTTTTTCTAAAAAAAATTTATAAAATTTTTTGAATTTTGATTTAAAAATTTTTTAAAAATTATTTCTAATTAAAATTGAGCTGAGAATTTAGGTATAAGTTCTAGTTTGTACATATTTGTGCAATATAAAGTCATTTTCTTGGTCATGTCTTCAATTTTGACCTCACAATTTGCCGCGCAAGCCTAATCACAATGTGTTCAAATAGCTTTATGTTTAATATCATTTATTTTAGTTTTGGCTAAAGTTTCATAAATTTTAAAATTTGTTTCATATTAAATAAATCTTGTAGAATTACATATAAAAAAATTATGCTTGTATATTGAGTAGTTAAAAAATGACATGAAAGATCAAACTATGCTTTGTAGTTCCTTCTTTGCACATTTTTAAGACTCCTTAGACCCCTTAACAGGGAGGAAAACGAGCCGTTTCGAAAACGAAGCGCGGAGGAAAATATCACTGCTGACGAAGCGAACCGGGCGGGCAGACCAAAGAGCTAGGGCAGGGATTCCCAACCTTTTTGCACATGTGAACCACTTGACTTTTTGAGAAATTTTGGCGTACTACCTGCCTTAACACTTTACCTACGGGCGTCGACTGACCCGTAGACTAAAAATCTTCTAGACCAGCAACTTAATCTAATGCCTAGCTCTTCTAACGTGTCGAAAGCAACTAAAACACTATCAAAGGT
Source organism: Hylyphantes graminicola (assembly GCA_023701765.1). NCBI lineage: Eukaryota > Metazoa > Arthropoda > Arachnida > Araneae > Linyphiidae > Hylyphantes > Hylyphantes graminicola. Next base: position 61,861,955 of record CM043112.1, read on the forward strand.
TGATTTGTTGATTGGCATAATTGTACTTTCAATTGTTGGGCTTCTGTTTCTTCGGAATGTTCTCTGTTAAAAAAAAGTTACCCACTAGTGATTATTTCAACCGTTAGTCATCCTTTTACATCGGACCTTTTTGACTATGTGAACAAATAACATTTTGAGTTAATTGCATGACACAAAATTTGCATAAGGGTCCGTCTTAATACTAAAAATGTCACGAACTTTAAAATTTTCAATAGCAACACCCAATTTTAATTACTTAGAAATGTGAAAAACCCTCGAAAACCCCTAAATCTAACTTTTTGTTACATTTGAATGAATATTTGACGAGTTATTCAATCGAATCACTTGTGGATCTTTGGGGGACCATGTCTAAAATGACAAGCGAAGTCAGTCTGTAGGTTTATTAATGGAGAAAAAGAAGCACAAGGTCAAATATCTTGAGGATGGGCCTACGAGGGATATAAAAGTCAATGAGTAGCTGTATATATTCAAAAATAAAGTCGAAAATAAGTTGTAGTAAAAAATAGATCCCTATCGTCACTTGATAAGGTTCCAAATTACGAGATGTCATTGGCTCTGTTAAATCTCCTAAAGGTGACTGCAAATAGGCAGCCAGAAACCATTACATTAGTTCCCTTAGACACAAAACAAAAACAAAACAAAGGGGGCGCGCTAGTTTCTATGTCAATTTCAATGTAGAAATTCTCCAATGAGAATTTGAAACTAGAGTGTTCTTAGTCTATGGGTCATATAGTGTTAATATTTTAATAAATGTATAATATTTACTTTTTTTGAATATAAATTTCCGAGAAAAATTCGTATTTAATGGTTATAGATACTTGTTTATTTATAGCATGCTTTTAATAAAAAGATTTTTTTTAGTAAAGAGATTAAAATGGTATTAATTTACAGTTTTATTCATTACCTGTAGGTCAACAACCGGACAAATAAAAATATAGTGCAAACTCAGCAAAAAAAGAATCATCATACAAACTCTACTTTTATAGTTTTTAGTGCGAAAACTGTTTATCTGTGATTAAAGTACTATCAACATTAGGAGTAGTGTAGAAGTTATCTTCACTCTTATAAGTTCTGTTCAGCACTTATTCTGCTTCTAATGTTTATTTACGAGTTTGTTTGTTTTGTTTTGTTTGTAATGTTTATTTAAGAGTTTAGAAAATCCACCCTCATACAAGTAACTAATAACAAATGGCATCAAAAATAATGGAGGGAATTCAAAGGGTACTCGGTTTTACATCCGATCAAGAAATTAAAGATCTCTCTTTAAAATAATTAATACTATGCTTGCGTGCTCACTGCTCATGCGTATAGAAGCTGGTAAGAGTATCATGTAGCCACATCACTCACGCGTACCACCTGAAATTACCTCGCGTACCACAGCTAGAGGGTGTAGGATTAATAGCCCCTATTTTTTTGGAGAACCAGGCAAAGGGTGTGAGTAGGTCGCTCAGGTTTCGGCTCGCTGATACATCACTCCAGTTTTACCTCTAGCTCAAAGGCTGAAATGGGCATGCTAAGCCTTGACCCACTAACGGGATGTTGCGCCAAAGTGTTCAGTTTTATTTAAGAAGGCGAAGGAATTTTTGTTGTATTGTCAAATTGTTACACGTCCATTGTTATATTCTTTTCAATACAGTAAAGCATCGGTTTATAGCGCAGTTGTTTTATTAAATGAGTATTTGGTGATCGGGCACCGTTGGCAGGTCTGTGTTTAGTTGGTGGGTAGATATATATTTTTAGAAATATTGTGCTTGGTCAGAGACCCGCTTATAAACCATCGTCAAGTAAGACAAACACAACACATGCATAAGGGACAGATGCTGTCATCTATCGCCACCTAAGCAATATCGACATGTCCCTGAAGGGGAGAAGAGTTGAGGTCACTGAGAATAAAAGTATATTAATATTTGACCTCTTTCAATTGTTCTTGTAGGTCTACCGTCCCTTTCCGATTGACTACAATTATCCGAATTTCTGATTATCCGAAAGTGGTTAAGTCCCAATTACTTCCAATAATTGGATTTAACTGTGATAATTTGTGTCCACTGGCGATTGTCCTTGTAGGTCTACCATTAATTTCCGATTGACTACATTCATCAGAATTTCTGATTATCCGAATGTGGTTAAGTCCCAATTACTTCCAATAATTGGAGTTCAACTTTGCATCCTTTGGCGACTGTTCCTTGCAGGTCTGGCGACTTGGTCCGCCGCCAGCAGGAGAGGGAGATGGTGGAGGAGGAGAGGCGGAAGGCGGGGGAGGCGAAGGAGATCAGGAGGAGGCAGAGGGAGGAGGAGAGGAAGAGGGTGAGCGAGATTAAAACTGGCTGGAACACACTGAACTGAGCTGAAACTCTGGAAAGCATCGATACGCTCACTAATAGGGGCGGTGAAGCCCGGCAACCCTGTAAAAGCAACCCAACTTTTGCCGCCAATCCTATACTTTACCTGTTAAAACTGGCAATTTTAACCAACTTTTTCAATAATTTTAAAACAAAAAGTTTATATGTTATTGCTTTAAGAGGTTCTTTATATAATGAAGTTTCGGAAACATATACTTAAAAAAATATAATGGCAGGAACAATCTTTAAAACTTAAATCCCTTGGAGTAATATTCTTGGCGAGGGATTTTGACATCCAATCACGGCCAACTTAAAAAACAAGGCCGGAGAAGCTTTCCCGAACAGGAGCTAGACGAAATTTTTGACGTCACTATTCCGAGTGCCGAAGATTGAAAAACTAGTTCGGATGCATTCGGAACCATAAAAACGTGGTCCGCCGTGGACAAGTGTTTCCGAACAGGTTTCAAGACCGGTTATCTTCACTTTCGGAACAACGTCACTCGGAACCATGACGTCAAAAATTCCGTCCCCGAACGTGTTTAGGAGAACGTCTTTGGCCTTATAGTCTAAGAGCTAGCAACGTTTTTGAGAGAGAATTTCAGGTGGGCCAGTTTTAAGATATATCTCTCTCACTCTCCCGGACATCATACGGGCTATCTGGCTGGCGGTAGTGGTTGCGTTCATCAGTGCGCATCCTACTAATACAAGTAAAAAATTGATTTTTCAAATCATTTTAGGACGTTTTATTTTTTTATTGTTATTTTTAGCGAACTTTTTGCAACATCAATCCATTATTGCCAGACATTTTTATTGTTGTTTAAGCTGTGCCAGACGCTAATTTTGATTTTGAAAGCTCAAGTGTTGCCCAAATTACCAACTCTGGTGTGAATTCACCGATCATTGTAATTACGTCATCGTCATTCATTGCGCAATACCATGTGGCAATACTTGTAATGAGCTGATAATTTGGGCAACACTTGAGCTTTTAAAATCAAAATTAGAGTCTGGCACAGCTTAAACAACAATAAAAATGTCTGGCAATAATAGATTTATGTTGCAAAAAGTTCACTAAAAATAATAATAAAAAAATAAAACGTCCTAAAATGATTTGAAAAATCAATTTTTTACTTGTATTAGTAGGATGCGCACTGAGGAACGCAACCACTACCGCCAGCCAGATAGCCCTTATGATGTCCGGGAGAGTGAGAGAGATAGCATATCCTAAAACTGGCCCACCTGAAATGCTTGTTTTTTTGACGTTGCTAGCTCTCGTACTATTAGTATTTGAGGCCCGTGATCCAATGCAAACTGTCAAGTCAGGTGTCAATTGCGATCGACGAATTCATGCCAAATGTGGCACATATTCTCCCTAAAGCTGTTGCCAAGTGACCAAAAAATAGGCTTCATCAGCTTATCATGGGATGCTAATTCCAGAGTTTCAGTTCAGTTCAGCGGCAGAACCTCACTCTAGCTATAAACATTTGCAAATAGTCTCACTTTAACTTTTCTTACTTCTTTCAAACAAAAACAACGTAAATAAAATGAATTCTGAAAAATTAATGAAGGTTTCATAGTCGAAATGATATTTACTGAAACAAATTATGTCATGCTAATCCAGGGATGCGTACTTTTTAACTGCTATGTCTATAATTATATAAAAAAAACTGTTCGGTTCCGGATACAAATTTCATTTCAAGGTTGTGTCTATTCGAAAATGATATTAATGTAACCTAAAAAAACACTAAATTTCTATTGATTTTAAAAAATCTACTATAAAAAAATTAGTTCAGGAACAAAGGTTTCTTACAAAGTTAGTAAAATTTAATTAATTGTTTGTGGGAGAAAAAAATATAGTACTTTTTTGGCATTTTTTTTAATTAATATCTGTACACACTTATCTGGCTGGTCTCCAAAACAATCCTTACTTCTAGTAATTGAGAGAACTTCCGAATCGCCATGTACTCCGAAGAAATATTTTACGGATACTTAAAAGTTTATTACCATTGAATTATTTTTTTCCAGACGTGCTATTTCTTTCAAAACAATAAATTTTTTCTTTTAATATTTTTTTTTTTCGTTTTAGTACCAGTAAGTTGCGATTCAAAATGTTTTTTTTTTTATTAATTTTTAATTCATTAATTTTGTGTCAGCTGAATAGTTCCAAATTATTTAGATGCCCTTTGAAATGTTTTCAAATATTTTTTTTTTATTTCTATAAATTAATTCTGCAAAATTTTTCGAATTTAAAAAATTTGTATAATATGGACTTTGTCAGCTACATTTATCATATGGAAAATGCTGTTTGTAAAAATATTCAGTAAAGCCGAGAAATGTGTCTTAGAAAATATTTTTTCCATTATATATTAACAAAGAGGCACATTGAGTTAAAGACCCGCTGTCATTCGATCTTATTCGTTCTTAAAGAGTTTAATCAGTGTTGGTCCCAGTCTTGTTAAGTATTGTCATTAAAAAGAAAATATTAACCTTGTACATTAAAAAGTATTTTCATTCAACCATTGTATCCCCTAAAGAATGCGATCAGAGTCGTGCGTAAACTCGACAGCCTCATTCCCGAGTTTTATAGATTACAAAATTTAATTAAGTGAATGAAGCTTTCGGTCACATGCGAAAATGTCTAAGGAACCGAATAACTAATTTACGAATATGAACTTTAAAACTGCACGCCAAAAATAATTCACAGAACAGTAAGTTGAAATCACATTCACTATTTCCGAACAAGCTACTTTCTTTAAAAAGAATCGATCTATATATTAAAATATTTTTTATTTTTATTACCAGTAAATTTGTATTTCAAAATATTTTATAGAATTTTTTTAATACAATTTATATCTCCACTTCCGGGAATTTATAAAACAAATCCTTGCTTGCATAGTGAGGATGCACTTTAAACGAAATATTCTATATGGTTTCCAATGGTAAATGATTGATATCGTATAACTGCGGGTCTCCGAAGCAAAGTGCCTCAGAGTAAATGCAACGGGGGTAAAAATATTTTTAAGCCACGTTAATGCAGCTGTATTGGGTATTTTTAGTAACCGTTTTTTGATGATACATGTAGATGACTTACAGATCGCTATAATCTCTATTTTTCAAAATGTTATTTCTTTTTAAAATTTTTATGAAAACAATTTACAAAAAATACCCGACATTTATCATATAATATAAAGTGTTTGTAAAAATATTCAATTAAGCAGGAGAAATGTGGCTTGGAAAATATTTTTCCCATTGAATTATCATTGGTTTGGAAACCCGCGCTCAATCGGGCTCATTCGCCCTTCGCCTTTTATCTGTATGTCGCCCAGTCTATCTCAAGATATTGTCATTAAAAAGAAAACATTAACCTTGAAAACCAAAATATATATTCATTCAACCATTATTTTCTAAAAAATTGGTACAGAATCGTGTGTAAACACGACAGCCTCATTCCCGAGTTTTATAGATTATACAATTTAATTAACACATTCGCTGCCACTATATCATCGATAGAGTCTTCATCGATAGGGGCTGATGAAGTAGAAAAACATCCTGTTTTTTTAAACCTGTTCTTACAATGGAAATAAGCTAACTGTTCATTTTTGAACAAGTACAAATCTTCATTCGAGATCGTAAAATGGCGAGGTTAGGTTGAGTTAACGTCACTAACTAAAGCTACACGATAGCTACCTAGTCGTAAAAATACAAGGAAATGTTCCTGGCCTTTTCCAACCGGATAACTAATCATCTGTCACTAATAATTGAATTGAAAGCCAATTACCAGATTTGCTTCATTGATTAACTTTTCGACTAAGAAATTATCATTAAATTTTCCTAATTCATATTTCTGGATAGTTTTGTTTGAAAAAAATACAAAAAATAAATAAATAAAAGACTATTTGCAATTTATTAGAGCTAGATTGTTGAATAACAAACTGAATCACTTTACGAAATGCGGTATGTCAGGTGTCTGGTCGCCCTACACTTGTGACTTTGAGACGATAGGATATAATTTCCTCGTAATTTTAAATAGAATGCCCTCTTTCAGATCAAGTATTATTCCAAGCACAGAAGGATCGGTTGCAAAAGTTACAAACGAACTTGAATTCATAAGAACGGTTGGCGAAATGGTACTATGAATTTCATCAGGATGTGCTGTTATCGGTGAATCGGAACCACGCGACTCCTTAAGGATTCAGTGGCATCCAACGTGTTAAGTGAACGAGGCTCTCGATCACATGTGAAAATGTCTAAGGAACCCTGCACGTCAAAAATAATTCACAAAACAGTTAGTTACCATCGCATTCACTATTTCCGAACAAGCGACTTTCTTCAAAAGAACACATTATATATATATATATTATATATATATATATATATATATATATATATATATATATATATATATATATATATATATATATATATATATATATATATTATATATATATATATATATATTATATATATATATATATAGCATTGTAAGACAAAAAAATACTAGAAAAAAATATAAATGGAATTAAACCAAAAGATAGTGGGAAGGGCCATTTCATCAGGAGGTAAAACCCTAGACCACTATAAAAACAATACACTTTTCTGTTTTGGGAATCGACAAGAGTCAAAAGAAAGATCCCAAATCACCTCGAAGTGCATTGTGGACTTCGAGGTGAATATATATATATATATATATATATATATATATATATATATATATATATATAATATATATATATATATAATATATATATATATATATATATATATATATATATATATATATATATATATATATATATATATATATATATATATATAATATTAGTATTTTTTTCGTACTTTGTCTAACCAGTTAATTTGTATTTCAAATTATTTTAGATAATTTTTTAATTATAATTTGGGAACTCTGTTAGTGCTAATGCTTCCAAAATTTATAAAATCCTTGCACGCATAGTAAGGATGCTCTTTAAATATTATGTTTGGTTCTAATAGTGAATGAATGATGTCGTGTAACCGCGGGCCTCCAAAACATGGCGCCTCTAAGTTAATTAAAATTGGAGGGGGGATATGTTCAAGCCACATTTATGCAGCTGTATTGAATATTTTTAGAAACTGTGTTTTTTGATGATACAAGTAAGATGTCTTACAATTCTCAAATCCCGATTTATTAAAATGGCTTTGATTTTTTTTAATTTTCTGAAAAAAAAATACCCTAACGCATTTTTAAGAAGTTGGTTAAAGAGACTTGCAAGTCAGCTACATTTATGATATGAAATAAAGCGTTTGTAAAAAATATTCAATTAAGCAGGAGAAATGTGGCGTAAAAAAATATTTTCCCATTGGATTAACATTGGTTTGAAGATCCGCGGTCATTCGGGCTCATTCGCCCCTCGCCTTTTATCTGTACGTCGTCCAGTCTATCTTAAGATATTGTCATTTAAATGAAGACAGTAACCTTGTGAACCAAAATATATTTTCATTCAACCATTGTTGTTCCTAAAGAATTCGTTCAGAATCGTTTGTTCAGAAACTGTCAACTGTCCACAAACTGTCCATTCGTTCAGAATCTTTTACAAGACAGCCTAATTACCGAGTTTTATAGATTGTAAAATTTTTTAATTAAGTGAATGAAGCCCTCAATCACATGTAAAAAAAGTGTAAGAAACCGAAGAAATAATTTGCGTACACGAACTTAATAATTGCACGCGAAAAATAATTCGCAAAACAGTTAATTGCCATCGTATTCACTCTTTCCCGACAAGCAAATTTCTTTCAAACCAACCGATTTATTTTAGAATATTTTTTAACGGTTAGTACCAGTAAATTATATTTCAAAATATTTTTATAATAAAAAATAACTTGTATGCGAAGTGAAAATATATCTGCAAAAGAATTAATGTATCTGTATTTAGCGGCGATTGCGATGGAACGACCGCTTGTTTTCAAATCAAAGTTCCATTGTGATAATGCTAAGGATGAATAATTTGCTATGCTACATTTCTCCGGCTGAATTGAATACTTTTAGAAGCAGTCTCATGAACTGTTTGTTTAAAATTAGCTGACTTACATTCTCTATAATTCCACATTTTTAAATGGTTTCGAATATGTTTTCAATACATAAATGTGCAACTGAAACCTATAAATCAGCTACAATTATCATTCGAAATAACCGTTTGTAAAAATATTCTATACAGCCGGAGAAATGTGGCTTAGAAAATAATTTTTTTTTGGATTAATCTACAAAGGCACTTCAGTTTGGAAACCCGAGGTCAATCGGTCTCATTCACCCTTAGGGGAAAAAATAAGTTGTGTATAATAAAGACAGTTAGACAATATACCTAAATCAAAACTAAGCAATGCGCAAAACTAACGCAAGATAAAAAAAACACAACTAGTATTCGTCTAATACACAATCGATTCTCCACAATGAATCTAGTATGCAAAAATAGTACGTTTGTAAACAGTTCATGGAGTCTCAAACTTTCATTTTTTTTAAAACTGGGGCCCCGTTGGTAATGCACTTCCCTTGCATGCGGAAAGTCCCCGGTACGGTATCGGGAAAAAATAACTGCTGACCAATACATGTTCTGGGCATCCATATAGTCCGACGAATAATACTGTTGAGGAAGTGTACGTTAAATATGTTCCTAAGTCCCATCGCCACGTACTATGTCGCTGTTAGAAATGTTTTAATGTGTGCTTACTCAGGTGTCACTTGATTGTAGTTCTAAATTAAGACGCCCGTCGCCAATAGCCCTCATGTAGCTCTAGTGCGACAATGATTCAACCAAACCCCCGTCTGTCTTATATGCTTATCCTTTCTTCACCATTTAACTTATTTACGCTCTCTGCTGACATGAATTTCCATGTTTCTTTTACTGCTCATCTGGAAGTGAAGGTGACTACGTCATCGTACACTTCAGAACTAGTAAAACCAGGGCCGTATTTAAAGATTTGCCGCCTGTAGGCTACGATTGACTTGCCGCCCCTGTCGTAATAAATAATCTCCCCCTTCGAGGACTTCGAGGAAGCTACAGGGTGTTCCAAAATTGACCGGAATTGTATAGGACGCAATTCCTAAATATTTACCCGGCCCCCGCCAATGAAAAACGGCTAACTAATTGGCCGCCCATTCGGTCGTGCATGAAATCTTGCACTTGTGCTACACAAGAATGTAGAACTTTTAGTTTGTTTTGGTTGAATTTATATCTGATAAAAATTACAGGTTCAACTAGTTTTCAAATTTTTTTTTTTTAGGAGGCTGTTCATTTTGGCATAGGTTGTTGCATTATTGTTAAAAAAACTTTATGTTGACCATCAGTCTATACATAACAATTATTGTATTTTGCTTATTTATGCTGGGTAGGTATGCACATATACAGGGTGGTTATAAAATAACGCTCGCTATTCGGGGTGGTCTGTAGCTTTAATGAATAATCCAAATGCAGAAGACTTTGAGACACTAACTAATCAAGAAGGGGGAAAGAATGGATTCATAAAAAACAAACTCGTCTCTTGACCAGGGTTCTAAATTACGAGACGTAATTGGATGCGTTGGCCGTAATTAGTCATAATTGGCTACTCCGCGTAATTTAGTACCTTGGTCAAGAGACGAATTTCGTTTTATTATTCCATTCTTTATCGAAGAAAAGAAACTCGTCACTTGACCAGGGTTCTAAATTACGAGGCGTAATTAGCTGTGTTGGCCGTAATTGGCCATAATTGACGACGCCTCGTAACTTAGAACCCTGGTCAAGAGACGAGTTTGTTTTTTATGATTATTCTTTTTTTGTGATTATTTTTTAAGATTCTATCTTTTTTATGATTCCATTCTTTTTTCCCCCTTCTTGATTAGTAAGTGTCTCAAATTTTGAAGCATTTGGACTATTCATTCAAGCTACAGACCACTCCGAATAGCGAGCGTTATTTTATAACCACCCTGATATTCCGGTGTGTGTGCATGATCAGAGACCCGCTTATAAGGTTTCGTCAAGTAAGACAGCCACAGAAGGATTTTTTACTGATAGAGAAAGGAAGTACACCCAGGGCAAAGGCGGGAATTGAACCCGCACTCATTACAACGCGCGGACTGCTAGCGTTATGGCCTGCGATCCAAACCACTCTGCCATCGATCCCCACATGACACCCTAAATTGTCTCCGTGTTGGTAGATAGTGCGGTTGGTAGGTTCAGTCTCTACCCTACTATAGAACTATTTGGTCCCAACACTTGCACATTTTGACAAACTGTACATTTCCATCGCAAAACGTTTAGCTCCTTCCAATTTTCAAACATCCAGCTCGAATTTGAAACACACCAAATTATTTAAATCGAAATCCAAACACAAAAATTCCATTTTCGTAGTTACTAATCATTTTTAGTAGTTTTAGAAACTGTGATGTAACAGAATCTGCAAATTATAAAATTACTAGGCAATATGTCGATTCAACCAAACCAAACTCAAAACAAATGCATCCATTCGTCAACACATTCTCGTGCTGCCCTAGTTCAAGTATGCAACCACGACCAAAACGCGTGATCAATTGGCTTTTTACTATTTTTCGGAGGGGCCGGCTCAATATTTCGGAATTGCATCAATTCCTATTCCGGTCAATTTTGAAACACCCTGTAGTTACACCGAAACCGACCTTAAGTTTGCAATATACAAATGTTCTACGAGAAAAAGGGTAAATAGTTCTCATTTTTGAGAGCCGAGAATCGAATACAAAAAGGTATTTCACATTCAATAAACAAATTTATTTGTTATTTCAAGACATAAATTTATTATTTTTATTTGTTTAGCTTCAGTTAGAGTGTTATTTTAATTTTTTTCTTCGATTTTGACGTAACAGGGCGCCAGCCGTTTTGACGTTCGGCGCCAGCAGCATTGTTTACGCAGATTCCTCCACCTAGTACATTTCTCTGCTGCAAACTTAAGCTCGGTTTAGGTGTAGCTGCAAAATAGGGTATAGTATATGGTATAGCATGTGCTGTTTAAACCAGATACACATGTTAGAATCATCTATGTACCTTTACACACTAAATCGAATGAAGTATGCGAATCTTTTTAAAACTTTTCTTCTATTTTTCTTTCAACTTCGGAATCAAGGAGGAGGAAGTGCACTTGCCTTCTCAGCTACCATGTTTGCTACGAAATATTAGTATGATATATACGTGTGCGGTTTAAGCATTAATGTTACTTATTTGTGTTTTTTTCTTAAAACTATTCGTATGTTTATAATATTTTTTTTATGCCGAATGTCACTTTAATTGGTCTTAATATTTGCCGCTCCCAAAAATTCGCCGCTCTAGGCTACAGCCTAATTAGAATATTCAGAAATCCGGCCCTGAGTCAAACTTCGTCGTTAATTTAAATGTGCAATTTGAGTATTATTCTTTTCAAACTAGGGATATGTAGCACCATGCAACTTTCAATTGAAAATCATAACTTTGAAATATTTTTTTTCTTGAATTAATTACTACCAGCGTGCATATCAAGTTCATTTACTGGTAGAGGATATTACAAGACAAAACACAAGCACAAAAAACTAAAAGGGGTACACCATAAAAAAACAAGGAATAAATATGTTAAAGTACCAAAAAAAAAAACGAAAGTTCAATATAGATTAAATATTCTACAATATTCTAAAGTAACATGTACCCTATAAGGTAATTTCAATAACCTTTAAAACCAAAAAAGTTCTATGCCAGCTACTATTTGCACTTGTGCGATTTTCCAAAAAACCTTATGACATGCTACAGGTACAGGTAACTCGTGTACCAAATTTGTCCTAAGCTCTTTCTGTTTTTAGCAATACCTTTAAAACAAAAAAAAAAAAAAAAAAATAGGGAACTATGGTAACCTTGTAGAATAAGAAAAATCATATTTATTTAGCCGTTGCAGTTTTTAAAAGGAATTAGTTTAAAATTTTGTTCCAGACGTAAACTCGACAGTGGAAATTCCAAATTTTATAGATTACAAAATTTAGAAAAGTGAAACTAGATGACTAGCAGAAGAAATAATTTACTGATACGACCTTCACGTCAAAAATAGTTCAAAGAACAGTTTATTACCATTTGTATTAGGTATTTTCTGCCGTGCTATTTTCTTTCAAAATAATCCATTCTTTTTTTATAATTTTTACTTTTTAATACCAGTAAATAATTTTTGAAAATATGTTTTAAAAAAATTTTAAATGCATGAATTATCTTCTTCCTCGAACAGCATTTTTTTATTGTAAAAGTATCTTTGCTAGCGAAGTGAGGATACTTTCAAACCTAAACTAAGCAATTTACAAAACTGGCGTAAAAACGAAAAGCACGCGTGTTACATACAGTGAGCCACAAAATTGAGTATACACCTCGTAAACTCTCAGACTTATTCGAATTACAAATTGAATATTGATTTAAAATGGATGATTTTTTTTATTTTAAATACTTTATCCTCAGCCTTAACATCCTACAATAGCACAATTATGTAGTTAATTTATTTTTTACAAAAACATAATTGATTCGAAGAAAAGACGGAAAAATTCGCCACAAAATTGAGTATACACGTCTTAAATTTGTGCATTTTACAGCCACCTTTTTTAGCTTGAAATTTTCCTTTAGATATTTCGGGACTAGATGTTACTATTAACGCTTGCGTAGCACTTATACGCTTTTGATAGTATTTTTTTGCATTAGAATTCATAAAATGAGCTCTTGTAAAGAAACTACGGAATCTGAATGTTTGCTGGTTGTAAAAGGGTTAAAAGAAGGCAAATCTCTTCGAGAAATTGCTTCCTTAATTGGTGTCACTCATAAGTGTGTCCAAAAAATACTACAGAAGTTAAAAAAAAACTGGATCTTCGGCCAATATTCCTGGAAGAGGACGCAAGCAAATGCTGAGTACTACAGCTAAGAGGAAGATCATTCGCTCAGTAAAAAAAGATCCGAAGTTGAGTGCCTCTGAACTTTCTTTATCGATGTCTATGTAATCGGGAAAAATATATATCAAGTGAAACAATTCGACGTACCCTTTACCAATATGGGTTTCACGGCCGTACACCAATACGAAAGCCACTCATCAATTATGTGAACAGGCAAAAGAGGGTGATTTTTGCTAAAGAACATCTTTTAAAGCCTATTTCTTTCTGTAACACTGTAATATTTTCCGATGAAAGTAAATTTAACCTTTACGGAAGCGATGGACGATTTAAAATATGGAGAGAAGCTTTGAAAGCACTGGATCCTATACTAACACCATTTAGACAGTCTAGTACGGAGGTGAATCTGTCCTCGTTTAGGGTTGTATGTCGACTGGAAGAGTTGGAGATCTTGTTTTTATAGATGGCATAATGGACAAAGATGTATATTTGGGGATTTTAAAGGATAACTTGAAAAAAAGTGTTAGTTAGTTGGCTCTTGGGTCGAACTTCATATTCCAGCAGGACAATGACCCCAAGCACACAGCGAAGATTGTACAGTTGTACCTGTTGTACCATTGCAAAAAGCAATTACACACTCCAGCCCAGTCTCCAGACCTAAACGTCATCAAAAATTTATGGTCGCAATTAGAGAAAGCTGTACATGAACATGAAATCAAGAGCAATGAAGATCTCAAGAAGGTTCTGAGAAGAATGGGCTAAAATTTCTGTTGAAACCACTAAAACAATAGTGGAATCTATGCCCAGAAGAATACAAGCTTTAATCCAATCAAAAGGTTATGCAACAAAATATTAATCTGTAGTTTAAACGGATATAACTAAGGGTGTATACTTAATTTTGTGGCGTTGTTTTTCCTCTCGTCTCGGATCTTACATTTTTTGGTGGGGAAAATAAACAAATTTAACAATTTTGTTAGTATAATACGGTAAAGCATAGACTAAAGTATATTAGGTAAAAATTTCAATAACTTTAAAGCAATACGTCTTCTGTAATTGCAAAAAGTCTGTAAGTTCCTATGGTGTATACTCAATTTTGTGGCCCACTGTATATGTTTATGTTCGAGATTTCATGAACTGTTTACCAACTCCGAAATTTTCAATTCTGTTGCAGGATATGGAGATGCTGCGATCTTACAATCCTTGGGGCAAGCCCGGGGCCGGCGCTAAAGGAGTAAGTTTCACGGAGCATTTATTTCGTATAAATAAGATACCTTGTTGTGCAATTGCTTTTTTTTTGTCATACGAAAATTTAGATACTCTGTTTAAAAAAGCAATTGCTATGTAACAATGAATCCTTGCGGTATGTTTTCCCCTAATGTATTTTAACGTGTTAGTGGAGATAATATAGCTCTGAAATACTTTCCGTCACAATTAGAAAGTTATTAAAAAAATGTGTTAGAAAATTCAATAAAAAATCGAGAATAGCAAATTATTTTAATATTTTAATCGGTTTATTAAAAGAATAGTAAACTTTTCTAAAAATAGCTGGTCACATTCATAGAGCTAGTGCATTAGTTTGAAAAAGTCTAGAACAATGTATTTCTTAGCCAAGTAAGCTTTGTTTCACCATGTATGAGAATAGTCAAAAACGCAAAATAAAACCAATTTGAATAGAAAATATCGACTGATTACTTAACCCATTAAATACGACTTTGTGAATACCATTGACACCTTTATTCCTGAGTACAAAGATTTTTTTAAAAAAAATTTGTGCAACTTAATTAGTTCCACTTAAATTGTTCCTGACTATGGTCTTGATTTGTCTTATAGGGGAGCGTGTTGTACCTTGGGACGCTTGTACCTTGGGACACTGACAATTTCTAAGAAATCTATTGGCAATATTCATACATTGTTAATTTCTAATAGTAGCCTTGACCAACAGGCATCATCACAATAAAATTTAACACTAGCATCATTGAATTGATGAAATGGTGACAAAAAATTATATTTCATTACCCCAAAGTAAATATTTTTCTCATTCTAATATAATTTTTTTTACCTTAGTACTCTTACAGAAACTCAACTGCATTTTATTTTCTTCATAAAAGAGAAGATTTCAAAATATTTTGGTCATGAGAAAATAATGATAAAGCATTTGGATTGGCCACTATCTTGCTTTTATTTAAACCGTGTAGTGTGTTGTACCTTGGGACAGTATTAATAATTGATTAAATTCTCAATAATTTGGATAAATAAAAATATCTTTATTATTTATTTTAAGAGCAATTCCACAAAACATGTAAAATACAACTCAGCTTTGTTTTGGATATATTTTATAATGATTGAAGTTTGAAAATATAATTCTGGCAACACGTGATAATCTTTTTCCTTCCGTGAGATGAAATGTTCTAAAGACCAAATTTTCTGATGTATTTTGAAATAAAGTTTGTTTCCTGACACAAATTAGTTCAAGTGTATGACCATTGACTGAATTATAAAGCATGTCCCAAGGTACAACATGATGTTGTACCTTGGGACAGTTTATCCTCTCTACTTTAAATGAGTGGCAATTTTTTAATTTCAAGCAGAATTTAAAAAAATATATTATAGAGGAATATTTTGGTGTGTTGAAATGCTGCTTTGAAATTTTTATTTTGGCAATAATTATCGAAGAAAAAAATTAAAATGTAAAAATTGACACTCTCCCCTATGTTGTTTATTTAAATAAACTTGATCAGTAGGCTCTTTTTCGCGGGCTAACATGCTAGGCGTGTGCCTGATTGAGTGGGTTCCCCAGCCCCCCAATTCGTCCTATGTCAACACACATTCTGCGAGGAAATCCTGTTAATCCAGTGGTTTGCACGGCCATGGGAAGCCCCAGGACATGACACTCCCAGGAGAAACCCATTGCTGTTTGTTGTAATATCATATTCAAGTTGCAGCAGCCTCTCTGTGTGATGTAATATCTCATTTCATATTACATCATCTTTATAATGTAATCGCACCCAGTACATTGCATCGGCCATTCCATGTTTAATATCATTGTTTGTTTATAATAGTTTGGACGATGTAAGCAAGCTTATTAACAGATGCGTGTTGTGTTTCTTTTGCTTTTCTAATAAATATCTTCTTAGCGAACAGACGGCCGCTATTTTATTTAAAACTGATGTTGAAACAGTTTCTTTCCATTTCTCGAAAACCACGGTTCATGGCCTTAAGGGGGTTAAAAACATGTATTTAATTTTGGCCTTCAATCTCTTCCTTCAGGGCGAAGACACCAAGCGCAAGAAGTACCCGGAGGGCCGCTCCCCCGAGCCGGACGAAGAGGACGGCGGCTTCCTCCAGAAGTTCGGCCGTCCTGGCCACGGGGCCCCGAACAGGACGGAGTCCGGCCGGCCGAGGACGCAGATACCCGGGGACGCCGCCATCCGGTTCCAGGACTCGCAGCACGTGAGGCTGAGCATCGAGAACCACCTCCGGTACAGGAACGGGGACAAGGAGAACTACAGGGGGGACCTGGGTGAGGCTTCTTTTATAATCTTATCGCTCCAGAGGTACACACATGCGCGGACCACTGTAGAATTGACTTCACGATTTCAGTTAACAATTGGAGAGCTTAGTAGAAGAACTTACTAAGTGATATTTTTTTAAAAATGGAGATTTTTGTGCCAACAAGCGTGAAGAGTACAAGGGAAGAATAACTTGGTTTTTAGGAGTCTTCCCGTAATTGTGTCTGCTTGATTGTTATTGCCGAGCGGAAACCGATTTTTCTTTCGTTTCTCCATTCGCGGTACAAACGGGTGACTCGTGGTCACTGATGTCTGGCGTGAATCAGGGTTGCCGCGAAGCAAAAACAAAGCGAGTAACCGGTTTCTTTACATCGGTTTAGGCGATTTGTAGCTATCATCGCCAAAGAGGCCTATTGATGAAATCCTCTCAGAAATCAAGCGCTTTTTCCCCTGTACTCTTCACATGGTATCACCTCTTTTAAAGATAAAAAGTTTTGAATACTTTAATCGTCAAGGTGATTATATGGAGAAATAAGTAGTATTTTGACCCTTTAGTTAGACCCTTTAAAAGCTAGGCTTTGCCTTAGACTTAACATTAAGGACGGTGCATTAAATTTGGGGGTATTGTATCTTTTTAATTGTATGCAACAAAAAATTCTGTAAACAATTAAATTTTTGATTCTAAAACATCCATATATCTCCCAGTAGCTGACAATATTTTAAAGTGACATTATTTTAACTTTTACTTTATGACTTCAAATTATTGTTGATTAAAGTGCATATTGCATATTGGTAACAGAATGCCCTAAACTAGAGGCCATAATCCGTCACAGAATACAGAAAACTCAATCTGTTAGAGAATTTACCTGTGACGTCACGCTAGCCGTTCTATTCAAACTGCCGGCAATTCCTTTTTTTTTATCCGGAATAACTGACACTTCGAATAGGACGGTTACCGTGACGTCACTGAGAAATTCTTCGGGTTTTTTTTTAGTTAAGCCTACAGTATCTCTAATGTCCTTTATTTTTACACGAATATATGAAAGACATTATCTTGTATTGCAGATGCGTTGATTCAACAGAAGCTCCAAATACAAGAAAAGGAAAAGGAGTGGGAAAACAAGAAATTTGAAGAAATGGTAACATTTTATGCTCCATAAATATTTCATTGATCTAATATATTTCGTATATCTTATTTATCTCTTTCGTATATCTTAATTTGATAAATATAATACAGCTAATATTTCTTACGATTTTTTTATGTAATTTATGGAATAAAATCAAATATGTATGCGATTTCATGATATAGCCAAACTTTTAATTAATAAGTAACTTCAAGCAGAAAATTGTGAGAAATGCAGTTGAAGATGAGAACACTAACCAACTATGAAAAATTTTAATGAATATATATTCTTTTTGCATTCGTTTTAAACTTGACGCCACTAATACGTTGCTTTTACCAGCATGCGATTAAAAAATACGAAATCCGCCGCATTTAGCTTGAAGTGGAACTGGCGTTATTCTAAATATACCGTAGCCACACCTTATTAAACTGAGTGAAGCACCGACGCTGTGTAGATCCTAAAAGTTGCGTTAAATGCCTACTCGGGTGTTGGCTCGTCACTTGGCTGCGGTTCTAAATTACGACCCTCTTTGCCAATAGCCCTCGTGTAATTTTAGTGCGCTACACCGCGTACGATGCTGTCATAAGGTCGTTGAGTAAGGTAGGTGTCGGCCTCGGCGCTTGACCATAGCTCAAAATTGCGTAACCCATAGCTCTGGTTTAAAGTCATTCAATACCTAGAAAGACCCTAAAATACGACGCCCGTCGCCAATAGCCCTCGTGTAGCTCTAGTTCGACGATAATTCAAAACCTAAACTAAACTAGAAAGGCCCTATGTGTAAGTGTGATATTTAAAGAATAAGGACGATTGAAAAGTATTAGAATTGAAAAGCATAGCGACAATTGATATCGTTAGCTATGCTGGAGAGCTGAATACATAATCTTCGTCCGATCATCACTTGACTGTGGTTCTAAATTAGGACGCTCATTGCTAATGCCCTTTGCGTTACTCTAGAGTCTAGTGCAATGATAATTTAACCTAATCTTAATTTTCAATATCATTAGATAAAAATATCATTATATATCTATTTTTTAATTACAAAATGAGGTATTTTCAGAAAGAACTTTATCCTTTTGGCAAAGGCATCGAATATAGTGGCCCATCCTATCTCTCTCACACAGGTAATACAATATGAAATCTTTCGCCTATATTTTTGCCTGTAACGGTTACCAGCGTAGCTTAGTGTTACTTTAATTCTGCACTTTAATTTAAGCTTCTTTTTTTTCCAAGATATGGCACTCCATCGCACTTGCACTTCATTTATCATTTATTTTAGAGTAATTCAATTAATTTTTTGTTGAAATATTTAGATTTACTAGTTCATACTAGTTAAATTACCTTTTATTTAATATTTAAGTTCTTTTTTTTTATTTAATATTTCAATTAAATATTTTTAATAATGAAATTACCGTTGATTAATTCAGTACCTTTTTATTGTTTTTTTTTTTTAATGTAAAACAAAGTTTTGTGTTAATTTTTAAAATAAGATATTCTGGTATTTAAAAAAAACCCAAGAGGTTTTTGTTACTATTATTGCATCTCAAGGGGTTTATAGAGAAAATTTCAACCCTGAAATACTTGTTACCACACACTTTAATTCGATTCCATTCTAAAAATTATTTATGTTTCTACCAGTTTATTACAAAAAAATATTACTTATTAAATATTTTAATGTCAGTGATATTGTAAAAGCCATTAGTAATGTGTTTTAAAAACAGTCTGAAAAAGACTGGTGTGTTTGAAAAAAAAAAAAAAGATGATGAGACTATCTATGGACATTTGATTTTAATTTAATCAATGAGAACAGAATGTGAATGATTTTAATGTTTATTTTTTTTTGAAAACAAATAATTTTTTGTGCATTGATTTTTTAAAGATAATTTGCTAAGACCATGATATTTGAAACGTTTTTTATTTTTTTAAATATACTCTGGCCATACTGTTATGTTCATTATAATAATTTGTTAAACATTATTGTACAAAACGAATGATTTTTGCAGATCCCATGTTCATGTCAACGCAACCGAAGAAAGTGGTTCACAAAAATGAAGTAATGTCATCTTATGTTTCTCACTTCTTAAAAAATCTTTTTCTATTTTATAATAATTGTTCTTATTAGAGATAAGAAACGTATGCCTTCATATAGTTTTCTAAATGTTTTATCTACAAATGCATGGCTCTTAAATTATAAAGTCTCAGACTAGTTCCCCAGCATCATTCTCAGGAATCACTAAAAAATGATACTTCTGGCAAGTTTATGAGCTCAACCTTGAGGTCGTCATTTGATAAGTACAGGGGAAACAACTTAATTACATAGGAATCTTCCCGTATTCTGGTGTGCTTGGCGGACATTAGCGACGGGAAAACGTTTTTTTTTTTTTTTTAGGTTATTCTTTCGCGGTACAAACTTGTGAGTCGTGTCCGCTTATCACTGGCTTGAATCAGGGTTGCCGCGGAAGAAAAACAATGTATGAGAAACCGGTTTCCTGACACCAGTTTAGGCGACGACTCGCTATTGTCGCCAAAGATATCCAATGCAGATACATCATCATGCAATGAAGGGGTTTTTCCCCTGTACTCTTCAATAATCCTCTTTCCCTCCCAGGATTTCGACCCGTGGGGCAAGGGGTTCGGCAACCCCGCGTGGGACAACCAGGGGAACGCCCGACGTCACAAGGTCACTCCCGGCGAGGGGGACATGCCGTCCCCTGTGGTGAGTACCCTGTTACTCTAACTCTGGCTTGTGAAGCGCATGTCACATGGAAACTCAGTTCAGCCAACCCAAGTTCAACGCAACTCCATCTTCAACTGGTTGGTTGGTAGACATAATATACAGGGTGGTTATAAAATAACGCACCCTATTCAGAGCGGTCTGTAGCTTCAATGAATAATCCAAATGAAAAAAAACTTTGAGATACTTACTAATCAAGAAGGGGGGGAAAGAATGGAATCAAAAAATATACTCGTCTTTTGACCAGGGTTCTAAATTACGAGGCGTAATTGGATGTGTTGGCCGTAATTGGCCATTTTTGGGCAAGCCTCGTATTTAGAACCCTGGTCAAGAGACGAGACTATGTTTTATGATTCCATTTTTTTTTCGCAAAGAAGAAACTCGTCTCTAGACAAGTGTTCTAAATTACGAGGCGTAATTAGCTGTGTTGGCCGAAATTGGCCATAATTGACTGCGCCTCGTATTTAGAACTCTGGTAGACGAGTTTGCTTTTTATGATGATTATTTTTTTATGATTCCATTCTTTTTCCCCGTTCTTGATTAGTAAGTGTCTCGATTTTTGTTGCATTTGGATTATTCATTCAAGCTACAGACCACTCCCAATAGGGTGCGTTATTTTATAACCATCCTGCATTTTCAGGCTTGTGTCTTTGGCCAGAGACCCGCTTATAAACCTTCGTCAAATAAGGCAAACACAACACACACATAATTGGCAGATGCCGCCGTTTATCGCCATCTCCGTAATTTGGACATGTCCCTATGAAGCGGGAGGAAATAGTGTCCAGAGACCTGTACCCGTGGGAAACTGCGCAATGACCGCCCACAGGACTTCCGAACCCAACAGATTTAACGAGCACGGGCTACGCATATATTCGTTGGTTCTTCATTGGTACCGAGACTCGATTGCGGGACCTTCCGATCTCGAGATCATAACAACAAAACCTTCCACAGCCCGATCTTCAAATTTTGCCATAATTTCGATTTTAACGAAGTTGGGCAAAGGGTTGCCACAGTTGAAAGAACGGTTGCTAACATGATCTATTTTTGAGCATTCATAAATAGAAATTCATTCTCATGTTCAGCTAAAATTTGTTTGTCCATCAACGTTGGCTGAAACTACACATGCGCAAGATTAAGCGATTGAAAACGGAGTAGCATAACAGTCATCTTTATCTATTTCGGCTGTGACGAAATCGGTAATTTAGGCATCTGATTGATTCAATTACTAGGCTGGATCAACCAGAATCTCTAGGGTTGACAACGTTGAAGATACTCTTTTAAATTCAACTTTCATAACAGACATCATTCCAAGTAGCACAACAATTTTGGCCAATTCCGCAATGAGTATCGGCCAAACTTGTCGAATATTGGATGAAATCGATCATTTTCTACCGATTTCAATCAGATTTTCCCTTTTTATTTGAGATTTCATTCCGGAAATCACGAAAAGTGAAATACTTAATTTTACAGCACTCTTATAGTATTCTGCAAGTGTAAAAAGCAAATATTATGTTTCACAATATTTTTCAGTGTATAATTTTGGATTGTATTTTTTTTTCGTATGATATTCAAACCGATATTGCCCAGCCTAGGTAAAACGTAGTCCGTTATGCCTTGGGCGATGGGTATGAGCCGAGATCGGCCAATACTGCTGTGCTCTACCAGGGAGCTTACATCACACTTCTGAGTTTTGCGTTGAAGATATGTTTGAGTTGAGTGTTGGGTTGGACAATTTTCGTTTCATGTGTATTTTATTCTAACTTTTTGTTTTCTGTCTTTGATGCAGCCCGCGCTGGACACGAGTCGCACCCGGGGGGGCAACGGCGCCCCCCACGCCACGGAGAGCGGCCGCAGGAGGACCCGGCTCAGGAACACGCTCACCAACGTCAAGTCCACGGGTGAGCGAGAGATGGACTCACTTCGTCACTGAAGTTCCCACATGTACTGCATTCTCACTTTGCACAACGGATCAGATTGACTGTACGGTAACCCTTGGTGAACTTTCCAAAATCGTGTGAAACGGTCCGTATTCTGGCGACTTTTGAGGGCACGCTCTCTATACAGCGCTAATAAATAATGGTCAGATGGGGTTGCCGGAAAACGTCATCGTTGCGAAGTCAAAGAATATTCGAATCTTCAGTCGAAGTCAGACAGGTTAAAGCAACAAATTATTTATCGACAAATCCGAAAAATTCGCGCCAAAGGTTACCGTACAGTAAATCTGATCCGTTGTGCAAAGTGAGATAGCACATGTGGGAATTTAAGTGACGATTTGCTTTGAAAGATGCTTTAGTGGTTCTAAACGCCCTAATCGTTTCGTCTGTCATGATCAACACGTTTTCTAGGGACAAATCCCCTATCTAAAAACTCCTCGGCTCCAACACACTGTTAGGAGGCTAACATCTGCCTTACCCATTTCAGCTTACATGACCAAAGGCTCTGGGTTTGCTAGGCATATCCCGATTACGTTGGTCGACGCGATTTTGGCGATAAGTTTGGTACGACGAAATGCGATGTACATGTCCTGGTTAGGTGCTCAGGCTCACTCGGAAATCCGTTGTTAAGTTCCCAGTATGATTGATTCTTATTTTATTGACCCACTAAAAGTATGAATTGAGCTGTAATTGACACTTACCCAATCTAAAATGCATAAAATTGCAGTCTTCACCTTTTTCCTTCAAACAAGCAGTGGCACTTTTCTTTGAATTCCCCGTGAACCGTTTTCAATTTAAAAAAATTGTCAGAACCGAAAATTCATATGCAATTAATAAATGATTAGTACAAAATTTGGATATGGAGTCTATTTCAAATCTAACTTTTTTTTGTGGTTAATATGACTTTGAACGAACGTTCCGTCTTTAATACACATAAAATTTTTGCATTCTACCTTGAAGGAAGAAGAATATGCGCAAAATAATGACTTTTAAAGTAGTTTTAGATGTAAAAGTAATAAAAAGACATCAAATTGGGCAAAGTGCCAAGTTTTTCTACTGATAACTAAATTTATAATTGCGTTCACTGCTTTAATTCTCTACGAATTGTTGCATGTTTGCGATTATGGCGTTGCTTATTGCGTTACTTTACATTGAAAATGGGTGATAACCATTTTCATTTTTTAAACGGAAGATGCAAGTGCGCTCTCATATCATTGCTCTTTAAATTATCAAGTACTCTTTTCAAAAATATACTTACTGGTAACATAAAACTAAAAACAAAAATCTATACTATACTGATTCATATTCTTAAAAAAGTAAAACTTTGAGAATCAGAATAAATGGTGTTTTTTTGTTTTTTTTGTTGGAACTAGAATATTTGTTTTTTGAAGAATTGAAAAAGGTATTTATTTTGAAATTTTAAATGTTACGCATGATATGGGCTATTAGTTGAGTTTTCAAAAAAAGAATGAAAACTTCATATTTAATTACTTTAAATTCATTTCTTTAGTTGGTGTGTGTGTGTGTGTGGGGGGGGGGGGGGCTTGATATGACTGGTCTAAAAAAGATGGTTGGCTTTCAAACACGTAACACTAAAATATAATTGTTCTATGCCCATGTAGTTCAGGATTTTTTTTAATGAATCTTGCACATGAAAGTCATTTAAAAAGTCTGGGTTTAATTAGGAATTTTTAATTAAATTATTGCAATTTGAAAATTTTAAATAAATTCAAAACTGATTTAACTAAGTTCAAACTAAGGGGGAAAAACAGTTTCACTTTCGAATTCAGCTTCCAAAACTATTTATAAAAAATGTATAGACAAATAGTGCAAATTTGCAGGCTAGGGGAAGAGGACTAAGTAGTGAAAAAGGAAGTGTTTAAAATTTATGTAGGGTTAGTTTAAGTTTCAGCTACTGTGCCTTAAAATTCACAATGTATTTGCAGCACCTCTTAATTAATCAACAACAAAAAAATCAAGCGATGTAGAGACAACATAGGCATGAATAAAATTTGTGGTAGAGACATCTATCGGCCGTTAGAAATAAACTACTAACTTACATGCTGTCATCTAGTGGCTAGAGGCTTCAACTAAAACTTACCCTTTATAAATTTTAAAGAGTTCATATTTCCACTTTGTTTGATTAACATCTCGCTAAAATTTCCCAAGGATTTCGGTACCTATTCGAATCCTACCTTCGAAAACCTATTTCTAAAAATATTAAATTTTATTAAATAGTGTTTGTGGTCGATTTTAGGTGAACGGTTCGAACGGAGTTTGTTTGTGGGATAGAAGACAAAGCTTGACGTAACTGTGGGCGTGGTCGTTCTAGTTTAGGCGAATCACCTGCCGGGTGGTTTGTTTGTCAGCTTTAAGACAACTTTAAGTAGTTCTGAAGTCACTCTGACGTTGCTGTTTCACTAGTGTATTCTAAAAATATTAACTACTCTAATTAAACAGAGTTTGCGGCAACCGTGAGTAAGTATGCTTATATCTAGGAGGTATTGAACTGTCTCATTAACTTGGAAATACTTTCCATTTGACTAGGAATGAAACTGCTACATTACTTAAATCCTGATCAAGTTCCGGCAACAAATTACGAAGTTTAACGTAAAGAGTGAATAACTTTTTCTGGTAACCATGTGCATGTACACTGAGAAGGAAAGGAGGGGGGGGGGATCAAAAGAAGGGAATGCTACACTAACATTACATGCATACAGAAGCTTGTCGTGACCAGTTTTAGGTTTACCGGAAACAAAGGAAGAGTACAGGGGAAGAACCCTTTCATTGCATAGTAGTTCGTCTGCATTTGGTCTGTTTGGTTAGGTTAGGTTTTGAATTATCGTCGCACTAGAGCTATACGAGGGCTATTGGCGACGGGCGTCGTATTTTAGAACCCCAGTCAAATGACGATCCAACACCTGAATAGGCACCCAACGCAACCTTTGGTCTGTTTGGCGAAGATAGCGAGTTATTGCCTAAACTAGTGTGAAGAAAATAGTTTTGCCTTGGCTCTTATTACGCGGCACATTACTTAACTATCTCTATGATCAAAATTAATGCCGGACAAATAGCCTGATGCTTGAATCGAAGAAGAAGCCACTACTTGCCAAGCAGACCTCAAAACGGAGGGACTCCTGTCGTTGAAGAGATTTTTCCCCTGTACTCTTCAAATAGCAAGCAAAGACAGCTTTCGAAAAATGTGATCTTCAAAATATCTGAAGAGTACAGGGGAAGAACCGCTTGATTTCTTTAGAGTCTTTAAGTAATTATGTCTGCTTGGCGGGCATTGGTGACCGGAAACCGGATATTTTTTTCAGTTTTTCATTTGCTGTACAAACGTGCGACTCGTATCCTGTGATCTAGGGCGTGAATCAGGGTTGCCGCGAAAGATAAACAAAGCGAGTAACCGGTACTTTTTTACACCAGTTTAGGCGATTTCTGGCTATCATCCCCAAAGAGGCTATTAAGGAAAGTGTGCTGTAGTAGGTGTGGTGTGGCAGGTGCTGTTTCTGAGAGGCGCATAGAAGAAATAGTCTTCACAAAAACTGCTTCTGTTTTTAATAAATGACTATTTACACAAAAATACATATATTTAACTAGAAATTGGCAGGTGGGCGCAGACAATAAACAGTTCAACATAAGATAGTCCAACTTGGTGGGGCTAAAGCTTGGTCAACGAACTTTGTCGTTGAGCGGGATTGATTCTGCATCCAAAACGAGTTCGGTTTGGCAACTGGTGAACCGAAGGAAGAGGACAGCCATTTATAGGAGAAGTCACCCCACTTTACTTCACTTCAATTCGGCGAGGTGGTGGAAAACTGAGGCTGCACTGTTTGGTAGGCGAGGTGGTGGAAAACTGAGGCTGCACTGTTTGGTCGTAAACATCCTCCCGCCCATGAAACCCTTGGGTTTCATAAAAGTCTAACTAAAATGGAAAACTGCAAAGATAAGAAACTGAAAAGAAAAAAAAATTAGTGAGGTAAATTGCAAACTTTTGCAATGGGCCTCATTAAGGTGCCATTCTTGGTTTTCAAGGTAACTACTCGAATCATTTGATCTGATCCAGGGTGGCACTGGGCAACTCGTCCGAGCAGCCACCTTCCAGGAGGTAGATTGTCCTCTTTAATAATTACAAGATCCCCAACTTTGATGTTGGGATTAACCTTCTGCCACTTTGGCCTGGTTTGCAATCGGGAGAGATACTCTGACTGCCATCGCCTCCAGAAGTGTTGCATGATCTGCTGCACTCTTTGCCACTTGTGGAGGCGGTTCTCTTCTAGGTGAAGAAGGCTAGGTTCAGGCGGGGTCTTCAGGGAGTCTCCAACTAAGAAATGTCCTGGTGTGAGAGGAACTAGGTCATTAGGGTCCGAAGAAATTTCAGAGATAGGACGCGAATTAAGAACACTTTCAATCTGAGCAAGAACCGTGGACATTTCTTCGTAAGTGAGATGAGTGTTGCACAGTAGTCTACGAAGGTGATGTTTGGTTTGCTTAACACCGCTTTCCCACAAACCACCAAAATGAGGTGCGGACGGTGGGATGAAATGCCACTTAATTTTGTCGTTAGCCAAAAGTTCTGCGGCGTGTTGGTTAATTTGCTTAAGGGGTCTAAGGAGTCTTAAAAATGTGCAAAGAAGGAACTACAAAGCATAGTTTGATCTTTCATGTAATTTTTTAACTACTCAATATACAAGTATAATTTTTTTATATGTAGTTCTACAAGATTTATTTAATATGAAACAAATTTTAAAATTTATGAAACTTTAACCAAAACTAAAATAAGTGATATTAAACATAAAGCTATTTTAACACATTGTGATTAGGCTTGCGCGGCAAATTGTGAGGTCAAAATTGAAGACATGACCAAGAAAATGACTTTATATTGTACAAATATGAACAAACAAAGACTTATACCTAAATTCTCAGCCCAATTTTAATTAGAATTTATTTTAAGAACTTTTTTCGAAAAAAATTTATAAAAATTTTTGAATTTTGATTAAAAAAATTTTAAAAATTATTTCTAATTAAAATTGAGCTGAGAATTTAGGTATAAGTTCTAGTTTGTACATATTTGTACAATATAAAGTCATTTTCTTGGTCATGTCTTCAATTTTGACCTCACAATTTGCCGCGCAAGCCTAATCCCAATGTGTTCAAATAGCTTTATGTTTAATATCATTTATTTTAGTTTTGGCTAAAGTTTCATAAATTTTGAAATTTGTTTCATATTAAATAAATCTTGTAGAATTACATATAAAAAAATTATACTTGTATATTGGGTAGTTAAAAAATTACATGAAAGATCAAACTATGCTTTGTAGTTCCTTCTTTGCACATTTTTAAGACTCCTTAGACCCCTTAACAGCTTCTTCGAATTCTAAATTCAGAATTTTGGATGCACCTTTAAAGTTAGTTGCTTGGTCGCTATAAATGTCTGAGCATAAACCTCGTCGAGAGGTGAAACGACGAAAAGCGGCAATGAATGCTCTAGATGTTAGATCAGTTACGAGCTCGAGGTGGATGGCCTTAACACTTAAGCAAATGAATAGCACTACGTAAGCTTTGTACATGGGAGCATTTCTTCGTTTACTTGTCTTTATTTCAATGGGGCCAAGATAGTCTATACCAGTGTGGGCAAAAACTCGCGACTGTTGGACTCTAGGGATTGGTAAGTCACCCATGAGTTGTTCGGAAACTTTGGCTTTTAGCTTCCAACAAGTTATGCACTTGTGTATGACAAATTTGATTGCGCTTCGGGCTTTGATAATCCAAAATTGTCTGCGGATTGTGCTTAGTGTAAGTTGTATTCCTCCGTGTAAAGTTTCCAAATGCGCACGTTCAATAATCAATTTTGTCAGAAAGTTAGGACACAGAATTACTGGCTGTTTTTCGGAAAACTTTAGATCTGCATTTTTCAAACGCCCTCCAACACGCAATATGCCGTCCTGATCGATGAAAGGAGCAAGCGGTAAAAGTCTACTTTTTGGGGATAAGCGTTTTTTATTCTTTAAACTTTCAATGTCTTTGTGAAAGTCTTGATTTTGAGCAATTGAGATTAGAATTCGAAAAGAGATTTCTAGCTCTCCGGCGGTCAAAAAAGAGAGATTGCGTTCCGACTTCGGTAACTTACAGTTAGAACTAAACCTTAGTATGTAGGCAGTCACTCTGGTTAGCTTAGATAGCGATGAAAACTTTGTCATCAAATCAAATTCTTCGTTAAAGGAAACATGGATAGATTTTACCTTTTTTTCTTCAAGAGTGATGGGTTCGGAACAATGATTCTTTGGCCACTGACTTTGAGCTTCGGCAAGCCATTCGGGTCCGTTCCACCAGAGAGATTTTGCTTGCAGGTCCACAGGTGTTGTGCCGCGGGTTGCTAGGTCTGCAGGGTTCTGCGCTGAAGGTACAAAACGCCAGGTTGCATCTAGATGGGATTGAATATCACTTAGGGTAAAAACATAGTGGAGCGGCGAGTCAAGAGTCAAGCGGCGGGTCAGACGGCACGTTTTTTATTCAAGATGCTAGCGTCGCTTCACATGCACATAGTAGAGCGGCGGGAATTGCTTTAAAGAGAGCTTCATATCATGAATCTAGTCAACAAGATGCTCTCTTTTTTACATTAATTAAAGTTTGCTTGATAGAAAACTTGTTCCCTGTCCTACCTAAATGCTAACAATATTATACAGTACAAAAAAACGTATATGTGCAATTATTTTCTACTCCTACTTCCTTAAATAGTTTGTCCAATGTATACCGACAGAATGAGCAACGTCACGTTCATTTTGTGCAATAAAAAACTTTCACCTTAAAATCAAGAAAAATTGACAAACAGACAGTACCACCTGCACTGGAAGCCCCAAGTCGACTGGAGCAGCGCTTCAAAGAAATCGTTAGTGATTTTACGAGCGGCGAGTCAAGATTCATGTCGATGCATGCAGCGCTGCTTGCCGCCCCACTATGTGCGCGTCAACTTGAATGTACGGAAGATTTAAAAACGCGCCGCTCCACTATGTTTTTACCCTTACTCGGTTGGCCACGAAAGCTTTCCATCTGGTTGGTTGGTCAGAGAGCCAATGTAGAACTACCTGAGAATCTGTCCAAGCAAAGATATTACTAGGCGTCCTTTGAAGAGCTGTAAGAGTATGCAAGATTAATTTAGACAAAAGATGAGCGCCACATAGTTCTAATTTTGGAAGCGAGATCTGCTTTAGAGGGGCTATGCGGGTTTTAGCTACTAAAACTTGTGTGGTTGAAGTGTTAGTAATTTTGATGAACACTACTGCCGCGTACGCTTTTGTGGAAGCGTCGCAGAAACCATGGAGCTGAAATTCCGAGTTATCCTCTGAGGTATAACCTGTCCACCTTGGTATGGAGATTTGGTCAATTTCTTGTAGGTTGTGCGTGATCTTTATCCATTATTGATGGATCTCGGCGGGTAGTTCTTCATCCCAATTCAGACCAGTCAACCATAACTTTTGCATCAAGATCTTGCCTGTAACGAGGATGGGTGAAATCCAACCAAGTGGGTCGTAGAACTTGCTTATGTAGGAACGAACAGTTCTTTTGGTTGGAGCTGTTGTAGTGAGCGAGATATTAGTCTTGTAGTTCAGCGTGTCCGTGGTTGGTTTCCACAACAAACCTAAAGTCTTGATGTGTCTGTCATTGTAGATTTCTTTGACATTTGATATTTCTTGGGATTCCTGCGGGATACCTTCTGAGGCTGATGTGCAGTTGCTGGCCCACTTGTGCAGAGTAAATCCACCACGTTGTAGGGCCGTTCTTACTTGCTTTTGTTTGGTTACTGCATCTTCTACGTTGTCGCTGCCAGACATCGAATCATCAATATAGAAATCGTTGCGTATTGTCTCGCATCCAATGGGGTAGATATCACTTTCGTCTTGTGCCTACTGTTTGAGAGTCCGGATGGCTAAGAAAGCTGAAGGTTCCATGCCGAAAGTTACCGTA
The DNA here is from genome assembly GCA_023701765.1 of Hylyphantes graminicola. NCBI lineage: Eukaryota > Metazoa > Arthropoda > Arachnida > Araneae > Linyphiidae > Hylyphantes > Hylyphantes graminicola. The sequence goes on from CM043112.1 coordinate 61,892,442, forward strand.
GTTAATTTGTAGTGCTTTATTGGTTGAGATTTGTTTTCTCTCCAGATTATCCTTTGATAATCTTGATGGTTTTCGGCCACGTTGATCATTCTGTACATCTTTGTTATATCAGCGGTAAATGCTACTTTGTAGAAACGCCAACGAAGGAGGATATTAGCCATCTTTTCCTGGATGTTTGGGCCTGTCAGTAAGGAGTCATTGAGAGAAATTCCGTTTGAGGTTTTTTGAGAGGCGTTGTAGACTACTCGTAAGCTGGTTGTGGTGCTTTCTTTGAACACCGGATGATGCGGCAAGTAGAATCCTGGATATCCGCTCTCCTGGGGCATCAGTTGCTGCTGACTATAAGGAACTTCAGTCATGTGCTTTAGGTTGATGTATTCTTGCATGTGCTGCGAATATCGTTGGGCTAGTTCTGGGTTTTTGTCGAATCTTCGTTCGAGCTGCATAAAGCGCGTCAAATCTATGTTTTCTGACTCTCCTAAAGCAGGCTGAGGAATTTTGAAAGGCAATTGGACAGTGTAACGACCATCTTGTCTGGTTGCAGTTTCCTTATAAATGGTTTCACACAGCTCATCTTCCGGGTGACTCCTAATTGGGGCTTGCACTTCTTCGAGTTCCCAAAACCTTTTTAGCTGTTCACTAATATCAAGCGAGGATGAATGTAAATTGGTTACCTGAATAGTAGAATAAGCTGCATTTTCAGTTTGGCATGGTACAGGTCCTACTAAGATCCATCCTAGTAGAATATTCTGCGCCATGGGAGTCGACGGCGGTCCTTTCACTAATCCGTCCGTTAAGATATATGGGAAGAGGTCAGCTCCGAGAATTACTTCGATCTTTCCTGGCTTGGAGAAATATGGGTCTGCAAGAGTTAGGCCATTAATATGTTTCCAGTCTTTAACCTTTAGACGCAAGTTCTGGCCGTAACTAGTAAGACTTTTTAAAACAAGAGCTTCGGCATTATCGATTATTTTATTTCCCGACATTGATTTAATTCCTAGATTCACACTTTTTCTGCAATATTCGCCGGAAGAACCAATCCCAGTTATTTGAGCACAGATACTCTTTGTTTTAAAGTTCAGTCTTCGAGTAAGCGATTCTAGCACGAAAGATGATTGACTTACTTGATCTACAAGTGCTCTAGCAGTGGTTTCGTTTCCGTAACGATCGATTAGTTTAATCAAAGCTGTGCTAAGCAGAACTTGTTTAGAAAGCGGATTTTCTTGCGAAAAATGTGCGGAGACGTCAACTGGCTCTTCGTTTTCAGGGGTTGCGGATTGGTTTCTCGAATAATCTTCGTAATTTGGATGTGTTGCGGTTTTGGATATCGCGTCGTGAAGTTGAGAGTGGTGACGTCTCTTACATTTAAAGCAAGAAAATTTACTTTGACATTGACGGACTTGATGACGACTTGAAAGGCAATTAAAGCATAGTTTTTTCTCGTTAACTACTTTAACCTTTTCGTTGTCTGGCAAGATTTTGAATTCGCGACATTGAGACATTTGGTGCGGTTGGTTGCAAAGTGAGCATGCTTCTGACTTTATTGCATGATGAGCTCTTCTCGTGCTTGGGTTTTGAGAATCCAACTTAGGATTAGACCTAGTTGTAGTTGGAACTGCTTCGAGTGCTCGAAATCGTGCGGTTAGAAATGTGATCAGCTCGTCAAAGGTAGGAAGTTCGGATTGTAGCTTGGTAGATTGTGTTTGCTCCCATTTTTGGGCACAATCGATTGGAAGTTTTTGTACTATGACGAAAACCAGGACTTGGTCCCAATGTTCTACTGGAAGATTTAGATTTTTAAGGGAAAGGATACTTCTTTGCGAGTTGTCAATTAAGGTCTTTAAATTAGCGACGTTTTCTATGTGGATTTTTGGTTGAAACAGAATGGATTTAAGTTCGTGGTTGATTAAAACCCGTTTGTTCTCGTATCGCTCGAGCAGAGCGGCCCACACAACGTCATAATTACTTTCCGTAACTGGATAGTTTTTGACTAATTGTTCAGCTTCGTGAATAAGATGCGTTTTCAGATAGTAAAGCTTCTGACAAGGGTTTAAAGATGCATTATCGTGGATCATGCAAGTGAAGCGGTCCTTAAATGAAGCAAACTCTTCGTACTTTCCAGAAAATATAGGCAATTTTATAAGCGGAAGTTTAGCTTCTGAGCTTGCACTTTCAGAAGTGATTGCGGCGGACGCGTTAGTTGACTGCGACTTGACTACGACCTTTTCAGGAAAACGAGAGTTGTAATAAGTTAATATTTCCGACTTATTGTTAATATAGAAGTCTTCGACTTCCGAATACAAGTCATCTTTAAAGTACGAATCGCTTTCGGGAATATCTGGCGGCAAGTTTTTATGATTATCTTTAAACTCATTCCAATATTCTTCAAAGTTTACAATTTTAATAGTTTACAAATTTAAAAGTTTACAAATTTAAGTACTCTTTGGTCTTTCTACTTTCAGAGTCCTTTTTGTAGTTACGTATGAATTTTTGCATTCGACCATACAGATCAGTTTGATGCTTAGTCGTCAAAGTCATTTTTGCGTATTTTAGCAATATTAAAGAAGAAACTTGACTAACCTTCTATGGCCGTGCGGTTCGACGGTCCATGTGCTGTAGTAGGTGAGGTGTGGCAGGTGCTGTTTCTGAGAGGCGCATAGAAGAAATAGTCTTCACAAAAACTGCTTCTGTTTTTAATAAATGACTATTTACACAAAAATACATATATTTAACTAGAAATTGGCAGGTGGGCGTAGACAATAAACAGTTCAACATAAGGTAGTCCAACTTGGTGGGGCTAAAGCTTGGTCAACCAACTTTGTCGTTGAGCGGGATTGATTCTGCATCCAAAACGAGTTCGGTTTGGCAACTGGTGAACTGAAGGAAGAGGACAGCCATTTATAGGAGAAGTCACCCCACTTTACTTCACTTCAATTCGGCGAGTTGGTGGAAAACTGAGGCTGCACTGTTTGGTAGGCGAGGTGGTGGAAAACTGAGGCTGCACTGTTTGGTCGTAAACAGAAAGCCTTCTACGAAATAAAGCGGTTCTTACCCTGTACTCTTCATCTGCCAAGCTCGAAAAGTCGCCGGGCGACCGATTACGATTAATCTTCTATATTTTTTGCTGTTCTGTTCAGGCTTGATATCCATTCAGTTCGGCCTTTTGGTTACAATGACTCTTTCAAACGTGTGTTAGAACTATATGCTATTGAGGGAATCTTTGTAAGTGCTATTTTGTTGCAGGACATCCATTTCATCTTAGTCATTTTAAACCGTGCACATATTCAGTCAACAAATTTTGCGCTAAATATGAGGACGAATTTCTGATTATAGCTCTTTGAAAATGGAATATGCGAGCAACCGTTCATTCAACGCTGGCAACCCCATGTCCAAAAGCTAAGTCGAAATTGAGATATAAGTTAAAGATCGAGTTGCGTTGGGAGTTGGGTCAAATAAATAAGGCGTCCATATGATATGCCCTTAAGTGTTCTTCTGTTGCAGGACCCCACATCGACGACGAGTCCTACAACCCGTGGGGGCGACCGGGAGGTGGCGCCCCCTTCGTCAGAGAAGACGGGAAGATATTCGAGGAGAAAATGGTGAGCATCTCTTAAGCGCAAACTGACTGCATGGATATTTTCACAAAAGGTGGCTGCTTGTTTGGCAGTATCAGCCTATTTCCCAGAACTCCGATAAAATGATTTTGTGGCATCTGAGCAGCTCTCGCTATCAATTTTAACATTCAGAATACTAATAATACTACTGCAATATATGATGTTACATGGGATAAAACAATATCAAACCGTCCTTCTAGGGTTGGTCGATGACTGGACATCCGAAGAAAAGATCCAAAGATGCTAAAGAGGAGTACAAGAATACCCTGCGTGAGTTGAGCATGCTCGTTTTTATCTTCTCCAAGTAGCCCAAGACACCGTTAGCTAGGCTTTCACGGAGGGACCTATAAAGAAGGGGACGTAAATGGGATGTTACGAAAATGAAGCTTCGTGCATTGGTTCAGCGCATTCAAAACGAAAAGAATTCTGGGTAATGCTGTACGAAGGATTGTCAGTCCCATAGAGCTAATGAATAAGTTTTGGAACCCCACATTTTCGCAGAAGTATTGCTTTGCCATGTCACCCCAACCAAGCATTCGAAAATAAGGGAATTTTGGTGGTTGTTAACCCCAAAACATAAAACAAAGCCTCTTCTCTCATTGGAATCCAGGTAAAACGACTAGCTTAATTTTGGTTTAAGAAGATTCCTTAGGAATTCCACATCTTGAAAATCGTAATGTTATTCCTATGGAAAACATTCGCAAGTCAATTACCGCCACAATTTTATTAAAAAGTCACTAGTTTTTTGTATCAGTGTAAAGAACGAAAGGGACTAAAAGGATAAAATTAATTTGTTTTGTGAAAATCACATATTTAGTATTTTTTATAATTTTTTGAAGTTAGTAAAAAATGGAGTAAGCATTAAGCTCTAATTTAAAAAAAGTATTAAAAATACTAAATACGTGATTTTCACAAAACAATTTAACTTTATAATTTTAGTCCCTTTCGTTCGTTACAATGATACAAGAAACTAGTAACCTTTTAATAAAATTGTGGCGGTATTTGACTTGCGAATATTCTCCATTGGAATAACATTACGATTTTCAAGATGTGGAATTCCAAGGGAGTCCTCTTAAAGGGATCGACCAAGATGCTTTGCACGCGTCGGCTTCATTTGTGCACTTTTTCTCAGGATTTCTTTCCTCTCCACTCCTCTCTATCTCTCTCTCTCTCTCTCTCTCTCTCTCTCTCCTACAGAATCAGGGGCTGGACTTGTGAACCTTCGCCAATCACGGCCCCTCTTCTACTAAGACGTAAATGAAAGCATTTTAACTCATCAGTGATTGAATTTGTGTGAAATTCCAAACTAATTACTGATTAATGAAAATATTTTCGTTTACGTCTTTGAAGACGAGTGGCGATAATTGGCGAAGGTTCACAAGTCGTGTGCCCTGCTTTACTGACTGTCAATAATTATTCTTGTCGTATCGCTCGGTTCAGACTTAAGTACAAGGGAAACTTGTCTCTGAAATGCTCAAGTTCCCCAAAACCCTCGTGTAGCTCTAGTTTGAAGCGATTCAATTTCTATTTATTGTTTCAAATGTTAGAAAAATTGACGTAATTTGCCTTTTAAAATTTAGTTTTGAAGATGCCTTTGTGCTACTTGTAATTCAAACTTTTTCTGGAGAGTCTATAACTTCAAAATTCAATATCTTCTAGAACAAGAAATCGAAGAGAGGAGGAGAAAAAATCAAGAGGAGCGTCTGCAGATCCAAGAACCGGTAAGTGTTCAAATTCATTCAATAGTATTTGAAAATATTTGTGAACCAAATATTTATCGGTTTCGTAACGCAAGTTTTTAGAAAATATGCTGCGTTAGATATAAACTTTGAAACTTTAGTAAACCGATATAACGAATAGGGATGTATGAAGTTATGTTGCTCCTAACTTTAAATGATAAACAGTTTAGATTTTAACATAACCGAATTTATTGCATTAACTGTAATATAAACACCGTAATTGATAATAATGTTTACCAGCCATAGTCAAATATGCCGAATCTTCGAAACGTGTGAGTAGTTGGAAAAAAGAAAGATTTCACCACATCGACAGTGTGTAGCTCCATCAATGTCAATATTAATTCCATTTTTTGGATGATGAATTATAATTATTTCGGAATAATTAGCCTAAATATAGATGGCGACACTCATTGTCCCACACTTGACGTCATGGATTTTCGGATTCCTATTTATTCTTTAGAATCGAGTCAAAAACACTTTTTTCGACCACATTAGGACTTCAATCATAACGATTTTTTAAAACAATTACTGTATGATAATAACTTTAATATGTTTTTCAACTGGTCAAAATTGTATATTCGAAAATAAGTTCGTTCTAATTGGCTATTAGGAAAATGTTCTGTTTAGTGATTGGTGACTGATGTTTTTTTAGATTGTGAGACTCCGCCCCCCTCAAAAGACGAGCAAAGGAACATCGGTAAACTTTGTTTGTGCACCCGTTTTTTCCTCAAATAACTGCCTTTTTCTAATTCCATTTTTATCTCTGTCCTATCTCTATCACTTTTTAAGAGGACTCTCTTTGGAATTCCACATCTTGAAAATCGTAATGTTATTCCTATGGGAAACATTTGCAAGTCAATTACCGCCACAAATTTATTAAAAGGTTACTAGTTTCTTGTATCATTGTAAAGAACGGAAGGAACTAAAAGGATAAAACTAATTTGTTTCGTGAAAATCACATATTTAGTATTTTTAATATTTTTAATAAAGTTAGTAAGAAATGGAGTAAGCATTAAGTTCTTATTAAAAAAAATTATTAAAGATACTAAACATGTGATTTTAACGAAGCAAATTAGTTTTATCCTTTTAGTTCCTTTCGTTCTTTACAATGATACAAGAAACTAGTAACCTTTTAATAAATTTAGGGCGGTAATTGACTTGCGAATATTCTCCATAGGAATAACATTACGATTTTCAAGATGTGAAATTACCAAGAGAGTCCTCTTAACACTTCCTTTTTATATATTGTCTTTCATTTTTTTTACTATATTTTTTAACGTATTTTGGTAAGTAAAACTTGGGTATGAAGCCTTCTGTGAGAATTATCTACGATTTTCCTCAAATCATTTTTTTTGTTTTACTATTTGAAGTGCGGATTGCTAAAATTGGACTTATGGAGTTGGGTAAACTGTTGTAGAAAATCAACTGATTTTTTTGCGAATTTACTATATTAAACTTCTGATCCGGTACAGAACATAAAAACATTTATGTAGTACTTCTTAAAAAAATGTCTCTACTAATTATTGTTCCACATACTTCATATCTTTCTTGTTCCTCAGCTTTTTTTATTCCTTTTTGATACATATAACTTAGTATTTGTAAGCCTGTGTAAAACCAATCGATCACCTGCAATGACATAATTGGTTGGCAAAATTTTAACCACTACTGGCCAGACATAAGTAAAGGGCAAATTCTTATTTAAAACATTATCTAACCCACAGCTGGTTACAAGTATACTATATGGTATATTCTCAATGAACCGCATGTGTACATACGCTTCATTTAATATGTTAGCAAATCATTGAAATAAGGCTACGATACTGCTCTCGGTTATTTTTTATAAATATTTAATTTGTATATAAATACTGGTAGAATCAATTCGATTTAAATTCCCTAGAATTAAAGTAATAACTCAACTTTATTAATCATGAATAAAGGAATCTCAAGATAATTTCCAAAGCATTCAAACAAAACAAAATTAATTCTCGGTTTTGCCATGTACTTGTTTGAATGTAACTGTACATACCTGTTTAATTTTGCTCTGGTAAAATCCTTCTTCCTGTGCTACTGATCAATTGAATAACTTAGTGGAAGAACGTGCTAAGTGACATTTAGAAAAATTTAGATTTATTTTTTGTCGGCGAACATGTTATTTACTTCTTTAAAAATAACAAGATTATTTCTTTTCATCAACTTCAATAGCAAACGAAAAACTTTAATGATCATTTTCTCGTTTTCACCTATTTTATACTTAGCACGTTCTTCCACTAAGCTCGAAAATTATAAAATTTTGAAACTTTTCACTGATCTATAGATAATTTTTTCGGAGTAATACCATGCCCGCACTAATACAAAGAAGAGGTTAAAAGCTCAAGCATTCAAAAGCTGAACAAGGCACGCCCGAATGAATCCCAACTAGTTTCTCCATCTTCGGCACTCGGAACAGTGACGTCAAAATTTCAGTCTACGCTCATGATTGGAAGATCTCCCCCATCCTTGTTATTTAAGTTGGCCGTGAACAGGGACGTTTTTAAGCTGAATGAGAGAAAAAAATCATAAGCTACAACAGTGTTTATGAAAACGAGATTTCAGTCGCCAAACCCGAAACCCTAAACCCGAAACCCTAAAGTTTATTTAAAACTTTAAAATAAAGAAAGTTAAGTCCCACGATGTCCTGATATAACAATTCCTCTTCACGATGAGCAATCACGAACTCTTACTCAAAAATGAACTGTCATCTACATTGCACTAAATCCCCGGAGTCAAATTACTTCATCGTCACGGAAAAAGTGAAAACTCCAGCTCCAAAAAGAACTTCCAGCGTCATCGTTCCCTCTTCAGACGCTAAGCAGAAGTCGCCATCGCCACACCAACGCATCGAAAAGTGATTTTTCTCCTTCAGCCGTCAAGCAGAGGTCTGCTCAACACCACTCCGATATCTACGACGACAACCCGTCAGTTACGAAAACAAAAGCACCCAACAAAAATACGAAGTACAACGACTTAGACGTCCCGACAAGGGGACTGACTTACAGGTGTCTATTGTCCAACTTTGTGAAATTGGTTTGAATATTTTGTGCATGAGTATTTATTGAGAATTTCAAAATTATTCAAAACCATTTCAAAAAGTGGGACTATAGAGACCTGTGAGTCGGCTCTATTTGTCATACCAAATATTTTTTATAAAAATATTTCATACAGCCGGAATACTGTGACTTATGTTAAATATTTTTCCATTGGATTAACACAGAGGCATTTTGATTTAGAGACATGCGGTCAATAGGACCCATTCGCTCATAATATATATATAAGACTAATATATATTTGTAAAGTATCTCTCTCTTTCTCTCAACGAAGGTTTTTCAAACTTATTTCCAAAAAATACTACTTTCTTGTACAGAGGCTGGACATCAGGCGGGCCAAGTCTCAGGAGAGCCTGATCTACTCCAGCGAGCTGGCCGAGCAAGCGGCGCAGAGGAGACGCATGCGGCAGCAGCAGAAGCAGGTGGAGAGAGCGCAGTCGGAGAAGGTATTTTCTATTAGGATGAATCGCGTTGTGCAAAGTTATATAATATATGGAAGAGAACAACTGTCCAATCATACTGATTGTTAAATTCAAAAAAAAAAAAAAAACCTTTTCGGTCAGCAACTTTTTTTTTAATCGACCAAATTAATTTCTAGATCTGACATCCAACGCAGATGATCAGTAACAAATAGGTCGTATATAAGCCTTTGCGAAACCGACTTTTCAACTTGCAAACATGGTCGCTGAGAGGGCAATTGCACAACTTCATCCCGGATTTCGAAGTTGAAAGAAAAATAGTGGAACAGTTTTAAAAAAAATCGCATAATAGGCTTTTTATTCAGTGTGTAAAGGTACATATATGATTCTAGTGTGTGTATATATTTTAAGCAGCACATACCACCCTATTTGCAGCTAACCGGCTACCTTTTCCCGAAGGGGGAGAATATTAAGACAGGGGCGTCAAATTAATCGTAGACTACACTCTTAAAACAAAAGAGTGAAATCCACTCCAGTTGGAGAAGTGCATTTTCAACACTGGAAAGGAGTGAATATTATCTCAGACTGAGTTAAAATCACTCGTTTGGAGTGATCCTGTCGGAGGTTTAACACACAAAGGATCCACTTCAAAAGGAGAAGTGCATTTTCCAGACTGGAGGAGTGAAAATCAATCAGACTGAGTTAAAATCGCTCGTTCGTTTTAAGAGTGTACATTGCGGCAAGCTTTAAAACCGGCCCTGCTTCCAGGCTATGCTCTGGAGGCACACGTCAACAACAACAACAAAGTTTAATATATTTTTATTTCATTGATGACCATTTCATCAATCATTGTAAGCGTGTGTGCCCATTTCCAGCACGTCAGCACCTGGGACTCCTTTTGGGGCCGACCCGGGCACGGGGCGCCCAGAGATCCAGACAACCACAAGAAAGAGAACCTGGCCAACCTGCTGCAATCGGAGCCAGTGAGCTATACATTTCCTGAACTTTAGTAAAAGTGAAGTTTTCTTGTATGGAAACAATAACCATATCTTATCCTTAACTACTGCGAGTGCCAATGTGGCAGAGACGTACCATTAGACATACAAAATAATAGTTTTACTTTTCTTGAAATATTTCATATTATTTAGAAATTTCAAAACGTTACTATAAGTAACGAATCAATTGAAAACTCAATTAGTGTGACGATAATTCAAACTAAGCTAAACTTGATCAAAACATATTCTGGTTGGCCCGACTTTGCTTGAACTGGACCTTCGAGTATGTAACGAGATGACACTCCTCCGATCACGCAGAGCCGGAGAACTGTCAATCATTTAGAGGAATACGAATTCATCAGTGTATTTCGTGTAAATTACTAGGCTGCAAAATAAGTAAATCAGGATGCATAAAATTGAACTGCATATAATTTGGCTAGGTGAAGATAATCCTCTTCTAATGAAGGATTGCACTGGCCTTTGGTCGATTAGTAAAAGCATCTAAGTAGCATTTAATTAAACTTCAAGCTTTATTTTTTTTTTACTTTTTGCTTTGAACTTGTTGTTCAAAAAAATTGTAATTTAGTTTTCGCTGCTCTTTTGCAAAAATTTTGAAATGTACCGATCTTGCAATAAAGAGCACTCATTTTCAAGCACTTTTAAGGACTGAAAATATTTTTTTATTTAAACACTTTTCAAGGGAATCTGCGAACCAAAAAAAATGATGAAAAAAATCAAACTTTTAACAATTCCCAATATTGTAGCACCAGTCATTCAGTGCAATTTCTCAAAATGCTGCATGGCTTATTTCCTTCAAAATATTGTCCTTAATTTTGCTCAATCAAAACTTTTAATTATTTCTAAAAAGGTATAGGAAAATACAAAAACAAAATATTATTAAGTACTATAAATAATTTTCTAAAATATTTTCTCAAATATAATAAATGTAATTATCATACAATATTGGATACCTTAGCCAAAAGTTCATCCACCCACTCCATTTGCATGTTCTTGATTCCAGGTCACAATGTTTATGGTGTATTGTTTATTAATCAATATTTATCCCTTTAATACCGGCCGTCAGATGGCGCTGATTAAAGTTTGAGACTAAATGTTAAGAGTTTTATCAAACAAGTTGCTTACAGCATCAATGTCAGCCTTAAAAACCACGTCACTTTTTTGCTCAAATAAGCAACTGGTACAAGTCACCAGCTTCGGTATCGATATATTTGATAAGCTTACACTCTTAAAACAAACGAGCGATTTTAACTCGGTCTGAGATAATTTTCACACCTCCATTCTTGAAAATGCACTTCCCCGAAAGAAATGGATCCTTTGTGTGTTAAACCTCCAACAGGATCACTCCAAACGAGTGATTTTAACTCAGTCTGAGTTAGTATTCACTCCTTTACAGAGTCGAAAATGCACTTTTCCTACTGGAGTTAATTTCACTCTTTTGTTTCAAGAGTGTATTTTATTTCATACCCGCACGATCGTGATAGCTCGGTCTAGGGTTAAATGATGAAATAACCTGTTGCATCTATAATTCCCATTTATTATTAAGTATATATTTTAATTCTAGGCTCAGCCTTATGTAAAACGCTATGTGACAGAAATGGTTCCCAGCAAGCACAAAAACAGTTACGAGTTCCCGTCAAAAGACGTTGCGGTTGTCAAGGTAAATCATTTTCACAAATTATTTTGGAAACTGTTCTTCATTCCTAAAAGATAAATTCAATCATGACTTATGCATGTAGAATACAATCTAAATTAAGTTTTAGATGCATTAGGACAGGTCATATTTGCCAGTGCCGTTATTATATGTAACTAGAAGCTTTTCCAAACTATATAAAAATATATTGTGCAATAGTCCACGTGTCACTTCTTAGCATCTCAATTTTTATATTGATTGTGCCCACTTTGAAAACAGATCAAGAACCAAAGGAGGAAGCGTTGCCTATTACATGATGCTTGGCTAGCATAACCCTTTCCGACCGAGCTGTTACGATCGTGCGGGTATAAAAGAGAATGTTCAAGCTCTTCAAAATTATCTATACCTAAGCATTTAATTTGTACCCTTCATTATTTGTATAAAGAATGACTTGGTTTGTAAGAAGTTGCTGGTATTGATGCTGTTTAAGCCATTTTTTCTGTAACTCTAAAATTTAGTCTCAGAAACTTAAATCACCGCCATCTGATGGACTGGCCAGTCTTAAAGGGATAAGGATTGCTTGGTTAGTTTTGCTGGAAATGTCACACTGAAACTACACATGGGTTATTAGTGAAAACACGATTATAGTTAATTGATGATGGCCGTTATCAACTACACATTCATTTCTTTTCCATCTTAACTTGAACATAAATAGATTTGCATCGTCTGTAGTATATATATTTTCATCTAACCCTTTAATAACGGCCGCCAGATGGCGCTGATTTAAGTTTAAGAAATTTAAGATTTTATTAAATAAATTTTTTAGAATTTATTTAAGTTTTGTTAAATAATTTATTTTAGAAAAGTTGCTTTAAACAGCATCAATGCTAGCATCTCCTCAAGAACCACGCCATTTTTGTTACATACCATACAAATAACGATTGGTAAAAAGTCAGCTGTTTTGGTATCGATATTTTTGAAAAGCTAGAGCATACTCTTTTATACTCTCATGATCGTGATATATTGGTCTTAAAGGGCTATTGATGGGGTTGCAATATTGACGGGCAAGCCTTCGGAGAGCAGTATATCTCCGTAAATGCCACTGAAATTACATAGAAAAATTTCCTTATCAATGTCTAATGAATTTGATAAGTATAATTAAAATTAAAAATCTATTTCAATTCTTTTCAGAGAGATTATGAGTTCCGAACACCGTTTCCAGCCACCGAAGTCGAAAGTAAACACTAATTGAAGAAAGAAAAAGAAAGACTAAATAACCGTTTAAGATATTTTAACTATTCCTCTGTCAAAGTCATGATCAAAATCTTTCTTCTGAGCTACTCTGAGTCACTTTTGTGATATGCAAAACTGAATTCCAGAAGAGTAAGGTATTATCTCAAAAGCACGCATTTTGGTTTGCAACATGAAGCTATTTAATTAAGCTTTTAATTGTTCCATTTTGGAAATTGGTGAAATACTTTAAAGTTTCAATTTCATTTATCACATAACACATTTTTAAAAGTTAAAGAACAAAGTTGAAGAGTACACGGGAAGAACCGATTGATTTATTAGGCGGACGCCCGCAATTGTCTGCTGGGTGAACATTGGCGGCAGAAAACCAGTTTCTCTCTTTCCTCTTCACTGGTCCAAGCATCGGGATCGTCAATCGCCTGAATCTTGGTAGTTAGGAACTACAGAGATAGTAGTTTGAGTATTAGAGTGGAAGATCACGTGACCTTCAACACTGACGTCATTGGGGCTCTTCTGGGAGCTCCTTGCGCGTCCCGTCGTTAGCATTGGAGGTCACGTGATCTGCCACTCTATTACTCTAAGTTTGATCTCTGTGGTAGGAACTGGCTTTCTTACACAAGTTTAGACGATCCCTCGCTTTCATCGCCAAAGTGGCCTGCTAATTAAACTTCTCTACAAAATCAATCGGTTTTTCCCGTGTACTCTTCAGTTGTTAATAGTCTTGCTAGAGTGATTATACATACAAACATTCTCTTTTTGTTTTTAATGTGGAAAAGCTCATCTTGGATTAATTGAACAAATTTTATTATTTATAAACTTAATTACTTATTTTTGTATAATTTAGCCAATATTCAAATATTTTATAAAATCCGATCATTACATTTTAAAACACATGTATAAATCTATCCAATTATCTAGAATAACTGTAATATTTCTTGAAACTCCTTAAATTGTTGTAACATCATTGAACGAATCTATTTTATTCAGTCTATTTCTTTTAAGCAAAATTTTAGTGTTCAGAATTTGTATTTTGGGTTTGTCCCATGTGTTCTATTGTAATTGCGGTAAAATTTAATATACAGGATAAACGAATCAATAAATAAAAAAAATTTATAATTGTTTATGCTAACTTATTTCCAAAATATGCATTCTAATTTATCTTTAAAAATATCAAGACAAAATTTAGAACAATTAAATAAATCCCAAAATATTTTGTTATAAAATGTTATAATCAAACCAAGTAACATGTAAAGCTGATTGAGTTTAAACAACATGTATATAAATTATCATATGCCTTTTAAAAGCATTATTGTTGAATTGACAACATTTATGGTGATCTCATGTATCTATGTATATATTGAAAATAAAGATTTCTAAATTTGTTATTCATGTCGTTGATATAAAACATTACTTAACTAATTAATCATTAAATGAAACATAATTGATAAATGGAAAGGGAAAAAACCCCTGACTGATAAAGAAATCTTCCCGTATTCAAGTATGCTTGGCGGACATAGGCGACATGAAACCGGTTCCTCTCTGGGTTCTTAAAGAAAAGTAAATAGGAAACGTCTTGTTTCAAAGATCCTATACTTTTTGGTCTGAAAATTATTTCAGCAGATTTAGATTTAATTTTCCATCGAATGAAAAAAATATATATATTAAAAATGTATTAACCGCTCCACCACTTTTTTTAAATTTTAAAATTGTTTTTAAAAATATATTTAATTAACTTTTTATCTTTTTCTCCGGAAAAAAAAACTTTAACAACACGATGCTAGTGGCATGGTGTGTTAAAGAAAGATGTATAATAATTTCATGAGGCAGCCACAGTCCATATACGGCTAAGACTGGATTTGACTATATCTGATTAAGAAACAAAGAGGAATCGGCATTTTGCGTAACCCTCGTTTAGTTTTCAAGCTTCTAATATGTAAAAGTATAAAGATATTGCCCTTTTAAAAATTATGATTGCCATCACATATCTATTGATAAAAATGATTATTCAAATTGAGGCGAACAAGCCTGCTAGCTGCTCTTGAAGCAAACTTTATTGTCGGTTTCGGCACCGTCAGCCAACTTCTCACAGCAATAATAAAAAAAAATTTGGTTAGGGGAGAATGAGCCCGATTGACCGCGGGTCTACAAACCAATATTTTTTTCTCCATTGGATTAACACAGAGACACTTTGGTTTAGAGAACCGCGGTCAATGGGATCATTCGCCCTTATCTTTCGGAGAGGAAAACGGTCCTTTTCGTCGAAATAACACTTTGTGGTTTCATTTCTCTTTTCCATAGTTCATAATTCTTGCTATTCGGAACAGGCTTTAAGCAGTAGGTCCCGGAGTAATTTGCAGTCGTGTATCCGAAAGTCGGACCATTTCATTTACCAATAAATTTTATTATTAGCAACTAAGCCGTAATCTTCTTACAGTACTAATAAGTACCACTGATAAGGGTAATTGGGCTTTCATTAATAGTATTTGGTTTTTTAAAAAAATAAGAATGAAATCACATTCATTCAACAAATCCATTGTTGGTCAGTGTCGTTTAGTAATTATAATTTAAAAGTAGGCTGATATTCGGAGAACAAATCGCGCTTTATGCACAATCTTTTTAAACCCATTTTACAATATAAATAATTTCACAGCTAATATTTAAATAATTATTTATTTGGTGCATAAGACATTGAAGGGAAGCATGCGCACCCATACGCATATATTCACCAACTCTATATCACATTATAATGAACTCATTACAACAAAATATTTAAAGCTTACATTATAATTATTTACACTTTTAGTGGGACTAAACACAATAACTAAATTAACTAAATAAAAGGTAAATATATAAACGGGTTTTTTTTTGTTACCATCTTTTTATTTAGAAAACAATATTTATAAATTTTATATTATTTTCAGCGATAATTACTTAATTAAAGCTTTTTTTATTTAAATTAACAATGCTGCATGCATTGACTGAAACAAATTAGCGATGACAATAGTGGATATTATCATTTACTTTAACAAAATGGTGGCTTCAGAATTCAAGTAAACTGAGCCCATTTTCGAGTTAGCTGCTCAATTCACATGCATTATGTAAAATTTCAGTAAGATATTGAAAATAGTCCTAGTTCAGAACTTTAAAACTTTAATCTATAGTTAAAATAACGTGAACGGTAATTTTGTTACAAAAAGCTGTAGCTTCTGAAGCCCAATGAATCTTTTTATCGACATGGTTCTTGAATTTTTTTAATACGTTCCATATTTTACTTATATATTTGACGTATAAAGCAAAAACAATTCTTACAAAAATGATTGAAATTTTTACATTGGACAGTTATCAATGTTTATTGCTTTCTCCTTTAATGGAAGTTAATTAAGATTTTGTTTACGAAGTTACTTAAATTATGGTAGCCGGCCCGCCGGCATAGTGGTTAGTGTACTAGCCTTTGGAGCTGTAGGGCTCGGGCTCGAATCCCGTTAAAGGCATGGATGTTTGTGCTTGTCAATAAATGTTGTTATTTGTCGATGTGTTTGTGCCATCCTTCTTTGTGTGTCTCCTTTGACTGTCTCCTCTGGCGAGCTGGGCAATGGGCTATAAAGCCTACACTCTCAATTCTAGAGGGCGCAATCACTGTTATTTGTCATACTTAAATTATGGTCATCAAAAAATATGTGTCCAGCATTTTTTCAGGTTTCTCTCATGTTTTTCGCTCTTTAACCCAGTATTGGTCATGTTAAACCTTTTGAACCCCTTCAACGGGAATCACATAGATGAACGTTGTCATGATATTAGAAATGAATTTAAATAACTTTCTTCTTTAGAAAAAAACGTGACTGTTTCGTGCGTGCGGCAAACATCTTCTCTACCAGGTTTCCTCACCTACGGCCGACTCAACTAATAAGGCTAAAGAAGCTCTATGTGGCGTCACACTATAAGTCCAGTTCGGTTTTTCGGTTGTTCTGAGAGAGAATAATGAAACCTGTTTAAACTTGAAAATGTCTTTGGGGAAGTGGTGTCGTACTTTTTTTTCGGTAAAGATAACTAGAGACGCATGGGTAGCGTGAAGTCACGAAATAGCTTCTGTGGCTTTCAAGTTGAGAAGGCCATGACTTATCATACAAAATCATAATGTGGTCAGTTGATCTTCCTCCTTTTCTTTCCGGTGGTTCAGAGATAAATGGTTTTTCTTCACAACCACAAATGATGGCTCACAGTCTCACTTTTCCATGATAAATATTCCTGGACATTCAGAGTCGGCCTTCAGTAGTAGATCCTGGTATAATTAGTCGTCGCGTAACTAAAATTCAGTTCTTATGCCTGGGTTTCCTGAGCAGCAGAATCGTAACGTCCTTCACGATTGACACGTTGCTTTGAAAATTAGCTATGAATACCCCCAACCTTATACTTTATTATTTCTGTTATTTAAAGCGAATGGGACGGTTGATAACAGTCGTTACCTTAGGAAACCAAAGCTTTGAGAACTTTCAGTAACACTTTATAATAATACAGGTAACTTTATAAGTATAGCCAAGCTCATACACCACATAAATGAGTACTCTGTGGAGTTCAATGACGTGAGCGCAATAAGTTAAAGCTAGATGCCAGCTGCTTGTATGAGACTTTTCACTTGACGTGAAAAAAAACCCTTACAAGATTCGTCACCAAACGCCTTGTGTTCTAGGTTTTATATGTTTTTAAAGAAATATATCATGTATATATTATTAAAAAAAATAAGCTTTGTCACTTTGGATACCAGTTTATTTTAAAAAGAATTTGTTTTAATAAATAAACTTGATCCTAATTCGGCAAGCAGAGAAATAACGTAATTTCTTTTCAAATACAATCTTTTCGGATTTTAGGATTGGTATGATTTTTCAAAAGAAGGGTTACATTAGTCTTCATTAACGTTTCTGCAAGGAGATCTAACCCTAAGTAACTTCGTAAAGTGTAAGTAATGAGTTGAATTTTGCCATACACTTTAAAATTTTGGTGCAGTTGCCAAAAATTTTCAGTGTCTGCAACAATCATAATAAACAAATATCTTTGCCCGAAAGCCAATATTCGAACTAGGTATTTAAGTACGTTTCAAACGGGAAAACTTCCTTAATGCACTTGAATGATTGGTATTAAAGTGTTCCTTAATGACAGAAAAAACTAATTGTCATTTTTGCTTCAAAACATTTATTTCGATTTGAATTTTTAACTTTAATGCTTAGAAAATAATAAAAAGTACAAAACATCATTTTTTACAAAATTATGAATATTTATGCCACTTGAAACCTGCATTGTTGTCCGATGGGTATACGAGTCTTGTCACGGAGAATACATTCGCAGGTTATGTCCTTGTTTTTATAAATAGCTTACGTGGAATGACGAAAATATAATGGAGGCTTCACTGGGAAATCAACTGGTTCATTTTTTTTCTATGCATAATTTTTTATTAAGATAGCTGGACGGAAACAGAACCTTTCAAGTCAACTTCCATTCCAAGACTCCTTTGCTCACTGATCCACGCACGCCGAGTTTAAATATAACTCAATAAAAATTTATGGGCACGATTGTTATTCAATTAAATGAAACATATTCATTTATTGAACATTTCTTTTTTACCATTTCAATAAATGTCTGTAAAATGTTTATGCTTTAAAGTAATAAATGCAATTTGAATATATAGAAGATTAAAATTAATACAATTTAATTATGGATATTCACTGAAACTTATAACAAGCTGCGTGAAAATCTCGGTAAATTAATTTTCATTAATCCTTATATGTTACCACTGTTTTTTATTTCATAAATTTAATAATAATTAGTTTTTATCATTATTCTTTGAAAGAACAAACGATTTTATGAAACACTTGAAAAAACAATGCCGTAAGCATTGCGTAAATTTAAAATAAGACTATTGAAATGAATAGAATATATAACTACTATAACTCCAATGTGTACGAGTTTTATGTTCTATCCTATGGAAGTTTTGTGTGGAAAAATGTGTATTCAACATATCAATCACTACTTTAAAACTTCTTTATTATTCAAGTGGAGACTTTCTCTCTACGCTTCTTCCTTTGAACATTTCACTGAAAAAAAGCGTGTAGGGAAGTCATTCTGTAATTTCCTCAATTAGAGATTTATATTTATTCATGGTTCTTCAATTCCAACCTTTCATTTTATTTTCAATTCCCTAATATGAAATATAAGAATTGCGAAGTGGTCGAAAATCCGAAATAACAAAATATAGATTTTGAATTTTTTCACGTAAGAGGGTGCTGATTACGAAGTTCAGTTTTGATTTTTAAACACTGCTTAGTCTTCCATACTGTCAGTCTAATATAAAATTAATAATCAAGACTATCACAAAAGAAACACATTATTGAAATGTGCAAGTTCCGCAATATTTATATTAAAAAAAAATTATAGAAGTGCCAATTAAGAGCCTACATTAAGTATGATATTCCAAGCTTTATGGGAGCAACTTTTTGTGGCGAAATTGTGGGCTTTTGATGGTTAGTAATGACATTCAAATTTTTGAGACAGTGATGAGAGAAATTTGGTGAATGCATTTTTTATTTAAAAAAATCAACTGTAGAATACATGTCTAGAACAAGTAATCAAAATTTATTACAACAAGTTATCACAATTTATTACAACAAATAATCAAAATGTATTACAACAAGTAATCCTATTAACCTATCTCAATATTAATCAAAATAATAATCCAACTACATGGTACACATTTTTCCTTACATTTTACATACATTGAAGTAGGAACAGCAAATTTAACACGCAGTAACAAAAGCTGATAGTTACGATTTAAACATGCTGACCGTAATAAAAAGTTCGTCTATACACAACACAATAACGAAGCGTAATTGGCTGTGTTAAATCTCTTAAAGAACACTAGAAATAGACATCCAGAAACGATCGACTTACCAAATTTTTGTTGTGTAGAATTAGTTTATGATTGTGCAGTCGTGGCCGATTTCTTGCGGCGGTGAGCTTGAAATCTATTGTGGTAGCTTATGGACAATTTCCAAGTTTTCTAATAGAACTTTTACGAACGGAAGAGTCAAGTTTCCATGAGAACTTCCAAGAATACATTGGAATAAAGTTCAACATTGAGGTAGGATGTTTTAAATAAGATTTCAGTTCTGTGGATGATTAATCTCTGTGTATTTACTCGTAAACCCACCTTTTGAAAGCACCTTTGCCCGTGAATGCTTTACCTAAAAATAAATTTTGCACAGCTAAGGTACTCGCATATAGATACAGCGAACTTGATGTATATTATTATCATTTAAAGTAAATATATTTGTGGCAACCCATTTGCATTGTCCTCACCTCCGTATTGGCTAAGTTGTCCGCTTTGTTCAAACTTAAACTAGTATTCTTCACAAATTATAATATATATACAAATATAAAGTTGCAATGTTTCCAATTTGTAATTTATACCCATATAAACTTGTACCATTCACAAATTAGAATATATGCATATTTAAGCTTGAAATGTCACTGACTGTCGGTAAAGCGAAAAAAAAAAATGAATTCGGTATGAAATGTTGTTATGTATTTAGACATGGGAGTCTCACGTTAATATCTACCGAAGGAAGGTTCGCATCTAGCTTTTGGTATTCTTGGTGAAGTCTTGATTTATTGTTATTCTTAGTAATGATTACCGTAGTTATTATAGTGTTATTTACTTATCCTATACCTGGGATGAATTAAATCCGCAAGTTTCTTGTGTTCGATATTCACGCAAGTCCACACGCAAAGGCTTCCATACAAAATATTAAGCAGGCGAATTAAAAAAAATTTTTAACCTGGAAAAAGGATTTTATAAAGTTATTATTATTTTTGTAGGGATTACTTTTCTTAATGCATTCGAGTCGAAACTTAATATCAAGTCTAATTAAAACTCTAATACAGTCAAGAACATGGATAATTTCGAATCTCTGTAATTCCTAACAATAATTACTGTTGTAGTTACAAATATTGCTATTTACTATTATTACTGAGTTAGGGTGAATTTAATCTGCAAGTCTCTTGGGTTTTGGATATGTAACAAAGTAACTTATAAAAGTAAAACACACGTATACTGCCAAACGAAAAGGGTATTAATTGAAGGATTTATTGACCAAATCAAACTAACTCGGCGCCTATCAAATGTTCTAAGGTCATCTCTGTGTTGGAATTTGACGACCTAGTGATAGAAACATAACATGCTCCCTAAGGTTCAGTCTGAACCTCTAAATATGTGTTCCATTTCCGAAATTAAAAGTTTCACAGTCGCGTGACGAGGTAGTCCTCACACAATCTTAAAAACATTCCACGGAATCATCGCGACGCTAAAAAGAATAATGAAAATTTTCAACGCATCGAAAATCGTCCTGGCAAAGTGTAAACAAATGTTATTATCTATAAAATGACTAATGCATTTTAAATCGCTAATTGTAAAAATATTGGGTTGGGTAAATAAGATTTTCCAGGCATGGCTTTTGATTTCTGTATTTTAGTAAAGTAGAAATTATGTATGGGAAATTGTCTTGTGCTGTTACCAGTTTTCAGATTGAAAGAAGAACTTTATAAAATTTCAATCGATATATATCATACATACTTATAAATACCTTTTTTCAAAGTATTTTAAAGGCTGAGAATTGCTAGGTGATTCTCGCCGTTGTGGTAATATACAGAATTTATTTACATTGACCAAACTTACTATGGAAATGTGTATTATTAATTTAAACATGCAACTTATCTTATTTTCAATTTGCTCCCTCAATTGTTTGTGTAATTGGATGTTTGAGTATTGGGAAGAATTCAGTAAATAAAACTTGACTGGGTGATCAGACGTATTGCATTTCGCAGTACAGAATAGTTTGATAATCAATGTCTAGCAGTATAAAATTTTGCGAATAATTTCCGTTTATTTTTTAAATAGTTTTTCAGACAAAAAATAACGTGTATAAAATACGATTTATGAAAATGTAATGCTGATATCTTAGTCGAAGTTCTTCACTGAAACAAATATGGTCTTGCTATGCCGAGATCATTAGACCAAAGAAGAACTAATATTCTTTGTTTACGAATACGATTTTGATCTTGTGCAGTAAAAAGATAATCAAGGAATGCAGTATGAAGGAGGCTGATGCATGTTAAAATGAATCGGCTGTATCTAAATTACTTAAAGACAATTTTTGATTGCTTTGCGTTGGTTGCAGCTCGATCATCTGTTCCGTCACTTGAATGCTGCTTGGAATTAAAATGCCTGTTGCCGATTTCGGTTGAGTAACTTCAGTGCAATGTTAATCCAGACGAACCAAAACCTTCTTGTAACGAAGGAGTTAAACGCGTTCTTTATTAAGCTCAAAGTTTGTTAGGGAAATATCGAATATTAAGGTATAAAAATAATTTTTGTGGCAATGCGTACTCTAGAGAAATGTGTGGGGCTGGGGGGGGGGTCCAGTCGGCTAGGCATTCGCCTTGCATGCGGAATGTCCCAGGTTCGGGTCCGGGAATCGCCGAAATAACTGCCGACCAATAAGTGGCACATGCAGCCAAAACTGTCCGACGAATAATACCCCGTGTTGAAGAAGGGCACGTAAAATATCCTTCAAAGTCCTAATTCTGCGTACAATGTCGCCCTTAAAGGTTGCGTGGGCTGCCTATTCAGATATGTCGGCTCGTCACTTGACTGTGGTTCTAACAAACGATACCTGTCGCCAATAACCCTCGTGTAGCTCTAGTGCGATGATGATCCAAACCTAACCTAACGCTGCGTAAGATGCCGCTTTTAAAGGTTGCGTTGAGTGCCGATTCAGATGTTGGCTTGTCACTTGACTGTGTTTCTAAAATACGAGGCCCGTCGCCAATAGCCCCCGCGTAGCTCTAGTGCGACGATATTTCAAACTAAAATAAAGAAATGTAAAGCATTTTTAAAGAATAAAAACTGTCAGCTAGTGTTCCTAAAAAATGCCATATAATTTAAAAAGAAAATAGGTTTGTTTTGGTCTATATATTTGTAATTTTAATAAAAAACCAGTTTAACAAATTGTAAAGAACAGAATTTTGAACAACCCCTCCCCAACAAGATAGAACCCTCGTGACCACAATACTATAGAGTCATTTTAAAGCGGCCGAACCCGGGCTCGAACCACGGACCTTCAGATATGTAGTCCAACGCTTTCCCAACTGAGCTATTTCGTCACGCACTGAATACGCGTTAAATAGAAAAAATTGACTTTTTATTTTAAACAGCATATTTTGCAGATAAAAACTTAAGTGGAGACACCAGTTTTTTTTCTGTAACTAGTTTTTTTTGGAAAAAATTAAGCTTTTTTCTTAACGGTGTAGTAAAAAACCTGTAAGCTTATCTAGTTTTGCCATGCAAAATTTTGGGAGAATGTTACAATTTTGTCACATTGACCCAATGAAATGACGACACAAAATAAAAGTCGACATAAAATATTCCGTTTTTAGTGTTATACCCCGTTGCCTTAGTGCCTGGTGAGACCGTGTAAGAAATACATTTCAAAACAATCAGGGACAGATGTGACCATTCGACTTCGAAAAAACAAAATGAAAGCATCAGTAGATTTTCTCTTGTAGTTAAATGGTGTTTCCAAAGAATATATATATATACAGATAATGGTTTCCTGGAAGAGTTTTAATTCTTGGAAATTCGATTCTTTAGTTCGACATTTTATCCTTTTATTGGATTTTTTAAGTAGCTTTGATTTATTTCTCCTTTGAAATTTAATGGGGTTAGGAAGCCCGGTCGGTAAGACGCTTGCCTCGCATGCGAAAGGTCCGAGGTTTGAGCCCGAACATTGCCGAAATAACTGCTGGGCTATACTACCACTGCAAGAAAGAAGACTGTATCTGCAATTTTTGCGTTTTTGAGCTATTAGCGTCTACGCTCATTAAAATGAGTAGTCTATCTTATTCATAGCTCCAAATAACTTTTAAAAAAATTATCCGTCTCTAAAGACGTTTGTCCAACAATGTACCCTTCCTCCTTTAAAGCTAACCCGTCAAACTCTATGTAAATAGTTTTTGAATAAAAAATAAAATTTTATTTTTTTATTCAAACACCTATATAAATTGTGCGTTTAGAATTACAAATACTAGGATTAAGTTAATGCAATAAAATTCTAGGTTACTAAAAAAAACTAGTAATTTTTTGTGTGAAATAATTTAAATGGCAAAGTTCAAGTTAATAAACGGGATATCAATGTATCTGTTGGTAATGCTTTTTTTTAAATGAGTCAAATAACGTTTGTTATAGCTGCCATGCTTCTTCCCAATTCGAAATGAAGCGTTTATGTAAGCTAGTGGTGTGTTAACCCTACAATACTTGCAATAACATTTAATAAATCACTACACACATTTACAGCATTTGTTTGAAAACATTGCTTTCTTAAGATTTTATTTAATATTTAAATGAGCCACCACCTTTTTCTATTCATAATTTTTTTAATATATTTATCACTAACTAGTAAAAATTCGACTTAAGGATTGTTGAAGAATGTTTAATAAAAACGATGCTTATAAATTGTGTAAAGAAAATAAGATTTTTGCTTATGAGTTTAGCTGCTGTCCATAGATTGCTTAGGTTACATGTGACCATTTTAGTTAACGTGGCAAAGAGCAAGTAGGCACTAATTATAATTAATCTGATACATTAATTATGCTTTAGCAACCCCCCTTTTTAGTTTTAATGCTAGATTGTGAACTTACTAACCTCTTAAGACACGAGCAAAATCCTTCACGTATATTCCTAATCTAAACATACTTTTCATGCAAATAAATGCTAAAAAGTATGTTTTGCATAGTTTTTTTTTTTAATTATGTGTAATAATTACCGAGAGACACGTCATCAGCGCTAAAAATACTTTTTGTGCAATGAATGCAAAACAAAAGGCCGTATCACTTATTTGTAGTTTACTTTCATTTCAAAAATAATTCAATGCCTTTAAATGCAAATGCCTTTGATGCAAAAATGCCTTTAAAATTAACTACTAAAGCAACTTTTTAATAAGTTTGAAAAAAAATTCAAGAACTCTAATATCACATTGATCTTCGTTCAACTTCATTTTAAATTGAAATAAATGACTGATACCTGAATTCAAAAGATGAAAACTGATATTGGAATTGTCTTCTATCGGTTCAGGCCAATTTCGGAACTAATTAACATGTTTGTATAACGCCAGGTTGCAAGAGGTCAAATTAACCCACTTTATGAACTTCAACTTAAAAAATTTCCAGTGAAAGAACAAATAAGAATATTTAATTTTTCGAGCATTGTTAAACAGTTCAGATCGGTAAAATATAATGCCTTTTTGTATGCCAAATGTTACTTTTCGAGGACTTGAAGTAGCCAACGTGATTTCCAGTTTTCCACTGCGAAATTCATAAAAGAAAAACCATTTTCGTAAAAAATTAGTCAAATCGGTAACTTTTAGAAAAAACAATCCTACTCTAAACGTTCCAATCATCCATTTTGCGATCTTACTTGCATTCTACGTTTCCGTGCTGCGGTGACCATACCTAAAGTACTGATACCCCATATCATATTGAATAGATTAGCCATGTTTCTTAGCTGTAGTATTAATTTTTTCCTTGAAATGTATGTAAAAACAATTTATCAGTTACCACTTTTTTTAATTCAGAAATTCCTTTTGATATTTTTTTAATCTAACACATATTGTTATGACATTGAGCTCAAACATTTTAAAGAACGATGCCATAGGCATTGTGTTTAAGAAAAGTAGAACAACTTCCGAATGCAGCAACAGTATAATATAGTAAGTTAATGCTAGATATGACTATTTCAGCTCATGAGACAGAGAACATTGGGGCTAATTAGAGATATTCCGATCAATTAAATATGCTTTGGCGAAACCTTTTTAGTTTTCAACCTAGTTTTAGTACTTATTAAATAAACCCATTTAAGGAATGTTAAGTTTAGTAAGCCTCTCCAGATATGGGGTTCGATTCCAGACATCTACCAATGGACCTTCTATAGTGCCATTACTCATTCTAAATTAGCATAGGATACTTTGGGTTCCTGCCAAGGTGCCTTCCTTGTTACTTGTAAAATAGGCTTCACAAATTTACTGAGGCCGCATTCGACTTCTGTTAACCTTTAATTTACTGACATTGTTTATATGGCGACTGTTTTGTTTAACATTGTTCCATTCCAGAATTGGGGCAAGGTCGAATTTTCTGCTTGAATTGAACCGTTTTAGCACATCTAAGTCTACAAAATTAAAGGAATTTCTTAAGAAAATTTAATTTTGGTTACCAGAGCCGATTCGTGACGACCTGAAATTACTTAGTGCAAGCTTAAGAAGAGTGCTGAATATATTAGTAACTAAAGTCAGGCATACATGGAGGGACAGAGCCCCTTGATTTTGTTTCTTTACCTTGATTGGATTTTTAAAAGGATTTGTTTCAGGTTCTAGGACGTCATACATGTTCTAAGAACTCATGTACCAAATTTGAATTCCTTAACTCTTTTAGTTCGACCTGTGTGTGTTTGAAGACATACGGACCAATATTTTTAAAAACCACTTTCAGAATCGTCTCTCTCAAAAACGTGTAGAAAATACAAAATCTAAATTTCGGATGTTCGACCCCGTCGAAATACCTAAATTACTTTATAATTCATATTCGGAAATTGAAAGTAAAACAAGTAGGTTTGTAACAGAATATGCCACTTAACCCGCCTAAACGCAATATTTATGTTGAACAGGAAAAACGCAACAAAGCATTAATTCTATATTAAACATTTACATGCTAAATTTTGCATTTTTTTTAAAGATGTTGAAGTCTTTAGAATTCGATTTTGTTCTGAGAATTTCAATGTCCTCTTATTTCTATGCACTGAATTTTGCGACGTATCACACTTGCATGTCGCTTTTGTAATTTCTGCCATAAAAGTGGGTGACAAAAGACAAACGGAACAATTATACATTTATCTTTCTAAGTTATAATCGTAGTGTGGAAGAACTAAAAGTAAAATGTAATTTAAAAAAATAATAACGTTAAGCATTTCAAAAGTATTCTGTCTAACTGAAGAAACTATTTCCGAATCCCGTCAACACCTTCATTCCCGAATACAAACGTTGAATTCAACCCTTTTGTTATTCTATTTTCGTGTATTTATTTTTTTCAGCATAAAATGTTCAGGGCCCTATTTTACAGCTTGGAAGAATACAGAAATCATTATTCTTATAGATTTTTAATATTTTAGATTTCTACCACTTTTTTTATTCAATAATTTGTAATATATATTTTTTTTTACGTTCAAATTTTAAGCCGTATTCCTGCTAGATTATCAAAGCAATTTAAGACACGATGCGATAGGCATTGTGTTGAGAAAGAGTAGGATTTAGTTCGAGTGTGGTCTCAGTCCAAAGAGTGCTTAGACTAGAAGTGACTATTTTACTTTGCGGGAAGAAGAGCCGTGAGGCTCTAATTAGAGACATTATGATCAACTAACTATGCTTTGGTAGTGAAACCTCTTTTTAGTTTAGTAAGAGTAGATTTGATGTAATTTGAAATTGTCATATTTTTACTTTCAATTACCCGTAATAAAATGAAATGAAAATTGCAATGGTGTCGAAAATATGAAATAAAGATTTTACTTTTTTGAAGAGTGCCAATTCCAAAATAGTGGTCTTTGAACTGGCCCATCAGAATGCAACCACTCTTCAGCTCGAATTAAAAGAGCTAAGGACTTCAAATTAGGTACACGAGTTCTTATAATGCCTGTTTGAATGCAATAAACAAGTTTTCTCAAAAATCGCATGCAAAAGATAGCTGCCATAAGACATTTTAGGTTTTGAAGTTATTGAAATTATCTTGAGGGGATTAACCTTCTTATTGAGTTACCTTATTAATGAGTGCATTTATTTATCGGGTATACTTAAAAGTCGTGTCGTTTTTCACACCCCTAGTTTCATCAGTGGCAGTGCATGCATTGGATGTTTCCGTGATACTGCGGTCAAGTCTCATGCTGTTGTTGCTATGCTTCTATCCTTTTCGAAATGAATAGCTTATTTTAAGCTAGGGTTGTGCAACACTACAAAACCTTAAACTACCACTCAAATCAATACACACATGTAAAAGTAATTGTATACCTTATAAGGTTTTTCAAAACTTTAAAACTTTTAACCTTTTTTTCTTATAATTAGTAAACATGAAATTCTACGGCAGGTAACCTTTGCGCTCACGTAATTTTCTCGTAAACCTTATTAGCATTTCAGGCAGGTTTTAGTAACTCGCTTACCAAATTGGATGTCCGTAGCTCTTTTTCTTCGACCTGTAGCAGGGTGGAAGACAGACGGACCAATATTCAAAAACCACTTTCAGAATCGGCTCTCTCAAAAAGGTGTAGAAAATTTAAAAATCTCTATTTCTGATGCTCGACCGCATCGAAATACCTAAGTTACCTTATAATTCATATTGAAAAATTGAAGGTAAAACCGGTTTGTAACAGAATCTGTCACTTAACCCCTTCCACGCAACATTTGTGTTTAAGGGGGGATCATAGTTAACAAAAACCAAAAAATCGAATTTTTGAAACCTGTATTTTCTGATAGATGGAAGCCCAATCTATCGAATAAGACCAATTTTGTATCGATCGGCTAATTATTTCTTATGAAAAATTAAAATTATAAAAATAAACAAATGTGAGACGCCTCCTTTGAATTACTAATTGTATGCTTGTATTATTTATGTATTACATTATAAAATATGTATTTTTTTTGTGTTGATATTCGAAAACTATTCCCTGGCTCAATGTAAAAAAAAATCCTGACGATTTACATGAAATTAGGTTAACAAGAAATTTTTTCGGGGATCATTTCGAGTTCGTGTTATCGGGATCGACTGTATTTGTTTTTCGCGTTTTTCTCAAAACTATAATTTTCAACCCTTAGGTACACTTTTCTCCAAATCTATTGAATATTTTTTAATAATTTTTTTGTGTGTTATAAAACCATTTTAGATCTATTTAGGTCACCTAATTTAGTCTTACAAATTACAAAAAATATTTTATTATTTTACACTTTTCTTCGTTGAAAATCAGAATTTTTACGAATGTAGAATATAATGCTTTTAAAATTAAATTTAAAAATTATTTTAGGCAAAAAAGTAGGTGACTTAAATAGATCTAAAAAAGTTTTATAACACACAAAAGAAACTATTAAGAAATATTTAATAGATTTGGAGAAAAGTGTAGGTCATTTTTGCTGTCGCTAACTATGATCCCCCCTTAACAGGAAAAACGCAACACACACAGCAACAATTCTATATTAAACATTTACATGCAAAATTTTGCACTTTTTTAAAGAAGTTGAAGTCTTTCGAAATTCGATTTTTTTCTAAGGTTTTCAAAGGCCTCTTATTTCTATGTACTGATTTTTTTTTTTTTTTGACGTATTGCACTTGTCTGTAACATTTGTAGTTTGGACAATGAAAGTGGGTGACGAACGGACAGACAAACCGAACAATAATACCTTCCTCTTTTTTAGTTATAAAAGTAGTGAGGAAGAATTAAATATAAAATGCAACGTTAAAAATAACTATAAGCATTTCGAAACTATTCTGTCTAACTTAAGAAACTATTTGCGAATACCATCAACACTTTCATTCCCGAATACAAACGTTGAATTTAATCGTTTTTTGTCATTCGTTTTTCGTGTACTTGTCTTTTTTCTTTTTAGCAAAAATTGTTCAGCACTCTTTTACACCTTAAAAGGCATGTCCTTATATATCTTCCTTTTGGGCTATCCACACATCCATTCTTCTAAAACATGAATATTTTTGTTTGCAAACATCGCTAAAATAATTTTAAAAATTCATTATTTATTAATGACTTTTTTTTATTTTTTAGATTTGTTACCACTTTTTTTTAACTCGATAATTGTTTCATATATTTTTTCTTTGTATAGACGCTACGACGCTTCATGAGTGTTTAGCGATGCATTTAAACAAAACGATGCTATAGGCATTGTGTTAAGGAAGAGAAGGATTTTACTTTCGAGTGTAGCCTCACCTCAGTCCGTAGAGTGCTTAGACTAGATGCGACTGCTTCAGTTTGCGAGACGAAGAGCAGTGAGGCGCTTATTACCGATATTCCGATAAATTGACTATATGCTTTGTGAAGCCTCTTTTTAGTTAAGTAAGAGTAGATTTGATGCAAAGTGAAATTGTCATATTTTTACTTTCAATTACCCACTATATAGTATAAGGAAATGAAAGTTTCAATGGTGTCGAAAATTTGATTGGGATATTTTGCGTCTTCTATGCGTTTTGAAGAGTGCCAATTCCGAAAAAGTGGTCGTTGAA
Source organism: Hylyphantes graminicola (assembly GCA_023701765.1). Taxonomy (NCBI): domain Eukaryota; kingdom Metazoa; phylum Arthropoda; class Arachnida; order Araneae; family Linyphiidae; genus Hylyphantes; species Hylyphantes graminicola. Next base: position 61,922,555 of record CM043112.1, read on the forward strand.
AATTGGTCCATCAGAATACAATCACTCTACAGCTCGAATTGAAAGAGCTTCGGACTTCAAATTTGGCACGCGAGTTCTTAGTGCCTGTCGGAATGTCATAAAGTGATTTTCTCAAAAATCGTGCTCACGCATGGTAGCTGCCATAGGACATTTTTGGTTTTAAAGTTATTGAAATTGCCTTAAGAGGGGGCTTATAATTACCTTATTGATGGATGCATTGATTTATTGAATGGTATTTGAAAGTCGGGTAGTGTTACACACGCCTAGTTTTATGAGTGGCCGTGCCTGCATTGGATGTTTCCGTGATACTGCGGATGAAGTATCATGCTATGGCTGCCATGCTTCTGCCCTATTCGAATCTAATTACTTAAGGGGTCTAAGGAGTCTTAAAAATGTGCAAAGAAGATACTACAAAGCCTAGTCTGATCTTTCATGTCATTTTTGAACTGCTCAATGTATAAGTATAATTTTTTTATATGTAATTCTACAAGATTTATTTATTATAAAACAAGTTTTAAAATTTGTGAAACTTTAGCAAAAACTAAAATAAATGATATTAAACATGAAGGTACTTGAACACACTGTGATTAGGCTTGCGCGGCAAATTGTGAGGTCAAAATTGAAAAAATGCCCAAGAAAATGACTATATTGTACAAATATGTAGAAACAAAGACTTATACCTAAATTCTCAGCTCAATTTTAATTATAAATTATTTTTAAAAAAAATTTAAAATCAAAATTTTTAAATTTTTATTAATTTTTTTAGAAAAAAGTTCTTAAAATAATTTCTAATTAAAATTGAGCTGAGAATTTAGGTATAAGTCCTAGTTTGTACATATTTGTACAATATAAAGTCATTTTCTTGGTCATGTGTTCAATTTTGACCTCACAATTTGCCGCGCAAGCCTAATCACAGTGTGTTCAAGTACCTTCATGTTTAATATCATTTATTTTAGTTTTTCCTAAAGTTTCACACATTTTAAAACTTGTTTTATAATAAATAAATCTCTCTTGTAGAATTACATATAAAAAAATTATACTTATACATTGAGTAGTTAAAAAATGTCATGAAAGATCAGAGTATGCTGTGTAGTATCTTCTTTGCACATTTTTAAGACTCCTTAGACCCCTTAAGGTAAGTGTTTGTAGTGCTATAAAACTTTAACTTACCACTTAATAAATCAATACACACATTAAAAAGTAATTATATTCCTTTCTAAGGTGATTTTAATAACCTATAAACTTCTATAGTTACCGATTGAGCATGCGTGATTTTCTCAAAAACCTTATGATGGTGTCATGCAGCAACTGGGAGTTCTTTTTTTTAAATAAATATCGAAATTGGCACTTAGTTTTTCACAAGAGTTCATTTAGAATAATTACTTAAAAAAGTTCTTTAGTTAGTAGTTTCTATATAGAAAATTAAAAATTCATTAAACATTCAGTTCTATTTGTTGAATTTTTAAAGAATAATCCAAATATTCTTACACATTTGTTTAGTATATCGCTACCATTCAGTTCCAGAAAGTGGTGTCTTCTATGCTTCAGTAAAAAAAACTATTGGCACATGATAATGAGCAAATATTTTATTCTGTTTCAGATTTGACACCACTTTTTTGCATAACAAGAATTTAATATAAAAATATGTTTTGACTCAAATTTAGGATCAGTCACTCCGCGGCAACTTAAAAAAAAACGACTTGTGTCGTTATACAAAAAAAAAAAAAAAAAAAAAAAAAATTAAGGGCTCTTATCTTTAACATTGTTACCAGAGAGATGACGTAGGTTTTACTTTTTAATATCTCTGACTACTTAGCCTGAATCGATTGTCATTCAAATAGTGGCTTGTTATTCTCAACTGTTGCTTAAATTGTCACTTTACACAGTACGTTTGCGGAAAATTGGAATTACGTTGTGGATTTTTCAAATGTTAGTTCGGTAGCGTGTCATTACTATGCTTTCTTTGCAAAGATATGGTTTTTTGTTGTCATAGCAAATATACTATTAGGTAAACAGTACTCATTTAAAGTCTTTTAACAATTGTATGCCTCATTTTTATTTAAAAAAATACCCGAAAAATGTGCGTATTTGAATCGTTTCCGTAGACTGTTTACAAAGGTTTTTTTTTTCTGCAACTTTAAAAAATTTCTTGTGGGTAAATCAAGTAAGAATTCTGATTTTTTATTTTCGATTTTCGAATAGCTTTTATCGGTAATGTAAAATAAAATAATTTTAATATAATATATTTTTTATTCTAAATGATAGTTTTTGTGGATTTGAAGAAGCAAACGTGATTTCCATTATGACAACCACCATACCAACAGTCGTCATTTCCGTGCCCCGTTCCAGTCGTCCATACCTGCATTCGACGTTTCCGTGCTACTGCGGTGAAGTCGATTGCCATAGTCGCCAAAAGTAATGGACCATACGAACGGCGCGGAGCCTAGTTTCTTCGTGAAAAAGTACAAAATGCTTGATTTAACTGTCACGTTATTGTAAGCGCGACCGTTGGTGTTTAGACGAATTATCTGCCTTGTGATTTGCTTGTGGGACAACTGCTGATGTAACTGTGACGTCACTGTAGGCGTGGTCATTCCTGTCGTTCATTGGTGACCATACCTCCGTATCGGTGCTACTGCGGAGACCAAAATTGAAGTTCTGCTACCCGATATTGAACAGATTAGCCATGTTCTCTAAAGTAATAGTACTAATTTTTTCCAAAGTTTTAATACACTGGTTAGATTTCATTTTTTGTAAAATTAAATTCGGATTATAAACCTTAAATAAATCTGCAAATTCGTTTTTTAAAGTTTCATTAGATGGTAGGAAAGTACTTGAGGCTTTAGTATCACATCTATGCATGAATTAAGAACTTCATTAAAATATTAAATTAGAGTGCAAATTTGGATCATTTTTTTAAATAAGTGAAAAATTATACATATATTTAGAATATTGAAATCACTCACTCCCAGAAAACACACGCGCAGTGTTTCAACTTTGTAATACAATGCAAAAAAAAAAAAACTGGGCTTTAACCGACGTAAACCAAGGTAAATTTAATTCATATGTAGCCACTAATAAATTTTTAAAATTTAAGAAATATCCTTATATTTTTTAAACTGGTAATATATCACACGTCCACTTCTTAAGCAATCTAACAAAATGACCTCTCAATAAAATAAACATATAATAATGACGGACTATTCTAAAATCTGTTTTAGATTCGACACCACTCTTTCTAATTGCAAGTACTTTATTTAAAATTATGTTTTGATAAATTGTGGTGGGCATGCATATTATACGTATCCATATTTTAAAAAAACGACTTGTGTCGTTGTTAAAAAATGGAAGAATTCGCCTTTGAATTGCTGTTGACGAAGTATTGACCTAAAATATGATAGTTTTTCTTGCTTTTTACAATATCTACAAGAGCTTATACAATTGTCATTCGATTTGCACACAGATGAAATTTAAGTTCTTTGAAATCATCAACTGTCAATTAAAAGTCACTTTATATTAAGGGATATATAGAAAGGAATTTCCCTCGCCATTTACCCATATTTCCTTCATTACTCTTACTTCCTGTTCTCAAACACAACCCAAACTTGATGGTAACCCTGTACATTTCATTGTTCTTCTGCGGTGTGGCGCAAATGAAAGTGACCAGGCATGGAGCTAAAGGGCCAAAAAAAGTGTTAGGCAACGATTAGTTACAAAATGGCGTCATACTGGATCTGTTTTCAACAAGTCCAAAAACATTCCTAACTGCTTGCGAATACCAGAATATGTAATGCCAACCATAAAAGGTTTCAGAATCCTTCCAAATCAACCCGACACCTGACAAAAAGAGACCGGCATACCACGGAAATCCTGCGGACGAATTATCCACCTAGATTTAAAAATGATCTAGAGTTAATTCGTCAAGCATTATTATGTAGGAGTAATATTAACTCATTAACGAGGGTTAGTAAGTAAATTCCCCATCCATATTCAAGCTTTGTGGTTAAATTAATGAATAAACTAAAACTAAGACAAATGAAGACCATTATCCCGAAATATTTATATCGTACAAATTAATTTATTAAAACTTTATAAAAAGCTGAAATATATTTGGAAATGAAAGTATTAATGATGTTTACAAAGTCTTCGCAACTGCGTTAAAGATATCAATTGCATCATTGAGCAAACCTGATTTTGCATTGGCACGATTTCTATCTTATTCCCCCTTCCATGCCAGGCCACTTCTGTTTGTCTAATTCTGTACAAGCCTCCTTCCTTATTACAACTGGCTTATTGTCGATTCCAGACGCAGACACTTATACCGCCACACTAACTCCAGTCCCTTTGATTCCAATGCTGTCGGCTCGTCTCTTGTATGTGGCTCTAAATAATGAGGCCCGGTGCTTTTACTTTTAAAACTTTTTTTCTTGTATAGTATTTTTGTTTGAAATCCTTTAAATAATTTTCAGATTTTGCGTTATTCTATTCCAAATTATAGTTTTCAAGGGCGTGAAGTTGCCAACGCGTTTTCCAGTTTTTGAATCCCAAAAAGTAATAAAACAAACATTATTCTTATGAATAAGTTAAATCGGTAACGTTTGGGAAAAAAAATCTACTCTACCCCGTTCCAGTTGTCCATTGGCGATCATTCGTGCGTTGGGCGTTTCTGTGCTGCGGTAACCAAACCTAAAGAGCTGCTCCCCCACATTGAATAGATTAGCCATTTTCCTATACCTATTGTATTATTTTTCTTAAAAGTTATGAGAAAAAAACAATTCTTATGTTACCACTTTCTTTTGATTCAGAAATTTGTTTTAGATTTTTTTTTCTCAAACTGGATAATCACTGTTGTCATTCGGAGAAGAAACATTTATATAAACGATGCCATTGGCATTGGATATAAGAAGAGTAAGAATTCACTTCCGAATGGAACAACAGTATATAGAGGGTTGTGGCTGGATGTGAGCATTTCAGTTTACGAGACAAAAAGCAGTGACTCTAATTACAGATATTCCAATCAATTATGCTTTGGTGAAACCTCATCTTCAGTTTCCAACCATACTTATTAAATTCCCTTTAAGATGAAAAGCTAAGTGAACCTTGCATGATGTGGGATTGAAACGTCGCGGCGGTTGTGTACCACTGGATTTTCAAAAGTGACATTACTCATTCTAAATTAGCATACAAGGATACGTTGGGATCCTGCTCAGGCGTCGTCCGATTTATTTGAAAATTAGGTTTCAAAAATTTAATTCAACCGCATTCGATTTCTTTTAACCCTTAATCCACTGATAGTACTTATAAGGCGGCTGTTTTGCTTTTCATTGTAATTTCGAGAAGTCGGGACAAGGTGGAATTTTCTGCTTGAATCGAACCGTTTTAGCACATCAAAGTCTATAAAGGTAAAGGGATTTCTTAAGAAAAAGTTTAGTTACCGGTGCCAATTCGTTACGACCTGATAAGTCCTATTTACATAAAAAAAATAGTTTACTTTAATTGTTCGTGTAAGGGACAATAGATGGTAGTCGAGATTTGATTAATGCAGTATTCAGTTTCATAACAGTAAAGACTAAAAATTTAAGTCATATCCATCCAATAAAATTCCGTTTTTGGTCAGTGCAATTTAGTTATTATACGTTGAAAGGGGAATAACGAAAATAAGTTCATCAAGTGTATTTTAAGTTCCAACTTTTTTTGTACCTTTATATATCATTAAAGGTTTTAAGCTGTTTTAGTGATAGTTAATCTTAGTTTTTTCAATAAGAAAAGTTTTTATTTCTCCCTAATTCTATTTAGGTTTTAATTCATTTTATTAGTAGGGCATTTTCAAAATATGTAATATATTAATTTGCACAATTCGTCATAAGTAGTTTTAAAAGGTCTCTACTATTTTATAGGTTTTTACTTTTACTATTTCCTTCAAGAATTCTATAAAATTAAACCAAATGAAATCTCTGAAATATTTTTTTTATCTTAACCGGTCAGAACTAGATTCATCAACTAGGAACATATATTCAAAACCCACTTCCTATTTTTTATGGAAATCCAAAATAAATATGTTCATGTATCTGCAAAATTTACAAAGTAGTAGGTGTTCGAAATGCTCCGTAATCTATAAAGTGTGATCTATAAAACTATGAATAAATGTAAGCCATCTAGCTTTTTATGCCCAGCGTTTCAGAGGTGTAGAAATAACAATGCCCAAAACATCTACGATTTAGAAAAACCTAAACAGCTATGATCCTCCTTGGTTGGTGCCTTATGCGCGCGTTACATGTGTGCCCTTCTTGCTACAATGGAGAGAGCAATCCAACGAGAATTAAAATACTTGCAATCAGGCTCAAGAGACGGAGTCCCTCCGTGTATACCTAAGATAAAAGTACAGTTAAAGCACTTCAAAATTGCAAATTTATTTTTTCAATAACATAAAATGAATTATAAGAATGAAAATTAGTAATGAAAGGTATTGCGACGAGGTCGGAAATACGAAAGGGAATTTTTCTGTTTTACCCTTATTTTGGAGGGTGCAGATTCCGAAAAAGGTTGGTTTTCAAACATTTCCCAGTCAATATGGAGCCACTCCGCCGCTCGAATTAAAAGAGCTACACTCTTAAAACAAACGACCGTTTTTGACTTAGTCTGAGTTGATTTTAACTCCTTTCTAGTGTCGAAAATGCACTTCTCCCATAGGAGTGCATTTCACTCTTTTGTTTCAAAAGTGCACGGACATAAAATTTGATACACGAGTTCCTAATGCCAAACGGGCGTCATAAAAAGGTCCTTAAGAAACTCGACCATGTCAAAGGGTCACTGCCGTATTACTTTTAGGTTTTAAGGATAGTGAAATTACCTTATGGAGAATAGGTATTTGCCTTTAACGGATATCGTTTTATTGAGTGGGAATTAAATGTCGTCTAGTGTTGCACAGCCCTAGTTTTATCAGTGCCTGCATTGGATGTTTCCGTGATACTGCGGCCAAGTCTCATGCTATGGCTGCCATGCCTCTACCCTATTAGAAATGAATTGCTTATTTCAAGCAAAAGTTGTGTAACACTACAAAACTATCAATTACTACTCAAATCAATACACTCATGTAAAGGTAATTGTATATCTTACAAGGTACTTTTAATAATTTTAAAATATGAAGATCTATGACAGGTAACCTTTGCGCTTAGGTAATTTTCTGGAACACCTTATTAGGACATCAGACAGGTTCTAGGAACTCGCTTATCAAATTTGAATTCCTTAACTCTTTTAGTTCGACCTGTAGTGTGGTGGCAGACAGATGGACCAATATTCAAAAACCACTTTCAGAATCGGCACTCTCAAAAAGTGTAGAAAATACAAACATTTATGTTGAACGGGATGGATGTTTGGGTTTTATGGCGCAAGGGCATCTAAGGCCATACTGCGCCATGTTACACAGGAAAAGCGCAACAAACACAGCATTAATTCTATGTTTAACATTTACACGCTCTAGTTGGCAGTTGTTTTTTTAAGAAGTTGAAGGATTTCGAATTCTAATTTTTTTTTCTGAGATTTTCAATGTCCTCTTTATTTGTATGCACTGAAATTTTTGACGTATCGCACATGTGTAGAGCATTTGTATTTTGGGCTATGAAAGTGGGTGACGAACGGACAAACTGAACGATTATCCCTTAATCTTTATAAGTTATAATCGTAGTATGGAAGAACTAAAAAAAGAATGTAATTTTAAAAAATAACGATAAACATTTCAAAAGTATTCTGTCCTTACTAAAGAAACTATTTGCGAATAAAATCAACACCTCCATTTCCGAATACAAACGTTGAATTTATCGTTTTGTAATTCGTTTTTGGGTACTTTAATTTTTATTTTTTGTGCATAAAATTGTTTAGGATATTATTTTCCAGCTTGAAAGGTATGTCATCATCTATTTTTCGTTTGGGCTATCCATACATCCATTCGTCTAAAACATACATTTATTTGTTTGAAAACATCGCTTAAAGAATTAAAAAAAATCATTATTTTTTAAAGATTTTCTTTCTTTTTTTTTTTAGATTTGTTACCACTTTTTTTTCGAAATAATAATTTGTAATATATTTTTCTCTAGATATTTTAAATTATGTCCACCACGGGGATTTCAAGATTTAACAAAACGATGCTCTGCTGGGCATTGTGTTAAGAAAGAGTAGGACTTAACTTTCGAGTGTAGCTACAGTCCGTAGAGTGCTTAGACTATATGTGACTATTTCAGTTTGTGGGAAAAGGAGCAGTCAGGCGCTAATTACAGATATTCTGATAAATTAACTATTCTTTTCTGAAGCCTCTTTTTAGTTTAGTAAGAGTAGATTTGATGCAAAGTGAAATTGTCATATTTTTACTTTCAATTACTCATTATATAATATAAGGAAATGAAAGTTTCAATGGTGTCAAAAATTTGATTGGGATATTTTGCGTTTTGAAGAGTGCCAATTCTGAAAAAGTGGTCGTTGAAAATTGGCTCATCAGAATGAAGAAAACTCAGCTACCGGGTTCTTAAACTCCCCTAATAACACACAGAACTATTCGAAACAACGTCGATTTATTAACAACCATAAACAGCTCGCCTGCCCATCTTGGCTACACAATCGGTTCTATTGATACACATACTTCAACATAAATTTGCATAAACATAAATTAGATTTTAGTTTTGAACACATAAACGTCACCAGTTTTCAGAACTGGTGACGTAATAAAATGTAAAGATATTGGTAGGCAAAAAGTCTTTAAGAATTAACAACAACCACTCTACAGCTCGAATTGAAAGAGCTACGGACTTCAAATTTGGTACACGAGTTCTTAATGCCTGTCGGAATGTCATAAAGTGATTTTCTCAAAAATCGTGCTCACACATGGCAGGTGCCATAGGACATTTTTGGTTTTAAAGTTATTGAAATTGCCTTAAGAGGGGGCTTGTAATTACCTTATTGATGGATGCATTGATTTATTGAATGGTAATTGAAATTCGTGTAGTGTTACACACCAATAGTTTTAGAAGTGGCCATACCTGCATTGGATGTTTCCATGATACTGCGGATGAAGTATCATGCTATGGATGCCATGCTTCTGCCCTATTCGAATCTAATTACTTACTTAAGGTAAGTGTTTGTAGTGCTAGAAAACTTTAACTTACCACTTAATAAATCAATGCACACATTAAAAAGTAATTATATTCCTTTCTAAGGTGATTTTAATAACCTATAAACTTCTATAGTTACCGATTGAGCATGCGTGATTTTCTCAAAAACCTTATGATGGTGTCATGCAGCAACTGGGAGTTCTTTTTTTTAAATAAATATCGAAATTGGCACTTAGTTTTTCACAAGAGTTCAGAGTTCATTTAGAATAATTACTTAAAAAAGTTCTTTAGTTAGTAGTTTCTATATAGAAAATTAAAAATTCATTAAACATTCAGTTCAATTTGTGGAATTTTTAGAGAATAATCCAAATATTCTTACACATTTGTTTAGTATATCGCTACCATTCAGTTCCAGAAAGTGGTGTCTTCTACAGTGGTGGAAATTGATTTATGAACTAACATTACTTTCACCAGATATCGCTTTGTATTAAGTGCTCACAATTCGAATTTTGTGTGTTGTATATTCAGAGTATAATAAAGGATTTTCGCACATAATTTTTTTCAAAAAATGATATTAAATAAAAATATACCTATTTTTAGTTTTTTAGCATGTCAAATGGTGGAAATTGATTTATGAACTCAAATTTATTTTGAACCCAGGTACCAAATATTTTAACTAGTTCTTCATTTGAACCTCAGGGGAGCTTACTATCATTGTTTATAAATAAGCTTAAGGCCAACTTTGTTGAAATTTATCTGTTTTATTCCTATTTTACTAAATAGGAAAGCTTGCAGGACTGCCTGAAGCCAAAAAGGTAAAAAATGACCCTTATATGATATTGTAACTAATCTGTAAGAGAAATCAGCATATTAATTAAACGATCAATAAATATAATTCATAAATATTTGAAGAATCATTCTGACAACGGTAAAAAATATCAATAAAAAAGGTGTAACCCTCGTGGGACGAGGCAGAAAAGCAGGATTATTGGACTTGAATCCCAAAAAGTTACCATTTGTGGCAGAATTTGTACATTACAGGACGAATTTGTTATGAACTATCACTTCCTGTAACTCCCAGAAGAGTAGGACAAATATTGATATAGTCGTCGTACTTGAAATGTTCCAAAATGAAGGCTGGTCCAAAGCTGACTCTTCACCATAAGAACAGACTATTAAAATATGGTCATAAATACATAAAAATGGATTGGGTGGAGGTGGATTGAGAGAAATGGGAAAAAAGTGAAATTTGCTGATGAAAAAAAATTCAATTTGGATGGGCGTGATGGTTTAAACTTTTATTGAAAGGATCTTCGAAAATATCCAAGATCTGTCTTCAGCAGAAATGTTAGTGGTGGAAGTTTGATGGTTTAGGCATTGGTATCTTATGATTGAAGAAACAAGATTTTGCTTCTGAAGGGCTGACAAACATCACTTTATCGCAGATTTGTTCTAGAAAATTCTTTGATTCCTGTTTGCATGACAAAACTATGCTTTTGATTATATTTTTATGCATGATAATGCAAGTATCCACTTTTCAAACGAAATGGAAGACTGGTTTAATGTACAAAGTGTTGTTCATTTAGATCATACTACCAATAGCCATGACTTAAACCCCAAGGATAACGTCTGAGATGAATTGGTATGAATAATTTACTCAAATGGAGTATGGTGTCAACGGAGTGTGCATCAGTTATAAGGAATAGAAGGACTTAATCATTAAAAACCGGAAATTGCTTGACCAAAACTTGACCCAAAGTTTCGTGTTAACTATGAAAAACAAAATCAAGGAAGCAATAACGAAAAAAAATAGTTTTAGTAATAATTTATTGAGATTGAATGTAAAAGTTCATAAATCAATTTCCCTATGCTTAAAATAAAATATCAACAAAATAAATTGTTTACGAAATTATATAAAATTTTATTTACGGGTATAATTTATAATACAAAGCCTGTATAGTGCAAGAAATTAAAATCGATAAAAACGCATTTAATAAAGAAATACTGTTAAAAAAACTGCCAGTTCATAAATCAATTTCCACCACTGTATGCTTCAATAAAAAAAACTATTGGCAATGGCACATGATAATGAGCAAATATTTTATTCTGTTTGACACCACTTTTTTGCATAACAAGAATTTAATCTAAAAATATTTTGACTCAAATTTTTGGATCCGTCACTCCGCGGCAACTTAAAAAAAAAACGACTTATGTCGTTTTACAAAAAAAAGTTAAGGGCTCGCATCTTTAGCATTGTTACCAGGGGGATGACTTGGGTTTTACTTTTTAATATCTCTGAGAACTTATAGCCTAAATCGATTGTCATTCAAATAAAATTTAAATTTTGGTATTATCAACTGTTGCTTTTAAATTGTCACTTTACAGAGTACGTTTGCTTAAAATTTTTATTGCGTTGGTGAATTTTTCAAATGTTAGTTCGGTAGCGTGTCATAACTATGCTTTTTTTGCAAATATATGGTTGAATGTTGTCATAGCAAATATACTTTTAAGTAAACAGTACTCATTTAAAGTGTCTCAACAATTGTATGCCTCATTTTTATTTTAAAAAAATACCCGAAAAATGTGCGTATTTGAATCGTTTCCGTAGACTGTTTACAAAGTTTTTTTTTTTTGCAATTTTAAAATATTTCTTGTGGGTAAATCAAGTAAGAATGATGATTTTTTTTTCGATTTTCGAATAGCTTTTATCGGTAATGTAAAATAAAATAATTTAAACATAATATATTTTTTATTCTAAATGATAGTTTTTTGTGGATTTGAAGAGGCAAACGTGATTTCCATTTTGACAACCACCATACCAACAAACTGTGACTTAAATTTTCACATCAGAGTAGGATAACAGAAAATTGGAATTTAAAGTATTCAAATGTCAGTTCTGTAGCACACTAATCGGTAGCGTGTCATAACTAGTGATGCTTACTTTGCAACGATATGGTTTAATGTTGTCATAGCAAATACACTTTTAAGTAAACAGTACTTATTTAATATCTTTTATCAATATTACGCTTTTTTTATTATTAAAAAATACTACAAACATGTCATTTCCACAGACTGTTTACAAGGTTTTTTTCTTCAACTTCAAATTTCTTGTGGGTGAAATATGAAAGAGGGATGCTTTTTTTTTTTTTTTTAATTTGCGCATTTTTGAATAGCTCTTATCGGTAATGGGCAATAAAATAGTTAATATAATATTTTTTATTCAAAATGATAGTTTTCGTGAATTTGGAGAAGCAAAAAGTGATTTCCACTTTGACAATACGGGAAATTTATTAAAAACCAGGCAAAACAGGCAGGCTTGGATAGTTGACATTTTTTATTTTGTGGAAAATTACAGAATATGTTCTTCATGGAAAACTACTATACACGTATATTTTTGTTTTTGCTAAAAAAAAAATTAAAGTTTTTTGGGGGCGGTCAAAGTTGAAGATCTTCCGTTGTTTTGAAGAAAAACGAACCAACTTACAAGTGACAATACTTTTTGTGTCAAGAGTTAAAATTTGCAGTGACAATTTTTTTGTGGGTTCTACTTGTTCTATAATACATGTTAGGACATAAAAACTTATGTTTGACATTTGTCACAAAGGTTCAAAATCATTTAAAGTTATTCGAAAAAATTTTGTTTCTGAACTTTCGACCATTATTTTCTTGTGCAAACAGTAAACCAAAAGTGCATACCTAATGAATACATGCTAAAGAGAAGTACCTAAAAATATCAAGTGATGTTTAGTTTCATTTTTGGTTTCAGAAATATTTGACCTTAAGCTTGCCAAAAATACAAAATTGCACGACTTTCAAGGTTATTTATTCCTTGTGCCAACATTTGAAATGTATAAAATTAGCTGGAAAATAACACGTATGTGTAGTAGAAACAAAATCAATTCACAGACTTGTGGGTATTTGCTCCATTTTAATTTAATGAGGCTCTAAACTTTGAAAAAAACCCGCGCAGTTTTGTGTTTCCTGCAAAGTTTAGAGCTCCCTAACTCCTTGTACCAAAGTTAACCAGTTATAAAATTGGCTGGAAAATAATCTTTGCGTATTGTAGAGATAAATTCAATTCACAGACCTATGGTTATTTGCTCCAATTTTATTTAATGAGCTCTAAACTTTGCAAAAAAATCTCAATATGTTGTGCAATTTCGGTGGCCCAAAGCATGCCCATTATATGCGAAATTTTTTTACATACAATGGGCATGTTTCAGGCCACAAAACAGCAAGAAATTTTGAGTGTTTTGCAAAATGTGAAGCATCATTTAAATAAAATTGGAGCAACTATAAATAGGTGTGTCAGTTGATTTTGTTTCTGCATTACATAAAGATAAGTGTCCATATTTTTATAAACTGTTAATAACGCACGTTTTCTTATAAATCAATCAAGCAAATATATATATATATATATATTATATATATATATATATATATATATATATATAATATATATATATATATATATATTATATATATATAATATATATATTTATATATATATATATATATGATAATGAAATATTTTAATTTGTTTTATATTTGACACCACTTTTTTTATTGCAAGTGTTTATATAAAATTATGTTTTGATATGCTCCATGTGTCTATTACAATAATGATGAATATTTAAACAAAACGACTTACGTCGTTATAAAAAAAATTTGAAAGCTTCGCCTTGAATTTCGTGTTACCAAAGGGCTGACCTAAGTTGCTATTTTCATACAAATTAAATTAAAGTTCTTAGAAATAATCAACTGTTAAATAAAATTCACTATAGACTATTATTTTTTAAAGAAAAGCTTCTAAAACTATTTTTCTGACAGTAGAATCAAGGATTTAGATAATCTAAATGTTTCCCAATTTAAGTGATTTCTATTCTCAAAGCAATGCAAGTAATACCATTACTTGTTTGGATTATTTAAATTAATTTCTAAATGTTCCCGAACCTAAATTCAATATAATTCATGCAAATATCAGAAGTATGCATGCCAATTATTGATTGTTTTATTTCTCCAAATGGTATCTTTGATTTTTCTAAAATAATTATGTCTGAGAATTGGATTTATGCGAAAGAAACAAAATTTTATACAATGCAGGGCTTTAATTATTTCTTCCGTTGTCGTAGGGATAATATATCCTGCGGTATAGTCGCGTTTGTAAATAAGGATTATGGTTTATTTGAAATTTATAAATCTTTCTAAACTACTGAATCTTTAGTTAGCTATGATTCAAGTTTAAATATTTGTTTAGTGTGTGTTTATAGATCTCATAATTTTACCATAAGCGAATTTAATTCTGAATTTCATCTGCTTGATGAACTAAAATTTGACAATATAGTTATAATGGAGTGATTTGAATATTGATATGTATATCAATATTGATATCCCTATTTGCATTTTTTAAATCAGCATCATTTATTTGGAATATATTCATCACATTTCAAAGTCGAACTTCAAATTTAATAATATTTTATAATAATATATCTAACAGTAATTAAGCCGTAATATTTTTTTAGAGTGCTAAATCTATAATAATAAAAGAAAGAGTCTGTCTGTGTGTCTGTCTGTGTGTGTGTATGTCTGTGGATCGCAAAAGACCTACTAAGACTGCTTTAAAAAATTCGAAAATTCTAATATAGATTCCTTTTAATACCTACGTGTGCACCTGAAGCTTAGTTTTTTCATATTTGATTGTGATTTTTAATTAATTTAATTAGTTTTAAAAAAAAACGTCATCCACGTGGGATTGCGGGACCATAACAGGGCTTGAAAATACATGGACCTGGCCGAAACGGGGGCTTGACGCCATCCTCTATTAGCTTGATTGATTGAGTTTGGTTGACTGAGTTTGGCCCGGTCCATGCGCTCGCCCTAAGACTGCTTCATTCTCTATTAGTGTTTGCTTTTTTAAGTGCTCATGCGCCAACACGAATTTAATTTTGTTTTGATTTTGAGTGTATTTTCACAAGTAAGCATGCCTCTAAAAGGAAGCAATGCGAAGTTAACG
The DNA here is from genome assembly GCA_023701765.1 of Hylyphantes graminicola. Classification (NCBI taxonomy): domain Eukaryota; kingdom Metazoa; phylum Arthropoda; class Arachnida; order Araneae; family Linyphiidae; genus Hylyphantes; species Hylyphantes graminicola. The sequence goes on from CM043112.1 coordinate 61,937,669, forward strand.
GGTTCCCAGTAAGGCGGGACCATACTGCTAGTATATTAATAACCGAAGCCCGACGTATGTGGAGGAACATTATCCTTTGCTTTTGTTTCCCTACCGTGATTGGGGCATAGGACCACCGTGACATGCAAGCCCCACCTGCTTTGTTAGTTACACCAATCAATGAGGGGGAAAAGCTTAACGTTCAGGTCCAAATTACCGAGTCCCTCAGTGGTATGCCTTTAGCGTAAGAGTAGAGTCGAAGCACTTTAAAATTGCCAAACATTTTAACTTTGCTTATTATCACATTAGGTAATGAAAGAATTGAGATAGGGGTCAAAATCCGAAATGAAGATTTTGCTTTTTCTATAAGTTTGGAGAGTGCTGGTAAGAAAAGTGATTGTTAACTTTGATCCGTCTCTTCGTCTGCAACCCTTCTACCACTCGAACTAAAAGACCTACGAACAAAATTGGTACACAATTTCCTAGTAAAACATCATAAAAAGGTTTTCGTAAAAAATCGCACATGCCCAAAGGTTTCCTTTCCTCCTTACTCCTCGGTGCAATAGCCCATTAATTGGCCTTGGCCTGCAGTGCCCATTTCAGCTTACGTTACCAAGGGCTCTAGGGTGCTAGGCATATGTCCCGGTAATGTGGTAAGCCTCACTCGGTACCCCCCAGTGTTTAGTTCCCAAGCATGCTTGGTCCCCTTTGTATCGCTTAAAGGGCCATAGGAGTCTTAAACATATGCAAAGAAGGTACTACAAAGTATAGTTTGATCTTTCATGTAATTTTTTTAACTAGGTACTCAATATATAGAAGTATAATTTTTTATATGCAATTCTTTAAGATTTATTTAATATAAAACAAATTTTAAAATTTATGAAACTTTAGCCAAAACTAAAATAAATGATACTAAACATAAAGCTATTTGAACACATTGGGATTAGGCTTGCGCGGCAAATTTTGAGGTCAAAATTGAAAAAAAAAAATACCACGAAAATGGCTTTATATTGTACAAATATGTACAAACAAAGACTTATACCTAAATTCTCAGCTCAATTTTAATTAGCCGAAAATAGAAAATACTCGAAACATGTACGCCTTTAAATCGTTTCCGTAGACTGTTTACAAAGTTTTTTCTTCAACATCAAATTTCTTGTGGGTGAAACAAGTAAAAGGGTGATTTATTTTTTCGATTTGCCCAATTTTGTATAGCTCTAATCGGTAATGTACAATAAAATAATTGAAATATAGTATATTTTTTTATTCCAAATGTTAGTTTTTGTGTATTTGAAGAAGCAAACGTATTTTTCACTTTGAAAAAATAGGAAATTCATTAAAAAAAACCATTCTTATGAATCAATTATCTTTCAGAAAATTTCTATTTGTTACAAAAATACGATTCTGTTAATAATATTTCGTAAACATGTGCTTCAGGCGTTATAACATAGTGTTTCACAAAATGTTGAAGTTTTTTAATCGGCGATTGATATTAAAATTTAATTTCATCATCAGATCATTCATCATGTAGCTCCGCGCATCCCATTGTAAACCAACATTTTTCATAATATTGACCTACTATATTTTATATGTGACTAAACACCTCAGACTTGGATTAAAAGTTCTGCAACCCACCATAGAAAAGAAAATTTAAAAATACATTTATATATGCTGGTTTTGGTTTTCTGTAGTTTAATTTACTGTTTTTTCCAAAACAATACGAAACGTTTTAAATATCATTCTGTATGTAGGCTATTCTTTCAGAAATGTTCTAATATTGCAGCTTTGTTGTAATCAGTACTAATGGTAATTACTAGACCGCAGTAACGATTGATTACTTTATCACACTTGACGGTGGCTGTAAATTACGACGCCCGTTGCCAATCCCTCGTGTAGATCTAGTGCGACAGTAATTCATTTCAGATCAGCGGCAAAAAAACATGAGTATTTGCAAGAAGTCTCTAGTTCGATTTCCCCTTATAAAGGAACCAAGGAATGGACAGATGGAACGGCCACGTCTACCTATGTCGAATGTTGTTTTATACCCACAAACTACCCGACAGCTAATACAACAAACAAAACTATAAAGATTATTCCAATGATGACGTCCCAGGCAAGTCATATATTGTCTTGTCCCCTTTAACCCCCTCCCCCCCCCCTCGCCCCGTTCCAGTCGTCCATACCTGCATTCGACGTTTCAGTGCTACTGCGGGGAAGTCGATTGCTATAATTGCCAACCCTAATGGACGATACGAATGTTTGGTTTGTGGGAAAGACCACAATGCTTGGTGTAACTGTCATGCCATTGTAAGCGTGCCTGTTCTTGTTTAGACGAATTTTCTGCCATGTGATTTGCTTGTTGGACAACTGTTGATGTAACTGTGACGTCAGTGAAGGCGTGGCCATTCCAGCAATCCATTGACGACCATACCTCCATTCGACATTTCGGTGCTGCTGCGATGACCAAGCCTGAAGTACTGCTACCCTGTATTAAATAGATTAACCATGATTCAATATATAGTACCAATTTTTTCCTAGAAGTTTATACAAGAACAATCATTCTATTACCACTTTTTTTATTTCATAAATTTCCTTATAAAATTTTTTTATCTAAAGTGTGTTACGACCAATCCTAAAAATTTAAAATCATTTTTAAAAACGATGCCTTGGGCATTGCGTGTAAGAAAAGCGAGTCATTTCCCGATTGCAGCAACAGTGCTAGATGAGACCTTTTCTGTTTACGGAACATAGAGCAATGGGGATTACATATATTCCGATCAATTAATTATGCTAAAGCGAAAGATTCTTTGTTTTCAATCTAGTTTTTGTAGTTATTAAATTACCTTAAGGGATGAAAAACTGAGCAAATCTTGCCAAATTTGGCGTTCGAACCTCGGACATGTACCACTGGATTTCCTAAAGTGCCGTTAATTATTCTTAATTAGCATCGGGATTCGTTCATTGTAGGTGTACGTTTATAAAAGTTAAGGTATGTTTTTTGTATGTACAATTCACTTTCAGGAATTACAGTGGCCGCCGCTTTTTGGAATCACTGGTTAATTGAATCAGCCGCTTAATTGAAAGAAATTTCGTAGAACAGAACGGAATCACTTTTTACATTGAAAATCCGCCGCTTATCGGAATCAAATCACCTTTTTACCGCCGTTTTAAGGACTCAAAATTCTATAAAAGTTCCTTTTTTCTACGATTCGTGGTATTTTTTTTACCCCAAATGACCTCTAACTACAAATGCGAACCAAAGAGGCGCCGACGAATCCATCTTTAAAAAAAAGGTAAATCGCAGAAATTGTATTATTAAGGCAGAGATAGAACTATAGTGGGGGGAGGGGGTAGAGGAGAATGAATTTGTAATCGACACGTGTGCATGAAGGTGTAGACAGTAGACTCATTTTGGTTTATGATTGATTTTATTAAGTACGTGTTTTTCGGAGTGTTATCGCGATGTTTAAACGGAAAGATTTTAGCTTGGCCAAAAAATATAAACTCCTAAAAAATATTTATAATCTGGAAAAATGCAGCCAAAGAGAAGCTGCAATTAAATTAGGACTTTCTCAAGCAACTTTATGTAGGATTTTGAAGAGAAGAAATGAAATTATGGAAAGTTGCGAAACAGAGCCCAACATAAATCGGAATTTTGTTTTAAAATTATACATAATATCGTTCAAATTATTAAATTTTTGTAGGTATTCGTATATTACCTGTTAATTTGTATAACTCTGGATTTTATTTAACGTAACGTGTTTTTCTTAATAATATGTAGTACTAGTATTACTCAGTAACAAGTATTAAAAAAATCATATTGTGTCTCATGATGACAACTTTTTCTTTATAATTTCATGACTTTCGGTTAAATGGTTCAGCCGCTTTATTGGTTCAAAACGTACTGGGACGGATGTGATTCATTTAAGCGGCGGCTACTGTACAACTAAGCAAACATGAAGCGAAAATAAATTCATCATAACGCGTATCAATAATACCATAGAATTCGAAATTTATAAAAAAAAAATTTTCATTATGTTTCAAACTGATTCAGTAAGTATAGAGCTGGGGAAACTGCAAAAGACTTAGCTGCCATATAAGAGGTTAAGGCGTGTCTCTAAGTAAGGTAAGGTGGGGTAAGTGGGCCACCTTTTTGGCATAATTCGACTTTAGACCCTCATACCACTGGATGTAATCGGCCTAACAACTTATTTTTTTTGTGGTCCATTCTCTCATATGTTATTTCTGTACCCATGACAACCTTAACACAAATTGGAAAAAAATAAATTTAAAATATATGTTTTTCTTTTTGGTCATCCGAGTGGCCCACTTGCCCCGCAAGGTGGGGTAAGTGGGCCACCCCCCCTAATATATTTTTTCACATAACTGGTAGAGATATGGTGGGGCAAGTGGAATAATCTACTTGATTTTTTGAGTGTTTGAAAAAAAAAAGTAATGATGTATCTTTAATAGTTCCCCCATAGCAACTTTTTCTGGCATGCAAGCTTACTACAAGAAAAAATACAATAATTTTCATCTTGTCATTTTTGCATGTGTTGTAAAAAAATGTTAGGGCTACAGATTTTAAACTGGCCTATGTCAATGAATAAGACTATGAATAGTGAATAGGACTAACCCTATGAATCAGTGAATATAACTTTTTTTAAAGTATATTAAGGAGTTGGGGGAAGTGGGCCACCCCTGGCCCACTTACCCCGCCATTGTGGTGGCCCACTTACCCCAAACGAGGGGCAACTGGGCCACCCCAATTTTCTTTTAACCTTATCAACATCACAAGTACATGACACTACAAAAAGATACTATGTTTCATACACTTTCAAAATATATAACATTTTGTTTTGTATCATGAACCGTTTGGAAATAAATTTAAAAACTAGTATGATGGCGTGAATTACGAAAAGATGCAATTTTAAAAATCTTCACAATAAGGATTGTATCTTGTTACACACTTAAATGAAAATGATGCCATAATGTTCCCTGCATCTATTGGGGTAAATACGTAAAAATATTGTAACAGAATTTTTTTTTACGTCCATAATTCGTGAAATGCCAAGAGGGGTGGCCCACTTGCCCCAATGGCCCACTTACCCCACCTTACCCTAACTATAAACTTATTTTTAAAAAAATGCTTTGCAAAACATACTTTTTAGCATGCATTTGTATGAAAAGTATGTTTACATTAAGAATATACATAAGGATTTTTCTCTCGTAGGTGCTTTGACAAGATGTGACTGTTTCAGTTTGCGAGACGAAGAACAGTGAGACACTAATTAGAGACATTCTGATCAACTAACTATGCTTTGGTGAAGCCTCTTTTTAGTTCAGTAAGAGTAGATTTGAAGCAATGTGAAATTGTCATATTTTTACTTTTAATTTCCCATAATTAAATATAAGGAAATGAAAGTTGCAATGGTGTCGAAATTCTGAAATAGAGGCTGTGCTTCTTCTATGAGTTTTGAAGGGTGCCAATTCCGAAAAAGTGGTCTTTGATCATTGGCCCATCAGACTACAACCACTCTACAGCTCGAATTAAAAGAGCTACGGCCTTCAAGTTTGGTTCACGAGTTCTTAGTGCTTGTCGGAATGTCATAAACAGGTTTTCTCAAAAATCGTGCACAAGCAAAGGGTAGCTGTCAAAGGACATTTTAGGTTTTAAATTTATTGAAATTACCTTACGGGTCCTATATCTACCCTATTCATGAGTGTATTGTTTTAATGGGTACAATTGAAAGTCGTGTAGTGTTACACACCCCTAGTTTTATCATTTGCCATGCCTGCATTTGAAGTTTCCGTGTTACTGCGGTTGAAGTTGAGATCTTTAAAGCTTTTTAAGTTTTATGATATCCACCATTTGCGCATGCGCAATTTCTCGAAAACCTTTTGACGGCCGACATGTTTTAGGAACTCGCGTACCAAATCAGATGTCCACAGTTCCCTTAGTTTGACCTGTAGCAGGGTGGCAGACAGACGGACTAATAGTCAAAATTCGCTTTCATAATTGGCACTCTCGAAAACGTGTAGAAAATACAAAATTTCCATTTCGAGTTCATCTGCGTCTTCGTATTGTAAATTTTTATATTTGTTTTAGATTTCACCCCACTTTACTTAATTGCAAATATTTTATATGTAAAATTATGTTTTAGCATTCATTGAGCAGCTTTCTTCTAAGTAGTTATTTATAATAAACGACTCATGTCGTTATAAAAAAAAAATTGAAGTGTTCGTCTCTAAATTGCTATTAACCAAAAAATGTAACATAAATTATATCCTTTTATATTTAAAAAAAAAAAAAGCCACGATTCCACAGAGATCCTTATTTAGAAGCTTCTACTTTAATAAGGTATTGAAGGAAAGAAGCGTAGTTGCAAATTCTCCTATTGAACTTGAAAATGGTTGGGAGCCCAGTCAGTTAAGGCGTTCGCTTTGCATGCGGAAGGTCGGCGGTTCAGGCATTTCCAAGGGTAAGAGAAATGTCCAAAACAATGCCAAAATATCTGTCGATGGCCCGTGCATACAAAAATTTCCAACGTATAATATCCTGTGTGAAAGAGTGCACGTTAAAAAGTACGCCCCGAAGTCCTGACGATGTCGCCCTTACGGTTGCGTTAGGTGCTTACTCTGACTGTGGTTTGTCACTTGAATGCAGTTCTAAATTCCATCATTTTGGTTGGTTGGATATATTTTCAGGCTTGTGTGCTTGCTCAGAGAGCCGCTTATAAACCTTCGTCAGGTAAGACAGTCACAACACACACATACGTGGCAGATGCTGCCATCTATCACGCGCCACCTCCACAATTTAGAAATGTCGATGAAGGGAGGAAAATAGTCTACAGGAACCTGCACCCGTGAGAAACTGCGCAATGACCGCCCACAGGACTTTCGGACCCAACAGATTTAACGAGCATGTACTCCGCATATACTCGGTGTGTTTTCAGCGACCAGGACTCGATCTCGGGACCTTGCGATCCGTTGATCGAGACACTGACCAGAGGGCGCCTCACAGCCCTAAATTGCAAATTATTTACTTGTAAATCAAGTTACAAAAATAGGACGTTTAATTTTAAGCGTTCTAGCGGAATACTGTAAAAAGAATCGTATGACTTAGTAAGAAACAATGCATTTAAAACAAAATCGTTTAAACTGGGAATTACATTTTTGTGCCTGTTTAAAACTCCAATAAGACCTTTCAAAAGACTAAATCGAAAACGTGCTTTCTATAGAGAATCCAAAATTAATGTTAAGAGTATATTCTTCAGAAAATATAGAACTATATATAATTTTTATAGTAAATATTAAATATATTTCAAATTGATCTCGTCACAAGGTAAGTTTCAATTTGCAATGAATTATTAAAGATATAAAGTAATAAAAGAATTTATATAAAGTAAATAAATAAAGTAATAATAGGAAAGAAGAGCAATTAACTTGTATTTAAAAAACTATAATTGTAATAGTTTCGTAACCATGACCAATAAATTTCATATGTGGCCAATACTTTTCCCTTTTTGGAAAAAATTATAATAACAAAGTTATTCTTTTTTTTATGATTTTTCATAAACCAGATTAAAACATTTATTCATTATCATAGGTTTAATTTTTTAAAGATTTATTTAGAAGTAGAAAAATATATACTAATTTAATTAAATGTAATTTAGCTGAACTCTAAATTGAAGTTATTAATAAGTTCCTTACGAAATTGTTTAATAACTAAATTCTGTGCCCATTTTCTTTTGCATTCTTTTTAATTCGTTTAATATTGTGCAGTTTCAATTCTGATAGAAAAAATTCCAATAATAAAACTGCTTACTTTTTTTTATTCAAGAAGTTCTGTAAAAAATTAACTAGCTTAATTTCTTGTGTTTAATGCTCACATAATTTTCTTAGGCCTTGAGAGATGGCTAAACTAGCTAATAGTTTGATATCATACCTTTCAAAAACAAATTTGCTTTGAAAATCGGATTTTTAGAAGGTAAGCTAAAAGCAGTGTACAGGCAGACAGACGGACAATTTATGCAATGAACCTTATTTAACTTTGAAAAAAAAATCCTTATAGCGATATCCGATTCTGCGTGAGTGTGTTTCAATTATTATTTAATGAAGGTTTTTATTGTGGATCAAAGTGACACTTGTGTTACAAAAAGCTTTCATTATACATAAATGTATTAAATGTCACGTGGAAGACTTATTTAGTTTTCGAGTGTTATATGAAAATCACACGTTGAATGATTTCAAAAGGTATGCAAAATAATAAAAAGAAATATATAATTTATGTAATGCTGTTAAAATATTTTTTAATTAAATATTTGGACATAATATAAATTAAAATAAGGTAAATTTTGCTTCTGCCTTTTAGAGCTTGTAGCTTTAAATTCTTTTTTTAAGTGTCTTAATCTTTCTGCAACTCTTTTTGCACAACAAAGTAAAAATATTTTATAACTTAATTTTTTTTTACCGGAAGTCTTTATCGCTTTTAAATTAGTAAGCAATATCTTAGAAAGAATCTGATTCATAAATATAGATATTTCTATCCACAAACGAAATACGCACAAAAGAACGTACATCTGCAATATCCCCAAAAAACCATTTGTTAGCATTATCAAACGCATCTATTTAACATTTCGGCCGAAATCCGTGTCAATAGTTACCCAGAAACAAATGCAACGAAGGTAGAACAGATATATTTATACAAAAGTGAATGGCAACGCTCGCAGAACTCACGCCATTTTTGTTTGGAACGTTGTTTCCTAAGTTTTATGGAAAAAAACAGAATAAAGATGGGAACGTCACGCGATCTACCAATGAAAATCCGCCAAAAGTGACGGAAGACACAGTGTCGATATACGTCATTACTTCATTGGGTGACAATAGAAACAGTAAGGCTCGAATTTTTAGGTTCTTACAAGTTTGTAGTACGAAAATGTGTCATGCAGACGATTAGATGGAAAAACGTTTAAATGTTAGTTCGAAAATGGTGATAATTTGAATTTCTAATTCTTTGGAAAAGTCAATTGGTTGATTCGGCTTTGCCGGGGGTAAGTTTTTGAAATAATGATTATGTACAAAATATTATAAATCTATAATTCAGACTTTATAATAATTCTAGCTTTATAAACACGGCTTTGCACGCAAGTACTCTGAATAACGGCGAGACTTGTATATTAACTTTTATTTTATGTCAATCTATCCCTATACTGATCCGAAAACCAGCAACATAATATAATCCTCCCATACTGATGTCAGCATTACTTTAAAAAAATGTATGTCCGACCGAATACCGTCTCTTTTGGCAGTTTGAGTGTTTCCCTATAAACCAATGGGATTTTGCTTAATGTGCAAAGCTAGAATAGTTATATCTCCTTTCCTGTCATGGAACATTATCGAAATCTGTTGTTTCCAAATGGAACAATTGGGAAGGAAAGGGTTAAAAACTAGTTATTTACAATTTAGAAAAATATTTGCCTAAAAAATGAAAGCATTTGAAATATTAAAACTAAATAATATAACTTCCCTAAAAAAAAACTTTATAATGGACTTATATTTAACGTTACACATATTATTAGGTAATACTTCACATATTTAACTCATTTTCTAGTGAAACAGACCATTTAAAGTTAGCTGCTTAGATTTTTCTCGAAAAACCGGTTTTCCGCAAATTATCAAAGGACGAAAGTTCATCAGTTATTTTAAAGAAAGTACCCAGTAGAGATTGAAAACAAAAACGGGGGGAGGGGGATTTTGAGACATGATATAAGGCGCGATGTATCCGAATGCATGATGTAACGAGGTGCCATATAGCGAGGGGTTTCTGTACCGAAACGTTTAAACAGCATCCAAAAGCCTTTCTAGCCCAGTTCCTAGTAAGAATATATGACAGTCGTATGTGTGTTGAGGGAATCGAAGTGGAGCTGGGGAGTAAGTACAGTTGTTTTTTTAGTGAAGATAAGAGTAATTTTAAACAAAATTGCACAGTGGTTTCGAATTGATGCGACGAATTAAAAATTAAATTGAAAATAAGTTAAACCATCGAAAAAGACTTACGATTTAATTTAATTTCGCCTTCACTATGTTTTCAATGTACCGTTCGTTAATTTTTCCTTGTGACATTTGCTTTTATGTAAAAGTTGTTTTGCTACGGTGATACTATTGTGGTAAGAAGCTCACTTACACGGATTCTTAGGGTAATTTGGAAAATGCAGCAAACTTAAATGTATGTTTTTAAAAATATTTCCTGAACACTCTCAGAAATGGCCGCTCAAAACTCATTTTTATACGAAATGTTATCGTGAATAATTTATAACTTTAATTAATATTATCTGAATATTTTGCGTAGTTTGCAAGATTCGCTATTATTTAACATTGCTTACAACTTTAGTCCTTTATAATTCTTAACAACCGCGGTTCCTAGACAAACGCTATACCTGGTAAAACTGTAACTTAAAATGAGTTTGTAGGTTTTTTTTTTTTTTTTTTTTTTTTAGTGCAGTACAAAACTTCCACACTTTCAAGTACACCATTACTATCCTGCAACATCGATTAATTTTTAAAACATTCTACCGGCGAGAGCAAAAAAAAAAAAGAAATAAAAGCATCTAAAGGGGGGAATTCTTCGGCGAATTCTTAAATTAGCGTTCTACTTTCTTGAGAAAAGAACTTTCGTTGTCTGGCTTCCTATGTCTGGATTAATGTGTTTTCCCGGAAATTGCTCGATATAATAATCAATATTCTGGTAATAAGAAATTTTAATTTTTCGGGGTAAAGATGTAACTATACTTTGTCTTCTGTTTCCTATGAGCTATTATTGTAAACCTTTTTATTAGTATTTATATAGGTAAATAAAGGAGTGACATTCTTTCTTAATAAAATATCCGTATTCTTTTTCACAAAAGTTTGTTTAAAATAGAATAATTTTTTTTTAAGTATCCTATTTTGTTAAAAAGCACTAAAAATACTTCGAAATATTGAGAACCTTATTAGACAATTTGAGATTAATTGCAAATTTCAGAAAATACTAACACGTTATTCTCGCTTAGGACTATTTCGATAGGCAGAAAAAGCGCATCGCGCAGATTCTGCGAATTGTTAATTCCATCTCCGATAACTTAAAAATATAAGCACCTGGTCACATCACAACTTCAATGTCAAATTTTTCTAATACTTCAATATTTTAAACTGGAATGTGTTCAAAATTGCCAATGTACAAGCAGCTGATTTATTATTGCATTAAAAAAATGAAGTACCGAAAGGGTCAATCAGATTTCGAAGGTCTTCAAAAAACATTTTCCAGATGTTTATTCTTTTGACATTTTGAATTAAACCAAAAATAAGAATGGTAAATTATTCAGAAAAACAGACTGACATTTCATACCTAACCATACATAACATACCAAAATGTGTGTTTACATATAAAGTCCTTAAATTCTAGCAAGTGGTAAACGTTATTTTTTTTTCAAAATAACTTGCAATATTTCGTGTCATAATATACAGGATGTCCGTAAGATAATGTGCTAGTTTAAAATTGTAATCGCATCAGCTGTAATCGTTCGACAGTTGTGGTTGAAGGTGACGAATAAAGAATAACTCCATCAGTTGAAGAAAAGCGCATGAGCTTGTACCACTACATCGCTTTCACAGTTTCACAGGCTGTTGCTTCCATCACTCAGGACTTCCTGCAGATAGCGTGGGAAGAATTGCCTTTTCGTTTGGATGTGTGCCGTATCACTAAAGGCGCACACATTGAGTACTTATAGGAAAAACTAGGTTAGTTGTTCTTCAATTTCATGCATGATTTGTTATATTTACTATACTATAATTTCATGTAATATACCATTAAAAATCGGACGTTCTTTTACGGACAACCTGTATAATTGATACATAAGTGTTTCTATAAAGATTATATGCTTGATATTTCTTAATTAGTAAAGAGAATAAAGATACAACGTGCTATAACAAATGAATATTTTTTATTATTTCAAAGCTACCAACGAAAAGTTTTTAATAATTAAATGGAATCTATGATTTTAATCTAAATCCAATTATAAAGCTCACAAGGACCGGAAAAATTTATTATTCTGAACACTTTGTTAGAAGGCGTATCTGTTTGCGCCTACGTATTTATTATTCAAAACCGTTCGTCACGAAAAATCCAAATTTTGAATGCATTTGGGTCAAAAACTCCACGCTCTGGGGGAAAATATCGGCATATAAAAATGGTATAAGATAATCACCGGTGATTGCACAGGGAAACAAAAAGATTGAAGAGCTTAGTGGAAGAACGTGCTAAGGGACAAAAAGTTGAAAACGAGAAAATGAGCTTTATAGTTTTCAGTTTGCACTCGGATCTGTTGAAAATGGCACTGGCAAGTCGCAAAAAATATTCGAAACTTAACGTTTATGATAAAAGAGATACTTGTTATCGTTAAAGAAGTTATTATCAGGTTCATTGACACGAAAATCTCCATTTAAAAAAAAAATGTCTCTTACCACGTTCTTTCACTAGGTTCTGCAATTGCGTTTTGAATGCTTTAAAAAAGTACAAGCGATTCTATGTTTTTTTAATGCTGAATGAGAAAATGTCATCAGTTATGTTATGACTTATGACTTTCTTGGTGGGGGGCAAGATCGCCAAGCACTGCGACTTTTAAGTATATTGTACTAAGCCCCAGAAATGACACAAGAGACACACAAAGAAAGAGACGACACAAACACATAGACAAATAACAACATTTATTGACAGTCACAAACATCCATGCCTGACCGGGATTCGAACCCGACCCCAGCAGCTCCAAAGGCTAGAATCCTAACGAGGGTGCCACCGGGGCGGCATCAGTTATGTTACAATGTGATTTTATTTGAGTTTTTCCCATTTTACTTCAATTACCTAATAGGAAACATATACGGTAATGAAAGTATTGCGATGGGGTCGAAAATCTGAAAAAGAGAGTTCGTGTTTGATACACTTATCGGAATGTGCTGATTTTGGACATTGGTTCGTGTGTCTGGTGGAAACCACTCTACAGCTCGAACCAAAAGTGCTAAGGACTTATTTAGTACACTTATTTATTTGTTTTTAATTAAGAGCTCCTATAAAGAGATCCGGGGTTTAAATATTTGACAGAAAAACGCCCTATAAGCATTTAAGGGGTCATAGGAGTCTTAAAAATGTGCAAAGAAGGTACAGCTGTGGAAATAAAACAGTACCCACTAGTGATTATTTTGGCCGTTAGTCATCCGATAGAATCGGACCTTTTTGACATTGTGAACAATTAACATTCTGAGTTAATTGCATGACACAAAATTTGCATAAGGGGCCATCTTCATATTAAAAATGTTACTAACTTTAAAATTTTCTATAGCAACACCCCTTTTTGAGTCCATATTTCGAATCTCTGACCTATGTTGATACGAAATGCCAAATTTTGTTAGTTTTTAAACATTATTAGAAGAGTTAGAGACTTGCAAAGTTAAGGTGCCATAATGTTAAATGAGTTGCACATAAAAAACTATCCCGATCTATAAATAATTAAGATAATGAAACGAATTTTTTACTGAAAAGAAATTATAATAACCCAAACAAAATGCATTCAATATTGGGATATTTAAAATAATTTTTATATTTTTAATTAATTATTATATTTTTATTCATAATTTGCTGAGTAAATCACAAAATACTTTTTAATTACCCTTTAGGGGACTGTGAATAAGATTACGTGTGTAATTGATAAATAAAGACGGCCTTGCATGCATGCTTGCTTGTCATTTTAAAAATGGTCCCCAAAAGGTCCACAAGTGATTCGATTGAATAACTCGTCAAATATTCATTCAAATGTAACAAAAACTTAGATTTAAGGGTTTTCTAGAGTGCTTAACATTTCTATGTTATTAAAATTGGGTGTTGCTATTGGAAATTTCAAAGATCGTAATATTTTTAATATGAAGACGGCCCCTTATGCAAATTTTGTATCGTGCAATTAACACAGAATGTTAATTGTACACAATCTCAAAAAGGTCCGAATCTATAGGGTGACTAACGGATGAAATAATCTCAAGTGGGTACTTTTTTATTTCCACAGCTGTACTACAAAGCATAGTTTGATCTTTCATGTAATTTTTTTTAACTACTTAACATATAAGTATAATTTTTTTGTATGTAATTCTATAGGATTTATTTAATATAAAACAAATTAAAAAACTTATGAAACTTGAGCCAAAACTAAAATAAATGATATTATACATAAAGCTATTTGAATACACTGGGATTAGGCTTGCGCGGCAAATTTTGGGGTCAAAATTGAAAAAATGACCAAGAAAATGACTTTATATTGTACAAATATGTACAAACTAAGACTTATACCTAAATTCTCAGCTCAATTTTAATTAGAAATTATTTTAAAAACTTTTTTGTAAAAAAATTAATAAAATTTTGATTTTAAATTTTTTAAAAATAATTTCGAATTAAAATTGAGCTGAGAATTTAGGTATAAGTCTTTGTTTGTACATATTTGTACAATGTAAAGTGATTTTTTTTGGTCATTTTTTCAATTTTGACCTCAAAATTTGCCGCGCAAGGCTAATCCCAATTTGTTCAAATAGCTTTATGTTTAATATCATTTATTTTACTTTTTTCTAAAGTTTCATAAATTTTAGAATTTGTTTTATAATAAATAAATCTTTTAGAATTACATATAAAAAATTATACTTATGTATTGAGTAGTTAAAAAATTACATGAAGGATCAAACTATGCTTTGTAGTACTTTATTTGCACATTTGTAAGACTCCTATGACCCCTTAATCCCTTTAGTGGATCAATAAGTTTAGGACCAAGTTAGCTTGGGAACTGAATAATGAGTGTAGCGTCAGCCTAACCAACTGACAGGAAACATACGCTTAATAGCACGTTATTTCTCGTGATCTGAAATGGGCACAGCAGTCCTTGACTCTCCTTAAGCTGTCATGCCTCCTTAAATTTGATTTTTCTCACAGCATAAATCAAATTTATTAAAACTCGTCGATTCAGTTCTTAAATATTTTTGTAAACTATTTGCAATTTTCAGTATAAAATATTTAATTAAAATCCCATTAATATTTCTTTTTTTTTTGTATCTCAGAACAGATACCAGTTTTTTTTATTCTACTTTTTTAATTTAAATAATATTTCTCGCATCTTGCTACTGAAGGTCATACCCATTTCTGAAAATTCCTATTTAACTCCGAATCCGCTTTTTTGGCAGAATCGGCATGATATTAAAAAATACTTTATCCTGGTGTTAATACTATTGGCTATATTCTAACTTAAAGCAACTTTCCAAGGGGACAATACACTACAACACACGATGGAGACCTGTAAAAACTGTTTTTCCTTATTTACATACTAACTGTTCAAAAACCAAACATCTTTTATCGTGACTAGTCTATACTTTATATCCGAAAGGGGCGGTACTTAAAGGAATGGGTAGTGACATATAGTCAGCTCGCATCTAAATCAAATTAAAATGCCTTTAACGTTTTAGAAACCATTCGCAATCCTTACAACTGTGAAATAAAGATTGATTCACTACCTCATCGTTATTGATTACTTATCAGAATATAAATACGACTTTTTTTTTTCAAATCTATTCTCTTTAGTTATAAATGTTTCTTATCATGCCTTACCTAATATGATTATACTTGCTTTGCGGACTCCTCCCGCCTTATACTGACGTGGGAGGGTAAAATGCAGTAACCACAGCATTGAATTGGACCACTTTTGCACTCAAATAGTTAGTCTTTTTCAGCATATTTCCTCATAAGGTTAAAGTGAATGAGTGCTTGCAACAATAGTCCAAACAATGATGCTAGTTACTGCAAATTACAGACCCACATAATTTCAGTATAGGCGCATGTGGCCTCAATCATTGGAACCCAGTCCTTCCTGTTCAGTGCGGCCATCCTGGCAACTGCTCAGCTTGGCCAACCGAGATTGCCACCTTTTTTTCCCAAGATACTTATTCGCAATGTCAGCCTCTTTTCCTTTTTCCGCCAGGTAAAAAAAAATTAAAGTAATTTTTTCGTTAGAATAAGGATTCCTTCATGGATGTAATTATACTAGTTGCTATTTAACGCCGATTCTACTCTGTGGTACAATTGGCATGCCATAAAAAAATATTGTTAATTATTAGCGCCAAAAACCACCCTGTAAAAAGCTCTCAAATGCAAGGACACCACAACAAGACCTGTAAATAGTGTGTTTCTTCATTAATAACTAATGTCTACAAAAACTACCCATGTTTGACGGAGACCTCTGTACATTAGATCTAGCGTGTTCAGTAAACTGCAGCAACCACAGCAATGAATGGGACCATTTTTGGGTTAACCTAAAGAACCGTGACCGGATTTGGCGACAGATCAAAAATCTCGCCAATTAAAAATAACAACAAACTCCGGCACTTGCCGAGATAGTATTTTCAGTCATTTCGAGATGGCAACTATCTAATTTCAAAATGGCCGACTGAAAACAAACACAAAAAGTGTACTTTCAGAAATGGCTTGAAAAAGTGAAAAATAACAATAAATATTATACCCAACGTTAAAATGAAGAGTTCATTTTAAAAATGTAAATACATATTTTAAATCGTTAAGCGAGTAATTAATGAAAGATTGGTATAAGAAAAAAACTTCAGAATATATTATATACATAAGAGATTTAAATGGATTAACAATTAGAAATTGGCAAAGAATTAGAATTTGCATAACAATTAGAAATTGGCGTAACACCAATTTGTCGGGGTTACCAGATTTGGCTTTAAAGTGCCGGGAACTTTTCTTTTGGTTAACCCTTTTTTGCTTTGAAAGTATCAGTCTAGCAATACACTTTCTTATAGGCTGTAGTTATTGAGTGCTTGCAACAGTGGTTCAACTTATTAGTCTAGTTACTGCAGTTAACCTGCCCACGACAGAGATCTCAAAAGGGACATACAGGGTGGTTATAAAATAACGCTCGCTATTCGGAGTGGTCTGTAGCTTTAAGGGGTCACAGGAGTCTTAAAAATGTGCAAAGAAGGAACCACAAAGCATAGTTTGATCTTTCATGTAATTTTTTAACGACTCAATATACAAGTATAATTTTTTTTATATGTAATTCCACAAGATTTATTTAATATGAAACAAATTTTAAAATTTATGAAACTTTAGCCAAAACTGAAATAAATGATATTAAACATAAAGCTGTTTGAACACATTGGGATTAGGCTTGCGCGGCAAATTGTGAGGTCAAAATTGAAGACGTGACCAAGAAAATGACTTTATATTGTACAAATATGTACAAACTAGGACTTATACCTAAATTCTCAGCTCAATTTTAATTAAAAATTATTGTAAGAACTTTTTTCTAAAAAATTTATAAAAAATTTAAAATTTTGATTTAAAATTTTTTAAAAAATAATTTCTAATTAAAATTGAGCTGAGAATTTAGGTATAAGTCCTAGTTTGTACATATTTGTACAATATAAAGTCATTTTCTTGGTCACGTCTTCAATTTTGACCTCACAATTTGCCGCGCAAGCCTAATCACAATGTGTTCAAATAGCTTTATGTTTAACATCATTTATTTTAGTTTTGGCTAAAGTTTCATAAATTTTAAAATTTGTTTCATATTAAATAAATCTTGTGGAATTACATATAAAAAAATTATACTTGCATATTGAGTAGTTAAAAAATTACATGAAAGATCAAACTATGCTTTGTGGTTCCTTCTTTGCACATTTTTAAGACTCCTGTGACCCCTTAATGAATAATCCAAATGCATCAAACATTGAGACACTTACTGATCAAGAAGGGGGGGAAAGAATGGAATCATAAAAAAGATAGAATCCTAAAAAATAATCATAAAAAAGAATAATCATAAAAAAACACACACGTCTCTTGACCGTTCTAAATTACGAAGCGTCGTTAATTATGGCCAATTACGGCCAACACAGCTAATTACGCCTCGTAATTTAGAGCCCTGGTCAAGAGAAGAGTTTTTTCCCAAAAAGAATCATAAAAAAGAAACTCGTCTCTTCACCAAGGTTCTAAATTACGAAATTACGAGGCATAGCCAATTATGGCTAATTACGGCCAACACATCCAATTACGCCCCTTAATATAGAATCCTGGTCAAGTGACGAGTTTGCTTTTTATGATTCCATCCTCCCCCCCCCCTCCTTCCCCTTCTTGATTGACAAATGTCTCGATGTTTATTGCATTTGGATTATTCATTCAAGCTACAGACCCACTGCGAATAGCGAGCGTTACTTTATAACCCCGTTGTACTTTGATGAATTTGTAGAGATCGCATTGTGAACCCAGAATTTAGCTTTAGATGCAAGATATTCCACCCCAATATATATCTTGTTCGCTAAATTGCTTCTATAGCTGCCCTTCTTTGAGTTTTTCCGTATACGAAATTCATATAAAATTTATTGACAGATATTTATAGCGTCGTTTCAAATTAAAAATATTGATTTGCAACCTAGTTGTTTTATTACTTATCAGAATAGATAGCAGTTTTATAATCTGTTATTTAGTTAAATATTCATTATTTTCCTAATAATATTTTATAAACCATTCGCAATTTTACTATAAGAGATTTTCTCAACCTCAATGGATTTTGTTTTCGTTTATCAGAACAGATACCAGCTTTTTTTAATTAGTTATTTTTACATTTAATTATTTCTAATCCATGCATTGTATGCTCTGAGACTCTTTGTACTATTTAAAGCCGATTCTGTTTTGGTATAGAAAAGGCATTATATTAAAAAGTTATCTTATACAATGTTAAAGCTATGAAGGCTAAAATTTAACTTCACACAACAGTTCAAGAGGCCAACCACCTGCGACTTGCAAATAGTATTTTACTAATTTACCTTGTAATGATCAGATAACAAAAAGGGGCTGTACGTAAATTAAAGGGCAGTGACGACCAAGTTAACTCACTTTCATATGAACGCTTTCGCTACTCAAGATTATTGTTTCCGCGTTATGTGTGATAGGAATATCATTATCGAATTCTTAGTTGTACGGCCAGCTGGTCCGCTTCAAAAGTAAAAGGGTTTAATTAAAATGCTTTTAAATGTTCTATAAATCATTCGTAATCTTTACTATAAGGTATCTATTTACCACTTTATTGTTATTTATAGCATATCGGTATAAATATCAGTCTTTCTTGGCAAGTTACTACAAATTTCCGACCCGTGGCAGTATGGTCGCATATGTGGCTTCAATCATTGAAAAACAGTTCCTCCTGTTCAGTGCGGCCTCCCTGGCAACTCTTCAGCTTGGCCAACCCAAATTGTATATTTCTTTCAAGATACTTCGTCGCCTCCTTTCATTTTCCCATCAGAGGACCATGTTGGAGCCATCCTTTCGTTAGAATCGTGAATACTATTTAAATAAGGTACAACTAGTTGCTATTTAACGTCTATTTAACTAGGTGTTACAATCAGCATGTTGTGAAAAAATATTGTATTAATTATTCGGCCAAAACCTTCTCTGTAACAAGGTACGAACAATGCAACACTTCATGAAAACCTGTAAATGGTGTTTCTTCATTAATAACTAATTGTCTACAAAAACTACCCTTATTTGACGGTGGCCTCTGTATCTGTATATGTATCCATTAGATCCCAATAGGACGTACTTAGTTGAATGGGTAGAGATAGCATTGTTTATCCAAATCTTAACTTAAAGTGCCAGATCTTTAGCCCTGATAATACGTATTTCCTTAAATTACTTCTTTAGCTGCACTCTTTAGTATTTTCGTACAGAAAATGCATATTAAACTTACTGCTTATTTGTTTTATTGCTTATCACAATAGATAAAAGTCTTTTTACATTTACTTTAAACTTCAAATATCAGTTTAATGCTATTGTTTTTTTATCAGAACAGTTACCAGCCTCCTTTTTTATTTTTTTAAAAATTTAAATTAATTCTATTCATTACGCAATGGTTTATTCGATTAGCACGACCTATTTAACGCAGATTCTGTCCCGGGATAGAATAGGCATTATATTAATAAGTTATCTAATCCAGTTAACAACTATGAAGGTTAAAATTTAACTTAAAACAATCCTTCAACAGGCCAAGCCCCCATGACTTTCAAATAGTATTTACTTAATTTACCAACTAATATGTCGACAAAAACTACCCATTTTTGATCGTGACCCCTCTAAACACACACTCTGGATTCTCAAAGGGGCCGTACTTGAATGAATAATTAGTGACTATACCAGGATCAGCTCGCATCCATGTTAAATTAAAATGTTTTATAAACCATTCGCTATACTTTTTATAAAATATTTATTTGCAAACTTATTGCAATTTATTGCTCATCAGAAGAGATACATGTTATCAAAAGATGCCAGACTATCCGCCCCAGTGAATATTGTTTGTTAAATGCTTCCCATAGTTGGACTTCTTCGAGTATTTTCGTTTACAAAATTCATGTACAAGTTACTGATACATGTTTATTGAATATTTATGAAATTAAAAATACGTATTAGTTACCACCTCGTTATTTATTGATAATCAAAATAGATACCAGTCTTTGGTTTAATCTTTTTTAATTAAAATATTTATCATCGTTTATAGACGGCAACAATGGGTTAAACTAATTTTGCTTTAAAATAATTAGTATTTCCACATGTTTTACTATAGGCTAGAATAATTGATTTTTAGCAACAATTGTCGCAGCCATACGGCTCGTTACTGCAGTTGACCTGCCTAAATTTTGTCTAAGCAAAAATACAAAAACAATTCCTTGATAAATATTTTTTTTAATTAACTCGTATTATTAAGTTAGTCACTACCCTAAATCAATGTAGCTCTAGTGCGAAGTCATTTCGACCCATAACCAGTCCTATCTTACTTCAAAAACTTATAATTTTTTAGAAAGTTGCTATTTTGATTTTCTTGAAACCATTATCGAAAATACCAAATGTAATTATCTTTAAATTCGATACCCTTCCTATGCAATAAATGTATTAAAACCCATATCTTTATCAAAACTTTTCTTTAATATTTTTTTTACAAATCATTACTTCTTTATACATTAGTGATTTTTAACCTTTTTCGTTAACAAATGTTTGGGAATCATTTAATATCTTATTTTTGAATGTGTTTCTTATAATTGGAAGTTTCTCCTGTAAATGCTACCCAATAAAATAAAATGATAAATGAAATCTTATTTTGATTGGTAATTATTAGCGTGTTGTACTGGCACAGCTTCGGAAAACAAACTGTCCAAAACTTGTTTAAAGTTGCTTTGGGTGTCTACACGGGAATAGGTCCATTACATGACTTAAGTTCTGAATTAAGACGCCCATCGCCAATAGCCCTCGTGTGGCTCTAGTGTGACAATTCTTTAACCTGATGTTTAACCTAAGATCAAAAAACCGATTGTTAACGTAAGTTTCAATTAATATCTTGTTTTTTTTAAAACCCTTTTAGCTTTTTCCTATTTGTGATTTGTCTAGTTTTTGTCCTCTACCTGTAAATGGAATTTTATGTGTACGGTAGTTTTAAATAAATAAATATTGCGACCAGGCGTCCGAATTTAGGACATTAAAAAAAAAAACCCATGGATAATTAACACGTTAATTAGTTCCAAAATAGATCTGATACGATGGAAGAAGATCGAAATATAAGTTTTCAGTCTTTGATTACAGGTATCAGTCCTTTATTTCTATAAAAAAAAGGAAGTTGAACAAGGGTCATACGATATTAGAGTTCTTGAAAAAAAAATTTTTTTTTCTTTCAAAATTTTTCAAAAGGTACTTTAGTAGTTAAATTTAAAGACATTTTGCATTAAAAACAATGTTAAAATAATCTGTTAACTACAAATATGTGATACTGCCTTTTTTGTTGCATTCATAGCACAAAAAATGTGTATTTTTAGAGTTTAAGGCGTGTCCTTAAGTAAATATGAACTTGTTAGAATTGAACTTTTTATATGGCTGCTAGTCTTGTGCAGTTTCCCCAACTCTATTCTTACGGAATCAATTTTTTTTTAAAAAAAGTTTCTTTTTTATTTTTGATAAATTTCGATTTCTATGCTATTATTGCTCCGCGTTAGGATGAATTTATATCTTTTTGCTTAGTTGCATTTCCAGAAAGTGCGTTGTACATTCAAAAAACATAAATATAACTTAACTTTTGTAAACGCGAGATGAAATTATTGAAAATTTTGTAATAATTCGCAAACTACAGGGTGTCCTAAAAGTTCCCGTACTGACAATTCGTGAATTTTTTACGTGCAAAACAACAAACTTTAAAACATTGTTTTTATGCTAATGGTGTAAAGCACTTTTAAAAAAACGTTGGAAAAAATTTGGAACTTACATTTATATTAAATGATCAAATTGTCCACCATTTTCATCGAAGCACACCTGAAGGCGTTTTGCGCATATTTTTAGAAGCGCGTTTTAAGATGCTGGGAGTGACTTCTTGTATCCTTAGCATGATGGCATCTTTCAGATCCTCTATTAATTGTGGATTATCTTCATAAACTTTGTTCTTTAAATATCCCCAAAGAAAAAAAAGCCAGGTATACTCAAATTAGGGTGACGAGGTGGCCTAAGATTTCTTGAGAAGAGTCGATCGCTAAAAAAATGTTGAAGCATGTCCATGGTTTCATTACTTGTATGGCATGTTGCAACGCCTCGTTGGAACCAAGAATCTCATTCATTCACTTACAATGATGCAAAAAATTGTTGGATAAGTTCTCTGCATGCAGTTCCATCAACAGTTGACTCGAAAAACAGATTGCAATATCCTTCGTTGAGTTTCTTGCTCAAAATCTGGTGTAACAACTTTCGGTCTGCCACTTCTGTGTTAATCTTCCACCGAACATGATGACGCACGAAATCTCTGGACGAGTTTTCATAGAGTATCTTTACTCGGTATAGCATCAACTGGATATTTATGTCGCCAAAATTCTTTACTTCTTTCATTATGATTTGCATCCAAAATGAGCCTCAAGCAGCGCAATTCTCTGAATGCGTGAAAAATCATGTTGCAATGAAGAACAAAATGACATGGAATTTTATTACAGAACAACTTGAGCACGAAAAAAACCAAGCGATAAAAACAAAAGATTTGACGAAGTAATAAGCAGACGATAAAATTTAGTATTTGGAAAATTAAACACGGATTATGATTTTTTAAAGTTGGAGTACGGGAACTTTTAGGACACCCTGTATTTAATAGTATTGATATGTGCACTTTGACTTCATTATGTTATCCCATAAGTACATTCCAAATTGGATTAACTTATGCTTTTTATTTTACCATCGATAGAAACGCTAACGTTGCAGTAGCAAGCTAAAAAAACTCTATATCAAAACTCTTACATTAAGAATAGTGGGGGTAAAAAAATTGCTCATGTTAAACGTCTTAAGAGTTGTACGCTAAGTAGGGCAATGGGTTGCTAAACCCGGAAGAGTTGTTACGTCATGTCTTGGGTGGGTTACCGAATTCACCAAAATATCGTTTTTTAAGTGAGTAGGTTAACAAAATTTACGCCGTGGCATGCTAGGGTTGCATGGGTTTCTGCATAAAGTGGTAATGAATGTTTTTGTGATGGGTTAAGAAAAAAATATTGACATATTTTAAGTCATGTTGGGGAGGGGGCCAAATTCACAAATCCATTTTCTTCCATGAATTGTTGGTATGATTTAAGCCAATAATATTATGTATTTTTATATATCTAGGCTGATTATAAATCTCATTTGAACGGAATGTTGATAGTATTGACTGTATTTGTTTGAGTGATTAACTTTTTGACAATAATATCATCATTACATTTAAATGAATCGTATTTTATACGCGTTGTTACTGCTTGAAAGAGCTATTAAAAATTAAAGAGACCATTTAACCAGACCTTTTGCACCATTTTATAGCAACATAGTCGAATAACAAACTGAACTGTTAATATGTAGTGCAGTATGTTTGATCACGCAAACTGTAGAGACATTTAATGATTTTAGCTACGGTATTTAGGGCGGATAAAAAGCTTCAATATATTTATAAAAACTTGGGATCCCTAAAATGTGATGTGGGAGCTGGAGAGCCCAGTCGGTAAGGTATTCGCCTAGCATGCGCAGGGTCCCAGGTTCGGGTTCGGGCATCGGCAAAATAACTGCCAACCTATAAAACGGCCCGTGCAGCCAAAAATGTCCGACGACTAATACCCCGTGTGGAGGAAGTGCTCTTTAAATATCCTTCAAAGTCCTAACGCTGCATACGATGTCGCCCTTAACGGTTGCGTTGAGTGCCTACTGTGGAGTCTGCTCGTCACTTGACTGTGGTTGAAAAATACGACGCCCGTCGCCAATGGCAATCGTGTAGCTAGTAAGACGATAATTCAAAACTAAACTGAACTAAAATTAGATGTTTTCTTTTCCGCGTTTCGGTTATTGCCGAATTTGTCTAAGTTTGAGACCTGATATTGTTTGAAGAAAATAAGCTGACAATGTTTTTTCAACTTTTGATAGCCGATATCAGTTTATTTGAAAAATAAAACTCATTAGCAAAAAATAAAGCTTTATATTAATTATTAATTCTTTCACAAGCTAAGTAGGTGTTTTCAATATTTCTGTGAGTAACTGCTGCAGACTTTTTTTATTAAAGTTTCTAAAAGTTTCCTCATTAGAATTGTATAGAGTTCTTACTTTACAACACCCTTAATGTAGAAAACAATAAATTTCTTTCCCTAATAACTCATTCCAAAAGCTCACGTGCGAACTTCCCAGTTTAATTGGCTCACCCAGTTTGGCGATTTTTCCAAGTACCCGAGCAAGCACGCAAGGTTCATTATTCTACAATTTTTTCACCGTTCCGAAAGACAAACCCTTGTGATCTATGAAAATTTTTCATCAGAAAATACATGATTGTGCCTCTTCCTGGAAGTTTTGTGGACATTTTCGAAGTCTCGTTTTGATTTATTTTGTGATCGTTTGGTGGATATCGAAAATGCGTTGAGCTTAGTGGTGATGTGTTGGAATTTGTAAGGCAGTTTGTTCAAATTTTGATGTTACCGTGTGATTTAACAGGTATTTGATAAATACCTTAAACTTTTTATCGAATCTTTTTAAAGCTGTCCAACAAATTTATACTTAGACATTTGCAATAGAATGATTAACTGATTAGTTGAAATGTGTAAAAAGAATTGTAACTAATACAAAAACAACTCTTAAACTTTTAATAGCTTAGTGCGTTTTTAAAAGTTATTGAATTCTTTATCTAATTTAAAGCAGTATTT
Source organism: Hylyphantes graminicola (assembly GCA_023701765.1). Taxonomy (NCBI): domain Eukaryota; kingdom Metazoa; phylum Arthropoda; class Arachnida; order Araneae; family Linyphiidae; genus Hylyphantes; species Hylyphantes graminicola. The sequence continues at coordinate 61,962,941 of CM043112.1, forward strand.
TGGTCAGTTAATCTTTATATTGGATTGATATTTTAAATTGACTTTAAAATGGACGACATGACGGACAGACTAAGTGTGCTAAGTGGGGATTTGCCGGAATACTTATTTTCAGGTAAATATAACTTTTTTAAAATTAATACTTTGTATAACAATATATCATGAATGTAACACGTTATAAGCGGAAAGGGATGCAACTGAGCACATGAGCTTATTGATTGAAAATTGCCAACATAACAACTGAAATACTTAGTGGAAGACAGTACAAAGGGATATTTTTTTGCATCAATGAATACGTTAGAGTAGATACAAAGTGTAACAGGCTCAATGTGTGACAAGAATAAATTCTACTATATAAATGTCTTTTTTCTTATAAACATTGCATCATATAATTAAATAACTTTGTATGTTAAAAAAAGTATAACTTGGAATATTTTTTTTTACTTTTGATGGGGGGGGGGGGTGCATTTCTACAAAAGAAAGGGTGAACCATATTTACCCCCTGTGAACCATAATTGCCCAAATCCGGAGTAAATCCTGGTCACTCAATAATTGAAATAAAATTGATATTAATGAAATTTTAGGTAAAGGGATTATTTAAAAGAATTTTAAATTAATTAAGCTTACTCAATGCCAAATTATTATTTTTTATCTTTCATGCATTAGAAAAAAAATAAGATGGTGTTGTTTTTTGACCCATAATTCCCCCCAGATGACCCCATAATATTGGAATTCGTATTTGTTGTGCAAAATTAAATTACACCATTAAACTCAGAAAGTGAATGAACCTACACCAAAACCGAGCTTAAGTTTGCAGCAGAGAAATATACTAGGCGGAGGAATCTGCATCACCGCTGCTGGCGCCGAAATTTCGCTTGCTCCTATTGGCTGCTCCTTCGACTCTGATATTCGTGCGTCAAACTCTGATATTCGTGCGACTCTGATATTCGTGCCTGTTACGTCAAAATCGAAGGGAAAAAATAATTAGAATAACACTCTAACTGAAGCTAAACTAATAAAAATAATAAATTTATGTCTTGAAATAACAAATTTGTTTATTGAATGTGAAATACACTGCTCAAAACAATTAGGGGAGCACGTTTTACTTCCAACTGTTACTTTACTCCCAACTTTTTAATTTTCGTTCTAAAAATCTAAATTTGGTGAAATAGGTTCATTATGTATCCGCAATGAAATTGTAAAAAACAGGAGAAAAAACTTAGTCTTTTTATATTAAAATTTAAGGGAAAAAATTGGAATCATAACTTTTTTTAATAAATTCTAATTTTTTTTTCCAAAGCTTTATTTGTTAAAAAAAAGTTGAAATATATTTTTAAACATCTAAAAAATGCAAGCATGAAAAATTTAGGGTCAATTTATTTTTCTAAAACTGTTTAAGAGTGAATTTTATTTTGCCATATTTTTCATATTTTCATTTAATAATAGAACAAAAATTATAAAATTCTTCAAAGACATGATTCTTCCATCTCACGATACATAAGGGGCGAATTAAACTTAGTCAGAAAAAAAAATCGCAAGCTGATTATTTGCAATTGAATCGTTCGGAGTGAAAGGGTTTAAACTAAGCCACATGCGCTCCCCTAATTGTTTTGAGCAGTGTACCTTTTTGTATTCGATTCTAGCCCTCAAAAATGAGAACTATTTACCCTTTTTCTCGTAGAACATTTATATACTGCAAACTAGGGACGGCCCGTGCAGCCAAAAATGTCCGACGAATAATACCCCGTGTAAGGGAGTGCACGTTAAATATCCTTCAAAGTCCTAACGCTGCGTACGATGTCGCCCCTAACGGTTGCGTTGGGTGCCTACTCAGGTGTTGGCTCGTCACCTGACTGTGGTTCTAAAATACGACGCCCGTCGCCAATAGCCCTCGTATAGCTCTAGTGCTACAATAATTCAAACCAAACCAAACCAAGCAAACTAGGGTGGGAAATGGGAATGGCGATGATGGTGGTGAATGGCCGAACAAAGAAAGAATGGGTGAGGCGGGAGAAGATATTTATTATATAGACACAAAACAACTTATAACAAAATATTAATTTTATTGACTGGAACTTGTTGGGGGGGGGGGGTATTATAATGGTTTTGTTTCACATGACGTAACTCTAATCTTTACATTTTTCGTCCTATTTCATTGGCTGTTTGGTGATTATTTTCGCCTGCAGTGTTCTATTTCTTAGTTCTTTACACGCCGTACCTTTGCTTTTATTCCTGCTATTTATTAAACTTTATCGGATTTAATTCGATTGAATTTCAAGTATGCAAAACATCATTGACGTTTTTAATGTCGTTGGAAAGCCTCTATTTTGAGAAGATATTTGGTCATGTGGAGAAATAAATTGAAATTGTGATAAAGCTATTCAGTATGATTCACGAATGCAAAAAAAAGTAATTTTGTTCCATTGAACGAAAAGTTTGTAGTTAACATTCGTCTTAGTAAAGTAAGAAAATATGTTTTATTGTGTAGCTACTACAAAGAGGAAACTCCCAATTATAGGAGACACATATATGGGACAAATTATAGGAGACAAAATAAGTAAAAAGAGGTACAAAGCAGCTGATTTAAGAACATTTGGGGACATATCAAAGAACATCTAGATCGTAAATAAAAAAAATATACAAACGATAGAAACAATTAAAGGACATTAAAAAGCACACGCAGTAGAATCCAAACTTGGTAAAAGTAAACGTCTTTTGCGCAGTGAGAAAGGAAGAACCAATACATTAACCTATTCCAAATAATGTACTGTTCAAAACAAATATAATTCAATACTACCAAAAATGAAAACAATACCACTGGAACTGTTGCCACTCATGACGTATAACATGCCCATGGAAACATTGATTTTCATTTTTAGCAAACTTTTTCTACAGGTCTTATAAAAAAGTTACAATTAAAAATATTTCATTAATTTCACAAAAATTTTCGATACCTTTTTTAAGACAAAAACTGTGGTTTTTCGGTTCGATTCTGCTTATAGTTTGTCATATTCGTTTACCCCTTTTACTTTATTTCACTGTGTTCTCTGATGCAGATATGCTTAAAATCCTATAAATTGCCACTAAATAGTGCTTCAAATAATATCCATTCATTTGTAATGAAATATTGTTATATTAAATTTTTTATTTAACTAATTATTTGAATACCACTATTTATTTTTTATCGAATATATTCAATAAATTTAAATTAAAAATATCCAATGCAATAAAATAACAAAAAGTTCTAATTTTGGATACTTCGGCCGGCACCTTGTTGTGCATGGCAGGGTGTATTGTAGTTAATGTATGAAACAAACTGTAATTTGAAGGTTAGCGGAAACTAAGGAATCCCTAGAATGTATTCAATTGCCGCATGTTTCAAAAAATTATTCAAGAGAGATAAAATAACGAAAAAGTCTCCTGGCTACACCTTGAGGCATCTTGTGTGCATGGCTCGGTGTATTGAACTCAGGGCACCAAACAGACTGCAATTTAATGGTTTGCGAAAAATGAAGAATTCCTAGAATGTATTCAGTTGCAGCATGTACCAATAACAAATTTAAAATTATCCAAGAGCAATAAAATAGCGAAAAAGCCTGATCGTAGCTACTTCGGCAGGCACCTTGTGTGCATGGCTGAGGGTATTTTGGTCGGGGTACCAAACAAACTGTTGTTTAGGGATAAGTGGAAACTAAAGAATTCTTAGAATGCATTCAGTTGCAGCATGTACCAAAAACAAATCTAAAATTATCCAAGAGCAATAAAATAGCAAAAAAGTCTGATCCTGGCTACTTCGGCAGGCACCGGCCTTGTGTGCATGGCTGAGGGTATTTTAGTCGGGGTACCAAACAAACTGTTGTTTAGGGATAAGTGGAAACTAAAGAATTCTTAGAATGCATTCAGTTGCAGCATGTGCCAAAAACAAATCTAAAATTATCCAAGAGCAATAAAATAGCGAAAAAGCCTGATCGTAGCTACTTCGGCAGGCACCTTGTGTTCACGGATGAGAGTATTTTGGTCGGGGTACCAAACAAACTGTAGTTTAGGGATAAGTGGAAACTAAAGAATTCTTAGAATGCATTCAGTTGCAGCATTTGCCAAAAACAAATCTAAAATTATCCAAGAGCAATAAAATAGCAAAAAAGCCTGATCGTAGCTACTTCGGCAGGCACCTTGTGTGCATGGCTGAGGGTATTTTAGTCGGGGTACCAAACAAACTGTTGTTTAGGGATAAGTGGAAACTAAAGAATTCTTAGAATGCATTCAGTTGCAGCATGTACCAAAAACAAATCTAAAATTATCCAAGAGCAATAAAATAGCAAAAAAGCCTGATCTTAGCTACTTCGGCAGGCACCGGCCTTCTGTGCATGGCTGAGGGTATTTTAGTCGGGGTACCAAACAATCTGTTGTTTAGGGATAAGTGGAAACTAAAGAATTCTTAGAATGCATTCAGTTGCAGCATGTACCAAAAACAAATCTAAAATTATCCAAGAGCAATAAAACAGTGAAAAAGTCTGATCCTGGCTACTACAGCGGTGACCTTATTCCACGTTGCTACTTTTTTAGGCAGATTAAGCCTTTGTTGACTCGGCATATTCCCTTGAACTGAGAGCCATTTTTTATAGTAACATTACATTTAAAAATGTTGCAATTTTTATTTTAATATTCTGTGTTTACTTTAAATCAAATGCCTGAACTTATTATACATATCCGGTAATGCTTTTTGATTAGTTTGCATACTTCTGACGATTTCAGACTTTTATAGAGTTTTATGTTTATCTCATCAATTTTTAGCCTACTTTTCTTTTTTTTTAATTCGAAGAATTAAAAAAAAATGAAAAAGTAGGTATTGACATGCGGTCGATGTCCGTCCGTCCGTCTGTCTGTCCGTCTGTCCGTACCCCCCTTCCAAAATCAGTTCTATCTATCCGATCTTAAAAATTCTTTTTTTATTAGAAAGGTATAACCTCAGACACCCAACTTTCATACTTTTTGTCCGTCTGTCTGTGAGATAGGACGGACATAAATCTACTATTTGATGACAAATTTCCCATTGAATTAGCATTGAAATTCAATTTTGAGTCATTTAGATCGCTGAATTTAACTACAAATGCTACGGACAAGTGAGATACGTCAAAAAATTCAGCGCATCGAAATTAGAATACATTGAAAATTTCAGAAAAGAATTCGAATTCGAAGTACTTCAATTATTTAAAAAACGTCAAAATTTAATGCTCATATAAAAAGCATAGGAAGCCATTTTTATTAGAATTAAATCACCATTGCCATCACAACAATTGCTTGAGAAACTTTAATTCTTTTAGACAATAAATTAAAATAAATTTATTTTTGAGACATCGATCAATTTAAGATGACGTCAAATATATATTTCACTACGAATCTTTGTATGTTGATATAAATTGTGTTCATTCTATTTAAAAGCGAGGAATATTACACATTTATTCTTTGAAATATAAATTTTTGCAAACGATTTAAGTTATAATTATTTAATTTTCGAAATAAAATAAATGAAACCAGCTGAATAGCAAGTAAATGTTTATTGAGGAGTAATTGAGTATTTTTTCAGTTTTTGTTCTACGAAAAATTAAATAATTATTAAAAATTGCAAATAAAGCTGTGTTTAGTGAAAGATGCTGTGTTTAGTTAGATGCTGCGTTTAGTGAAATTTATTTTATACTTAATGTGGAAAAACGGTTGTATGTCACTTACTGTTACGAACCCAGTTTTTTCAAGATAAGAATTTTAGTAAGTATTTCAGTAACAGGAAAGTAGGCTATTTTAGTTCTTTAAGAACTTCTTGTTTTTACTGAAATCTTATTTTTAGAAAGAAAATTAGCATACCCATTCAGAGGAGATTCACTAATTACAAAATCTTCAGTTCCCACAGGACACCGTTAGGCAATTTCAGCAACAACAACAACTATATCAGCGGACAATATCTGCTGATCAGCATCGTAAGGGAGATTTGCAAACCCAAAATGACCCAAACCTGAAAAGTTAAAGAATTTGTTTATTATTGTTCATTATTGTTTTTTTTTTACAAATCCTCCAGGCTAGCGATAGCTAGACAAATTCCATGAGTTTATATATACGTAAAAAGTCCAGAAAAAAAGTTCAAAGTTTAAGTTCCTCATTATTGTAAAACAAGGAACTTAAACTTTGAACTTTTTTTACATTTTCTTTTGTTGTAATTTGATTAAAACGAGTTTAAAGTTGATAAGTAGAAATGTATAATGAGCACTATTATTATAAGCAATTTTTTGACAAATTGATAAAAAGTAAGATCGGCAAAATTTGATATGGTTTTTTCATAGATGTTTAAAATAAGTTAGACATACTTGGCGACGAAATATTTTAAGCTATCTGGAAGACGCCGATTCGATTATATAAGCATTAAAAAAAAAGCTATGACCATTAGGGTGGGCCGAAAAAAACCTTTTTATTTTATTTCGGATCGCTATAGTGCGGAAAAGTTGCCATTGGTAAAGACATGAAAAATGCACTAATTATTATTTTTTTATGACTATATCTTCCGTTCGCGCAATGCCATTAAAGTTGACAAAAATTGTCAAAAACCGTAATTTTTCATAATTTTTTTAAGCCCGATATATGATTTTAATTGTTTTCCTATATCATGTTGTATGATTAAAATTTACAAAAAGTTAAAACTTTAAAATTTAGCGAAAAATACGAATTTTCCTAATTTTATACTACGTTGAGTGGTCGGAAGATCTGACACAAATGTATAATAACTTATTATATTATATATTATAGCATTTATTATTAATAAGTGCTATAATATATGGATTTTACATACTTTTAGTAGTTAATTCATGATATAGGAACGTAATTCGAAACATCTACCTTGTTTAAAAAAAAATATAAAAAGTTACGGTTTTTAACAATTTTTCGCCAACTTTGAAGGCATTGCGCGAACGGAAGATATAGTCATAAAAAAATAAAAATTAGTGCATTTTTCATGTCTTTACCAATGACAACTTTTCCGCACTATAGCGATCTGAAATAAAATAAAAAGTTTTTTTCGGCCCACCCTAATGACCATATATAAAAGTCTCAATTTTATTTAAAAATTATTTTTAAAAAATAACTTACCCAAGAAAAAGATTTAACCAACACAAAGTTAATGCTTCCTCATGCCACGTCCAGGCAATTTAATTTTGAAGAAATGCTATTTTTCGCCAAGTATCTTTTCTTAGCAACTTCATACGTAAGATCTGCAGCTGAAATGGCAAGATTTGTTATTTCAATTATTTACGTTCATTGTTGAAGAATGCAGAATAAGGTAAACTATGTATAAAACGGATATCATTGTTGATACCGATGTTAAACATTGTTTAATATTTATTTTTACCATAGCGATAACTTTCATTGTTTTGGAAAATTCCATTAATGTAATTTTATAATTATTTTTAATATTTTCAAAAAAAAATGCAATGTTTTAAATATATTTTTGCGAATTTGAAACAATTCCATAAAGACCGAAAATTTCTTTAGCAGAACGTAGTCCATTATTTATCCATGTCTACTTGCTTAAAAGGCACAGCAGGTACGAGAAAAAATTTTAAGTACTAAATAGTTCTCATTTTCGAGTGCGAGAATCGAACAAAAAGGTATTTCGCAATCAATAAACCAATTTATCCGTTAATTTTATTAGTTTTTGCTTCAGTTAGAAAGAAATAATAATTATTTTTTCCTTCCTGTATTTTATAAGATTTAACGGGCAAAAAGTGTGTTCAATAGCATTTTTGCACTTACCATTGTTGAGATTTCATTAATAAGAGTTTAAGAATAATAAAATATAAGAAATATTGATATTTTTAGTATTTATCGGACCGATCATATAACGAGTGAGAGCCGATATTATATTTGGGTGCTTTGTTCTTAAAAAAAATTAATACGACAGATATGCTTTGTAATGAAATATTATAAGCTGTCTGAGAGACGTCTATCTGAGAGACATCTATGATCTACGCCAAATCTCCCTCTCCAAATTATTTCAATGAAATGGCGATTAAATATTCGCAATAAAATAGCGAAAAAGTCTGATCCTGGCTACTTCGGCCGGCACCTTGTTGTTCATGGCGGGGTGTATTGTGGTCAGGGTACCAAACAGACTGCAACTAAATATAAGTGAACATTTAGTTTTCTTAGCATGTATTCAACTGCAGCATGTTCCCAAAAAAAATTTTAATTTATCCAAGAGCAATAAAATAGCGAAAAAGTCTGATCCTGGCTACTTCGGCCGGCACCTTGTTGTTCATGGCGGGGTGTATTGTGGTCAGGGTACCAAACAGACTGCAACTAAATATAAGTGAACATTTAGTTTTCTTAGCATGTATTCAACTGCAGCATGTTCCCAAAACAAATTTTAATTTATCCAAGAGCAATAAAATAGCGAAAAAGTCTGATCCTGGCTACTTCGGCCGGCACCTTGTTGTTCATGGCGGGGTGTATTGTGATCAGGGTACCAAACAGACTGCAACTAAATATAAGTGAACATTTAGTTTTCTTAGCATGTATTCAACTGCAGCATGTTCCCAAAACATATTTTAATTTATCCAAGAGCAATAAAATAGCGAAAAAGTCTGATCCTGGCTACTTCGGCCGGCACCTTGTTGTTCATGACGGGGTGTATTGTGGTCAGGGTACCAAACAGACTGCAACTAAATATAAGTGAACATTAAGTTTTCTTAGCATGTATTCAACTGCAGCATGTTCCCAAAACAAATTTTAATTTATCCAAGAGCAATAAAATAGCGAAAAAGTCTGATCCTGGCTACTTCGGCCGGCACCTTGTTGTTCATGGCGGGGTGTATTGTGATCAGGGTACCAAACAGACTGCAACTAAATATAAGTGAACATTTAGTTTTCTTAGCATGTATTCAACTGCAGCATGTTCCCAAAACAAATTTTAATTTATCCAAGAGCAATAAAATAGCGAAAAAGTCTGATCCTGGCTACTTCGGCCGGCACCTTGTTGTTCATGACGGGGTGTATTGTGGTCAGGGTACCAAACACACTGCAACTAAATATAAGTGAACATTTAGTTTTCTTAGCATGTATTCAACTGCAGCATGTTCCCAAAACAAATTTTAATTTATCCAAGAGCAGTAAAATAGCGAAAAAGTCTGATCCTGGCTACTTCGGCCGGCACCTTGTTGTTCATGGCGGGGTGTATTGTGGTCAGGGTACCAAACAGAATAATAAATGAACATTTAGTTTTCTTAGCATGTATTCAACTGCAGCATGTTTCCAAAACTAATTTTAATTTATCCAAGAGCAATAAAATAGCGAAAAAGTCTGATCCTGGCTACTTCGGCCGGCACCTTGTTGTTCATGGCGGGGTGTATTGTGATCAGGGTACCAAACAGACTGCAACTAAATATAAGTGAACATTTAGTTTTCTTAGCATGTATTCAACTGCAGCATGTTCCCAAAACAAATTTTAATTTATCCAAGAGCAATAAAATAGCGAAAAAGTCTGATCCTGGCTACTTCGGCCGGCTCCTTGTTGTTCATGGCGGGGTGTATTGTGGTCAGGGTACCAAACAGACTGCAACTAAATATAAGTGAACATTTAGTTTTCTTAGCATGTATTCAACTGCAGCATGTTCCCAAAACAAATTTTAATTTATCCAAGAGCAATAAAATAGCGAAAAAGTCTGATCCTGGCTACTTCGGCCGGCTCCTTGTTGTTCATGGCGGGGTGTATTGTGGTCAGGGTACCAAACAGACTGCAACTAAATATAAGTGAACATTTAGTTTTCTTAGCATGTATTCAACTGCAGCATGTTTCCAAAACTAATTTTAATTTATCCAAGAGCAATAAAATAGCGAAAAAGTCTGATCCTGGCTACTTCGGCCGGCACCTTGTTGTTCATGGCGGGGTGTATTGTGGTCAGGGTACCAAACAGAATAATAAATGAACATTTAGTTTTCTTAGCATGTATTCAATTGCAGCATGTTCCCAAAACAAATTTTAATTTATCCACGAGCAATAAAATAGCGAAAAAGTCTGATCCGGCTGCTTCGGGCGGCACCTTGTGTGCATGGCTGAGTGTATTTTAGTCGGGGAACCAAACAAACTGTAGTTTAGGCATTAGTGGAAACTAAGGAATTCCTAGCACGCATTCAACTGTAGCATGTTCCAAAAATAAATTTAAAATTATCCAAGAGCCATAAAATAGCGAAACATTCTTATTCTGGCAACTTCGGTAGGCACCTTGTTTGTATGGCGGGTAGTTGGTGTACCAAACAAATATTTCTCTTACACGGTGACAGCTTTTTTTCGCGGAAAAAACCTTTGAAGGCTAGGCATATTCGCCTGAACTTAGCCATTTTTTTGTGGTAACAAGAATTCAAAAATCTAGCGAATGGCGGAGTGTATTGTAATCGGGGGACCAAATAGACTGCAATATAATGGTATGCGGAAACTTAAGGTTTCCTAGAATGTATTCAGTTGCAGCATGTTTTAAAACCTAGTTAAAAAATTATCCAAGAGCAATAAAATAGCGAAAAAGCCATATACTGGCAACTTCGGCCGACACCTTGAGTGCATGACAGACTATATTTTAGTCGGGGTACCAAACGAACTGTAGTTTAGGGATTAGTAAACACTAATTAGTTCCTAGCACGTATTGTAACATGTTCCAAAAACAAATATAAAATTATCCAATAGCAATAAAATAGCGAACAAGTCTGATCGTAGCTACTTCGGCATTAACCTTGTGTGTATGGTGTGATGTATTGTAGTCAAGGTAACAAACAAACTGTAATTTGAAGATTCGTGTAAAGTAAGAAATTCCTAGCATGTAGTACTATTTTATACCATTTGTGTAGCAAAAAAAAAATGTTTTTCCTTTCAAGTTGCTACTTTTTGGGTGCAGATTAAATCTTTGTTGAGTTGGCCTGCTCACTTTAACTGAGAACCATTTTTTTTATAGAAACAAGCATTTAAAAATGTCGCAATCTTTATTTTAATATTTTATGTTTACTTTAAAAATAAAAGTCGTAATTTATTATACACATCCGGTAATTTGATTAATTTGCATATTTCTGACGATTTCAGACTTTAGAGTTTTATGCTTATTGTATCCTCAAATCTTATCTTTTTTTTTTACTTAAATCTTATTTTTAGAAAGAAATTTAACATACCCATTCCGATGAGATTCACTAATTACAAAATCTTCAGTTCCCACAGGACACCGTTAGTCAATTTCAGCAATAAACACACATATTTCAGAGACATCTGCTGATCAGCATCAAACGCGAGATTTGCAAACCTAAATGACCCAAACCTGAAAAGTTAAAGAATTTGTTTATTAATGTTCTTGTTGTAAAAAAAGAACATAAAATCAACATATAACTTAGGTTGAGATAATTTTGTTTTGCATATACCTTTGTTGTAAATTGATTTAAAAGAGTTCAAAATTGAAAAGTATAATAAATATTATTAGCAGTTTTCTGAAAGATTGATTAAAAAGCAAGATCGACAACATTTGATTTGGTTTATTCATAGAGGTTAAAGATAAGTTAGAGATACTTGGTGACGAAATATTTTAAACTATCTGAAAGACGCGGATTCGATTATATGGGCATTAATAAATCTAAAGGTTATTTCAATTCGAAACATCTTTTTTTTTCCCTTTCAGAAACTTTTTGTTAGTTTTTTCGCTGTTATTAACTGTTGTTAACCGAATTAATTGTAACCTACAAATATAAAACTTGGTTTGTTATTTAATAATAGTATTCTGTGATCTCTAGAACTTCCCATCGCCAGAAAACCAATTGTATGTCTGTCTTATGTTTAAAGTTTAGTAGTAGGCAATAAGTACCTTAATGCTCAAAAATCTGTTTGAAAATGATTCATGGAACTATGATTTAATTTATGTCCAATCGTTTATTTTAATTTAGAGAAAACAAAACAAAACAAAAAAAAAATTTGCAGACGAAAATGAAGTTTGTATAATATTTTTGAATACATTTACATTGGCGAATATTTTTAATGATTGTAACTAATTTCAAAGTTGTACATTTTTAATGCATTACAACTTCGGTAGCATTATATGCATTGCACTAATATTAAATAATGACCAAAGGTTAATCAAAGTTGTATTTTGATTCCACCTAGTATATATAAAAGTATTAATACTTATTAAAAATAAATTTAAAAAAATAACTTACGCAAGAAAACGATTCAACCTACACAAAATTAATGCTTCCACAAGCAAGCAATTTGATTTTGAAGAAATAACATTTTCTCCAAGTATCTTTTCCAAGCAACATCGTACGTAAGATCAACAGCTGAAATGACAAGAATTGTTATTTCACTTATTAACGTTCATTGTTGCAGAATACAGAATAAGATAAACAATGTATGTAACTGATATCATTGTTGATATCGATGTTAAACATTGTTTAATATTTATTTTTACCATAGCGATAAGTTTCATTGTTTTTGGAAAATTCCATTTTTTAATCTATAATAATAAAAGAAAGAGTCTGTCTGTGTGTATGTCTGTGGATCGCAAAAGACCTACTTAGACAGCTCTAAAAAATTCGAAATTTTTAATATAGGTTGTCTTTAATACCTATGTGTGCACCTGAGGCTTAGTTTTTCATATTTGATTGTGATTTTTAATTAATATAATTAGTTTTAAAAAAACGTCATCACGTGGAATTGCGGGACCATAACAGGGCTTGAAAATACATGGACCGGGCCGAAACGGGGACTTGACGCCATCCTCTATTAGTTTGATTGATTGAGTCTGGTTGAGATATGCGCTCGCCCTAAGGCTGCTTCATCCTCTATTAGTGTTTGCTTTTTTAAGTATGCATGCGCCAACACGAATTTAATTTTGTTTTGATTTTGAGTGTATTTTCACAAGTAAGCATGCTTCTAAAAGGAAGCAATGCGAAGTTAACGGGTTCCCAGTAAGGCGGGACCATACTGCTAGTTTTATATATATATACATATATATTTATAATTTTTTCAATTTTTTTTGCGTTGGAAATATATTTTTACGAATTTGAAACAATTCCATAAAGACCGAAAATTTCCTTAGCAGAACGTAGTCCATTATTTAACCAGGTCTACTTGCTTAAAATGCACAGAAGGTACGAGAAAAAGGTTAAATACTAAATAGTTCTCATTTTCGAGTGCGAGAATCGAACAAAAAAAAAGGTATTTCGCAATCAATAAACTAATTTATTCGTTATTTTTATTAGTTTTTGCTTCAGTTAGAATGAAATATCAATTATTTTTTCCTTCGATTTTGACGTAATAGGGCGCACGAATATTAGGGTGAAAGTATCGCAAAGAAGCGACTAATCAGAGCAGGCAAAATTTCGGGGCCAGCAGCGTTGTTTACGCCTTTTCCTCCGCCTAGAACATTTCAATGCTGCAAACTAAGGTGTGTTGTGGTTATAGAGACAGGATCTCGTTTCGGTTTTTGTTAAACGGTTCTATTTCTTTTGCACAACGCCTGAAGCATCGTTTAAAAAAAAAAAAAAACTTTAAGCAAAGATCATACACAGTTGAAATACATTTTCTTTAGAGTATTGTTTGTAATAAAAATAGTGGTGCATTTTGAAGTTAATTTTGATTTAGTTTGGTTTTGGTGTGATCGTTTGGTGGATACCGAAAATGTGTTGAATTTAGTAGTGATGTGTTTGAATTTTTAAGGCTGTTTGGTTGAATTTTGAAGTTAACGTGTGATTTAACATTTTTTTAATAAAGATTTTAAACTTTTCATAAAATACTTTTAGCTGTCCAACAAATTTATATTTGGACACTTGCAAATTGAATGATTAACTGATTTGTTGAAGTGTGTAAAAAGACTTGTAACTAATCTATAAAAGAATCTCTTAAATTTTCAATAGATTAGTGCTTTTAAAAATTAACTTAAATTCTTTTAAAAGCAGTATCTTGGTTAGTTACTCTTTTGATTGGATTGATATTTTAAATTGACTTTGAAATGGACGACTTGATGGACAGACTTAGTGTGCTGAGTGAAGATTTGCCGGAATACTTATTTTCAGGTAAATATACTTATTTTGGACAGTCAGAATTTTTTTTCAAAGATACCAAATTGTCATCGGGACTGAAAGGGTTAAAGTTGATAAGTAGAAATGTATAATAAGATTAATATTATTAGAAATTGTCTAAAAGATTCATAAAAAGAAATCGACAAAATCGTAAATGTAATGTTTTACATTTTGTTGTAAATTGATTTAAAAGAGTTCAAAATTGAAAAGTATAATAAATAGTATTAGCAGTTTTCTGAAAGATTGATTAAAAAGCAAGATCGGCAACATTTGATTTGGTTTGTTCGTAGAGGTTTAAAATAAGTTACAGATGTATGGCGACGAAATATTTAATACTATCTGAAAGACGCCAATTCGATTATATGAGCATTAATAAATCTCCAAGTTATTTCAATTAGAAATATCGAGTTTTTTTCTTTCAGAAAATTTTTGTTACAACTTTCTCGTTGTTATCGACTGCAGTAAACTGAATTAATTTCAATCTACAAATATAAAACGTGGTTTGTTATTTATTAATTGTATTTTATGCTCTCTAGAACTTCGCTTCGCCGCTTGATCACATAAAAAAAAAACACTTGTATGTATGATTGTCTTATGTTCAAAGTTTAGCAGGCAATAAGTACCTTAATGTTTGAAAATCTGTTTGAAAATGACTCGTGGAACTATGGCTTAATTTATGTTCAATCGTTTATTTTAATTTAGCAAAAACAATAAATAATTTTTGGCAAAAGAAAGTGAAGATCGCATCATGTTTTTTTAAATAAATTTACAGTGGCAAATATTTTTAATGTTTGTTTCTAATTTCAAAGTTGTGCATTTTAAATTCATTACAACTTCGGTAACAGTGTATATATTGCACTGATTAATTTAATAGTTACCAATATGTTAATAGAAATTGTATTTTGTTTCCTCCTAGCATATATAAAAGTATAAACACTTATTAAAAATAAATTTTTAAAAAATAACTTACGCAATTAAACGATTCAACCTACACAAAATTAATGCTTCCACAGGCAAGCAATTTGATTTTGAAGAAATAACATTTCCTCCGAGGATCTTTTACAAGCAAAATCGTACGTAAGATCTGCAGTTGAAATGACAAGAATTGTTATTTCACTTATTAACGTTCTTTGTTGAAGAATACAGAATAAGATAAACAATGTATGCAACGGATATCATTGTTGATATCGATGTTAAACATTGTTTAATATTTATTTTTACCATAGCGATAACTTTCAATGTTTTGGAAAATTCCATTAATGTAATTTTATAATTATTTTTATTTGCAATGTTTGCAATGTTGGAAATATATTTTTACAAATTTGAAACAATTCCATAAAGACCGAAAATTTTCTTAGCAGAACGTAGTCTATTATTTATCCAGGTCTACTTGCTTAAAATGCACAGCAGGTACGAGAAAAATTTTAAATACTAAATAGTTCTCATTTTCGAATGCGAGAATCGAACAAAAAAAGGTATTTCGCAATCAATAAACTAATCTATTCGTTATTTTTATTAGTTTTTGCTTCGGTTAGAATGAAATATCAATTATTTTTTTCCTTCGATTTTGACGTAATAGGGCGCACGAGTATCAGGGTGAAAGTATCGCAAAGAAGCGACTAATCAGAGCAGGCAAAATTTCGGGGCTAGCAGCGTTGATTACGCCATTTCCTCCGCCTACACCAAAACCGACCTTAAGTTTGCAATAGACAAATGTTCTACGAGAAAAAGGGTAAATAGTTTTCATTTTTGAGTGCGATAATCGAATACAAAAAGGTACTTCACATTCAATAAACAAATTTATTTGTTATTTCAAGACATAAATTTATTATTTTTATTAGTTTAGCTTCAGTTAGATTGTTATTTTAATTAATTTTTTCCTTCGATTTTGACGTAACAGGGAGCACGAATATCAGGGTCGAAGGAGCAGCCAATAGAAGCAGACGAAATTTCGGGGCCAGCAGCGTTGATTACGCAGTTTCCTCCGCCTACAACTAAACCGACATTAAGTTTGCAGTATACAAATGTTCTACGAGAAAAATAGTAAATAGTTCCCATTTTCGAGTGCGAGAATCGAATAAAAAAAGGTGTTTCACATTCAATAAACAATTTTATTTGTTATTTCAAGACATACATTTATTATTTTTATCAGTTAAGCTTCAGTTAGAGTGTTATTTTAATTAATTGTTTCCTTCGATTTTGACGTAACAGGGCTCACGAATATCAGGGTTGGAGGAGCATCCAATAGGAGCAGGCGAAATTTCTTTTGCATAATGCCTGAAGCATTGTTTTTAAAAAGAGCCAAAATAAGAAAATGTAATACACAGTTGAAATACTTTTTCTATATAGTATTGTTTGTAATAAAAATAGTGGTGCTATTTAAATAATTTTGAAATTAATATTTTTAATAAAAAAAAAAGGTTAGTACTGCCGCAAGTAAAGAAGATTTACACCGATCGTTCGTCTCACGGGCTTTGAGTTGTCAAGTCTATATATATTAGTTTAATAATAAATACTCGTTCGGGAAACATTCTATGACAACGATGGGGGGGGGGCTGTTATTTTTGAGATAGTTTGCCTAAGTTCAATTTTCTTCCTTTGCATAGGAATTCAAACACAAGGTGCTGTAAAGGTCATTAAAGTCTGATTTCTTAAAAATAAAGAAATTAAATTAAATGAAATGATCGTGTTTCTTTTTTCAAATTTCGAATTAGTATATTAATTAATCAATTAGATTTAAACTTTTGTTTCGTCAAATTCTATCTTCTGCTGTTCTCAATGTCCCAGTTTAAAAAGCTTTACAACTATAACATCAAAAGCACATTTATGAAGAATATTCATGGTGAAAAGTACTGTAAATAAATTTGTCATGGTAAGGGGGGAGGGGGATGTATTTTATAAGATTTGACGGACAAAAAGTGTGTTCAATAGCATTTTTGCACTCACCATTGTTGAGATTTCATTAATAAGAGTTTAAGATTAATAAAATATAAGAAATATTGATATTTTTAGTATTTATCAGACCGATCCTATAACGAGTGAGAGCCGATATTATATTTGGGTGCTTTGTTCTTAAAAAATGAAATACGACAGATATGATTTGTAATGAAATATTATAAGCTGTCTGAGAGACGTCTATCTGAGAGACATCTATGATCTACGCCAAATCTCCCTCTCCAAATTATTTCAATGAAATGGCGATTAAAAATATTTCGCATTTGTTGACCGTAGTATGAGTTCCGCTTTAAAAAAGATGTTTTTATTGACCTTCAATTATGTTCCTGACCGTTGATGTTAACCTTAACTATAACTATTATCTGGGGAAATTTTACTGATTTAATCATTAAATTACTTTATGATTTATTCGGAGAATGTAATTTTAAGGAATTATGAAATTTTTGCAAACCCGAAATAATTCGATACAAGATCTAATATGTAAAAATAAATCTACATCCAACATTTCTGATAAACATGTGCAGCAACATAACCTGAAGCTCCCGTGGCTGAAATGGGCCCAGCAGGCCTTGGAACACAACAGACTTTCGCTCCGCTATGTTGAGTTAGTTTGATTGGTAGTTTTTTTTAAACAAAATGCCGTTGGCATCATTTTTAAAAATTTTCAACAAATATTCCTATATTATTTAAGTTATATGTAAATTAAAATTTATTTTGTAAATTATGTAATAAAAATAGCGGTGAACAATTTTGAAATATATATCTTCATAAAAAAAATTCTGACGCAGAATGACTTCCGCTTTAACTATTTGTATATTTATATAATATCATTTTGGAAATATGCTGATGCGTCATAATCACGACTCAGCTGTAGTCTTAGAGATAGATTTTCTCAGCCTTAAGATTTTTTTTCTTTACATAAATAAGCGTTAAACGCAAAGGGCGCAATATGGGTCATTAAAATCTGACGGTTTTTTATAAAGAAAGGAACAAAGAAAAGACAAAAACGGTAAATGAAAGAATATTGCACCACTGTTTAAGACTGCCCGATATATTAATCCAAAATTGTAAATTAATGTCGTCTGGCATACATAAAAGCCTTCATACTTATCTGAAAAAGTTTTTTAAAAAGCGTAATGTATCAATGAAGTACTAAAATCCACAAACAAAATTAATGTCCCTTCATGGAAATACATTTTTTAAACCAATTTTTAACCAAATATTTTTCCTAGTACGGGAGATCTACATCTGAAATGGCAAAGAATTGCTATTTTCAATTATTAAAGTTCATTGTTGAAGAATACAGAATAAGGTAAACAATGTATGTAACGGATATAATTGAATCGGTGAGTGCAGAAACCACTTCAGTCAAAAAAAATCCGAAAAATCGTTTTCAATGAAAATAAGCGTAGAAAGGCAACATGCATGTTGGGTGCAAAAACTACGTAAGTCTGTTGAGTAGTTCCGTAAATACAGGACGTATGTTTCTAATTTTGAGTGCAGAAATAGAGGAAGAGTTATTACGTTTTTTCTCCCTCCTGAAATATTTGAAATTTGTGACTGACGTTGTTTGTGCACGCACCGATTCAATTGTTGATAACGATGCAATTTACTTTGTTTCATATTATTTTGACCATAGCGATAACTGGTTATTTTGGTTAGGTTAGGTTTGAATTATCGTCGCACTAGAGCTACACGAGGGCTATTGTATTATTTCGGAAAAATCCATCAGCAATACTTCTAAAACCTAAAAAGTTGTGATGTAGATTAAAGTATTCCGCCTAGCATGCATAAAAATCATAATCCGTATTCAAGTTTAGTTTATAAATGAAGAATAACATACCCATGGTTGTAAATACAACAAACAAAATTAATTTTTCTTCGTACAAAGTTCAAGCGATTTTATTTTTTAAAAATTCTATATCTGTTCTTTAATATCTTTTCCGAGTAGCTTGGTATCTGAGATTTGGAGCTGAAATAAAAAGAATTACACACTTCAATTATTACAGTTCATTCTTGTAGAATACAGAATATAAAAAAGCAATGTATTTAACGGACACGATTGTTGATAATGGTAATCATTGTTGAATAATAGTGTTAATAGATAACTATTATTATTTACGAAAATTATATTGATTTACTTATTAAATTATTTGTAAACTTATTCGAGAAAGTATTTCTTATCGGATTTATTAAAATAAATTAGTTATGATACAAAAATAATTCGATACAAGACAAAAAATCTAAAACTACATTTAACTTTCATTATCAGATAGTGTACAGTAACGTAACCTATTCCTTCCAGTGTGCTCTGAAGTGGGCATAACAGGCCTTGATCTCTTAAGACTTTCGCGCTGCTTAGTTTTTATTCATATCACAAAATGCCCATGGCATTAGTTTTAATCTAGAGCGAACTGGCTAAAAGTCACACAATTATCAATCCAGAAAAATATTTTATACAATAATTTCTGTAATAAAAACGGTGGTATATACACATCTCAAATTTTGCAATTGGTATCTTTTAAAATAAGTTAGTACCACGACAAAGTTTCCTCTCACGGTCTTAACTTAAAAAACTTTAAGTTTTAAAAGATCTAACTATTGGAACATTTAAAAAGATCTTTAACTAGAATGTACTAATATAACATATTTAAAGCTGACAGCTGAAATTTTTTTAAAAAATAATTTATCGAAGTAATGAATCTTTCATATGATAGTTCAAACACAGGGCAATATCATTAATTATCTTACATCATGTTTCACATATAAATTAAAATTATTTCAATTGTATGCATTAATATCATAATAGAAATGTCTGGTTAGAGCTACTTCAGCCGGCACTGTATATGATTGGTGGGGTGCATTATAGTCAGGATACCAAACATACTGAAAGTTATAATAAACATAATCTAAAAGAATCCTCGGAAGTACAATTGACTACATCAAATAGTTGTTAGGCGAGCCTTTTACAAATATGATTTGATATAGTGAAGAAAACATTGAGGTATACCAACCTTGTTACTATCATTCGAAGAGTCCAGGGAAAGAACCCCATCATTGCACAGAGATCTTCCCGTAATCAGATCTGCTTGGCGGACGCTGGCGACCGGAAACCGGTTTATTCCTTGCTTCTTCCGTCACGGTACAAGCACGGGACTCGAGCCTGGTGCAAATCAGGGTTGCCATGAAAGAACCAAGAACGAAACCGGTTTCCTTGCACCACTTTATGCAATGACTCGGTCGCCAAAGAGGCCGGATGCAGGCAGATTCCTATGCAATGAAGAGTTTTCCCCCCGTGTACTTTTCATTGAAGTATCGCTAATTAAGTTGACAAGTTTCATAAATAATCTTAAACTATTTTAAATATATGCATTGATATGAGAATAGGAAAAAAAAGTCTGCATTATAATAAGAAGCAGAAACTTAAATCATATCACAAAGTGCAACTTGATATAGTTGTTTAGCAAGATTTTTACAAATATGATTCCAAATGGTGAAAACATTGAGGTATTCCAATCTTAGCACTATCATTTGAGTATCGCTGGTTTCTTTGAAGCCAGTTTCATAAATAAATTCAAACTACATAACATTTGTTTGGTATAAATATGGGACAATAGTGTAATTGGCCGGGAGCAACTTCAAACATCAAAGTAGGCTCTTTTAGTTCTTTTAGAACTTCTTCTTTAAAATTCATTACAATATCGATAGCACTGTTGACACTATACCTTTGTTTAAGGATGTGTACCAAAAGAAAATTGTAAATTTATTCCGTCGAGCATACATGCAAATCTAAATTCGTATTAAAATTTAGTTTAAAATGTATAACGTACCCATGGAAGTAGATGCTATCTGATAGCAAATACTTTTCTTCATACCACGTTCAAACGATTTACATATTTTTCTGTTATTTCCATTTTTTAGGCATGTATATTTTCCGAGTATTTTAGAACGTAAGAAGGAACCTTAGGTTCTCTCTTAGGTGCTATAATTATTCCCCGCAAAACCATTTTAACGAGCTTAAATTCAATTATGAGAAAGTAACGAGTAAGTATCGAGCTTAAATTCAGTTATGAGAAAGTAGCGAGTAAGTATCGAGCTTAAATTCAATTATGAGAAAGTAACGAGTAAGTATCGAGCTTAAATTCAGTTATGAGAAAGTAACGAGTAAGTATCGAGCTTAAATTCAATTATGAGAAAGTAACGAGTAAGTATCGAGCTTAAATTCAGTTATGAGAAAGTAACGAGTAAGTATCGAGCTTAAATTCAATTATGAGAAAGTAAGAGTTTCTTTAAGGGGAATGGGATGGTTCCGTCTCGCGTATGTTACTTTTCCTAACTTTATTAACAATTTTCTCGGGAACTATATCAGATATCATTATTATGATCTTCGTTATATTTTGTTCCTTGCATATATCCTCAGTTTAAATCAAAGAACTATATCAAAGTATAAAAACATACTCTTACAGTGTTTTTTTTTAACTATTACGTATCGAAAAATTAAAAAAAAAATAAGATTTAAAGTTATTCAAAGTTATGCAAAGATTTCAGGACACGCAATACAAATGCATGATTCATATAAGAACTAATGTTTAGAGTTTTTCAAAAATGCTTACAAAAATAAAAAGATAAAGTTTTATAGAATAACAAAAGCAATCCAGAAGATCTACATTTTTGACCCAAACACCCATACGACTCCTCTCGTATAATACAGTTCACATTATACCACTGTTTAAGACTGTCCTATACACCAAGAAAATTGTAATTTTATTATGTTAAGCATACATAAAAATCTAAATCCGTATTAAATTTTAGTTTAAAATGAAGAGAAACATACCCATCGAGCTAAAAACAATAGATACCAAAATTAATTTAACTTTATATCAAGTTCAAGCAGTTTTATTTTTTAAAAATATTATACGTCGGAAAATATCTTTTTCGAGTACCCTGGTATGTGAGATTTGTAGATGAAATAAAAAAAGACACTTTAATTATTACCATTCATTCTTGAAGAATACAGAATATAAAAAAACAATGTATGAAACTGATACCATTGTTTAATAATTGTGCTATTAGATAACTATTATTATTTTGGAAAAATTAATTGATTTACTTATAAAAGTATTTGTAAACTTATTCGAGAAAGTTTTTCTTAACTAATTAATTTCTTTTAACTAAACCGATATCATACACAAATAATTCGATGCAAGACGCAAAATCTGAAAGTACATTCAACTTTCATTATCAGATCATGTGCAGCAACGTAGCCTATTCCTTCCAGTGTGATCTGAAATGGGCACAGCAGGCTTCGATCTCTACAGACTCTCGCTCAGTTAACTTCAGTTTTTATTCATATCACACAATGCCCATTGCATTGGTTTTAAATTAGACGAATTGGTTGGTAAAAATGAGGCAATATTAAACCAGGAAAAGTATATTATAAAATAATTTCTGTTATAAAAATAGTGGTAAACAAATATCTCAAATTTTGCACTTGGTATCTTTAAAAACAAATAAGCCAGTACTTTGAAAACAATTAAGTTAAAAAAAAATCTAACTATTGGAATATTTGAAAAATATCTTTAAGGTTGGATCATAGTTAGCGACAGCAAAAATGACCAATTCTTAGTATTGATTTCGAAAGGCTCTAAATCATTTAAAAATTATGGTACGATAAAAAAAAAATTGTACCAAATTATAAATTGTACTTTTATTATTATATTTGCACCTAAGAATCTTATTTTTAAAAATTATTATTTTTGAAAAAAGACATATTTTGAAACATACAATTACGAATTTTCAAAAGTACAAGTATTTTTTCGGTACACTTTTCTCCAAATCTATTAAATATTTCTTAATAGTAATTTCTTTTGTGTGTTATCAAACCATTTTAGATCTAATCAAGTCACCTATTTTTTTTGCCTAAAATAATTTTTAAATTCTATTTTAAAAACATTATATTCTATACATTCATAAAAATTCTGATTTTCAACGAAGAAAAGTGTAAAATAATAAATATTTTTTTTAATTTGTAAGACTAAATTAGGTGACTTAAATGGGTCTAAAATGGTTTTATAACACACAAAAAAAATTATTAAAAAATATTCAATAGATTTGGAGAAAAGTGTACCTAAGTGTTGAAAATTATAGTTTTGAGAAAAACGCGAAAAACAAATGCAGTCGATCCCGTTAACACGAACTCGAAATGACCACCGAAACATTTCTTGTTAACCGAATTTCATGTAAATCGTCAGGAATTTTTTTTTACATTGAGCCAGTGAATAGTTTTCAAATATCAACACAAAAAAAATCAGATTTTATAATGTAATACATAAATAATACAAGCATACAATTAGTAATTCAAAGGAGGCATGGCACATTTGTTTATTTTTATAATTTTAATTTTTTATAAGAAATAATTAACCGATCGATACAAAATTGGTTTTATTCGATAGATTGGGCTTCCATCTATCAGAAAATACTGGTTTCAAAAATTCGATTTTTTGGTTTTTGTTAACTATGATCCCCCCTTAAGAGGAACATACTGATGTGATATTTTTACTGCTGAGAGCTGAAGTTTTTTTTATATATGTAGTTATCAAAGTTATGAGAGTCACATGAGATTAAAACACAGGGCCCAATAAAGGAAGTCGAAGTCTGATTTTTTTTTTTCAAATAAGTCAAGTCAAAGAACTGACCCCTTCATTTTTTAATAGGTTTTTGAGTTACTAAATATTGTAGTTGCAACTTTTGTTTCTTTAAATTCTACCTCGTTCTGATTTAGCTGTGCAAATAAAAAAAATTAAATAATCCATAGCCTACTCAAATTTAAGGCCGCTGAAGCTTTTCGTGACAACACCCTATCCGTCTGGATACTATCCTTCAGATTTTCGGCTTTTCCGCAGATAAAGTACGAAACCTCCTTCGCACACTGTCCGACTATATCTTCTTTGTTCCGAACAGGTTCCAATAATTTCTTTCGGAACAGACGGGGCAGGGGAGCCCATGTCGGTTAGGCACTCGCCTAGCATGCGAAAGGTACCAGGTTCGGGTCCAGGCATCAACAAAACAACTGCCGACCTATAAACGGCCCGTGCAGCCAAAAAATGTCCGATAATACCCCGTGTAAGGAAGTGACGTTAAATATCCTTCTAAGTCATACGCTGCTTACGATATCGCCCTTAACGGTTGTGTTGGGTGCCTATTCACGTGTTTGCTCGTCACTTGACTGTGATTCTAAAATACGACGCCCGTCGCCAGTAGCCCTCGTGTAGCTCTAGTGCGACGATAATTCAAACCTAATACGACCTTACGGAACAGCCAAAACCCCGAATCGAACGGATATTGTGACTCGCAGAGCTTCGGCCGTGACCAAACTCACGTGATTTGCTTGGACAGAACTACCAAGTACCAACTTTATAGCACTCTATAGGAAATCTATATTAACACATTCGCTGCCACTAAACCATCGATAAAGCCTTCATCGATAGAGGCTGATGAAGTAGAAACACGTCCTGTTTTTTTTAACCTGTTCGTTACAATGGAAATAAACTACATGTTCATTTTTGAACAAGTACAAATCTTAGTTCGAGATCGTAAAAAAGCAAGGTTAGGTTGAATTAACGTCACTAACTAAAGCTACAAGATAGCTACCTAGTCGTAAAAACAAAAGGAAATGTTCCTGGCCTTTTCCAACCGGATAACTCATCATCTGTCACTAATAATTGAATTGAAAGCCAATTACCAGATTTGCTTCAGTGATTAACTTTTTGACTAAGAAATAATCATTAAAATTTCCAAATTCTTATTTTTGGGTAGTTTTTGTTTGAAAAAAAAACACAGACTATTTGCAATTTTTTATAGCTAGATTGTTGAATAACAAACTGAATCACTTTACGAATCACTTTATGTCATGTGTCTGGTCGCCCTAACACTTGAGACGAAGGATTTAATTTTGTCGTAATTTTAAATAGAATGCCCTCTTTCAAATCACCAAGTATTATTCTAAGCACAGAAGGATCGGTTGCAAAAGTTACAAACGAACTTTAACTCATAAGAACGGTTGGCGAAGCGGTACTATGAATTTCATCAGAATGTGCTGTTATCGGTAAATCGGAACCACGCGACTCCTTAAGGAGTCAGTGGCATCCAACGTGTTAAACACTCAGGAGTTTTAGTACAATTTTATTTTCTCAGATACTGGAATTGTACAATAAATATTTCCGTAACCCAATTTTAATGAGCTTAAATTCAATTACGAGAACATGACTAAATTTTTATCGCAACACTAATCATAAAAAGTTCTTTTTGATGAATTTATTTCAAAATAAAAACCAAAATTAACTACTCTTTTTCCAGGTCACTGTTTTTAATTCTAAGCATTTTATACGTGTTTTAAGCACTCGCTCACCGAATCCGTCTTTATAATTAAATGACCGAATATCCACTTAACACGCAAACTTTTAATGACGATTAACTTTGAAACGACTTGGTCGATTCTACGCAACAGAGAAAATGTGTATTTGGTTCTGTGGAAGGGGCGTAAGTCACAGCTTGGATTTTGACCTTAATTTTAGGAAACAACCTTTGTCTATATTAGCTAATCTAACTTGGCTACTTTGCGACTATACTACAATACGTATAATTTTTACACATAAATGATGGGTAATATCATGGACCCGTTACTACCCTTCTTTTTTCCCCTTTTTTTATTGTCCATGCATTTATCTAATTTACTAAGTCACAATACATCCTTGAAAAAAAAATTCTCACCTACTCTATGGTCAACATTATAAGCCAATGCTACTAGGTCTTGCCCACTGATAAATCAAACACATTTTTCATTATCCCCCCAATTACAAATGACGCTCTTCTGATCAACTATTTTAAATGGGAATATGCGGGGAAAAGAGTAAGTTGTTTCTTAACCTCTTAAGACACGATCAAAAACCTACACGTATATTCTCATATATAATCTAAACATACTTTTCATACAAATATATGCTAAAAAATACTATTTTTTTCAAAGAATTTTTTTAAAAAAAATTATGTTTAATAGTTACTAAGGACACGCCTTAAAATCTAAAAATACATTTTTTTGCAACAAAAAGCAACAAAAAGGCCTTATCACTTATTTGAAGTTAAAAGATAAAAAAAAACATTGTTTTTAATGCAAAATGCCTTAAAAAAATAACTACAAAAAATGAAAAGTTATATTCTATTACAAAATTGTCGCAATGATGATTAAATGAAGAGATTATATGAAAAAATATTTACACAGCATCATACATATTTGACGCTTTGAGTAAAAAACATAACATTTTCCACTATCGCTAGAGTTTAAATATCATTAGATACTGAAATGGTATGATGTAATATAATAAAAAAGGAAAAAAAATCAAAATAATTTTTTTTAGAACTCTAATATCGTATTGAACCTCGTTCAACTTCATTTTTCATAGAAATAAATAACTGATTCCTGTAATCAAAGGCTTAAAATTGATATTTGGATCTTTTTCTATGAGACCAGGTCAATTTTGGAACTAATTAACGTGTAAATTGTTTGTGGGGAGGCTTAAAAAAATGTCCCCAAACGGGGACGCCAGGTCGCAAGAGGTAATAACATCTCTAGTCCATTCACCGAGTTTTGATAACACGAGTAAATTAACTCCGTGATATTGACCCAAGTAGCGATATTGAATATAATATCTGAAAAAAAAGGTAGCAGATTTAGCGGATGTTTTTTTTACGAGTTTAAGTTATCTTAACCCTTTCAGTCCCAAGTTGGCATCATCATTTTGTATTTTCTAATCGTTTATATCCATTTATCATATCAAAAAGCACATCATTCGATTCTTCAAACTTTTTTCTACTAGAAATTATTTTTATTAATCCCTATAAATGTCAGCCCTATTATTTTTTTAAAATTATGGTTAGAAACATGATGAAACCAAGTGGCATCACTGGGACTGAAGGGGTTGACTAAAAATTTTCTATAAATGAATTTAGCAACTACTACAATAAACTTCCCTTTCAGTTTTTTTGTTTATCTCTTGATATGTGTTAAATTTTCGGAGCTGTATGGCGATATCCTACTATTCGTTAAACATTCCTCACGAAATATTCCTCGTCTATTGCCTTGGCTTCAAGTTTAACACCTTACCCACTGAGCTGTATAGAGAACTGTAAGTCAACCACGTTTTATATATATATATATATATATATATATATATATAGTACAAATAAAACAAAAAAACATAAAGAACAAATATTGAAAAAGGACAAGTAAACAAACAAAAGAGGTAATGAAAGTACAGTTAATCATTGTTCGGCGCTGAAGCTGCCTCAACGAATGACAAACATTAATAAATGGATAAAATACACAAAAATAATAAAATGAACATGAAATTGATGAGTATGTCACACTTCATCTAATTTCATTCTTTTTATGGTTTCTAACGCTGTTTCGGGACAAATAGGGTAATATTTATTGACTTTTCAGTCTGCCCTAACAGAAAAACAGCGTTTTCCTTTTTGATGACTTATGTTACGTTGTCCCCTGATGAAGTGTGACATACTCATCAATTTCATGTTCATTTTATTATTTTTGTGTATTTTATCCATTTATATGTATATATATATATATATATATATTCAAAAATTTCAATACATACGGGGAAATGTGACATAGAAAATATTTTTTTTAATTGGATTAACACAGAGGCTTTTGTTTTGGATGTAAACATAAGTTTTGACACAATTACATAAATTGCTAAATCAAAAACATAAAAAAAAATAGTTATTTGGGAAAAATCCATTTTGAATTATGATATTTGTCACAAAAAATTCTCTTAATCATCATTTAGATCATTGATCATAAGTTTAAATTATGGATCACTGATTTGAAAATAAGTATAAAATGAGTTCTTATAGCTCGGGAAACTTTATTCTCATAAATATGAATATTCATAATTTTATGACGGAATCTGCCAACTGTATGTGCAGTTAACATCCCAATCACGTTTAAAAAGGAAATATATTTAACTATAATTCAAAATTTAAATTAATAACAAAAAATTGAAATGCAGCAAAAAAAATATTTTCTACAAATCTGAAATGATTTAGTACCAATCTTTTTATTTAGGAAAAAATATAAAAGTTAAAAAAAAAAGGTAATTTTCTACTACTCGTATAGGAATCGTTCAGCTTTAAAAAAAAACAATTCTACATGAATTGTAATAACCTTAATTTTAGGAAACCACATAATCTTCATATAATTCAGTATCTATATTAAATACATTATTTTAACACAAAAACTGTGGTTTACTTGTTGGTAACGCAGGTAGAGCAGTTCCAAATCTGTAGCCAAACTTTTGTTGAAAGGACCTTTCTTTGCCTTCGATGTATTTAACTAGTTAACCAGTTTACTAAGTAACAGTTCATCCAAGAAAAATCTTAATCATCCATTCTGTGGTCAAGACATAAGATGATCGGCCAATGCGCCTTGGTCTTATTCGCTAAAAAAAAAAAAAAAAAAAAAAAAAAAAAAAAAAAAAAAAAAAAAAAAAAATATGTAATCGTTGCCAGCTGCCTTTTTCTAGAATCCATTGGGAGCTTCAACACAGCCAATAACGCCTCGTTATTAATTAGAACCCTGGTCAAGTGACGAGGTCGACACCTGAGCGGGCACCCAACGGAACTTCGAGCGACATCGTACGCTAACGCCGTTGGGACTTTGGACTCCACAGATTTTACGAGCCCGTCTGTCCCAGTGTACTCGGGCCCATCCGCCACGAGTTTGGATTTTCTACTCTTTCCCAGTACAGATATCTGATTTATAGGATGGATGGCAGTAGGTGGGATTCGAACCCCTGAGAAGGCTGAATCCTGAGGAGGATGCCTTAACCACTCGGCCTCGGACGAGCCAATTAAAAAATTTTTGTAACCCATAGTAGCGGAGATCGAAAATAACAAATTGTAGCACAAGCCTGAAAATATATGTATATCAACCAACCAACCAACCAAACTGTAGTTTCGACGCGAAGCGCCCTTACCAAACATCAAAAATATCCCTAAAAAAGACGAAACGGTTCAGTGGGTATAAAAGTGGTCATCTGATCGGTATACACAGTAGGGGGGAGGGGTCCAGGGACCATGCCAAGGTCCGATTGCTACACTCTTAAAAATGAATGTTCAAAAACGACGAAATTTTCCTTAATTTTGACGATTCCATTACTGGCAAATGCTCCGAGTTTTCGTTTCCTCAAAGTGAGGAAATTTGAATCGTCACTTTTATGAGGATTTGAATGTCGTCTAATCTAAAGAAATATTTCGTCATTTTTGAGCATGCGAGTGCAACAATGAGATTCAGTTTCCTCAAACTCAAGATACAGAATCGTCAAATCACGATCGAAAAAGTGAGGATTCGCGTTAACTTCAAAAGTCACGTGATAGTTTGACGAAACAATACTCAAAATTAACGAAATGAGGCTTCAGGATTCATGAAAAGTCACAAATGAAAGTGTTATTTTTTACAGTGTACCACGACGGGTCGTGATGGATCGTACGAGGGCGTTTAAAATATTGCATAGCGAACTGGTCATAATTTATAATTTGAGCACTGATCCCCACAGTAGCAAATGACGCTGGAATTTCATATGGGGAAAAAGGTATACATTGGTTCTGCTAACATCTTTAACCGAGTTTTGATAGCAGTGGTAAACAAACCCACGTTATGAGAGGCGATGCTGATTTTGGTGCCCAAAAAAAGTAACCGATTTAACGGATGTTTTTCTTTTCAAAAGTTCTATGTTATCTTAACTAAATATTTTTTATTGAATGGATTTTGCTACTACTACTACAATAAACTAACGCTTTCAGTTTTTTTTGTTGATGTTTTTTTTTATTATTTTTAAAAGTTGTGGTGATATCTCACTATTCATAAATCCTTCCTCTCCAAATGGTGAAATTCAACCTTCTTGGTTTTGATGTTGATGCCTTATCCACTGAGCAGTATAGATACATATAAGTCACATTTACCATTTAATAAAACAGTTCTAAAATGCTCTTAACTTTACTGATTTGGTTGAATAAACATATTCCTTGTCAATTTCAAAATTAGCTTTTTTTGTTTTAGTCATTACTCACTCTTTATTTATTCTAAGGCCTTGTGGGATAAAATATTGAATCTGGATGGGGAAGTCGCACTCCCCAGTTGTTCATTTAACTAACTACCACATCGCGAATACATGTACTAACTACTATTCAATTCCACATTATTGCATATTATCTATGTTTGATTTTGTTGAATTAATGCTTATTTAAACGTATCTAACACACCTTATCACCCACGCTTACATATATTGCAACAGTATTTAATTACATTATCAAACATTACGACAATATTCTAGAAATATTCACTTGCATTGCGACAGAGTCCTACGTATTTACGCCGCATTCCACTTGCAAGGTACAAGATCAGGCTTGGGCTTCGTCCCTTGACCGTTGCTCAAATATGGACTGCCCTACCAATAACCGTCGAAGAGCAGTTTTTTTCAGAAAATTCGAATTTTTTCCAAAAATAGAAATTTTTTAACTCTGAAAATTCAAAAATCATAACTTAAGTTTGGAATATACATTTGTGTAAAGAGTTTAAACAATGTCTAGTTTAAGAATCTGTAAGAAAAACACTCCAACGTTTCATTTTGATTATTAAAGATTTTGAATATGTAGATTTTTATGGCAATATCTCCAAACCGTATCTATGATTAACATCCTAATCACACACAAAAAAGGGAATATAATACCATTTAAATTAATAAAAAAATCAAAATAATTTTTTTTCAACAAATGTACGATTAGTTATTACCAACCTTTTTATTTTTTATACATAAACATAATAAAAATTTCTAAGAAAAGTGTGGGCTTCTTAACTAATCTTCCACTTAAAAAAACAATTCTGCATGAATTGTACGAACTTAATTTGAGGAGACCACTTGGTCATGGTATCGACTAATATAACTCGGTATATATGATTTTTTTTTTTTTTTACAATGAGATGATGGCCTACGGCACCGAATAGCTACAGTGTATTTTTTGTTATCATTAATGCATTTAAATTACCAGTTTACTAAGTCACAGTACATCCAAGAAAATTCTTGATCACATATGCTGTAGTCCAGACAAGTGCTCATAAAGTCCTTCGCCAAGTGGTTAAGGCACTTGTCTTGCATGCGAAAGGTCCCAGGTTCAGGCCATTGCAAAATTAACTACCAGCCTATAAAGACGGTATGTGTGATAAAAAGTCCGACGAATAGTACCCCGTATAAAGGAATGCGCGTTAAATATGCTCCAAAATCTCAGACAAAATGAAGTCACTCCTTAAAGTTGCGTTGGGTGCCTACTCAGGAGTCGGCTCGTCTACTGACTGCATTTTTCAAATTTGACACCCGTCGCCAACAGCCCTCGTGTAGCTCTAGTGCGACCCTAGTGCACTATTCCCTTAATTTAAACGAATAGTGTCGCTTGATTTTGGTTTATATTATTATGCTTTTATTTTATTTGCCATCTCTACTCATAAATTGAAACGAAAACATCATTTTGATGACGAGAAATTTCATTTCTAATTTGTCGTAGCCCATTAACGAAAACTTGCCAACACCATTAACAACCTCATATATGAAAAAATTAATTTTTTTTAATTTGTGCCACAAAGTTATTCCAGACAATGGTCTTTATTGGTCTTATGTTTTGTGTACTTTGGTAAACAGAAAGCTCATTTTCGAGCAGTAAATTTTCTTGCCAACTGTCGTTAAGGAGATTATAGTGAAAAACTTTTTCCTTTTACGGTATGTATTGTTTATTACATCATACCATTTCAGTATCTGATGAGTTTTAAACTCTGGATATAGTGGAAAATGTTATGTTTTTTACTCAAAGCGTCAAATATGTAAGACGCTGCGTAAATATATTTCCATATAATCTTTTCATTTAATCATCATTGCGATAATTACTTATAACATTCAAGTGCTTTTTGAGACAGCGTTGTCCAGTGGGTGAATGCGCGTCATGCCACAAAAGATACCTTCGCAGGTTCTGTGCTAACCTGTGTAAAGTGACAGAGACGCAAATTCTATTACAGGATATAATTGGAGGATTTTTCCTCTGCTCGAACTGTTTAATGGACGAGAACAGAACATGTCAAGGCCACCTACAAGCCTTCTGACTGAGCCACGTTGGCCTAATGTAAACACAAGTCTTTTTAAACACAATGGGTTCCTACCTTTTTTATTTAATTAATGACTAATTCCTTCTTTAAACATCACTATTAAAATATTTTCAATGATTCTTTTTTTTTCCAATTTTTCCAAGAATAACAATATTAAACGTATTAACCAAACCTTTAGCGAATATACTTTTTAATTGGAGATTTCTACGGAAATAAAACTTTAGTAGCAGTTGATTACTATTCTATGTATCACTTTTACTAATTTTATTATTTACCAACTTTTTTATTATAAAAAATTACTTATACAATTTCCGTCAATTGATTACTCTGATCTCCATATTTTTCTATGTTTAAAAAACAATGCCCTTTGCAATGTTTGAAGCTAAAATAGGGTCCTTTCCGTTTCAAGCAAAACCCAATTACACCTCCCACCCCATATCTGAATAGATCTCGTCGGCTAAATAGTCAAATATCTCCCAATACAGTCCTCAGTGAGTTCCAGTGATGCTGTTACATACAGTCACGCCAAATAACAAAATTTTGGAGGGAGACCCTTTGATAATCAGTCAAAGTAACTTAATATTTGACTGGTTGGTAAGGTATGTAGTATACTTCCAAAATTTTAGCTAAACATTTGTTTAAAGGCCAAACGATTTTCTATTTTTTTTTTGTTACTTTAAGACTTAAAAGGAAATATTTATTTGGGAAAATCAATTTCAAAATATGATTTACTCACGAAAAATACACTTAATCGAGCGTTAGATATCTGATCATAATCTTAAAATATGTTTTTATTTCGGGAAATGTTATTCTTTAGCTAATCAAACAAATATTCGATATTCGCAAGGACTAAAAAATATCAATTCGACCTCAGTATGTGTACCATTTCACCTGTTATGCGATAGTAAGCTTATGACATTGTTCCCGCTTATTGTAAAGTATAACATCCCGTTACTTGTATTACATTAAAATTCCAAAATGAAATGAACGGTATAAAATGCGCATCTTCATAATTTCAAAATCGTCCCCAATATGAAATTATTGTCTTTGTAAATTTCATCATTCATAACCATAATTGTATATATTTTAAATGTCTCTTCAAAATCTGAATAATGTGGTAAAAGAACCCTTTTTTTTAGCATTTAGCTCGTTGTATGGCAATAATTGCATAGACTGGTCAATTAGAAGAGGATCGACCTAAAAAACCATTAATAAATTGCTCTATATATGTAGAGTGATGGCTTCCGAACAACCAACTTGTATAAATTCATAAAAACAATCTTTTCGCACATTTGGGGAGTTTAGTTTTGGTGACACAGATGAAGAGATGAGAAAAAGGGGTAGCCAAAAGTGTCAGTCAAATCAAAATCTCAATTAAAAGGCCGAAAATCACTCATTTTGCTGATTTTGGAGCTTTATAAATTTTTGTAACGGGTACGATGTCGCCCTTTACGGTTGGGTTGAGTACCTATTCAGGTGTCGGCTCGTCACTTGACTGTGGTTTTAAAACCCGACTCCCATCACCAATAGCCCTCGTGTAGCTCTAGGGCGACGATAATTCAAACCTAACTAACTAAATATTTGTCATTTTGGCGGCATGCATGGCGAAAAAGGAAGACGGAGCCAAGCAAATGTCTAATTTCGGGGTATGTGAGGAACGCCCGCACCAACAAAGTTTCATTGAATGCGCGGACTTTGTATGCCAAACCAGATCTGAAATGAACTTCCTAATCACAAGTGAGAGGAAAGAAATATTTAAATATAATGCATTTTAAATAAATAAAACAAATCAATAACATTTCATAAAAATTTTCGACAAATGAGTAATTAGTCGTAACCAATATTTTAATAAAAAAAATCTATTTAAATTTTGCAATTCTGCATGAATTGTGTAAGCTGAATATCAAGATTCAGAAAACTACATTGTATGTATATTGACTACTAGTATAACTCGGCATTTATGTCAAGTATATTATTTTTTACACTTGAATGAAGGTGTGTGTACAGGAATCGCTACTGTGTATTTTGAATTTGCCTTTTTTCGTCGTCGATGTATTCGACTTCATAAAATACCAGTTTACTAAGTCACAGCACATTCAAGAAAGATTTTATCATCTATGCTTTGGTCAAGGTTATTAGACTTTACTTCTAGGTCTTGCCCAGTGAAATATCAAACATTTTTCATTACCCCCAAAGTGCATATGGAGCTCTACTAATCAGCTATTTTAAATGGGAATATGTGGGAAAAAAGAGTGTGTTTTTTTTCTGAATGTTCATTCACCACGTATTGATAGCATAAAACTAACTCGCATGAGGTGTAGCGAAATGGATTTTAATACCTGGAAAAAGGAGATTCAGGGTAATCCGTTCCAACCAATGCAAAAACAGGTGTCGTGCGGCCTCAAGAGTTTTTCTCGCCAAGCATTTCAACGTATTCCTTCCTCTAGACCGTGAACGCTTTTATTTGCCGCACCCTGTACTTTGACCGTGGATATTCACAACCATTCAGAATCAGCTTTTGAGCAGTAGGTTATGGCATCATTGAGTAATAGTAAAGCAATCATATTAGTGGCCTCCTCTCCACCAAATTTTACGTTGCAACCAACTGTAGCTAGGCATGGGTTCATCCAGTGAGCGTTTATCTATAATAATTAAAGAAAGAGTCTGTGTGTATGTCTGTGGATCGCAAAAAACCTACTTAGACTGCTCCAAAATATTCGAAATTTCCCTTTTAATACCTACGTGTGCACCTGAGGCTTAGTTTTTTCATATTTGATTGTGATTTTTAATTAATATAATTAGTTTAAAAAAAACGTCATCCACGTGGAATTGCGGGACCATAACAGGGCTTGAAAATACATGGACCGGGCCGAAAAGGGAGCTTGACGCCATCCTCTATTAGTTTGATTGATTGAGTTTGGTTGAGATAATGCGCTCGCCCTAAGGCTGCTTCATCCTCTATTAGTGTTTTCTTAGGTTAGTTTAAGTTTTGAATTATCGTCGCACTAGAGCTACACGAGGGCTATTCTATTAGTGTTTGCTTTTTTTATACGCCAATATGAATTTAACATTGTTCTGATTTTGAGTGTATTTTCACAAGTAAGCATGCCTCTAAAAGGAAGCAATAAGAAGTTAACGGGTTCCCAGTAAGGCGGGACCATACTACTAGTTAAATATATGAGTTTCTGCGTCTTACACCGCTAAAAAGGCCGGAGAGCCCAGTCGGTAGGGCGCTTGCTTGGTATGGCAGAGGTTCCAGATTCGGGTATTGCTGAAATAACTGCCCACCAATAAGAGTCATTCCACGTCAAATCGACCAGCTCAAAATCTTCATGTCACAGAATTCAATCTTGATTTTTTTCCCAAGTACTAGAGACAAATATATTAGACACGTATTTTTTATTTTCTCAAAATTCGAAGAATTAAGAAAGTTAGGCTTAACTTTTCGGTTTCAAAAAATCATAACTTTTTCTCATTTAGCATTGCTGTCTATGGGAAATTGAGTATTTTCGAACGAGTATAACTAAAAAGGGTAACCTGGGAACAACTAGTATTTTTTTTATGGATTACTATTACTAATAGTAACATTTTGGTAAAGTGCGCTGCTGTCCCCAAAACTCCTTCTACTGAAATTATTTTTTTCAAAGTCAGAGGGAGAATAACATTACTTCCAATGGAGAAATGGGAGTAATAGGTTTGTGTATAATGGAAGAATATGTGCAAGCGATAGGATTTTTTTTTAAAACTAAGCAATAATATTAAAATTTAAAATACAATAGCAAATATTTTTTTAACGCTTTGTATTATTGAAAAAATGTAAATCTCTTTTACCTTTGAAATTTCAATTAATACTTCTATTAAATAAAAAAAATATTATAAATATAAATTAAAATTTGAAAGGTGGAAAAGACTTACACTTTTCAATAACATGAAGTATTTAAAAAATGTTTGTTATCATATGAGAAAGTTTAATATTATTACTTCATTAAAGAAAATCTAGTCGCTTGCACATATTCTTTCATATACAGAAACCTATTGTACCCATTTCTCCACTGGAACTAATGTTATTCTCCTCTGACTTTTAAATAAAATCTAATTTTAGTAGGAGTTTTGGGAACAACAGCGCACTTTACCAAAATGTTACCATTAGTAATAGTATTCCATAAAAAAAATACTAGTTTTTCCTTGGTAACCCTTTTTAGTTATACTCGTTCGAAAATACTCAATTTCCTTAGACCGCAATGCTAAATGAGAAAAAGTTATGATTTTTTGAAACCGAAAAGTTAAGCCTAACTTTCTTAATTCTTAGAATTTTGAGAAAATAAAAAATATGTGTCTAATAAATTTGTCTTTAGTACTTGGGAAAAAATCAAGATTGAATTCTGTGACATGAAGATTTTGAGCTCGTCGATTTGACGTAGAATGACTCATAAGCGGTCTGTGAAGACGAAAAATTCCGGTGAATAATGCTCCTTATAGAGGCAGTGCTCGTTAACATTTTCGCTACGCAGGAATATTGTTTCGGCGTAATATGTGATAGGAATGTCATTATCGAATAATTTGGTGTACGGCAGCCAGAGTCGTATTAGAGTGAAATACTTAAATATGCTCCAAAGTTCTTGTGAACGAGTACTCATCGAATATGGCGGCCTAATTATAACGCCGCGTTCGTTGCAAGGTACAAGCTCAGATGTGGGCTTCGTCACTTGACCGTTGTTCAAAACAACAAGGACTGCCATCAATAACCCTCGAAGTACAATTTTTTAAGAAAATTCGAATTTACTCCAAAAATAGATTTTTTTAAACTCCGAAAGTTCAAAATTCGTAACTTTAGAAGAGAATATACATTTATGCCCAAAGTTAAGAGTCAAAACAATGTCTATTTTACAATCGATAAGGGACACAAACACCTACAACGTTTCATTTCAATTATTAAGATTTTGAATACGGATACTTTTTAAGCCAATATCGTTTCTTTAATAATTTCGCTACGAAGGATTTTTGCTTTCTAGTAATATTTGATAGGAATAGCATTATGGAATCCTTAGTTGTTCGGGCGTTTTGGGGCGTTTCAGTAAGTAAAGGGATAACGAACATTCTAATCACAAAAGTACATTTCAATATAATGAACTAAAAATGGTGGCCTCGCCACCAGGTCAAACAGGGGCTATGGGGAGCCTTGTGGTTAGGATCTCGAGCTTTGGATAAGCAGGTCCCGAGATCGAGTCCCGGTATCACTGATAGCCACCGAGTGTATGCGGAGTACGTGCTCGTTAAAGCTGTTGGGACCGAAAGTCCTGTGGGCTGTCATTGCGCAGTTTCCCACGGGTACAGGTCCTTGGAGACTATTTCACTCTCCTTCAGGGACGTGTCTAAATTGTGGCGGTGGCGCGCGATAGATGGCGGCGCCTGTAGCGTATGTGTGTGCTGTGTCTCTCTTACTTGACCAAGGTTTATAAGCGGGTTTGTGACCAAGCACACAAGCCTGAAAATATGTCTACCAACCAACATCCATAGTACATTCAAAGAATTATTCAATTTCAGATCTTGTATTTTTTTAACAATTCTTCATTTTGAAATAAAAAACACAATTCTTCATGAATTGTGTGAAATTTAAATTGAGTCAATCACTTCTTATAAACAAACTTTTATAAATGAACCTCAACTTTTCGAATAAATGCCAAATAAAAAAAAGTTAAAAATAATAAATTAATTTTAAACTATATTTGTATTTCAAAAATATGTAAATAGTGAAAATAACAGGAAATGTGTACTTGCCAAAGAAATGACTGCTCAAATAAAGAATAATTCTGCATGAATTATGTGAAATTTAAATTTAGAGAAAAACTATATGTATTCTATAACTATATATATGTATATGCATTCTATAACTATTATCCTCTTAAGACCCGAGCAAAATCCTACACGTCTATTCTTAATCTAAACATACTTTTCATACAAATCTATGCTAAAAAGTATCTTTAACAAAAATTACTTTGCAATTGTTGTTTCTAATGCCGCTCGGTGACCAAGCCCGGAGTAGAGGACTACCCGATTTAAGGCGAAGAGGGCGGCTTCCGTTTTTATTGAGCGCCACAAGGGAGGAAGTCCGACTTTTGCCCGTCAGCATGACACATCCGGTTTACAGGAAGGTCCCTTTCACACATCCATTTTCACTCACATATCGGAATTTTGATCCAGATCATAGGCCGATAACCCCCTGATCTGGCACCCCCAGAGGTATTAATTTGGTATAAGAACATAGAGGACTTAGTGACCACGACATATTTAACGTGCCCCAGGCACCATTAGTCAACACGGCGGTCTTTAGCCGAGTACAAGCGCCGACCCAGCGACCATCAGAATTGCGAGCGCCGCCGAGGACAGAACCCACAGCCCTTCCGATGCGAGCACGACGCCTCACACGACTGAGCTACCGCAGCTCAAGTAATTTTTAAAATTATTATGTTTAATAGTTACTGAGAGCCACGCCTTAAGCTCTAAAAATATACATTTTTACGATATAAATGCAAAACAAAAGGCCGTAACACTTATTCGTAGTTAACAGTTTATTTCAACATAGTTTTTAATGCAAAATGCCTTTAAAATTAACTACTAAAACAATTTTGTGAAAGGTTTGAAAAAAAAAAATACTTTTTCTAAAGAACTCTAATATATTGACCCTTTTTTAAATTACTGATACCTGTTATGCATGGCTAAAAACTGCAAGGAAGGACGCCACAAACACATAGACAAACAACAACATTTATTGACAAACACAAACATCCATGCCTCTTACTGGGATTCGAACCCGACCCCAGCAGCTTCAAAGGCTAGTACACTAACCATTGCGCCAGTGGACCGGCTTCGGAATAATTAACTAGTAGTTCATTGATTGTGGCGAGGTTTTAAACAATGTCCCCAAATGGGGACGATAGGTCGCAACTCATCTTGCCCTTCTATAGTACTCTTTAGTGAACTTTTCGCTGCTCGAATTGTTTATTGAACGAGAACAAAACTTTCCAAGACAGCTTAAGTGAATTCAGACTAAGCCATGTTATCCCCATTTATTACATATTTGAAATCACAAAGGTCCCCTTACGTTTTAAATTAAAAAATGGCTAAAAATTGTGGAAATCATCTTTTAAAAATCAATATTAACATACTTTCAATGCATTCGTTTTACCATTTTACCAAACAGACAATATTTAACCTAATAACCCAAAACATACACGAATATACTTTTTAATTTTGGCGATTACTTCTTAAATGTAAACTTCAATAGTGGTAGCTTAGGAATACATCATTTTCATTAATTTTATTTTATTTATATTTATACATATATTTTTTTTATTCTACTAGCACTTTTTTTATTATTGAAATTAATATTTGAAATTTCCGTCGATTCCGTTGTCGAATAAGTACGGTGTCCCTAATTTAAAACGACAATGCTTAAGGCATTGTTTGAAGTTGAAATATATTTATTGTTTCATAAGACAAATACATGGATACACACCAAGTCCTTACGGTTCCACGCAAAACTTATTTTTCACCATCTGTACAGATATCGACTCTACTAAATACTCAAAAACATTATCCAATAGCCTGCAATGAGTCCCAGTGATGCTGATATATTCAGTTACGCTAAATATGAAAAGGGGAATCTTTAGTTGTTAAATCAAAATACTCTTCTCATTGATAAAGGCTTTGGTTTTCAGATCAACTATAGAATCTAATTCTTTACCTGCATTTTTGGTTTGGATTCAGAAATTTTATGAAAAATTAAAAATGACTAATTCCGGATCGGGCAAGGTTGACCGATGTTTTTAACCTTTAAGTGGGTCGATAAACAGAGCATGCTTGGGAACTAAACACTGGATGTTATACGTGAGGCTGACCACCTTACCGGATGCCTAGCAATCCAGAGCCCTAGGTCACGAAAGCTGAAATAAGTCAATCAATAAAATTAAAAAAAAAATAGTATCTGGTCTCTTGAGGGATCTGACTCTCCCTATACAATAAATTTCTTTTTTTTATAAAAAAATTATTTTGTAACTACCAACTGCTTCATATATTGTTTTCTTTTATAAAATTTATTCATATTAAATAGTCATTACTCGTTGTTGCATCTTGTCTTCTATATTAAATAAAATAATGCCGCAAGCATTAATTTAAATTTAAAACACGAGTCAAATAGTTGGTCATTCTATCGCCGACCCGCCGGTTCAGTGGCTAGTGTGCTAGCCTTTGGAGCTTCTGGGCTCGGGCTCGAATCCTGGTAAAGGCATGGATGTTTGTGCTTGTCAATAAATGTTGTTATTTGTCTATGTGTTTGTGTCGTCCTTCTTTGTGTGTCTCTTGTGACTGTCTCTTCGTGCGAGCTGGGTAATGGTCTATATAGCCTACACTCTCCCTTCTAGAGGGCGCAATCACTGCCATTGGTCATTCTATCATATTTCTTTAAATGAAATGTTTTTATGATTACCAACATTTATTTTTTACCTTTTTTTAAGTCGCGGCAAACTTCTTTGCTTGAGTCACTAGATATTATATCTACTAACAACTACAAGGTCATGACAATTTTGGCGAAATTGTAACTTGCCTTCCATGGGGTCATTAGCTTTGCTAACGCTGCAAGCCGATAGGACTCTTTCTCGGGTGCTGAAAGGAAACTTTCATCAACTCTCTAAAACTACGACCTTAATTACACATTTGGGAATACTGATCAGTCTATTAAGGGGTCATAGGAGTCTTAAATTTCAAAATTCTCGAACGTTCGAAGCGCATAGTTTGCGATTTCATGTAATTTTTCAACTACTCAATATATTAGTATAATTTTTTTATATGTAATTCTTTAAGATTTATTATAAAACACATTTTAAGATTTATGAAACTTTAGCGAAAAATAAAATAAATGATAACTAACATAAAACTATTAACAAATTGAAAACATTTGGATTCGGCTTGCGCGCCACATTTTGAGGTCAAAATTGAAGAAATGATTAAAAAAATGACTTGATATTTTACAAATAAAGACTTATACCTGTTAAAAAGAACAATAAAAAATATTTATAATTACAAAAAATAATAATAATCAAAATTTTAAAATTTTAATTGATTTAAAATTTACATATAAACAAAAAAATTGCCACTGCAGCAGCGCTTAACTTGGTCGTTATTTGATTAAACACCGAGTTTACGGTTTTCGTTTTCAATACTTGTGAAATGTACAATTGATTTAGTGTTGCCACTGTGATCTTCCGGTACCGTAAGTAGTGTGTAAACATTATCAAAGAGGGTAAATGAGCCCAGTCGGTAAGGTGCTCATCTTAAAAGCGAAAGGTTCTTGGTTCGGACCCGGGCAATGCGAAAAACACCTGCCGACCTATAAGCAGCTCGTGCAGTCTGAAATGTACCCCGTGCAGAGTTAGTGCACTGTAAATATGCTCCAAAGTCGTGATTTCGCTTGTTTGTACTCACCTCAAGTCATTCTACTGTTTAATGTACTTTTTTTCTTTTTGAAAAAAGGGCTGGGGAGCCCAGTGAGTTAGGCACTCGCCTAGCATGCGAAAGGTCACAGGTTTGGGTTTGGGCGTCGCCAAAATAAGTGCCGACCTATAAACGGCCCGTGCAGCCATAAATGTCCGACGAATAATACTCTGTGTAAGGGAGTGCACGTTCAATATCATTCAAAGTCTGCGTACGATATCGTCATTAACGGTTGCGTTGGGAGCCTATTCAGGTGTCAGCTCGTCACTTGACTGGGGTTCTGAAATTCGACTCCCGTCGCCAATAACCCTCGTGCAGCGAGTGCTAAGATAATTCAAACTAAACTAAACCAACATTACCTCAGGGTGTGTAACGGACTAACGTGCCAAACCATTTGACCCAATCGAAAAAAAAAACTAAAATCAGATTCAGTAATTTTTCCTAAAAATGCACAATTCGCGCTTAAACTGATTGTTTACTATTCTGTTGACCGCAGTCGCCATACCTAAAAGTCTTTTTAAATGCGCAAAGAAATATTCTTGGAGAAGTTAGCCATTTTGATAATTTGCGGGTGACATATTTTGAAGTATTGTTTTTGTCGTGTTTGTCAAAGGTGTCAGATTCGGTTATCCAGTAAAAGGATTACATAAAATTTACGGTTTTTTGTTGAGTAGGACAATTTTGATTTTGTGAAGGTGAATAATCTAGCTGTCAAAATGGTGAGTGTGTATTTTTTAAAGAAAATATTTAAGTTAGTTGATTTGAAAAAGTGATAAGTAACATTTCTGTGGTTTGAGTAAAATTAAGGTGATAAGCAGTATACTGAATTTCGCAATACAGTTTTTCAACTATCAAGCTGCAATACTTACAGGCTTTTTTTATGTGATAGTTTTTACAAATGAAAACAGCTTAAATATTTTAAGTATAAATAATAGTCGGAGTTATTAACCCTTAAACATATATAATAAGCTAAAATTAATTAAATTCGCAGCTATAGTTCAAATTAATGACGTACAGTTATTAAATACATATATAATTTTAATTTTAATATCTACATTTTATTATAATAACACATAAAAAGTGGAACGATTATCATTTTTTCCCTAACGGGGCTGCAACATTGGCACTGAATCCTTTGCAGACTCGGCAAATCTCCCAGAACGTGACAGCCGTTTTTTTTTTTTTTTTTTTTGTAGCACCATATAGGCAACTCTCGTTACCGATTTTGACACGCATATTATAATGAATCTGAGCTCACTGTGGATGTTAAAGTTTGACGAGATTTAATTTAGCCGAGAAAACCTGAGCCTAATGGTCCCTCCAGGGATCTTTTACATGTCGCATAATCATACGACATGCTTGCCCAAGATTTTTTTTCCCATCCAGAAAACCCGGCGGCTCATCCGGGGCTCGAACCCTCGATCTTGGGCTAACGATGCGGACACGTTTTACCTCTTTGCCACTGGGCCGCTTTATTTTGTAATAGAATATTGAAATTTAATATTCTTTATCCCTTAACATTTGTTGTATTACCAAGCGTAAACTAATTACCATTTGATACAATTTTGTTCTATTTAAATCGCTGTGTAAATTAACTAACCAAAATTGTTTCAGAGCTTGATCAACAGTGACCTAATTGGGTTTTTTTTAAATGTCTGTAACACTAATTTCAAACTAACCATCTTTTTTGGGGGGGTGGGGGGGGGGAGGCTTGCTCAAGTATTAGGATCGTTTAAGGGGTCATAGGAGTCTTAAAAATGTGCAAAGAAGGTACTACAAAGCATAGTTTGATCTTCCAATGTAATTTTTTAACTACTCAATATATAAGTATAATTTTTGTATATGTAATTCTATAAGATTTATTTAAGATTTAAAAAAAAAATAACAAATTACATGAAAGATCAAACTATGCTTTGTAGTTCCTTCTTTGCACATTTTTAAGACTCCTATGACCCCTTAAGTATAAAAAGAGGGCCTGTTAAACTAGGAAGATAACCACACACGCATTTTCTCCCGGTAAAAATGGTAAACAAAAGAGCGTGGAGAGATACTCTCTTTAACGGACATTACCTTATTTTAGATTCATTTGTGTTTTGATTTCCTTTATAATCGTATTTCTTGTCATAAGCTATTGAATATTAATATAAGGGAACTGCTTGTGCAGTGTGCACTCAAGATGCGGCCAGAAAATAAAACCCTTTGCCAGCCCATTTTCAAGCGAGTAAACTGACCCCAATACTACCGAGGAATAATAAACTGCTGAACCCGCGTTTGAAACATGGACTTTCACATTTTTAGTCAACCCTGTCAGAGCTCGGAAGACCGAGGGGTGTGGACCATTACGCTAGCAGTCTGTGCACTGTAATGGGTGCGGGTTTGATTCCCGCCTTCACCCTGGGTGTACTTCCTTTCTCTGTGA
Organism: Hylyphantes graminicola; assembly: GCA_023701765.1. NCBI lineage: Eukaryota > Metazoa > Arthropoda > Arachnida > Araneae > Linyphiidae > Hylyphantes > Hylyphantes graminicola. Next base: position 62,007,112 of record CM043112.1, read on the forward strand.
CAGTAAAAAAAATTCTGTGTCTGTCTTACTTGAAGAAGGCTTATAAAGCGTGTCTCTGATCAAGCACACAAGCTGGAATATATATGTATGTATCCCTACCCTTACCAAACCCTTTCGTAACTGAGCAATTTTGTTTGACAGTTTCAAAAATCAGTTAAAATGCCTGTACCATTGTAGTGTAGTGTTTTTTACACAGTTAAAATGGGGGAAATATTAAACGGTTTAAACTTTAATATCATAATTGTATACATAAAACTATTTATAGGAAATTAGAGTATTTTTTATGAAAATACAATTTTTTCTGTAAATTTTTAGATTTTGCTTATAGAGTAGAGCCAATGTGTTTGACAGGCTATGTGTATTTACTATGCTTCGAAAAGACTTTCTTCCCCCATCCCTTCGCTTGGTTTTCTAGGAAATTTTTTTTAGGATTTCTTTAAAAGTCATTATTTTTTCAAAGAGTTTTATTTTTATTTTAAATAAAATTTCTCGTACGTTTGATTTAAAATATTGAATACAAATAGAATTTGCAGTTATTTCAATGTAAATTAAATTAGTTATTTAAATTTCAAATAAACTTCTAATTTGAAGTTTTTAATTAAATTTGGAATGTAGCCTTAAACAGTATTGCTTCAAAATGACGTATCCCACTTGTATATGGGACTTGCTGCTCGTTCTGTGAAAGTGGGTGACAGACGGACTGAGCGATTATAAAACCTTCCACTTTTTACGTTATAAACGTACTGTGGAAGCTAAAATGGGACTAACTGTATTTAGGTATCAACAATTTTTGTTCTTTAATAGGGCTGCAACATTGGCTCTCAATCCTTTGCAGACTCGGCAAGAATGATAAGATCACACTACTAAGGTAATTCGAGTATTGAAACTACTGCACAAATATATAAATATTTGTTGTGTTGAGGCCATTTTCGATAAAATATTCATTACATTTTCAAAAATTTTATACATCTTGAAATAATTAATGCATCTTTAATGCACATTAATATTAATTTTTGATTGCATAGTTTAGTTTAAAAAATACTTTTTAAAAAAACGCACAGTTTTACAACCAACTTTTGTATTAAATATTTTTTATATTGATTTTAATCAATAAAGAAATCAGATCCAATATTCGGTCTTTGTAGGATAGGTAGAAAATCCCTGAAAAGAGATTGTTAACGAAAATAAGACATATGTTCATTATGGGTGCAGTGTTTTTTCCGTAACTCAGGTCCACTCTATGCTTTCAGGCTTCTAATGTTAGTCATATAGGTTTGACACTGCCGGCGTCGGCGGCATTGAAGGGTCCGATTTTTGGATCTCAGCAGCAGCGGAAACTGCATCTCGAAACTAAGAGCCCCTCCGTCCCCAATGGGTTTACCCACGATGGAAATTTGGAGGCCCTTCGGTCAAAACTGATGTTCAAGTGCGATACAAGATCCTTGGGAAAACTGAAACTTCAATGGTTTTTTTTTTTTATGGTGTAGTGCGAATGTAAGGAACCCAAAATATATCTGAATCTAAGGGACGACCAATAGTACACTAAACGAAATATTCACCTGAAATACATCCAGTAGAAAGTTAGAGGTAAAAAAGGTGTTTTATATATTTTTTTCTTCAGATTCCGACTCCGAGATGGGGACGGTTTTGGAGGATGGCGGTTTTCCAGACAGAATTTACGTGCACCAGCTCAACTTAACGTAAGTTACACTTTGCCTAACTCTTTCTCAAACAAGCAGTACCAATTTGGGGTCGTTACTTGATTATGGAGTCGTGACAACCATGCCAAAATGGTAACCCCGTTCAACAATATCACGATCCTGGTGAATACGCATGGTCTGTCACCTGTTTGCCTAAAAGGGGCATTAATTTAAGACCAAATTGCCTAGGGGAGTGAAAGGAAGGTTTGCTAAAGCTGCGACTTGTCGCGATTCTCATCCTCCTCATCAGTGGCATCCTCTAGGGTTTTCTTATAAGAGTCTTCATGTTGTTCTGTTGGAGTCCGAATCTGCTTTACGTTGTAAAATGTATTTTCCTGTGAAACTCTAGTTAGACGCCTGACAATGATTTAGCGGTTGGAACACTGATGCCGTGAGCAAGCAAACTGCAGTAACTAGACTATTGTCCTTTGTCCCAATTACTAAAAAAGTCAAAATTGCTTCCAGCAATTGGAGTTCAACTGTTATAATTTGTGTCCACTGGCGATTGTTCTTGTAGATCTACCGTTCCATTCCGATTGACTACAATAATCCGAATTTCTGATTATCCGAAAGTGGTTAGGTCCCAATTACTTCCAGCAATTGGAGTTCAACTGTTATAATTTGTGTCCACTGGCGATTGTTCTTGTAGATCTACCGTTCCATTCCGATTGACTACAATAATCCGAATTTCTGATTATCCGAAAGTGGTTAGGTCCCAATTACTTCCAGCAATTGGAGTTCAACTGTTATAATTTGTGTCCACTGGCGATTGTTCTTGTAGATCTACCGTTCCATTCCGATTGACTACAATAATCCGAATTTCTGATTATCCGAAAGTGGTTAGGTCCCAATTACTTCCAGCAATTGGAGTTCAACTGTTATAATTTGTGTCCACTGGCGATTGTTCATGCAGGTCTACCGTTCCCTTCCGATTGACTACAATAATCCGAATTTGTGATTATCCGAAAGTGGTTAGGTCCCAATTACTTCCAGCAATTGGAGTTCAACTGTTATAATTTGTGTCTACTGGCGATTGTTCATGCAGGTCTACCGTTCCTTTCCGATTGACTACAATAATCCGAATTTGTGAATATCCGAAAGTGGTTAGGTCCCAATTACTTCCAGCAATTGGAGTTCAACTGTTATAATTTGTGTCCACTGGCGATTGTTCTTGTAGATCTACCGTTCCATTCCGATTGACTACAATAATCCGAATTTCTGATTATCCGAAAGTGGTTAGGTCCCAATTACTTCCAGCAATTGGAGTTCAACTGTTATAATTTGTGTCCACTGGCGATTGTTCTTGTAGATCTACCGTTCCATTCCGATTGACTACAATAATCCGAATTTCTGATTATCCGAAAGTGGTTAGGTCCCAATTACTTCCAGCAATTGGAGTTCAACTGTTATAATTTGTGTCCACTGGCGATTGTTCATGCAGGTCTACCGTTCCCTTCCGATTGACTACAATAATCCGAATTTGTGATTATCCGAAAGTGGTTAGGTCCCAATTACTTCCAGCAATTGGAGTTCAACTGTTATAATTTGTGTCTACTGGCGATTGTTCATGCAGGTCTACCGTTCCTTTCCGATTGACTACAATAATCCGAATTTGTGAATATCCGAAAGTGGTTAGGTCCCAATTACTTCCAGCAATTGGAGTTCAACTGTTATAATTTGTGTCCACTGGCGATTGTTCTTGTAGATCTACCGTTCCATTCCGATTGACTACAATAATCCGAATTTCTGATTATCCGAAAGTGGTTAGGTCCCAATTACTTCCAGCAATTGGAGTTCAACTGTTATAATTTGTGTCCACTGGCGATTGTTCTTGTAGATCTACCGTTCCATTCCGATTGACTACAATAATCCGAATTTCTGATTATCCGAAAGTGGTTAGGTCCCAATTACTTCCAGCAATTGGAGTTCAACTGTTATAATTTTTGTCCACTGGCGATTGTTCATGCAGGTCTACCGTTCCTTTCCGATTGACTACAATAATCCGAATTTGTGATTATCCGAAAGTGGTTAGGTCCCAATTACTTCCAGCAATTGGAGTTCAACTGTTATAATTTGTGTCCACTGGCGATTGTTCTTGCAGGTCTACCGTTCCTTTCCGATTGACTACAATAATCCGAATTTGTGATTATCCGAAAGTGGTTAGGTCCCAATTACTTCCAGCAATTGGAGTTCAACTGTTATAATTTGTGTCCACTGGCGATTGTTCATGCAGGTCTACCGTTCCTTTCCGATTGACTACAATAATCCGAATTTGTGATTATCCGAAAGTGGTTAGGTCCCAATCACTTCCAGCAATTGGAGTTCAACTGTTATAATTTGTGTCCACTGGCGATTGTTCGTGTAGGTCTACCGTTCCTTTCCGATTGACTACACTAATCCGAATTTCTGATTATGCGAAAGTGGTTAGGTCCCAATTACTTCCAGCAATTGGAGTTCAACTGTTATAATTTGTGTCCACTGGCGATTGTTCATGCAGGTCTACCGTTCCTTTCCGATTGACTACACTAATCCGAATTTCTGATTATGCGAAAGTGGTTAGGTCCCAATTACTTCCAGCAATTGGAGTTCAACTGTTATAATTTGTGTCCACTGGCGATTGTTCTTGTAGGTCTACCGTTCCATTCCGATTGACTACAATAATCCGAATTTCTGATTATCCGAAAGTGGTTAGGTCCCAATTACTTCCAGCAATTGGAGTTCAACTGTTATAATTTGTGTCCACTGGCGATTGTTCATGCAGGTCTACCGTTCCTTTCCGATTGACTACAATAATCCGAATTTGTGATTATCCGAAAGTGGTTAGGTCCCAATTACTTCCAGCAATTGGAGTTCAACTGTTATAATTTGTGTCCACTGGCGATTGTTCTTGTAGGTCTACCGTTCCTTTCCGATTGACTACACTAATCCGAATTTCTGATTATGCGAAAGTGGTTAGGTCCCAATTACTTCCAGCAATTGTAGTTCAACTGTTATAATTTGTGTCAACTGGCGATTGTTCTTGTAGGTCTACCGTTCCTTTTTCGATTGACTACAAATATCCGATTTTCTGATTATCCCAAAGTGGTTAAGTCCCAATTGCTTCCAATAATTGGAGTTCAACTGCTGTTATAATTTGTGTCCACTGATGGCGACTGTTCTCTGCAGGTCTACCGTTCCCTTCCGATTGACTACACTAATCCGAATTTCTGATTATGCGAAAGTGGTTAGGTCCCAATTACTTCCAGCAATTGTAGTTCAACTGTTATAATTTGTGTCCACTGGCGATTGTTCATGCAGGTCTACCGTTCCTTTCCGATTGACTACAATAATCCGAATTTGTGATTATCCGAAAGTGGTTAGGTCCCAATTACTTCCAGCAATTGGAGTTCAACTGTTATAATTTGTGTCCACTGGCGATTGTTCTTGTAGGTCTACCGTTCCATTCCGATTGACTACAATAATCCGAATTTCTGATTATCCGAAAGTGGTTAGGTCCCAATTACTTCCAGCAATTGGAGTTCAACTGTTATAATTTGTGTCCACTGGCGATTGTTCTTGTAGGTCTACCGTTCCATTCCGATTGACTACAATAATCCGAATTTCTGATTATCCGAAAGTGGTTAGGTCCCAATTACTTCCAGCAATTGGAGTTCAACTGTTATAATTTGTGTCCACTGGCGATTGTTCATGCAGGTCTACCGTTCCTTTCCGATTGACTACACTAATCCGAATTTGTGATTATCCGAAAGTGGTTAGGTCCCAATTACTTCCAGCAATTGGAGTTCAACTGTTATAATTTGTGTCCACTGGCGATTGTTCTTGTAGGTCTACCGTTCCATTCCGATTGACTACAATAATCCGAATTTCTGATTATCCGAAAGTGGTTAGGTCCCAATTACTTCCAGCAATTGGAGTTCAACTGTTATAATTTGTGTCCACTGGCGATTGTTCATGCAGGTCTACCGTTCCTTTCCGATTGACTACAATAATCCGAATTTGTGATTATCCGAAAGTGGTTAGGTCCCAATTACTTCCAGCAATTGGAGTTCAACTGTTATAATTTGTGTCCACTGGCGATTGTTCTTGTAGGTCTACCGTTCCTTTCCGATTGACTACACTAATCCGAATTTCTGATTATGCGAAAGTGGTTAGGTCCCAATTACTTCCAGCAATTGTAGTTCAACTGTTATAATTTGTGTCAACTGGCGATTGTTCTTGTAGGTCTACCGTTCCTTTTTCGATTGACTACAAATATCCGATTTTCTGATTATCCCAAAGTGGTTAAGTCCCAATTGCTTCCAATAATTGGAGTTCAACTGCTGTTATAATTTGTGTCCACTGATGGCGACTGTTCTCTGCAGGTCTGCCGACTTGGTCCGCCGCCAGCTGGAGAGGGAGATGGTGGAGGAGGAGAGGCGGAAGGCGGGGGAGGCGAAGGAGATCAGGAGGAGGCAGAGGGAGGAGGAGAGGAAGAGGGTGAGCGAGATTTCAAACTGGGCACAGAACCTCGCTACAAAGTGAGCGTCTGATCCCAATCCAAAGTTAAGACGTGTGAAGCTTGTCTTGTATCCAGGGTAGGATGACAAGACGAATTGTACAGGGTGAGGCAAATAAAAGTGGCCCCAACGTCGAGATAAGAATGCGACAGAAATGTTGCCAAGTCAAAAACCAATACAGAAACAGGTTTGCTAGATGAAGCTATTGATCGCTTCATTATTAAGCTCCAAAAAACACTTGGCGACTTATTTGCAAACAACTACGCTAAGGTTTGAGAAGCTAGTTGAAATGAAATCTAAGCAAGATGTGTAGAGCTGATCAAGAAAAGTTCCCATTAAATGATTATTTGGGTTGTTATTTATCCTAGAGAATCGGACCTTTTTGTTTTGTTAATACAGAACATTCTAAATGGATTGCAAGACACAAAATTTGTTTTATGGGACGTCTTCATACAATACAAACTAAGATAGGAACTCGTAACTAGTCTATGAGTAGCTGTAATATGAAGCTTAACCGATTCAACCAATGCAAAAACAGGTGCCAGGCGGCTTCAAAAGTTTTTGTCGACAACCATTTGAACGTATTCCTATCTCTAGACTGGGCTACTCTTATTTGCCGCACTCTGTACGTCGCAGTACGGTTTAGTTAGTTATTCAACTATCTAACTATAAAAATTGTGCTAATAGTCTCGGTTTATTTTTTCTCAGTTCTTTCAAACAAAAACAACGTAAATAAAATGATTTCTGAAAAATTAATGGTGATTTCATAGTCGAAATGATATTTACTGAAATGAATTTTGTCAGGCCAATATCCAGGGATGCCTACTTTTTAACTGCTATGTCTAATTATATAAAAAAAACTATTAGGGTCCGGATACGAATTTCACTTCAATGTTGTGTCTATTCGAAAATGATAATAACGTAACCTAAAAAAGTACTAAATTTCCATTGATTTCAAAAAATCTACATTAAAAAATGAGTAACAGTTTTTTTTTTTTTTAAGTTAGTGCAATTTAGCGTGCTTGTGGGAATAAAAATAAAGTACTGGAATACTTTATGCAATTTTTGATAGGTGTGGCATTTTTTGATTAATATCTAGACACCTTTACCTGGCTGGTCTCCACAACTATCTTACCTCTAGTAATTGTGAAGACTTCCGAATTGCCATGTATTCCGAAGAAACATTTTACGGATACTTAAACTTCATTAAAATTGTATTCTTGTTTCCGGACGCCCTATTTTCTTTTCAAACAATCATTTTTTTAAGAAAATATTTGATGTTTTAGTACCAGTAAGTAGTATTTCAAAATGTCTTTATTAATTTTTAATTCACTAACTCTGTGTGAATGTCTGCCTATATTGATTATTTAAAAGCCCTTGCTTGCAGAGTAAGGGTACATTAAAAAAATTGTCTAACTGGGTTTAACATAGAATGAGATCGAAAGACTGTGGGTCTCCAAAACAAAAAGCCATAGTTTTTCGGCTGTATGGACTATTTTTACTGAATATATTTTTTCGTGTGATAAATGTAGATGACTTACAGGTTCCACCCACCTTTTGAAATTTGTTCAAATACTTTTTTTTTCAATAAATTAATTCTGCAAAAATTCTTCGAATTTCAAAAATGTGTATATTATAGACTTTTTTTTAGCTACATTTACCATTTAAAAAATACAGTTTACAAAAATATTCAGTACAGCTGGAGAAATGTGGCTTTGAATATATTTTTTGTCATTAGATTAACACAGATGCACTTTTGTTTAGAGACCCGCGGTCATTCGATCTCATACGTTTTTAAAGAGTTTAATCTGTGTTAGTACCAGTCTGGTTTAATGTATTGTTATTAAAAAGAAAATATTAAACTTGTGAAAAAAGTATTTTCATTCAACAATTGTATTTCTTAAGGTAGGCGAATACCCAAAATTCTGAAATGTTTACTATTACTTTAATCTTTTCCAAATTTGGCATAGTGATTTCAAAGATAATGAACAATGCTTTTTGGGCAATTTTTTTTATTTAAATATAATTGATTTATTTTAAACGGTGTTTTTCAACTAAAAAAAGGGGGTTACGCCAACACTTCTAGCATAAAAAGTTTTACGTTAATTTGAATTTACCTGAATTTTTTCACAGATGCTATTTCAATATATATCTGTGCCATGAACCTCTAACATCTGGTGTAAGTATACAAGTTTTTTTTTTAAAGAAATGTCCAAGTGTAAGTTAATCGAAAAAAATCATTTTTATGCGGTTAATTTATAACATTTTTCTTAATAACTTTTTTTTCTTGTAACTTGTATGTAACTCTAGAGGGTCAAAATCTCTCACAGGGTCAAAATCAGTAAACCTCTTTTTTTAGTAGAAAAACACCGTTTAAAATAAATTATATTTAAATAAAAACAAAGGCCTAAATAGAATTATTCATTATACTTGAAATCACTATGCCAAATTTGGAAAAGTTTAAAGCAATAGTAAAAATTTTAGAATTTTGGGAAATTTTGGGTATTCGCCTACCTTAAAGAATTCGTTCAGAATCGTGCGTAAACTCGACAGCCTAATTCCCGAGTTTTATAGATTATAAAATTTAATAAAGTGAAAGAAGCTCCCGATCACATGCGAAAATGTCTAAGGAACCGAATAAATAATTTACGAATACGAACTTTATAACTGTATGCCAAAAATAATTCACATTACAGTAGTTTAAATTGCATTCACTATTTCCGAACAAGCGACTTATTTGTTAAAAGAATCTATCTGTATTTAAAATGTTTTTTATTTTTATTACCAGTAAATTTGTATTTCAAAATATTTTATATAATTTTTTATATACAATTTCAATTATCTCCGGTTCTGGGAATTTATAAAATAAATCCTTGCTTGCGTAGTGAGGATGTACTTTAAACGAAATAATCTATTTGGTTCTAACGGTAAATGAATGATATCGTATTACCGCGGGTCTCCAAAGCAAAATGCCTCTGAGTTAATCCAACGGGCTAAAAATATTTTTAAACCAGATTAATGCAGCTGTTTTGAACATTTTTGGAAACAGTTTTTTGATGATAAATGTATATGACTTACAGATCTCGAAAATCCCTATTTTTAAAAATAGCTTTGATTCTTTTTTTTTAATTTTATGAAAAAATTTACAAAAGAATACCTGAACGCATTTTTAAGAAGTTGGTTTAAGAGACTTGTAAGTCGGCTACATTTATCATATGAACTAAAGTGTTTGTAAAAATATTCAATTAAGCAGGAGAAATGTGGCTTGGAAAATATTTTCCCCATTGAGTTAACATTGGTTTGGAGACCCGCGGTCAATCGGGCTCATTCGCCCCTCGCCTATAATCTGTATGTCGTCCAGTCTATCTTAAGATATTGTCATTAAAAAGAAGACAGTAACATTGTGAACCAATATATATTTTCATTCTACCATTGTTTTTCTTAAAGAATTAGCTCAGAATCGTATGCAAACAAGACATCCTCATTCCCGAGTTTTATAGATTATAAAAATTTAATAAAGTGAATGAAGCTCTCAATCACATGTAAAAAAAAGTATAAGGAACCGAAGAAGTAATTTACGGGTACGAACTTAATAAATGCACGTCAAAAAAACAAAAAAAAATCACAAAACAGCTAACCCTCTAATGCATACTGTTGCCATATGAAAACAATTAACATAATCCACTTTATTCTATTACAGTAGAGCTCCCTCTCGACTAATCTGTGTTTTTTCATCTATAAATTCCAATTTGAAGTTTCAGTTACTAATAATCCCTCATAGATGACAGTAGTAAAAGTGTATTCAAAATTAAAGAGTGAAGTTATTAAAACTGTTGTGAAATTACGTCTTTTGCAGTATTCAAAGTTAATAATGTTAGTACTTAATACGAATAAATTGTTTTTAAAAAATAGTTATAATTCAAGAGGGTTATTTTAAAATCTATTTAGTAGTTGATTTGTAGTTGGTTTTTGCCACATTGCAAAAATTTAAAAATTGAAACTATTTAAATTCCAATGCGGTTAATTTTTTTCAGTATTTTTCTCCAAATATAAATGAGTATTGAAAATACAAATTTTTAAGGGAATGAAAAAAAAATCATGCATAACAGGGTTAATTGCCATCGTATTCACTCTTTCCTGAGAAGTTAATAATTTTTTTAAGTTAGTACAATTTAACGTGTTTGTGGGAGAAAAAAATATAGTACTGGAATACTTTCTGCACTTTTTAATAGGTGTGGAATTTTTTTTATTAATATCTGTACACACTTATCTGGCTGGTCTCCAAAACAATCCTTACTTCTAGTAATTGAGAGAACTTCCGAATTGCCATGTACTCCGAAGAAATATTTTACGGATACTTAAAGTTTATTACCATTGCATTATTATTTCCTGACGTGCTATTTCTTTCAAAACAATCAATTTTTTCTTTTAATATTTTTTTTTAGTATTAGTACCAGTAAGTTGTATTTCAAAATGTTTTTTAAATTTTTAATTCATTAATTTTGTGTTGTACAAAATCTTAATGTAAATTATTTAAATGCCCTTACAAAGTGAGGGTACATTAAAAAAATAGTCTAACTGGGTTTAACAGATTATGAGATCGAAAGACTGGGTCTCCATAACAAAAAGCTAAATTCTTTTTCCGAGTACTGCTATTTTTAATAACGATATTTTTTCGTATGTTAAATGCAGCTGACTTGCATGTTCACCCACCTTTGGAAATGTTTTCATTTTTTTTTATTTCTATAAATTAATTCTGCAAAATTTATTCAAATTTCAAAAATTGGTATAGTATAGACTTTGTCAGCTACATTTATCATATGGAAAATGCTGTTTGTAAAAATATTCGTTCTTAAAGAGTTTAATCAGTGTTGGTCCCAGTCTAGTTAAGTATTGTCATTAAAAAGAAAATATTAGCCTTGTAAACCAAAAAGTATTTTCATTCAACCATTGTATTTCCTAAAGAATTTCGTTCAGAATCGTGTGTGAACTCGACAGCCTCATTCCCGAGTTTTACAGATTACAAAATTTAATTAAGTGAATGAAGCTCTCGGTCACATGAGGAAATGTCTAAGGAACCGAATAAATAATTTACGAATACGAACTTTATAACTGCATGCCCAAAAAAAATTCACAGAACAGTTAGTTGCCATCGCATTCACTATTTCCGGACATGCGACTTTCTATCAAAAGAATCGATCTATATTTAAAATATTTTATATTTTCTACCAGCAAAATGTATTTCAAAATAGTTTTAAAATTTTTTAATTGGTATAATTGTGTAGGGTTCCTCCACCTGCTTGATTTGGAAATTTATAACACAAAATCCTTGCGTGCGTAGTGAGGATGCATTTTAAACGATATATTCTACTTATGAATGATATCGTATGACCACGGGTTTCCAAACAAAAGTTCATCTAAAAGGGTAGAAATATTTTTAATGCACCTTAAACATTTTAAGAAACTGTTTTTTGATGATATATGCAGATGGCTTACAGATCTCTATTATCCCTATTTTTAAAAATGGTTTTGAATTGTTTTTTTTTTTAATTTTTATGAAAAATTTACAAGAAATATTCAAACGCATTTTAAAAAAAAGTTGGATAATGGAGACTTACAAGTCGGCTACATTTGAAGAGTACACGGGAAAAACCGATTGATTTTGCAGAGAAGTTTCCTTAGCAGGCCACTGTGGCGATGATAGCGAGTGATCGCCTAATTTTGTGTAAGGAAACCAGTTCCTACCATAGATATCATAGTTGAAGTAATTGAGTGGCAGATCACGTGACCTCCAATGCTAACGACTGGAAGCGCAAGGAGCTCCCAGAAGAGCCCCAACGAAGTCAGTGTTGTAGGTCACGTGATATGCCACTGTAGTACTTTAACTACTTTCTCTGTGGTTCCTAGCTATCAAGATTCAGGCGATTGGCGATCCCGACGCCTGGACCAAGCGAAGAAGAAAGAGAGAAACCGGTTTTATACCGGCAAGCAGACAATTGCGGGCGTCCGCCTTATAAATCAATCGCTTCTTCCCCGTGTACTCTTCATTTATCATATATGAAATAAAGGGTTTGTAAAAAATATTCAATTAATCAGGAGAAATGTGGCTTGGAAAATATATTTTCCCATTGGATTAACATTGATTTGGAGACCCGCGGTCAATCGGGCTCATCCGCCCTTCGCCTTTTAACTGTATGTCGTCCAGTCTATCTTAAGATATTGTCTTTTAAATGAAGACAGTACCCTTGTCAAACAAAATATATTTTCATTCAACCATTGCTGTTCTTAAAGATTTCGTTCAAAATCGTTTGTAAACACGACAGCCTAATTCACGAGTTTTATAGATTATAAAATTTAATAGAGTAAATGAAGCTCTCAAGCAAATGTAAAAAAGTGTAAGGCACAGAAGAAATAATTTACGAGTACGAACTTAATAAATGCACGCCAAAAATAATTCGCAAGACAGTTAACCCTCTAATGCATAATGTTGCCATACGGCAACAAGTAACATAATCCACTTTATTCTATTAAAGTAGATTTCCCTCTCGACAAATCTGTTTGTTTTTCATCCATTACATTCCATTTTGAAGTTTCAGTTACTAATAACCCTCATAGATGACAGTAGTAAAAGTGTATTCAAATTTAAAGAGTGAAGTTAGTAACTGTTGTGATTACGTCTTTGGCGGTATTCAAATTATAATAATATTAGAAACACAAATAAATTGTTTTGAAAAAAATATAGTTCAAGAGGGTTATTTTGAAATAAATTTAATAGATTTCTTGTCATTTTTATCAGAATCGGAATTTTGTTGTTGGTTTTTGCCACATGGCAAAAATTTAAAAAATTGAAATTATTTAAATTCAAATGCAGTTATTTTTTTACTGAATTTGTCCCATAATGTATGAGTACCTATTAAAGATACAAATATATTTTTTCGGGATGAAAAAAATCATGCATTGCAGGGTTAATTGCCATCGTATTCACTCTTTTCGGGCAAACAACTTTCTTTCAAAACAATCGATTTATTTTTTAATATTAAGCGGTTAGTACCAGTAAATTGTATTTCAAAATATTTTTATAAAAAAAATAAACAATGTTATTTTGATTCCAAAAGTTCGTTGGTGATATAGTTTTAAACAACCCTTGCATGCGAAGTGGGGGTACATTTACAAATGAAATAATATATCTGGATTTAGCGGCGATTGCGATGGAACGACCGCAGGCTTTCAAATCCAAAAGATCCTTTGTGTTGATAATATGGAAAAATAATTTTCTAAGCTACATTTCTCCGGTCGAATTAAATACTTTTAGAAACTGTTTATTCAAAATAGCTAGCTTTCAGGCTCTATAATTCCACATTTTTAAATGGGTTCAGATATTTTTTAAATAAATAAATTTGTAACTGAAACCTGTAAGTCAGCTATATTTATCACAAAATAAATATTTGTACATACAGATGGATAAATATGGCTTAGAAAATCATTTTTTTTTCATTGGATTAACATACCACTTCGGTATGGAAAACCGAGGTCATTCACCCTTAGGGGAAAAATAGGTTGTGTACAATAATGACAGAATGAAAATATTTCTTAATCAAAACTAATAAAGCGCAAAGCAGAAGTAAGAAAAACGCATGTAGTATCCATCTAATATATATTATATTCACCACAATAAATTATCGAGTATGCAAAACACGTGCGTTTGTAAACAGTTCATGGAGTCTCAAACTTTCATTTTTTTTAAAGCTGGGGACCCCAGTTGGTAAGACACTTGCCCTGCATGCGAAAAGTTCAAAGTACGGGCTCAGGAAAAAATAACTGTTGCTCTATACATAGTCTGGGCAGCCAAAAAGTCCGACGAATAATACCCCCTGTAGAGGAAGTGTACGTTAAATATGTTCCTAAGTCCCGACGCCGCGTACTATATCGCCGTTAAAAAAGTTGCAAAGTGTGATTACTTAGGTGTCACTTGAGTGTGGTTCTAAATTAAGACGCCCGTCGCCAATGGCCCTCGTGTAGCTGTAGTGCGACGATGATTCAACCAAACCCCGTTGTCTTATATGCTTATCCTTTCTTCAGCATTTAACTTATTTACGCTCTCTGCTGACATGTAATTTCGTTGCTCCTTTTACTGCTATACTAGAAGTGATGATGACTAGATCATCGTACACTTCAGAACTAGTCAAACGTCGTTTATTTAGATGTGTAATTTCAGTATTATTCTTTTAAAACAAGGGATATGTAACTCCATGCAACTTTCAATTGCCAATCAAAACTTTTAATTTTATTTTATTTATATAATTACTACCAGTGTGCATATAGCGTCCATTTACTGGTAGATGATATTACAAGACAAAACACATGCACAAAAAACTAAAAGGGGTTCACCAAAAGAAAAACAAGGAATTAAAATATTAATATACAAAAAGCCAGTAAGATTAATAACGATAAAATACCCTATAATATTATAAAGTATTTTTTTTACCCCATATGGAAATTTCAATAACATTTAAAACCTAAAAAGTTCTATGCAAGCTACTATTTGCGCGTGTGCGATTTTCCAAAAAAACTTTAGACATCCTACAGGTAGAGGTAACTCGTGTACCAAATTTCTTTTTGGCTCTTTTTGTTTTTAGCAATACTTTTAAAACCAAAAAAAATTCTATGGATGCTATGGTAACCTTGTAGAATAAAAAATCATATTTATTTGGCCATTGCAGTTTTTTTTATAAGGAATTCGTTTAGGAATTTTGTTCCAGACGTAAACTCGACAGTAGAAATTCCGAATATTAGAGATTACAAAATTTAGAAAAGTGAAACTAAATGACAAATAATTTACGGATGCGACCTTTACAAATGCACGTCAAAAATAGTTCACAGAACAGCTTAATACCATTGCATTACCTATTGTCGGTCGTGCTATTTTCTTTTAAAATAATACATTATTTTTATTATAATTTTTACTTTTTGCTACCAGTAAATTATATTTAAAATTATTTTAATAAAAATTTTAAATTCAGGAATTACAATTTAATGATACTATTACTATTCTTTTTTATTATAAAAGTATTTTTACTAGATCAGTGAGGATACTTTCAAACCTAAACTAAGCAATGTACAAAACTTTCGTCAAAACAAAAATACTTTGTATGCATGTAATATGTGATCGATTCACCAAAATAAGTCTAGTATGCAATATCTTTATGTTTGAGACTGTTTTTGAAATGTTTCAACTGTTCCCTTCTTGATTAGTAAGTGTCTCAAAGTTTTTTGCATTTGGATTATTCATTAAAGCTACAGACCACTCCGAATACCGAGCGTTATTTTATAACCACCCTGTATGTGATCGATTCACCAAAATAAATCTAGCATGCAATATGTTTATGTTTGAGATTTCATGAACTGTTTCCAAACTCCGAAATTTTCAATTGTGTTGTAGGATATGGAGATGCTGCGATCCTACAATCCTTGGGGCAAGCCCGGGGCCGGCGCTAAAGGAGTAAGTTTCATGTGGCATTTATTTCGTATAAATAAGATACTTTGTTGTGCAATTGCTTTTTTTGTCATACGAAAATTTAGATACTCTGTTTAAAAAAGCAATTGCTATGTAACACTGAATCCTTGTGGTATATTTTTCCCTGATGCATGTTAACGTGTCAATGGATATAATAATATAGCCTTGAAATGCTTTTTTACAATTAGAAAGTTATATTACTTAATTTTTTTTATTAGAAAATTAAATAAAAAATTGAGAATAGTAATTTATTTAAATATTTTAATCGGTTTATTAAAAGAATAGTTAACTTTTCTATAAAAAAAAGATGGTCACATTCATTGAGCTAGTGCATTAGTTTGAAAATGGTCAAGACAAATGTATTGCTTAGCCCCTCTAAGCTTTGTTTCTTGACCCCTAACCTAACTTTAAATACAAAACAAACAGTTCTTCAACATGGTAGGGACTGAACCTACCAACCACACCATGGACCAACATGGAGACAATATAGTTTGTGTGGGGCCCGATGGCCGAGTGGTTTGGATCGTAGGCCATAACGCAAGCAATCCGCGCGCTGTAGCAAATCAATTTTACATCAAAGCCTTTGCCCTGGGTGTACTTTCTTTCTCAGTACCGAAATTTCAAATCAACTGCTGCATTTGGTAAAATTTATAAGCCATTTAAAATACAGCCAAAACCCCCCGAAATAGCTTCGATTCCAATGAGCCCCTAAAACGAGACTTCCTCTTTTGCCACTCTATTTCCACTCCGTAGTAGGTCATGGCTGCCGATGGCACAGTACGAGTCGTTCCTATACCCTATATTAGGGTGGGCCGAAAAAAACTTTTTATTTTATTTCGGATCGCTATAGGGCGGAAAAGTTGCCATTGGTAAAGACATGAAAAATGCACTAATTATTATTTTTTTATGACCATATCTTCCGTTCGCGCTATGCCTTCAAAGTTGGCGAAAAATTGTTAAAAACCGTAATTTTTAAAAAAAATTTAAAAACAAGGCAGATGTTTTTAATTACGTTCCTATATCATGAATTAAATACTAAAAGTATGTAAAATCCAAATATTATAGCACTCATTAATAATAAATAATATAATATATAGTATAATAAGTTATTATACATTTGTGTCAGATCTTCCGACCACTCAACGTAGTATAAAATTATGAAAATTCGCATTTCTTGCTAAATTTCAAAGTTTTAACTTTTTGTAAATTTTAATCATACAACATGATATAGGAAAGCAATTAAAATCATATATCGGGCGTAAAAAAATTATGAAAAATTAAGGTTTTTGACAATTTTTGCCAACTTTGATGGCATTGCGCGAACGGAAGATATAGTCATAAAAAGAAAATAATTGGTGCATTTTTCATGTCTTTACCAATGGCAACTTTTCCGCACTATAGCGATCCGAAATAAAATAAAAAGTTTTTTTCGGCCCACCCTACCCTATATTCTTTGAGTTATTCTGAATAAAAAGAAAATCTGATCCAGAAATTTTTCGGAACCCGAAAAGTATAGTTGGCTGCACGTCTATTCTTCGGAAATACCGGCAGTTCTCTAGCACACCGCGCGCTGTAACGAGGACGAGTTTGATTTCCGCCTTTGCCTTGAGTGTACTTCCTTTCTCAGTATCAAAATTATAAATCAACTAGGACTTTTGCCACTCTATTTGGGCTCCGTAGTGAGCCATGGCTGCTCAGTATGTGTGAGTCGTTCCTCTACCCTACTATAGAATTCTTTGATACAAACCACCACAGATGGGTGACAAAATAAAACGAACATCCGTGAAAAAGACATGGCCAATTTCAAAGACTCACAACCGACACTTCCGTCGTCACAATCCGCATGTCATTTTGCGTTGCAGTCCACTGCCTAGCGGATTCGAAAGGTAAAGTATCAGTCGCTCAACAGCTGCAGTGGGAGCTGCACGCCTCTATTGTAATTTCTGAAAAACGCAATAATGACCTGTCCGAAAAAGGTATGATTGTTGGAATGAGGTGCGCTGGTTGCTCGGTGACGGAAACAGACATTTATTTAGGGCATGCAAGGAGTAATGTATCTGCCGTTATGACAGCATACAAGAAATGCGGGGTGATGTGGCGTCTGGCTAGCACACCAGTGGCAGGAAAAGAAAGCTTACCGAGATTGATGAAATAGTCTTAACCCGCATAGTGGCCCGAAACGCAAACAATCGCTTTCCCAAATAACGTCTGAGGTGAATAGTCATCTTCGTAACCCTTTTTCAGCAAGAACTGTCCAAAGGGAACTGCATGCTATGAACTTGTATGAAAGAGCTGGAATTCGTAAACCATTGGTAATAGCACGTCATGCTTTACAGCGATGCAAGTGGTGTACAACACACAGACAGTGGACCCCACAACAGTGGCAACAAGTCATCTGGTCGAATGAATCGACGTTCTCCCTATTCCAGACCACCGGATGAGTTTATGTGTTGAGAACGGCCAAAGAAACACTCCGTGCTCGATTCCCTCCACCACCTATGAATTCGACATTAGAGACCACTCTAGGCGAAAAATGGCTTCGTATTCCCTTAAAAGTTGTTCATGAGCCTCTATGCGTCCGTCCCACGTCGCATAAGTCAGTAATTCAGTCAAAGGGGGGTCCAACTCCTTATTAATAAAGCTTTTCTCCTCTTTCATATTTGTTCGTAATCGTATTATTTTGTCACCCATCTGTATGCACACAAGAAATTACCAGCCAACTTGGGCAACAACATTTGCTGGTGCCCAAGACTTCTAACGTTTTTTGTAGGGTTGCTGCTTGCTGGTTGAATTGAACCAATTTCTTTAGGAACCCCATAAGTCATAATTTTATAGAAATTGAGTTTTTAATGTTAATCGATTCGTCCTATGTAAACACATATTCTGTAAGGAAATCCTGTTAATCCATTGGTTTGCACGGTCATGGGAAGCACCAGGACATACACTCTTAAAACAAACGAGTGATTTTAACTCAGTCTGAGTTAATTTTCACTTCTCCAGTGTCGGAAATGCACTTCTCCTACAGGAGTGGTTCCTTTGCATGTTGAACCTGCGACAAGATCACTCCAAACGAGTGATTTTAACTCAGTCTAAGTTAATATTCACTCTTTTCCAGTGTCGAAAAAGCACTTCTCCTACAGGAGTGGATTTCACTCCTTTGTTTTAAGAGTGTAACAGTTCCAGGAGAAACCCATTGCCTTTTGTTGTAATATCATATTCAAGTTGCAGCAGCCTCTGGCCTCTGTATGATGCAATATCACATTTCATTTATCAACTTTATAATGTAATCGCACCCAGTACATTGCATCGGCCATTCCATGTTTTATCTCATTGTTTGTTTAGTTTGATGATATAAGCAATCTTATAAATAGATGCGTGTTGGTTTTTTCTTTTGCTCTTCTAATAAATGAAGAGTACACGGGAAGAACCGATTTATTTCTTTAGAGTCTTTTCGTAATTGTCTCTACTTGGCGGACATTAGCTACCGGAAACCGTCCTTTCTTATGGTTCTTCATTTGCGGTACAAACGTGTGACTCGTTCCACTCAACTCTTGCGTGAATCAGGGTTGTCGCGAAAGATAAACAAAGCGAGTAAGTGGCTTCTTTACATTAGTTTAGGCGATTTCTCCTTATCATCCCCAAAAAGGCTATTAAGGAAAGCCTTGTACGAAATCAATCGGTGCTTCCCGTGTACTCTTCAAATATCTTCTTAGCGAACAGACGGCTGCTACTTTATTTAATACTGTTAAGACAATTTCTTTCCATTTCTCGAAAACCATGGTTCATGGCCTTATGGGGGCTTAAAAACATGTATTCAATTGTGGCCTTCAATCTCTTCCACCAGGGCGAAGACACCAAGCGCAAGAAGTACCCGGAGGGCCGCTCCCCCGATCCCGACGAAGAGGACGGCAGCTTCCTCCGGCAGTTCGGCCGTCCTGGCCACGGGGCCCCGAACAGGACGGAGTCCGGCCGGCCGAGGACGCAGATACCCGGGGACGCCGCCATCCGGTTCCAGGACTCGCAGCACGTAAGGCTGAGCATCGAGAACCACCTCCGGTACAGGAACGGGGACAAGGAGAACTACAGGGGGGACCTGGGTGAGGCTTTCTTTATAATATTATCGCTCCAGAGGTGTACACATGCGCGGACCGCTGTAGAATTCACTTCACAACGTCAGTTAACAATTGAAGAGCTTGGTGGGAGAACGCACTAAGTGACATTTTTGAAGGAAATGGAGATTTTTGTGTCAACAAACATGTTATTACCACCTTTAAAGATAAAGTTTCCACTTTTTCATAAACTTAAAAGTTAGGTACATTTTTTACCATTTGCAAGTATATTTTTTAACGTATCTAAGTGCTCAGGAAAAACTGCTTTGCTGGTCCTACATTACGGGGAAAATATTATAAAAAAAATCTTTTTGCGCCGGAACTATACGACGAAAATTGTTTTCCTTTTCAAACTCCGATGGGCTGTAAAAAAAGGGACAAAATACAAAAAAAGATTTTTTTTTCTACCCAAAAGTAATGCACAATACTGCTTGTTTCTCCACATAATCACCTTGACGAAGGCATTTGTCATAACTGTAAACAATCTGAAATGTCCTTTTAAAGTGTATCTTTTAAATTGAAGTCAACAAAAAAATCGGTAAATAATTATAATTTTGATTCTTAAACATCCATACATCTCCCAGTAGATGACAATTTTCTAAAGTGACACTATTTTAGCTTCTACTTTTTGACTTCAGAATATAGTTGATTAATGTGCATAATGTTTAATGGTAACACTAGCGGGTTAAGGCCATAATCAGTGGCCAAATACAGCCTACTCAACCTTCTAGAGAAGTTACCCTAGACGTCACGCTAGCCGTCCTATTCAAACTGTCAGTAATTCCGAAGAACAGACGTGCAGCCCACTATACTTTTCAGGTTCCGAAAAGATTTCTTTGGCAAATTTTTCCTTTTATTCGGAATAACTGCCACTTCAAATAGGACGGTTACCATGACGTCACTAAGAACTTCTCCGTTCTTTATTTATTTATTTAAGATTACAGAATCCTTAATGTCCTTTATTCTTATACGAATAAATGGAAAATTTTTATCTTGCAGATGAGTTGATTCAACAGAAGCTCCAAATACAAGAAAAGGAAAAGGAGTGGGAAAACAAGAAATTTGAAGAAATGGTAACATTTTATGCTCCATAAATATTTCATTGATCTCAGTGCTGTGTACATATTAATTTGATGAAAATAATACAGCTAATATTTCTTACCAGTTTTTTTTTAGTAATTTATGAAATAAAATCAAATATATGCGATTTCAGTTATAGCCTAACTTTTAATTAATGGGTAACTTCAAGCAGAAAGTTGCGAGAAATGCAAATGAGGATGAGAATACTAATCAACTATGAAAAATCTAAATGAATTTATATTCTCTCTACATTATATAAACTTGACGCCACTAAAACGTTTCTGTTGCTATACATGCATTTAAAAATTACGATATGCGCCCCATATAGCTCAAGTGGAGCTCTAGTCAGACGTTATTCTTAATATACAGTAAATTCCCGTTACAACGAAATTCAAGGGACCGAAATAGTTTTTCGTTATAGTGGAATGTTCGTTAAAACGGAATTTCACAAAAAAATCTTAAATTCAAAATGCTGCAAAAGTCAATAAAAATGCACAAATTTCATTAATATGCAAGTTACAATATTTATATTTTAAATAATTAAGTTTAAAATAATATATAACTAAGTATAGTTTATAAAAGTTGAAGAACAATAAAAAAGTTAAAAGAACAAAACTCCGGGGTAAAACATTTATTCTAGCTTTCATGTAAGCATGAAATCGGAATGAGACAGAGTAAAAGACAACCTGCTCACACCATAGAGAAAAGAAGTGAAGAAAAATACAGAATGTAAGTGTCTATCCTTTCCCCTTTGGTTAAGGTTAAGTGTGTAACAAAACCATTAGTCTTCAAGGAATAATTTTCTGTGACAACAAAGCCAACGGTCCTTCTCATACTTAAAAGACTGCTTTAGTGACAAAAATAAAGTAACGCCCATGTACACAAGGTTTCAAAATCAATCCCAGAAACAACAAAATCTCAAAGTGTCATAATGACAGGCTATCATTAGAGAATTCTAAAAGGCATTGTACTGGTGGTCACTCACTACAGATGTTTGAGTATGAACCATTGAATAGAAATTTCTGCCATTCCTAGGCAGGGCCGTAACTTGGACATTTTATTGGGGGGGGAGGACCACGTTTTGGCGCCCTCTTACATTTTTTTTGGAGAGTCAGTTTAGAAACATTATTAACAGCTAATTATATACATCAATTAGTACATATGAATTAATTAAACTTTCTAATCAAAGCAATTGTTTGTTATTAATTACTAATTAAACCATTTTTAATTACTTATTAAATAATTATTAATTACTACTTACATAATTATTAGTTACAAATGAAATAATTTTAGCTTCCGCACTAAATTTATAACGTAAAAAGTGGAAGGGTGTATAATCGTTTAGTCTGTCTGTCTGCTCGTCACCCACTCTCATAGCCCAAACTACAAACGCTACGGACAAGTGTGATACGTCAACAAATTCTGCGCATCAAAATCAGAATACATTGAAAATTTCAGAAAAGAATTCGAATTCGGAGTACTTCAATTATTAAAAAAATACTGCAAAATTTAATGCTCATTTAAAAAGCATAGGAAGCCATTTTTATTAAAATTAAATCACCATTGCCATCACAACAATTGCTCGAGAAACTTTAATTCATTTAAACAATACATTCAAATGAATTTATTTTTGTGACGCATCGGTCAGTTTGAAATGACTTGAAATATATTTCACTACGAGATTCTATGTATGTTGATATGATATGTTTTCATTCTATTTAAAAGCAAGGGAATATTAGATATTTATTCTTTGAAATATAAATTAATTTTTGCAAACATGAACAATAATAATTATTGAATTTTCGAAATAAATTAAATGAAACTAGCCAAATTTAGTATGTAAATGAATAGATTTAGTATGTAAATGAAATACAGAATTAATGCGCCTTTTTACCTGTTATTTGTTTTAAATGTTTTGGTTTCATTTAAAAGGGATGAATATTGTATATTAATTTTTTAAATATAAATTAATTTTTGCAAACGATAATAATTATTGAATTTATTATTAAATAAATAATTATTGAATTTTTGAAATAAAATAAATGAATCTAGCCAAATAAATGAAACTAGCCAAAAGGTTTATAATAGAGTTAATATTGTTTTTGGTGAAATTTTTCCTGTTGAAGACAACTGTTGTGTGGAAGAGGGTTAAGTGACAAATTCTGTTACAAACCTACTTGTTTTAATTACAAATTGAAGAATTATTAATGACTAATTTAATCGTTTAACAATTAACTTGTAAATTAGTTAAAAATGAATTAACCTAATTTCAAAATAACAACACTGAAGTGAATTGGTTATGATAAATTTAAACCTACAAATAATTGGCTTTATAAAAGTACCTTGCAATAGAGTATTCGATAGAAACGAGTGAGATTCCAAATTAATTAATTATGATCCTTTATACAATTTTATAGTAACAATGTGAATATCTATACAATCGTGCAAAAAACACACACACACATTATTGCTTCATGAAATTATCGAAAAGTAGCTTATTTGCATGCAATTTAATTGTAAAAGTTGCATTTGTCATTTCCTATTTATAATTATAAAATAAGTTTTCTTTATTCTCATTTCGATTATTTTTATGTACAAGTACATATTTAAAAAAAAAATAGATACAATTTATTTCCTTAAAATTATACATTTGATCAGTAACTTACTATGTAATGATAATAAACTGAATAAATAGTAATTTCTTACCTTACTTTTATTCCCAACGAAAAATACAACTATTATTTTAAAAGGTCCATTTAATTTTTATTCTGTACCCATTGCGAAGTTCAGAAGGTTTCTAAAATTATAAGCATTGGAAAAGAAAAAAAGTGGATAAAATTAGCTTTCTCTCTTAAACACGTAAATACGTTAAAAAGCACAATTGAATAAAAAGGATTTACTTGAGACAACGCGACCTACCTCCGTAGGTGGTCTCTTACTCTCTGGCTACTGAAAGATAACATAAAACAAGAGCAGACAGTTGTAAATACACAACATTCAACAATAAGGCTCCCAATTTACATCACAGCCTCCTTGCCTCCATCTGCCCCCCGTGAAAATAGTGTGATCGCCCATCACTTTTTGAAAATCACTTTCGTCCCTTTGATCTGATGTTAGGGTTTGATGTCTTGTTAGGGTTATCGACTAATCAAGATAACGGATTGCCCCCCACACACAGCCCAAAAAACCCTAAATAGCTGTCTAGACAGCCTTTTGTATTCGGCTGGCCAGCTGGTCCAACATCCAGTTACATTTCGGGGACAAAAAAAGATAGTGCAACTGATAATTGAAGAGCTTAGTGGAAGAACGTGCTAAGTGACATTTTTGAAAAAATGGAAAAGTTTATGTAATTGAACATATTACTAATTTATTTTACGATAACAAATTTTTCCTTTATCATCAACTTAGTTTAGTATATTTTTATGCTTTACAAGTTTCGTTTCCAATAGATCTTAGTGCAAACGAAAAACTTTATAGCCCATTTTCTTGTTTTCACCTTTTTGTCACTTAGCATGTTCTTCCACTAAGCTCTTCAATTGAAGTGCTAGTCCCCTTTGCCTGCCCCCCGTCCACCACTAAAGACGGTAAGCGGGAAAAAGGAAAGAAATAACAACAGTGAAAGATTTCCGTTATTTTAAAAAAATAACATTATGTTCTTTATACCAGTTTAAGCTTCTTTTGTTTATTATAAAATCTCAGGGTGTCATTTTGGGGGAAAATAGCGCCCTAGAAAAGCTATTGAGGGGAAATAAGTAAATAAAATGATATAATTACGTATTATTGCTAAATAATTGTTAAAAAGTTAATTGTTAAAAAAGTTGAAGAGGGCGCCCTTTTGGGCGCCTAACGGCGCCCAAAATGGCGCCCTTTGTAAAATTATTGGGGGGGGGAGGCTCCCCCCCTTCCCCCCCTATAAGTTACGGCCCTGTTCCTAGGGGGTTAGGGAAGAAGGCAGATAAGAAGAATGGAAGTATGGGGTGAACCCCCCCCCCCCCCTTTTCCTCTGGAGTGACAATAAAGTGCTAGATACACCCTTTTAAAACTTGTTTGGTGTCTTTACAAAACAGCACAAACAGAAAAGTACGGAGTTATCCGCAGAAAAATCCTTCGTTATAATGAAACTAGGAGTTTTGAAAATTTCGTTAAATCGGAAATCTTAAAGCATTATTCTTATGGGATTTCAAAAGGGACCGAGAATTAATTTCGTTATACTGGGTATTTCGTTGTAATGATATTCGTTATAAAGAGATTTTACTGTACATTCGTCATACCTGATTCAAATCGAGTGAACAGGTAATACCACTAAACCATGAAACGTAATAGGCGAAAAAGCTTTTTAAGTCTTTTTCTAAAAAAACTGGTTCAGGCCTTATTGGTTCTCGTTACTTGGCTGCGGTTTTAAATTTTGATGCCCTTTGTCAATTGCCCTCGGGTAATTTTAGAGCGCTACACCGCGTACGATGCTGTCAAAAGGTCGTTGAGTAAGGTAGGTATTGGCCTCGTCACTTGACCATAGCTCAAAATTGCTTATCCCATAGCTCTGGTTTAAAGTCATTCAATACCTAGAAAGGCCATAAAATACGACGCCCGTCGCCAATAGCCCTCGTGTAGCTCTAGTGCGACGATAATTCAAAACCTAAACTATACTAGAAATTCCCTATGTGTAAGTGTGTATTTAAAGAATAAGGACGATTGAAAAGTATTAGGATTACGATTGAAAAGCATAGCGACAATTGATATCGTTAGCTATGCTGGAGAGCTGGATACATAATCTTCGTCCGATCATCACTTGACTGTGGTTCTAAATTAGGACGCCCATTGCTAATGCCCCTTGCGTTACTCTAGAGTCTAGTGCAATGATAATTTAACCTAATCTCAACTTTTTTTCAATATCTTGATAAAAAATTCATAATATATCCAATTTTTAATTGTAAAATGAGGTATTTTCAGAAAGAACTTTATCCTTTTGGCAAAGGCATCGAATATAGTGGCCCATCCTATCTCTCTCACACAGGTATTGCTATATGAAATCTTTCGCCTATCTTTTTGCCTGTAACGGTTACCAGCGTGGCTTAGTGTTACTTTAATTCTGCACTTTAATTTAAGCTTCTTTTTTTATCCAAGATATGGCACTCTATCGCACTTGCACTTCATTTATCATTTATTTTAGAGTAATTCAATTAATTTTTTGTTAAAATATTTAAATTTACTAGTTCATACTAGTTAAATTACCTTTTATTTAATATTTAAGTTCTTTTTTTTATTTAATATTTCAATTAAATATTTTTAATAATGAAATTACCGTTGATTAATTCAGTACCTTTTTATTGGTTTTTTTTAATGTAAAACAAAGTTTTGTGTTAATTTTTAAAATAAGATATTCTGGTATTTAAAAAAAACCAAGAGGTTTTTGTTACTATTATTGCATCTCAAGGGGTTTATAGAGAAAATTTCAACCCTGAAATACTTGTTACCACACACTTTAATTCGATTCCATTCTAAAAATTATTTATGTTTCTACCAGTTTATTACAAAAAAAATATATTACTTATTAAATATTTTAATGTCAGTGATATTGGTAAAGACATGGAAAATGTGTTTTATAAACAGTCTGAAAAAGACTGGTGCGTATGAAAAAAGATGATGATACTATATATACACATTTGATTTTAATTTAACCAATAAGAACAGAATGTAAATGATTTTAATGTTTATTTTTTTAAAACAAATAATTTTTTGTACATTGATTTTTTTAAAGATAATTTGCTAAGACCATGATATTTGAAACGTTTTTTTTTTTTTTTTGTAAATATACTCTAGCCATACTGTTATGTTCATTATAATAATTTGTTAAACATTATTGTACAAAACGAATGATATTTGCAGATCCCATGTTCATGTCAACACAACCGAAGAAAGTGGTTCACAAAAACGAAGTAATGTCATCTTATGTTTCTCACTTCTTAAAAAAATCTTTTTTTATAATACAGGGTGTCCTAAAAGTTCCCGTACTCCAACTTTAAAAAATCATTATTCGTGTTTAATTTTTCAAATATTGAATTTTATCGTCTGCTTATTCTTTCATCAAATCTTTTGTTTCTATTGCTCGGTTTTTTTCGTGCTCAAGTTGTTCTGTAATAAAATTCCATGTCATTTTGTTCTTCATTGCAACATGATTTTTCGCGCATTCAGAGAATTGCGCTGGTTGAGGCTCATTTTGGATGTAAATCATAATGAAAGATGTAAAGAATTTTAGCGACATAAATATCCAGCTGATGATATACCGAATAAAGATACTCTATGTAAACTCGTCCACAGAGATTTCGTGCGAGATCAGGTTCAGTGGAAGATTAACATCAGAAGTGGCAGATTGAAAATTGTTGCACTAGATTTTGTGCAAGAAACTCAACAAAGGATATGGCAATCTGTTTTTCGAGTCAACTGTTTATGGAATTGTATAGAGAACTTATCCAACAATTTGTTGCATTATTAGAAGTGAATGAATGAGATTCTTGGTTCCAACAAGGCGGTGCAACATGCCATACAAGTAATGAAACCGTAGACATGCTTCATTTTTTGGCGATCGACTCATCTCGGGAAATCTTGGGCCACCTCGTTCCCCTAATTTGAGTATACCTTACTTTTTTTTTTCTTTGGGGATATTTAAAGAACAAAGTTTATTAAGATATTCCACAATCAATAGAGGATCTGAAAAATGCCATCATGCTAAGGATACAAGAAGTCACTCCCAGCATCTTAAAACGCGTTTCTAAAAATATGCGCCTTCAGCTTTGCTTCGATGAAAGGTGCGGACAATTTAATTATATTTAATATAAATGTAAGTTCCAAATTTTTTCCAACGTTTTATTAAAAGTGCTTTACACCATTAGCATAAAAACTATGTTTTAAAGTTTGTTGTTTTGCGTGTAAAAAAATCACGAATCGTCAGTACGGGAACTTTTAGGACACCCTGTATAATAATTGTTCTTAATAGAGATAAGAAACGTATGCCTTCATATAGTTTTCTAAATGTTTTATCTACAAATGCATGGCTCTTAAATTTGAAGGTCTCAGACCAGTTCCTCAGCATCATTATCAGGATTCAGGAATCATTAAAAAAAGGATACTTCTGGCAAGTTTATGAGCTCAACCTTGAGTTCGTCATTTGAAGAGTACAGAGGAAACAACTTAATTATATAGGAATCTTCCCATATTCTGGTGTGCTTGGCGGACATTAGCGACGGGAAACCAGTTTTTATCTCGGTTCTTCTTTTGTGGTACAAACTTGCGCGTAGTGTTCACTGATCTCTGGCTTGAATCAGGGTTGCCGCGGAAGAAAAACAATGTGAGAAACCGGTTTCCTTACACCAGCTAAAGCTACGACTCGCTATTGTCGCCAAAGAGGTCCAATGCAGATATATCGCCTTGCAATGAAGGGGTTTTTCCCCTGTACTCTTCAATCTTCTTTCTCTCCCAGGATTTCGACCCGTGGGGCAAGGGGTTCGGCAACCCCGCTTGGGACAACCAGGGGAACGCCCGACGTCACAAGGTCACTCCCGGCGAGGGGGACATGCCGTCCCCTGTGGTGAGTACCCTGTTTCCCACACTCTGGCTTGTGAAGCGCATATCACAAGGAAACTCGGGTCAGCCAACTTAAGGCGGGATCGTACCGAGCAGGCAACTCATTGTGGCCGAGGGCGACATCTGGTGAAGATACCGGAACTGCTATAGAGGGAGGTTCAGAGAATTCGGAAACTAGCAAATCAAAATGCTCAATTCATTGATTGACGTTTTCATCTTATTTTTCAATCCTTCTATAAACAGCTGATTGGTCAGTTTTAAACTACCTTTCCTAAGCTCCTCCCCTTGTCAACGTATCTCACACCTCCTTCGAGAAATTCTCGCCGTCGCCCTGAGTGCAATTCCTCTCTATCTGTGTGCCAGTAAAAAATCTGTCTATGTCTGTCTTACTTGACGAGGTTTATAGGTGGGTATCTGATCAAACACACAACCCGGAAATACATGTACCAGCCAACCATTTTCCCTATGAGAAGACGGGATGACTCACTTTGCAGGTTAATTGAATAACGTCGCACGAAAGCTACGCCTGATCTTTAAACTCACCACGTAAATTCTAGTTTCGGTCGAAATCAGTCCAATCAAATCCAAGCTATAAAGTATCGTTTGGCAAGTTGAGTTACTATACGCATTAAAAAAAGATAATTTGCATAAATAACAGGTGACTACAAAAAGGGAAGCAGTTACAGTTGGTACAAAAGTTTATTATGTGACACCATAAACATTTCTACCTGTCTACCTATTGTAATCTCTGCTGGATGTCATGCCTAGCAATTTTTTAGTTGGTTCAAAAATATTATCAGGTATGACATCCAACAAAGACAAACATTACCAGGTGGGTCGGGTGCAATTTTTTTTCCGACATTCGGATAATCATTCATGCTTCGGATAATTGAAGTTCTACTGCACGCGGTTTTAGAATTTATATTAGAAGTTATTTAAACATTGTGTTATATCTATCTGTGGAATTTTGTCGACGTGCCTCGTAATTTTAAAATGCCGTCAGAAAGACGATGCTTGTATCTGACTGGGAACCAATTCGTAATATTGTGCAAGACTATGAAACATTGCACCGCAATGGATTTAATGTGCACAAACCCTCTCTATACGGTAGATATTTGATTGATATTATGATTTATAGAAGGATTACATTCGATCCTGGCATCGGATCTCTGGGTTTGCAGGTGAACTTGTTTACAGCTATACCTGCGAGAAGAATGTATTTTATACTAATCTTGGTTTATTTGATGCTTTAATGAAATATGCACTTGCATGGCACTTTTTTTTTTGCTTAATCGAAATTGTATAGTGGTGTTTGGAATCAGTTCAGTTTGATCGGTGAAATGGTTGTTTGTGGTGCTTGGAATCGAAGAACACTTTAATGCCTTATTTTTTCTTCTCAAAAATATTCCACAAAATTTTCTTTAAACTTACATTTTATTACGATGTATATTTACATAAATTATCATACGATTATTTTTCAGAACAAAAAAAATTATATGTTTGACAAAAGTGTATTTTTTAAAATTCATTCGTATCCTTTTTTTGAAAATTATAACAAATGTTATTGATAGATTAAAAAACCATATCATAAAAGTAATATTGAAAGATCATTGAAAGTAAATATATTGAATATGCTTCAAAATATTAAATTTTTCGATAAGGGGACGTACATGAATTACGGCACGCTCAGAGGGGGAGGGAAGGGTATGCGCCAACGTGGGGATCGAGACGTAACGATTAAAAAATTTCCAATTTTGCAAAGAAAAACTGTCTTAAATAAAATGAAGTTTTTGAAAAAAATTAAAATCTTTTTTTTTTATGAGAGGCACTATTATAGTTGTGTAGTGTTTTTCTGAAGAAGACGAGCCGAAACTTGTATAATTTGTACAGCAACAAATAAACTATTTGCGCCAATAACGTGGTTTCTTTAGTGAATCCTCTCATGCTTGTTTCAAACTCAAAATGGAAGACACTTTAGAATAAATTCCCATTACTAAATATCTGCGATTTTTATCGAGCATTTAGAGTAAAATTGAAACAACCAATAAAATCACGATGGACAAAAATGAAAACTGGAAACTTATATAATCTAAAACAACCAAATTACAATTTTCTTAGAAAATAATTTTGCAATCTGGATTTGAAGGATGCTACCTCGAATAATTAGCTATCTTCTAGGAGTTAGGGAAAATTTAATCTAATTGAAACTAATAAGGTTTAATGCTGTTGTTGTGATCATGGATATCCTATGGAAGAATGTTACCAGAGCGTCCGGAGAGGATGGACATCTTTTTCAAAAAATTAAGACCAACATGTAGACAATTAACATTGTATTGAACGCTGAGTACGATATCGCCCTTAGCGGTTGCGTTGGGTGCCTATTCAGATGATGGCTCGTCACCTGACTGTGGTTCCAAAATACGATGCCCGTTCTCCAATAGCCCTCGTGTAGCTCTAGTGCGACGATAATTCAAACCATGCCTAACCTAACATTGTATTGACAAGTCAATCATCCATGCGCTTACCAACCGGGATTCGTACGCGGAAACTACTGGTTGGGATTTATACGGGATATTCGGTATGCCGAGTATGCAGCGATAAAGGTTTAATAAATTACAGGAATAAGAAAATGATGCACATAAAGAAGACAGAACAGATCAGTTGGTTAAGGCATTTTTTTGCCTTAAAGGTGAAAGGTCCCAGGTTCGGTCCGGGCATCGCCAAATCAACCGCCGACCTATAAATCGTCCGTGAAGAAAAATGTCCGACGATTAATACCCCTTGCATTGGGAATGCACGCTAAATATTCTTATTAGTCCCAACACTGCGTACGATGGCTCCTTGAACAGTTGCATTGGGTGCATACCCTGATGTCGACTCGTTACTTGACCGCGGTTGTAAACTACGACGCCCGTCGCCAATAGCCATCATATAGCTCTAGTGCGAAGATATTTCAAACTAACTTTACTCAACTATATTAGAGGGGCTGGGGAGCCCAGTCGGTTGAGCACACGCTTAGCATACGGAAGGTCCCAGGTTCGGGTCCGGGCATCGCCAAAAAGTAGCTGCCGACCGATAAACGGCCCATGCAGCAAAAAATGTCCGACGAATAATACCCCGTGTAAGGGAGTGCACGTTAAATATCCTTCCAAGTTCTAACGCTGCGTACGATGTCGCCCTTAACGGTTGCGTTGGGTACCTACTCAGGTGCTGGCTCGTCACCTGACTGTGGTTCTAAAATACGACGCCCGTCGCCAATAGCACTCGTGTAGCTCTGGTGCGACGATCATTCAAACCTAAAACTAAACTATATTAGAACACAACAAGACCTCGCATTGAGAGTGGAACCGAATCATTAATTAAAATCGCGGAAGATCAAAAATGAAAAACTGAAAAAAGTTACCTAATATAAAACACGCCAATACTGCTACCTAATGCCAAAACAGATTTAAAAAGTTATGCAAAACTCCTTTTTGAAAGAAATGGTAAATTATACAACAAAAACTTCAAGAACTACATGTTTTTCGGATTTTAACTTAAATTAATATTTCAACAAAAATACATAAGTCCAAATTTGTGCAATTGTTCACACTTTGTAATGCCTTTTTCTGAACTTCAAGTCCCCAAAGCATATTTCAAACTCTTTCAAATAAATCATTTGGAAGTAATTAAAAAAGATTTTTTTACTAATTAAGAATTAGAATCCAATAGAATGAATCAATGCCATTTAATTTTTTTAAATCTTTTAAACTGGACGCAATAGTAAAAAATCCATTTGTATTTTCGAAATCGGCGTCCAAAAACACACAATGAATTGAAACTTTAGCTTACGGAGCAGAAGTTAAAATTCGCAGAATCTTGAAATTGAACTACACGTACCTTATCTTATCTGAGTTTCAGCATCTTTAACTAAAAGGGGAGGAGCTAACTTTAGGGGGAGGAGCTTAATTTCTACTCCTAGGGGGCACTACTTCCTGGATAAGACTGGATATTGAAAATTTCATAATTTCGCTGCCACTTTTCTACCCTAAAAATTGAGATATTTTCACACTTTTTTTTTCATTGTGAAGGAAATTTAAAGTTCTACGTCTCTATCCATACAGTTTTTCAAATTTCGACCTTTTTTATATTGAAAAAATATTTATTAATAATCAAAAAATTATTTAAACCAATTTCAAAAAAGTGGATGGATAGAGACCTAGAAATCAGCTACATGTATCATATAAAAAAAACCGCTTGTAAAAATATTCAATACAGCCGGAGAAATGTGGCAGACTTTTTATTTTTTCCCCATAGGATTAACACAGAGAGAAGCCTTCGTTTGAGAAGCCGATTCTCGGTACTATTCCCCCTTAACGTTCAACTAAACTCAATCTTCGACTGGTTGGTTGGCATATACATATATTTTCAGGCTTGTGTGCTTGGTCAGAGACCCGATTATTAACCTTCGTCAAGTAAGACAAACACAACACACACATAAGGGACTGATGCTGTCATATATCGCCATCTCCGCAATTTGAACATGTCCCTATGAAGGGGAGGGAAGTAGTCTCCAGGGACCTGTACCCGTGGGAAATTTGGGAATGACCGTCCACAGGACTTCCGGTTCCTACAGATTTAACGATCACGAACTCCGCATAAAGTTGGTTCTTCATTGGTACAGCTGTGGAAATAAAAAAGTACCCACTTGAGGTTATTTCATCCGTTAGTCACCCTATAGAATCGGACCTTTTTGAGATTGTGTACAATTAACATTCTGAGTTAATTGCACGATACAAAATTCGCATAAGGGGCCGTCTTCATATTAAAAATATTACGATCTTTGAAATTTCCAATAGCAACACCCAATTTTAATAACTTAGAAATGTTAAGCACTCTTGAAAACCCTTAAATCTAAGTTTTTGTTACATTTGGATGAATATTTGACGAGTTATTCAATCGAATCACTTGTGGACCTTTTGGGGACCAACTCTAAAATGACAAGCAAGCATGCATGCAAAGCCGTCTTTATTTATCAATTACACACGTAATCTTATACACAGTCCCCTAAAGGGTAATTATAAAGTATATTGTGATTTACTCAGCAAATTATGAATAAACATTTTTAAAAATTGGGATTTCGCTTAAACTTCTTGTCTTAAATTTATTTCTTTAAAAATATTAAGGGGTTTCTATGCATGTTTTTTAAAAAAATTAATATAATAATTATTTAAAAATATAAAAATTGTTTTAAATACCCCAATATTGAATGCATTTTGTTTGGGTTATTATAATTTCTTTTCAGTAAAAAATTCGTTTCATTATCTTAATTATTTATAGATCGGGATAGTTTTTTATGTGCAACTCATTTAACATTATGGGACCTAAACTTTGCACGTCTCTAACTCCTCTAATAATGCTTAAAAACTAACAAAATTTGGCATTTCGTATTAACATAGGTCAGAGATTTGAAATATGGATTCAAAAAGGGGTGTTGCCATTGGAAATTTCAAAGATCGTAATATTTTTAATATGAAGATGGCCCCTTATGCAAATTTTGTAACGTGCAATTAACTCACAATGTTAATTGTACACAATCTCAAAAAGGTCCGATTGTATAGGGTGACTAACGGATGAAATAACCTCAAGTGGGTACTTTTTTATTTCCACAGCTGTACCGAGACTCGATCGCAGGACCTTCCGATCCCGAGATCGAGATCATAACCACAAGGCTCTCCACAGCCCGATCTTCAACTGTTGACATAATTTCAACTTTAACGAAGTTGGGCATAAAGTTGCCACCGTTGAAAGAACTGTTGCGCTAGTAAAATCTATTTTCGAGCATTCATAATTAGAAATTCATTCTCATGTTCGGCTAAAATATGTTTGTGCATCAATGTTGGCTGAATCTACACATGCGCAAGACTTAGCGATTGAAAACGGGGCGGAATAACCAATACCACCTAGATTAGAAGGCCGGCGAACTAAATGCCTGACGCCAAACTGGTGGACCGATTCTGTGGGTTTGACCAATGATCATTCGTGACTGAATCTTGTATTTGAATACATTTTTAAGATAAGATGAATCAAGATGCGACGTCATCTTAAGATACGACGTTATTGGTCAACAAATCGAAATTGGTCTACTAGTGTGACGTTGTGTTGCTTAGTTCTTCGGCCTTCTAATCTAGGTGGTATTGGCATAACAGCCATCTTTATCTATTTCGGCTGTGACGAAATCGGCAATCTAGACATCTGACTGATTCAAATACTGGGCTGGATCAACCAGAATCTCTAGGGCTGACAACGTTGAAGATACTCTTTTAACCTCAACTTTCACAACAGACATCAGGCAGCACAACAATTTTTGCAAATGTCGCTTGAGTATCGGCCAAACTTGGAGAATATTGGATGAATTCGATCATTTTCTACTTATTTCAATCAGATTTTCCCTTTTTTTTGAGATTTCATTCCGGAAATTACGAAAAGTGCGATACTTAATTTTACGGCACACTTATGGTATTTTGCAAGTGTAAAAGTTAAATATTATGTTTCGCAATATTTTTCAATCAAGAATTTTGGATTGTAATTTTTTTTCGTTTGACATTCAAACCAATATTGCACCCCGATATTGCCCAGCATTGGTAAAACGTAGTCCATTATGCATCGGGCGATGGGGTATGAGCCGAGATCGGCCAATACTGCTGTCCTCTTACCAGGGTGCTTACATCTCACTTTTTGAGTTTTGCGTTGAAGATATGTTTGAGTTGAGTGTTAGGTTGGACAATGTTCGTTTGATGTGCTTCTTATTCTAACTTTGCCTTTCTGTCTTTGATGCAGCCCGCGCTGGACACGAGTCGCAGCCGGGGGGGCAACGGCGCCCCCCACGCCACGGAGAGCGGCCGCAGGAGGACCCGGCTCAGGAACACGCTCACCAACGTCAAGGCCACGGGTGAGCGAGAGATAGTCTCACTTCGTCACTTTAAGTTCCCACATGTGCCATCTCACTTTGCACAACGGATCCGATTTATTGCACGAAAATCCCTTGGTGAACTTTCCAAAATCTTGCCAAAAGTCCGTAATCTGGCGACTTTTGACATCACGCTCTCTATAGTGGGCTAATAAATAATGGCCAGGTTGCCGGAAAACGTCATCGTTGTGAAGTCAAATAACTCGAATCATCAGTCGAAAGCAGACAGGTTGCCGCAAAAAATTATTTATCGCAAAATCCGAAAAAATCGCTCCACGGGTTACAGTACAGTAAATGTGATACACTGTGCAAAATGAGATAGCACATGTGGGAATTTAAGTGACGATTTGCTTTGAAAAATGCTTGATTTTGAAAAACGCT
The DNA here is from genome assembly GCA_023701765.1 of Hylyphantes graminicola. Classification (NCBI taxonomy): domain Eukaryota; kingdom Metazoa; phylum Arthropoda; class Arachnida; order Araneae; family Linyphiidae; genus Hylyphantes; species Hylyphantes graminicola. Next base: position 62,042,922 of record CM043112.1, read on the forward strand.
TTGGTGTCCTAAAGGTTCTAATCATTTCGTCTGTCACGATCAACACGTTTTCTATGGACAAATACCCTATCTAAAAACTCCTCGGCTCCAACAAACTGTTATTAGGCTAACATCTGCCTTACCCATTTCAGTTTACATGAACATGACTAAGGGCTCTGGGTTTGCTAGGCATATCCCGATTACTTTGGTCGACGAGATTTTGGCGATTAGTTTGGTACGACGAGGTGCGATCTACATGTCCTGGATGCATATTTCTATTCCTTACATTCAACCGACTCCCTTACCAGTGACGTCAGGCTGCTGGGCGGGGAAATGAAAAGTCTTTATGAAAGTGTCTCCTGAAGAGAATAAAGGGTAATCAAAAATTGTGATTGCACTGCGAAAATTTACTTAAAGGTCAAATTAGAGATTGCCAACACACAGAAGACTGACAAATTTGTAAGGGTTCGTATTGATTTGTTTAACAACATGACTACTATTAACTATCATTCAATAGAATAGAACATTTATTATATCTCATAGACACATATAGATAATTCATAGAAACAAGTATTCAGTAATTTATAAATCATTAAATAGGAGAATGAGAAACAAAGTGTTTTATATTATTATCAATAATATATTGCACACAAAATAATTTCTAGTTAAAAAATATATTTATTGAATCCCCAGTTAATTGTATGTATCACAGGCTTTGTAAAAACATCATCACAGGCTTTGTAAAAACATTATCACAGGCTTTGTGAAATATACGTATAGGAATAGATTTTTAATATATGGGTATAGATTTCGAATCCGTTGTATTATTTGCTTGAAGCTTAACTATTTTTAGGTGAATGATATTTGGCGGAAGCCTTGAAATCTGTATATTAATTGCTAGTTCGCATTTAAAAATTAAATGAAAATGTTTATTAAAGTAGGAGGAGAGTTCTTATTTAAATCCGGTGTATTTGGAAAAAGAAATATTTTTTTAAAGCTATTTTAGTAAAATTAAAGAATGTTTTTTTTAATGATTGCTATATTATGTAGGATTTAGTTGTTGTACTTGAATATAGGTAGCAGCATGAGCGAATTTTCAGAATCTAAAATCTGCCATTTGGCGCTCAGAACATCTACAATTATCTAGCTATAATAATCATCACTTCAATTTTCACAGATAAACCCCATTCAATATTTTTTCAGTTAATTTTAGTATTTTTGGTGTGAATAATTAAAATCTCGAAATAATGGAAAACCCGACACGACACGACAATAATTCTTACATAACCAAGAAGCACAATGATTGGTTACATTTTTTTTTATCCCGCCCAGCAGCCTGACGTCACTGGCAAGGGAGTCGGTTGAATGTAAGGAATAGAAATATGCGTCCTGCATAGGTGCTCAGGCACATTCGGAAATTCATTGTTTAGTTCCCATGTAAGATTAGTTCTTATTTTAATGACCCACTTAAAGTTTGAATTGAGCTGCAAGTGACACTTGCCCACTCTGGTATGCACAAAATTGAAGTCTTCAGCTTTTTCCTTCAAACAAGCATTGGCACTTTTTTTTTAATTCCCCATTAACCGTTTTCGATTATAAAAAAATTTGTCAAAACCGAAAATTCATAGGCAAACTTCAAAGATGGTTGTGATTTTTACTCTTGGAAGTTTTAGCAAAATCGTAAAAGGTATATGTATTATGTAGGTGCTTTTGTGATCAAAAATAGTCTAACCCAAGAAAGTCATAAAATTTTTAAAAAAATGAAATATTTAATTTAAAAATCAATTACCTATGAAGAAAGGAAAAACAAAAATTATAAATTCAAAACACTTATATGATACTTTAATTGATAAATGATTAATAAAATTTGGATATGGTTTGGTTCAAATCTAACTTTTTTGTGGTTTTTATGACTTTGAAGGAACATTCCGTCTTTAATACATTTGATACCGGGTTTACATGCTTCGAGCGCTGTTTCCAGCATGAGCGTAAGCACTTTGACCGTCATCGATTCGACCTATGGTTGGCGAGAAATTGGCGAGTGAGATCGTATAGCGCGGCGATTTGATGATGTGACTAAATTGAATTCACGATGTAGGATCTATTTAAAAAGAGAGAAACGGCCAAGATTGTTGCCATTTATCTTATGGTAACCATTTCCTTTGATCTCTGGGAGAAGACCGAAAAGAGATGGGTTGGTGGCCTTGAAAGCCAGCTTCAGCGGATGTTCGAATAAATACGTATGAAGCGGTGACCTTGAGATAATCAAGGCCATGCTGAAATGCCTGCTCGAAGCATGTAACTGCGGTGTAAAAGTTTGGCATTCTACTTTGAATTAAAAGAAAATTATGTGCAAAACAACGTACTTGAAGGTGGTTTTTAAGTGTAAAAGTAATAAAAAAGACATTGATTTGGTCACAGTGCCAAGTTTTTCTGCTGGTAATTAAATTTATAATTACTTTCAATACTTTAATTGTCTACGAATTGTTGCATGTTTGCTATTATAACGTTGCTCACTATGCTACTTTACATTGAAAATAGGTAATAACCATTTTCATTTTTAAACTGAATGAAAGAAACGGTTTGAAACAAATAATATTTATTTTTTATTTTTAAGTACTTTTTTCAAAAATACACATACTGGTAATATAGATTTTTGTTTAGAACAAGTAAACTTTGAGAATCAGAATAAAGTTTTTTTTTCTTTGGAACTAGAATATTTCTTTTTGAAGAAATGAAAAAGGTATTTATTTGAAACTAGCAGTATGGTCCCGCCTTACTGGGAACCCGTATTATATTCGCATAGCTTTCCTTTTAGAGGCATGGCTACTTGTGAAAATACACTCAAAACCTAACAAAATAAAAATCGTGTTTGGCCATGCACACTGCCAAAAAAGCAAAAAAAAAATAGAGGATGAAGCATCCTCAGGGCGAGTGGCATATATCTCAAACCAATCATCACATAATAGAGGATGGCGTCAAGCCCCCGTTTCTGCCGGTCCATGATATTTTCAAGCCCTGTTATGCGTCCCGCAATCCCGACGTGGATGACGTTTTTTGGAAAAATATTTATATTAATTAAAAAATCACAATTCAAATATGAAAAACTAGCCATGGTGCACACGTAGGTATTAAATGGAAATCTATATTATAAATTTCGATTTTTTTAGAGCTGTCTAGTAGGTCTTTTGCGATCCACAGGACATACACACAGACAGACACACAGACTCTTTCTTTTTATTATTATAGATAGCAGTAGCTTCCCCCTTTTGAGGCATTTACTGGGAACCCGTTAACTTCTTTTCCTTTTCTTTTTAGAGCTTATCTGTGTTGTGAAAATACAAAACCAAAAAAAAACAAAATAAAAATCGTGTAATGAAAACTTAAAAAAAAAAGCAAAAAAAATAATAGAGGATGAAGCATCATATCAAACTAATATATATCTCAACCAATCAAACTACCCGAGGAATGGCCCCGCCCGGTTCATGTATGCCCGGTCCATTTATTTTCAAGCCCTGTCTACCGTGGATGTCCCCACGTGGATGACGTTTTTTTTTAAATAATTATATTAAATTCAAAACAAAAAAAAAAAAAACTATCCTCACTACACGTTAGGTTAGGTAAGGTAAATCTATATTATTTATATTCGAAATTTTTTTTTTTTTTAGAGCTGTCTAATAGTCTTTTGCGATCCACAGACATACACACAGAACAGACACACAGACTCTTTCTTTTATATTATAGATAGCAGTATGGTCCGCCTTTCTGGGAACCGTTAATTCGCATAGCTCCTTTTAGTGGACATGCTTACTTGTGAAAATACATCAAAACCAAAAAAAATAAAAATCGTGTTGCATGCACACTTAAAAAAGCAAAAAAATAATTGAGGATGAGCCTCTCAGGGCGAGTGCATATATCTCAACCAATCAAAAACTAATTAGCGGATGGCTTGCGTCAAGCCCCCGTTTCCGCCCCGGTCCATGTATTTTCAAGCCTGTTATGGTTTCCCGCAATCCCACGTGGATGACGTTTTTTGGGAAAAATAATTATGTATTATTAAAAAATCACAATCAAATATGAAAAAAAAAAGCCTCAGGTGCACAACGTAGGTAGGTATTAAAGGAATATATTATAAAATTTCGAAGTTTTTTAGAGCTGTCTAAGTAGGTCTTTTTGCGATCCACAAGACATACACACAGACAGACACACAGACTCTTTCTTTTATTATTATAGATTTTAAATGTTACGCATGACATATGCTATCAGTGGGGTTTGCAAAAGAGAATGAAAACTTCATCTTTAAGTACTTCAAATTCATTACTTTAGTTTGTGTGTGTGTGTGGGGGGGGGGGGGGGGGGGGTATATGACTGGTCTTAAAAAGATGGTTGGTTTTGCTTTCAAATGTGTCGCACTAAAGCTTAATTGTTCCATGTTTGTTGCTTTCAGGTTCTTTTAAATAAATCATGCACATGAAGGTCGTTTAAAAAGCGCTTGTGGGATTAATTAAGAATTTTTAAACAAATTAATTAATTAATTTAAAATTTTATTTAAATTTTTAAATGAATTAAAATTTATGCAGGGTTCCTTTAAGTTTTGTCTACGGCCCACTAAAATCCACTAAGTATTTGCAGAACCTTTTAATTAATTACACATTTTTTCAAAAACGATGTAGAGGATCTGATGGTATTGTAATAAAATTTGTAGTAGCGAGATGTCTATCAACAGTTACGAGTGAACTACTAACTTCCATGCTGCCATCTAGTGGCCAATGGCTTCAACTAAAACTAACCCTTTATAAATTTTAAAGATTTCCCATTTTCACATATTTTTACATGGTTTGATTAACATTTTGCTAAAATTTTCCAAGAATTTCGGTAGTAGGTTTCGTAATTTTAAACCACCTATTTCTAAAAATATTAAATTTGATTAAATGTGTTTTGTGGGCGATTTTAAATGGACGGACGGTTCGAACGTAGTTTGTTTGTGGGATAGAAGACAATGCTTGACGTAACTCTGGGAGTGGTCGTTCTAGTTTAGGCGAATCAGCTGCCGGGTGGTTTGTTTGCCAGTTGTAAAACAATACTAAGTAATTCTGACGTCATTGTTGACGTAGCTGTGTCACCAGTACATTCTCTAGTACGTAGATATGCTCAGATCTAGGAAGTATTGAACGGTCGCACTACCTTTCGAAAACTAATCCTTTCGCGGAACGCATTGTCCTGTCTAATCCCTTTCAGCAATTATGCTATGAATACGGTGAAGTAATTTTGAATTCGACGAGTATTAATCCTATGCTACATAACTTAAATCCTACACTCTTAAAACAAGAGTGAAATCCACTCCAGTAGGAGAAGTGCATTTTCGACACTGGAAAGGAGTGAATATTAACTCAGACTGAGTTAAAATCACTCGTTTGGAGTGATCCTGTAGGAGGTTTAACACACAAAGGATCAACTCCAAAAGGAGAAGTGCATTTTCTATAGACTGGAGGAATGAAAATTAATCAGACTGAGTTAAAATCGCTCGTTCGTTTTAAGAGTGTAGTTGCTAGGATGTCGTTAGAACATGCCGCTATTGAGGGACTATTTGTGAGTGCTATTTTGTTGCATAATGACATAAATGTCATCCTTGTCATTTTAACCCTCTAATGCATACTGTTGCCATATGGCAACAAGTAACATAATCCACTCTATTCTATTAAAGTAGAGCTCCCTCTTGACAAATCTGTGGTTTTTTTTTCATCGATTACATTCCATTTTGAAGATTTAGTAACTATAACAACCCTAATAGATGAGAGTTGTAAAAGTGTATTCAAAATTAAAGAGTGAATGAATTAAATGTTGTGAAATTACGTCTTTGGCAGTATTCGTAGTAAAATAATAATATTAATACTAAATACAAATAAGTTGTTTTGAAAAAATAATTATTGTTTAAGAGGGTTATTTTAAATTATATATTTAGTAGTTTTCTAGTCATTGTTATCAAAATTGGAGTTTTGTAGTTGGTTTTTGCGAAAAGGCAAAACTTTTAAAAGTTGAAATTATTTAAATTCTAAAACAGTTATTTTTGTCAGTATTTTTCCCATAATGTGTATGAGTATTAAAGGTACAAATATATATTTTCGGGATGAAAAAAAAACATGCATTAAAGGGTTAAAGCATGCGTATATTCAGCCAAAACATATAATTTTCCGCTAAATATGAGGACGAATTTCTGATTATAGCTCTTTGAAAATAGAACATGCGAGCAACCGTTCATTCAACGCTAACAACCATATGTCCAACTTCGAGAAGTCGAAGTTGAGGGTCGAGTAGCGTTGAGAATTGGGTTGAATGAATAAGGCGTCCATGTGACATGTCCCGTGTTCCTCTGTTGCAGGACCCCACATCGACGACGAGTCCTACAACCCGTGGGGACGACCGGGAGGTGGCGCTCCTTTCGTCAGAGAAGACGGGAAGATATTCGAGGAGAAAATGGTGAGCATCTCTCAAACGCAAACTGACTGCATGGATTTTTTTTATAAAAGGAGGCTGCTTGGGGTTTCGCAGTATAAGCAAATTTCCCAGAACTCAGATAAAATGATTTTGTGGCATCTAAGCAGCTCTCGCTATCAATTTTAACATTCAGAATACTAATAATATTACTGCAATATGTAATGTTACATGGAATAAAACAATATCAAACTGTCCTTCTAGGGTTGGTCGATGACTGGACATCCGAAGAAAAGATCCAAAGATGCTAAAGAGGAGTACAAGAATACCCTGCGTGAGTTGAGCATGCTCGTTTTTATCTCCTCCAAGCAGCCCAAGACACCGTTAGCTAGGCTTTCACGGAGGGACCTATAAAGGAGGGGACATAAATGGGATGTTACGAAAAAGAAGCTTCGTGCATTGGTTCAGAGCATTCAAAACGAAAAGAAATCTGGGTAATGCTATACGAGGGATTGTCAGTCCCATAGAGCTAATGAATAAGTTTTGGATCCTCAAATTTTCGCAGAAGTATTGATTTGCCATGTTAGTCCAACCGACCATTCGAAAATAAGGGAATTCTGGGGGATGTTACCCCAAAACATAAAACAAAGCCTCTTCTCCCATTTTAATCCAGGTAGAAATAATAGCTCAATTTCGGTTTAAAGGGATCAATAACCTTCCCAAGATGCTTTGCACGCGTCGGCTTCATTTGTGCACTTCTCAGGATTTCTGTCCTCTCTCTCCGACAGGATCAGTGGCTTCACTTGTGGACCTTCGACAATCATGGCCCCTCTTCTACCAAGACGCTTTTACGAAAGCATTTTAACTCATCAGTGATTGGTTTTGTGTAATCTATGTGACATTCCTAACTAAACACCGTTACGTGAAAAATATTCGGTTACGTCTGGGAAGACGAGTGACGATATTGGCGAAGGTTCACAAGTCATGTTCCTCTGTGCGCCCTGTTTAACTGACTGTTAATAATTATTCGTGTCGTATCGCTCGGTTCAGACTTAAGTATAAGGGAAACTTGTCTCTGAAATGCTCAAGTTCCCCAAAACCCTCGTGTAGCTCTAGTGCGACTTTATTCAAATTCTATTCATTATTTCAAATGTTAGAAAAATTGGCGTAATTTACCTTTTAAATTTAGTTTTGAAGATGCCTTTGTGCTACTTGTAATTCAAACTTTTTCTGGAGAGTCTAACACTTCAAAATTGAATATCTTCTAGAACCAGAAATCGAAGAGAGGAGGAGAAAAAATCAAGAGGAACGTCTGCAGATCCAAGAACCGGTAAGTGTCCGAATTCATTCAATAGTATTCGAAAATATTTGTGAACCAAATATTTATCGGTTTCGTAAAGCAAGTTTTTGGAAAATATGCTGCGTTAGATATAACCTTTTAAACTTTAGTAAACCGAAATAAGGAATAGCGATGTACGAAGTTATGTTGCTCCTAAATTTAAATGATAAACAATTTATATTTTAACAACCGAATTTATTGCATTAACTGTAATATAAACACCGTAATTGATAATAATGTTTACCAGTCGTGGTCAAATATGCCGAATCTTCGAAATGTGTGAGTAGTTAGAAAAAAGAAAGATTTCACCACATCGTCAGTGCTTAGCTCCATCAATGTCAATAGTAATTACATTTATTGGATGATGAATTTTAATTATTCCGGAGTAATTAGCGTTAATATAGATGGAGACACTCATCGACGTCATCGATTTTCGGGTTCCAATTATCCTTTAGAATCGAGTCAAAAAATACTTTTTCGAACATATTGGGACTTCAACCATAACGATTTTCAAAACAATTCATATTTACGTTATTGATTTTTTTCAACTGGTCAAAATTGTATATTCTAAAAAAGTACGTTCTAATTGGATATTAGGAAAATGTTCTGTTTAGTGATTGGTTACTGATGTTTTTTTAGATTGTGAGACTCCGCCCCCCTCAAAAGACGAGCAAAGGAACATCGGTAAACTTTGTTTGTGCACCCGTTTTTTTCCTCAAATAACTGCCTTTTTCTAATTCTATTTTTATCTCTGTCCTGTCTCTATCACTTTTTAACACTTCCTTTCTATATGTTGTCTTTCAATATTTTTGCAACTATATTTTTTTCGTAATTTGGTAAGTAAAACTTGGTATGAAGTCTACGGTGAGAAGTGAGAATTATCTACAATTTTCCTCAAATCATATTTTTAACATTTTTGTTGTTGTTTGTTTTACTATTTGAAGTGCGGATGCACTGAAATCGAGCTATGGAGTTGGGTAAAACTTATTTATTATAAATATTTAATTTGTATATAAATACTGGTAGAAATAATTCGATTTATTTAACTTTCCTAGAATTAAAATACTAATTCAACTCTATCAATCATTAATAAAAGAATCTTAAAATAATTACCAAAGGATTCAAACAAAACAAAATTAATTCTCGGTTTTGCCGTGTACCTGTTTGGATGCGACTGTAAATACCTGTTTAATTTTGCTCTGGTAAAATCCTTCTTCCTATGGGCTGGGGAGTCCAGTCGGTTAAGCACTCGCTTAGCATGCGTAAGGTCCCAGGTTCGGGTCCGAGCATCGCCAAAATAGCTGCCGACCTATAAACGGCCCGTGCAGCCAAAAAATTTCCGACGAATAATATCCCGTGTAAGGGAGTGCACGCTGCGTTCGATTTCGCCCTTAACGGTTGCGTTGGGTGCCTATTCAGGTGTTGGTTCGTCCCCGGACTGTGGTTCTAAAATACGGAGCCCGTCGCCAATAGCCCTCGTGTAGCTCTAGTGCGACGATAATTCAAACCTAACCTAACTTTCTTCCTGTGCTAGTGAACAACTGCATAACTTAGTGAAAGAGCGTGCTAAATGACATTCAGAAAAATTTAGATTTATTTTTTGTCAACGAGCATGTTACTTACGTCTTTAAAAATAACAAGATTCATTCTTTTCATAAACTTAAAGTGCAAACGAAAACTTTAAAGCTTATTTCCTCGTTTTCACCTAATTGTTACTATGTACGTTCTTCCTATAAGCTCTTCTATTATGAAATTGTTAAACTTTTCCGGGGCGATATGTAATTTTTTTCGAGTAATGTCATAACCACTTATTCAAAGAAGATGTTAAAAACCCACGCATTCAAAATCTAAACAAGGAAAGGACGTTTTTAGGTTAAACGAGAAAAAAAAAGCATAAGCCAACACCGCGTTGCTGAAAACGAGATTTTAGTCGCCAAACCCGACACCTGGCCGTCCCAGAAAGAAGGCTAAAAACGTTGCTTCTTGCAGGGAGCTGAGCTGGCCAGCATCATTCGCCGGGGTGTCGGGGGAAGACCCCGAAAAGATCCGATCACCGGAGAGCTGATGTCCAACCCGAGACTACTGACTGACGTCACACAAGAGGTGAGTAGCCTTGCACACTTCAGTTAGATAAAAATGTTTTCTTTCTGATTTATCAACCAAAATTTTTCTCACATTCCGACCAAACGAATATATAATAATTAAAAAAGTAGTCATTATTAGTTATTTTCCCCGTCGTAATTAAAAATTCTTAAAAAAATTCCTTATTCTTAAAAAAAAAAAGGGGGGGGCTAGATATGGCAGACAGGGGGGCTTGAACCCCCCTATACCCCCCTATGCCGCCATCCCTGTTTCTAAGCCACATTTTTCCATTCGCATTGAATATTTTTAACGGATTTCTTTATATGATAAATGTAGCTTACTTACAGATTTCTATAGTCCCCACTTTTTAAAATCGGTTTGAATATTTTGTGAATGAGTATTTATTGAAAATTTCAAAAATATTCTAAACCATTTCAAGAAGCGGGACTATAGAGATCTGTGAGTCAGCTCTATTTATCACATTTTATATATATATATATATATATATATATATATATATATATATATATATATATATATATATAATATATATATATATATATATATATATTATATATATATATATATATATATATATATATATATATATATATATATATATATATATATATATATAGTACAAATAAAACAAACAAGAAAATTAAAAGGCATATAAAATAAATGAAAAAGGAGGCAATGAAAAAACTATTATAGAGCAAAGTTTATCAGGGTAGGGCGCTTAAAGCTGCCTTCACTCAAGATAAACATAAATAAATAGGTAAAAAACAAATAAAGATTAAAATAAAATGAAAAATGGTGGTTTGGAAATGGAAATAAATGACGGATTGAATACGTTATCAAGAGGACAAATTCAATAATCGTCATTAAAAGGAGAACGCTGTTTTTCTGTATGGGATATGGACAGAGTCCGAATATAAAAAATAGAATCCCAATTTGCCCCCGAAACAGCGTTAACGAAACCAATACGAAGGGAAACATAGAAAACATACAAAACAGACAAAAAAAATCAAAAAAAAAAAAATCAATGAAAAATAATGAAAAAATGAAGAAAAACAGACCCTATGAAGAGGCGCCAACCGACTTGAAAAAAATAAATACTGAGTGATGCCATAAACAAAAAGCGAAGTAAGAGAAACTATTGGCGGTTAAAGATAAGAAGGGTAATGACATGGGGTTTATGGAGGTGACGTATAGGTAGTGGTAAATATTTTCTAATGAAATACAAGGGGTAATTATTGTTAAGTAAGGAAGTGTAAAAATCCTTTAAATGAGTGAGTTCATGATTTTTATTGTTGCAGATGGATTTTATTCTGTGAAACTGATTAAGAATGGTGTTACGATATACTTTAATTGAGAGATTCGAGGACCAGGGAATGAATTTAATAACTTTAAAATTGAAGTCATTACGTTTATCATAAATGGAGGTAGTGAAAGTAGAGTTATTGCAAGTGATTTCTATGTCGAGGAAATGAATAATTGAATTAGAGCTATTGGTTTTTTTAAGATGAGTTCGCTAGGGTAGATTTCATGCCAAATGTTGTTAAAATCTGGGTTATTGAAAACAATCAAATCATCAATGTATCGAAAAGCCTTGAAGTTGAGAAAGGTATAATTTTTCTCAAACCAGTGAAGAAAGAGGTTTGTAAGATACACACATAGAAATCACTTGCAATAACTCTACTTTCACTACCTCCATTTATGATAAACGTAATGACTTCAATTTTAAAGTTATTAAATTCATTCCCTGGTCCTCGAATCTCTCAATTAAAGTATATCGTAACACCATTCTTAATCAGTTTCACAGAATAAAATCCATCTGCAACAATAAAAATCATGAACTCACTCATTTAAAGGATTTTTACACTTCCTTACTTAACAATAATTACCCCTTGTATTTCATTAGAAAATATTTACCACTACCTATTACGTCACCTCCATAAACCCCATGTCATTACCCTTCTTATCTTTAACCGCCAATAGTTTCTCTTACTTCGCTTTTTGTTTATGGCATCACTCAGTATTTATTTTTTTCAAGTCGGTTGGCGCCTCTTCATAGGGTCTGTTTTTCTTCATTTTTCATTATTTTTCATTGATTTTTTTTTTTTGATTTTTTTGTCTGTTTTGTATGTTTTCTATGTTTCCCTTCGTATTGGTTTCGTTAACGCTGTTTCGGGGGCAAATTGGGATTCTATTTTTATATTCGGACTCTGTCCATATCCCAATACAGAAAAACAGCGTTCTCCTTTTAATGACGATTATTGAATTTGTCCTCTTGATAACGTATTCAATCCGTCATTTATTTCCATTTCCAAACCACCATTTTTCATTTTATTTTAATCTTTATTTGTTACCTACCTATATATATATATATATATATATATATATATATAAATTATTTCATACAGCCGGAATACTGTGGCTTATATTAAATAGTTTTTCCATTGGATTTACACAGAGGCACTTTGATTTAGAGACCCGCTGTCAATCGGACTCATTCGCTCTTAATATATATTTTTAAAGTATCGCACAATAAAGGTTTTTTCAAACTTATTTTCGAAAAATACTCCTTTCTTCTGTACAGAGGCTGGACATCAGGCGGGCCAAGTCTCAGGAGAGCCTGGTCTACTGCAGCGAGCTGGCCGAGCAAGCGGCGCAGAGGAGACGCACGCGGCAGCAGCAGAAGCAGGTGGAGAGAGCGCAGTCGGAGAAGGTATTTGTATATCCATATACAGAAGAACTTCAATCATCCAATCATGCCATTGTCCGAATTTAAGAAGAAGAAAAAACTCCCTGGTCAGCAACTTTTTTTTACTAGACCAAATTAATTTCTAGACCTGACATCCAACACAGACGATCAGTAACAAGTATGTAAGCCATTGCGAAACCGACTTTTCAACTTGCAAACATGGTCGCCGAGAGGGCAATTGCACAACTTCATCCCGGATTTCGAAGTTGAAAGAAAAATAGTAGAACAGTTTTTTAAAAAAATCGCATATTTCGTTTTCTATTTTGTGTGTAAAGGCGCATATATGATTCTGGTGTGTATATATCTTTTAAACAGCACATACCATCCTATTCCCAGCTAACCTTCTACCTTTTCCCGTACGGGGAGAATATTAAGACAGGGGCGGCACATTAATCGTAGACTACATTGCGGCAAACTTTAAAATCGGCCCTGCTTCCAGGCTATGCTCTGGAGGCCCACGTCATCAATAACAAAGTTTAATATATTTAATAATATACATTTTAATTTCATTAATGACCATCTCATCATTCATTGTAAGCCGATGTGCCCATTTTCCAGCACGTCAGCACCTGGGACTCCTTCTGGGGCCGACCCGGGCACGGGGCGCCCAGAGATCCGGGCAACCACAAGAAAGAGAACCTGGCCAACCTGCTGCAGTCGAAGCCAGTGAGTACATTTTCTGTACTTTAGTAATGTTGAAGTTTTCTTGTATGGAAACAGTGCCCATATATTATCCTTCACTGCACCGTGCGCCATATGTGGCACCGACGTACAGCTGTGGAAATAAAAAAGTACCCACTTGAGGTTATTACATCCGTTAGTCATCCTATAGAATCGGACCTTTTGAGATTGTGTACAATTAACATTCTGAGTTAATTGCACGATATCAAATTTGCATAAGGGGCCGTCTTCATATTAAAAATATTACGAACTTTGAAATTTCCAATAGCAACACCCAATTTTAATAACTTAGAAATGTTAAGCACTCTTGAAAACCCTTAAATCTAAGTTTTTGTTATATTTGGACGAATATGTGTCGAGTTATTCAATCGAATCACTTGCGGACCTTTTGGGGACCAACTCTAAAATGACAAGCAAGCATGCATGCAAAGCCGTCTTTATTTATCAATTACACACGCAATCTTATACACAGTCCCCTAAAGGGTAATTATAAAGTATTTTGTGATTTACTCAGCAAATTATGAATAAACATTTTTAAAAATTGGGATTTCGCTTAAACTTCTTGTCTTAAATTTATTTCTTTAAAAATATTAAGGGGTTTCCATTCATATTTTTTTTAAATCAATATAATAATTATTTAAAAATATAAAAATTGTTTTAAATACCCCAATATTGAATGCATTTTGTTTGGGTTAATATAATTTCTTTTCAGTAAAAAATTCGTTTCATTATCTTAATTATTTATAGATCGGGATAGTTTTATGTGCAACTCATTTAACATTATGGGACCTAAACTTTGCACGTCTCTAACCCCTCTAATAATGCTTAAAAACTAACAAAATTTGGCATTTCGTATTAACATAGGTCAGAGATTTGAAATATGGATTCAAAAAGGGGTGTTGCTATTGGAAATTTTAAAGTTAGTAACATTTTTAATATGAAGATGGCCCCTTATGCAAATTTTGTGTCATGCAATTAACTCAGAATGTTAGTTGTTCACAATGTCAAAAAGGTCCGATTCTTTAGGATGAATAACGGGGGAAATAACCTCAAGTGGGTACTTTTTTATTTCCACAGCTGTACTTTTCTTGCAATATGTCATACTACTTAGAAATTTCACAACTTTACTACAAGTAACGAATCAATTGAAAACTCTATCACTTATAGCCCTCGATTAGCTCTGGTGGGATGATAATTCAAACTAAACTAAACTTGATCAAAAGAAAATATTCTGGTTGTTCAGACGGCGCCTGAACTGGAGCTACGAAGTAACGAGATGACACTCTTCCGATCACACAGAGCCAGATAACTGTCAATCATTTAAGGCAACATGACTTCATCGATATATTTCATGTAGATTACTAGGCTGCAAAATAAGTAAATCAGGTAAGCATAAAATTGAACTGCATATTTTTTGACCAGGTGAATATCATCCTCTTCTAATGAATAATTGCACTGGCCTGGCCGGTGGTCAATTAGTAAAAGCATCTAAGTGTAATCTACTCTTAATTAACTTCAAACTTTATTTCTCACTTTAATTATTATTTTTTTTATATAATTTTTTTGAAATGATCCGATTTTGCAATTAAAAGTAATAATTTTCAAGCACTTTTAAGGACTGAATTTTTTTTTATTTAAACACTTTCAAGGAATCTACAAACTTAAAAAAAAATTATGAAAAAATCAATCTTTTAACAATTCACAATATTTTAGCACCAGTCAATCGGTATAATTTCTCAAAATACTGCATGGCTTATTTACTTTCAAAATATTGTCCTTAATTAATTGCTCAATCATAACCTTTAATTATTTCTAAAAAAAGATAGGAAAATATGAAAAAGTAATTTTTAAGTACTATAAATAAATAAGTTTCTCAAATATTATAAACTAGCAAATTTTTACCCGTACTTCGCACGGAATAAAAAAATATCAAATCTATCCAAGTATGTGTGCCACGCAACCTGTTATAAGATCATAAACTTAAGTTATTTTTCCCTCTCGTTTTCAAGTATGAAATCCCGTTTCATTGCTTTAAAATTCCAAAATCAAAAATACGGAGTAAAATGTACTCATAAATGCCATCCCAATTCCCTCATAAATACATAAAACCTTTTAACTCTGTTGGCACGTTTTGGGAAATAATTTGGCGAGAAAATAGATATAGCTACAAACACACCCATTATAAAGTTCTAACACAATGACCTTAGCACAACCAACCAGCTTATAAATTATTTTTTGCAAAAAAATTGCCCATTTGGCTAGTTTTAATAAATAATTTGGCGAGATTGGAAACATATTTGGCGAAAAAATAAAGAATAAAACCCTGATATGCAGTTCTAGTGCGATGGTCTTCATTAACCATCATAGCTCAGTAATAGCTTAACCAACATTTTGCCCATTTGGATAGATTGGCAACGTATTTGCCGAAAAAATAAAGAATAAAATCCTAATTTGCAGAGTGTGATGGCCTTTATATTAACCATCATAGTTCAGTAATAGCTTAACAAACATTTTGCCCATTTGGCGAGTTTTAAATAATTTGGCGAGATTGGCAACATAATTGGCGCAAAAATAATGGCATAAAACCCTTATATGCGGCTCTAGTGTGATGTCCTTTATTAACCACATTTCAGAGCTTAACAATCATTTGGCGAGATTGGCAACGTATTTGGCGAAAAAATAAATACATAAAATCCTAATATGAAGCTGTAGTGTGATGGCCTTTATTAACCATCATATTTCAGTAATAGCTTAACAAACATTTTGCCCATTTTGCGTGTTTTAATTAATAATTTGGCGAGATTGGCAGCATATTTGGCGAAAAAATAAAGACATAAAACCCTTATATGCAGCTCCAGTGCAACGGCCTTTATTAACCATCACATTTCAGTAATAGCTTAACCATACATTTATTATTTAACTCTGCATATTTGCAATCAACAGAACCATCAATCAAGAAATCATCAACTAAACCCAAAATAATGAAGACTGGTAAGAAATACGTCACTTGAGACATATCAATTTTTTCTAATGATGAATTTAGTTTCTGAAAGTAATGGCAACACAAAAATAAACATTTTCCAATTTATTTATTTTCGCTGAAAGTTTGTTTAATTTTTTTCAGCAGATGGCATCAGAAAGTAAAAAAATGATCGTATTTGAGCCAAAGTGGTGTAGTTTTTCCAGAAAATTCGAATTTTCTCTAAAAATAGAACATTTTGAGCTCTGAAAGTTCTTATTCTGTAACTCAAGTATGAACTACGTATTTGTACCAAGTTACGAGTCAAACAAATGTCTAGTTTGTGAGTTTCAGAGAGACATACATACACACACCAAAGCTCCTTCTACACCAAGTTAGGACACACCATACATTCTATCGGAGCCAAGGTTTTTCCCGCTAGAGGCGCTGCGATACGCTGAAGGCCGAAAATGACGAAAAGCGTTATGTTCCGAGCTGCAAAACTGGATATAAAACTTAAATTAACTGTCGATTTTCCTTGTTTAAAGCACCTAATAATGAAGAGGATCTTAAATTACGGCACAAGAATATCCCCAGGAAGGATCGTCTGCTAAAAAGCTGAAGGCCGAAAATGCACCGAACCAGTTGAGCCACTATCTCCCATAGACATCCCGCGTTATGTCCCAACTTGGTGTAGAAGGAACTTTGCACACACACACACACAAAACTTCATCTTTATTATTATAGATATAGTTATCATACAATATTAGAGACATAAGCTCTAAGTTCATCCACCCACCCTATTGGCATGTTCTTGGTTCCAGGTCACAATTTTTTATGGTGTATTGTTTATTAATCAATATTTATATGATGAAATAAACTGCTGCAACTGTGGTGGTTACCACACGCGCAACTTCAATACATCATTCACACGCTAGAGATATTCGTTTTTGGTATTCTTTGGGTTACTGAGGCCGCTACTCAACTTTAATTTTCATTATTGTTTTTTTTTTTTTAATTCTAGGCTCAGCCTTATGTGAAACGCTATGTGACAGAAATGGTTCCCAGCAAGCACAAAAACAGTTACGAGTTCCCGTCAAAAGACGTTGCGGTTGTCAAGGTAAATCATGTTCACAAATTATTTTGAAAACTATGTTCTTCATTACCAAAAGATAATTTCAATCGTGACTTATGCATGTAGAATACAATCTAGGTTAGGTTTTACATACAACAGTAGAGGTAATGTTTGTCCTACTGACAGTGGTCGTTATTGTGCTAGGTAAATAGAAGCTTTTCCAAACTATAGGGGAAAATATTTTACAATAGTCCACCTGTCACTTCTTAGCACCTCAATTAGATTAATTGTGGAAGATAACTCTAAAATTTAGTCTCATAAACTTAAATCAGCGCCATCTGATGGCCTGGCTAGTAGACAAAAGGATTGTTAGGTTAGTTTGGTGTTTGCTTGGAAATAATGTCACACTTAAGCTGCGCATGCTTTATTGGTGGAAAGACGATTGTTAATTGATGATGGCCGTTATCAACTACACATTCAATTCTTTTCAATCTTAACTTGATCATAAATATATTTGCATCGTCTGAAGTATATATTTTTCTGTATCTAACCGTTTAAGAACGGCCGCCAGATGGCGCTGATTTAAGTTTACGAGACGAAATGTGAAAAATTTATTAAAGAAAAATTTTAGAATTTATTTAAGAAAAGTTGCTTTAAACAGCATCGATGCTACAATTTCCTCAAGGACCACGCCATTTTTGTATACAAATAACGACTGGTACAGCTGCGGAAATAAAAAAAAAAGTACCACTAGTGATTATTTCAGCCGTTAGTCACCCTATATAATCGGACCTTTTGAGATTGTTAACAATTAACGTTTTGAGTTAATTGCATGACATAAAATTTGCATAAGGGACCGTCTTCATATTAAAAATGTTACGAACTTTGAAATTTCCAATAGCAACACCCAATTTTAATAACTTAGAAATGCTAAGCACTCTCGAAAACCTTTAAATCTAAGTTTTTGTTACATTTGGATGAATATGTGTCGAGTTATTCAATCGAATCACTTGCGGACCTTTTGGGGGCTATAAAATGACAAGCAAGCATGCATGCAAGGCCATCTTTATTTATCAATTAAACATTTAATCTTATACACAGTCCCCTAAAGGGTAATTAAAAAGTATATTGTGATTTACTCAGAAAATTATGAATAAAAAATTTTAAAAATTGGGATTTCGCTTCAACTTTCTGTCTTAAATTTATTTCTGTAAAAATATTGAGGGGTTTCTATTCATATTTTTTTGAAAAATTAACATAATAATTATTTAAAAATATAAAAATTGTTTTAAATACCCCAATATTGAATGTATTTTATTTGGGTTATTATAATTTCTTTTCAGTAAAAAATTCATTTCATTATCTCAATTATTTATTGATTGGGATAGTTTTTTATGTGCAATTCATTTAACATTATGGCACCTTAACTTTGCACGTCTCGAACTACCCTAATAATGCTTAAAAACTAATAAAATTTCGCATTTCGTATTAAAATATGTCATAGATTAGAAATATATCCTCAAAAAGGGGTGTTGCTATTAGAAATTTTAAAGTTAGTAACATTTTTAACATGAAGATAGCCCTTATGCAAATTTTGTGTCACGCAACTAACTCAGAATGTTAATTGTTCACAATATCAAAAAGGTCCGATATTATAGGGCGATTAACGGCTGAAATAATCACTAGTGGTACTTTTTTTTATTTCCGCAGCTGTGCAAAGTCAGCTGATTCGGTATCGATATTTTTGAAAAGCTTGAACATACTCTTATACTCTCACGATGGTGATATCTCGGTCTTAAAAGGCTATTGGAGCTGCAATATTGACGGGCAAGCCTTCGGAGAGCAGTATATCTCCATAAACGCCACTGAAATTGCATAGAAAAATTTCCTAATCAATGTCTAATGAATTTGATAAGTAATTAAAATTAAAAATCTATTTCAATTCTTTTCAGAGAGATTATGAGTTCCGAACACCGTTTCCAGCCACCGAAGTCTGAAGTAAACACTAATTGAAGAAAGAAAAAAGGTTTTAATAACCGTTTAAGATATTTTAACTATTCCTCTGTCAAATCATGATCAAAAACTTTCTTCTCGGCTACTCTGAGTCACTTTTGTGCCATGCAAAACTGAATTCCAGAAAAGCAAGGTATTATCTCCAAAGCACGCATTTTGATTTGCAACATGAAGTTATTTAATTCTATTGTTCAATTTTGAAAATTGGAGAAGTATAGCGTGTCCATAAAAGAATGTCCGAGTTTCAAATTGTAATAGTATCAGCTATAATCGTTCGACAGTTGTGGTTGAAGGCGACGAATAAAGAATAACTCCAACAGTCTTAGATAAGCGCATGCGCTTGTACCGCTACATCGTTTTCACAGTTGCACAGGCTGTTGCTTCCATTACTCTGGACTTGCTGCAGACAGTATGAGAACAATTGCATTTTCGTTTGGATGTGTGCCATATCCACTAAGGGTGCACACAGTGATCACTTATAGGAAAAACTATGTTAGTTTTCCTTCAATTTCATGTATGATTTGTTATATTCAGTGGAGCCGCGCCGGTGGCGCAATCATTAGGACTCTAGCCTTTGGAGCTGCTGTGGTCGGGTTCAAATCCCTGTCAGGCTTGGACGTTTGTGACCGTCAGTAAATGTTGTTATTTGTCTATGTGTTTTTCATTTCTTTGTGACAGTAAAAATTCTTTCTGTGTCTGTCCCACTTGACGAAAGCTTATAAGCGGTTCTCTGAACAAGCACACAAGCCGGAATATATATGTACCATAAAATGCAATTCTTCCACTGAATATGGTATCATACCATATTCAGTGGAAGAATTGCATTTTCGTTTGGATGTGTGCCGTATCCACTAAAGGTGCACACATTGATCACTTATAGGAAAAACTAGGTTAGTTTTCCTTCATTTTCATGTACGATTTGTTATATTTAGTATAAAATAAACTCCTGTAGTATACCATTAAAACTCTTACATTCTCTTACGGACACCCTGTATTTTTAAAGTTTCAATTTCATCTATCACATAACAGATTTTTAAAAGTTAAAGAAAAAATTATTAATAGTCTTGCTAGTGATTTATACATAGAAAAATTCTCTCTTTGTTTTCAACATTCAAATCTACTTCTTATGACGCTCTAACTAGTTTGACTGCAATATTTCTGGACACTACTAAAATTGTTTTAACATCATGCAAGGATCAATTTTAAGTAAACAGTTCATATTTGAGTTTCTTTATCTAGCAGTTTATTTCTTTCAAGAAAATTTTAATGTTCAGAATTTCTTTTTTGGGTTTGCCCCATGTGTCCCATTGAAATAGCGCTTAAATTTAATATACAGGGTAAACGAATCAATATTTGAAACAATTTTATAATTATTTATGCTAAATTATTTCCAAAATATGTATTCTATTTTGTCTTTAGGAAAAAATCTGAAGACAAAATTAGAACTAGTAAATAAAACCCAAAATTGTTGTGTTATAAATTGTTATGAACAACAAAGTAATTAATTATGTTTAAAGCTGTGTGCGTGATTGAGTCTAATAAACTACGTGTATATAAAACTTATCATATGCTCATAAAAGCATTATTGTTGAATTGACACCGCTTAAGGTGATCTCATGTATCTATATATTGAAAATAAAGATTTTATAAATTTGTTACTTATTTATGTGATTGATATAAAACCTTACATATATTTCCTTGAATTTAATTTGTTATATAATTGAAAATAACAGGGTAAAAATCCCTTGACTGAAAAGGAATCTTCCCGTATTCATGTATGCTTGGCAGATATTGCGACAGGAAACCGGTTTCTGAACGGGTTTCTCTCTCGCGGTACAAAAACGGGACTCGTGTCACGCGTGAATCAGGTTTACCGTGAGAGAAGAACCAAGTGAAAAACCTGTTTCTTTGCACCAGTTTAGGCGATGCCTCGCTATTATACCTAAAGAGGCCTCATACGCGGACAGATATAAATTGTATCTAAAAGAGGTTTTACCACTGTACTCCTCAAGGGGCTGGAGAGCCAAGTCGATTAGGCACTCGCCTAGCATGCGAAAGATCCCAGGTTCAGATCCCGGCATATCCAAAAAATAACTGCTGACCTATAAACGGTCCGTGCAGCCAAAAATGTCCGACGAATAATACTCCGTGTAAAGGCGTGCACGTTAAATATCCTTTTAAGTCCTAACGCTGCGTAAGAGCAGGAGCAACGTTTGCTGGTTTAACCTCCTCACTTTAGGAAAAAAAAAGTCAACACAAATATTTTTAATTTATAATGGTTAGTAATTAGTAAATTTATAAAGTATGCTATCCAAGAAACTTTGAAAAAAAATTAACAATAAACATTTATTGTGGGTCATATCAATTTAGAGGTTTTGAGAGGTGTCCCATAAATTAACACAAAATATTGAAATTAATGATTTTTTTTTTTTTGCAAGACCTCCCTGAAATCTGCTTGTTCATCTAGATACGTAACTTTT
This sequence comes from Hylyphantes graminicola, assembly GCA_023701765.1. Lineage (NCBI taxonomy): Eukaryota > Metazoa > Arthropoda > Arachnida > Araneae > Linyphiidae > Hylyphantes > Hylyphantes graminicola. Next base: position 62,064,729 of record CM043112.1, read on the forward strand.
TTTGTATACAACTAACAAATCAGCTGCTTCGCTTTGGCAAGCTTGAACCTTCTAGTTTATAATAAAAATATCCTGATTTTTTTTTAACTGAAGTTGATAAATGAATTGTATTTCTAAAAAATCCATATATGAAGAGTTTAGGGGAAGAACCTCTCAATGACTAGATTCTCCTGTTTGGCGTACATTGGCGACCGGAAACCGGTTTCTCCCTTGGTTCTTCTCTTGTGGTACAAACGTTGGACTTGTGTCTATCGCAGGGTTCTTGCGGCAACCCTGATGAATTAGGGTTGCCGAGAGAGAAGAACAAAGTGAAAAACCGGTTTCCCTACACCAGTTTAGCTATCTTCGTCAAAGAGGCCTGATATGGACAGATATCACTGAACTGAACCCCTGAGAGGAGCATCGAAACGATCGCCAATAGGGTCGGTAAAGACCGGCAACCCAGTGAGCTACCCAACTTTTGCCGCCAATCCTTTATCTGTTAAAACAATTATTGAAAAATTTGGTTTAAATTGTTTATTTTAACAGAAAATTGATATGTTATTGCTTTAGGAGGTTTATATAATGAAATTTTGGAAACTTACTTTAAAAAATAGAATTGCAGGAACAATCTTTAAAACTTAAATTCCTTGGAATAGGGTCATTCCACGTGAAATCACCCAATGAGTGTTGCCGACTAGTCACCGATTTTTTTCAAAAATTTACCACTTAAACTTGTTGTGGAGAAACCCTCAAATATCAATTTTTAGCGCATTTTGTCGATTATTTGCTGAGATACGGATTTTTGAAAAATGGTCATTTTTGACAAATTTCGGCCATCTTGGATTTAACACTGTGCACTAAAACTTCAATAACTTGAGAACTAATTGGTCAAATTTAACAATTTTGGTGTTCATTTGAAGCTATTTATATGAGAAACATAAATCTAGCGTTTAAAAGAAGTTTTAAAATTTTTTTACTAAAGTTTTAGAAGGAAAATTAAAAAAATCAGTGTTAAAATTTTAAAAATTTCAATAGGTTGTAAAAAAAATAGGTATATTTTTTTTTCTTCGTAACTTGGTGAAAACATTAATCAATATGTGTTCTTTAAGTACAAAAAAAATTGGAGAGGTAAAATTTCTTAAAAGCTAGAAAAGAATTTTTTTGTAACCCGTGATATTGAGCGCTACGACTGCAATAAATTGAGAAATAATTCTTCAAATTTCACAATTTTTGTGTCGTTTTGAAGCTAATTATATGAGAAATATAAATCCAGTGTAAAAAAGGTTAAAAAATGTTTTATTATAATTTTAGAAGGGAATCGTAAAAAAAACTTCGTTGAAATTTTTCTAAATTCAATATGCTTTAAAAATATATACCCTTTTCCACCTGAAAATTGGTGAAAACATTAATCAATATGTGTACTTTAAGTACAAAAAAAATCAGATAGGTAAAATTTCTTAAAAACTAGAAAAGAATTTTTTTGTAACCCATGATATTGAGTTACAAAACTCACAGATGTAGGAATATGCCAATGAAAATGTTTCTAAAAAGTAAAATTTTCATTATCATGTTAAGTTAACTTGATTTTAAGCACTAAAAAGGTTTTTATAATATAATACTAAAAGTGTAATTCGATCCAATAATTTTACATAAATTGAATCCCACATTCCTGTCCTATAAGTTTTCATTTCCCTTACCCTGCGTTTTGCATGAAGTAGAATAAAGTCTTTAATCCACATGGTAAGTTATTAAGGAAAAAAGCTTTGAACATCTGCCTAATTTCTTTAAAACCTATGACCACAGGAAATTAAATCATTCAACAAAACCTCAAAAATCAAAACAAGTCATCACTAAACCATGTCATTTTTCAGTAATAAAAACAAACAATCCATAGGCAAAAGGCGCAGGGATTGTTTATATTAAGTAATGCAGAAATGAAGTTTGTTTTTTCTAAGAGGCACTTCTAACTCTTTTGATATACTATTTGTCACTAAACTGCTTTGCCAACTGCGAAAATTCTGAAACTATATTACACACTATTATTTAGCTCTCCTTTGTTAGATTGTTAAATGTTGAGAACATACAATATCACCCCTGATGAAACCAAGTCAATTGAACACTTGTTTGAAAACTTCAGGGAGGAATAAATTATTTCTTCTCAATGTTAAAAATGGTATGTACCTAGATCTCATTTGCCAGTACTAAAAATTATTTTTTAGAAACTTTTCAGTGTCATATATTCCTACATCTGTGAGTTTTGTAACTCAATATCATGGGTTACAAAAAAATTCTTTTCTAGTTTTTAAGAAATTTTACCTCTCTGATTTTTTTTTGTACTTAAAGTACACATATTGATTAATGTTTTCACCAATTTTCAGGTGGAAAAAAATGGGTATATATTTTTTAAGCATATTGAATTTAGAAAATTTTTAACGGAGTTTTTTTTTTTACAATTTCCTTCTAAAAGTATAATAAAATATTTTTTAACCTTTTTTAAACACTGGATTTATGTTTCTCATATAATTAGCTTCAAAACGACACAAAAATTGTGACATTTCAAGAATTATTTCTCAATTTATTGCAGCCGTAGCGCTCAATATCACGGGTTACAAAAAAATTCTTTTCTAGCTTTTAAGAAATTTTACCTCTCTAATTTTTTTTGTACTTAAAGAACACATATTGATTAATGTTTTCACCAAGTTGCGAAGAAAAAAAAATATACCTATTTTTTTTACAGCCTATTGAAATTTTTTAAATTTTAACACTGATTTTTTAAATTTTCCTTCTAAAACTTTAGTAAAAAAATTTTAAAACTTCTTTTAAACGCTAGATTTATGTTTCTCATATAAATAGCTTCAAATGGACACCAAAATTGTTAAATTTGACCAATTAGTTCTCAAGTTATTGAAGTTTTAGTGCACAGTGTTAAATCCAAGATGGCCGAAATTCGTCAAAAATGACCGTTTTTCAAAAGTCCGTATCTCGGCAAATAATCGACAAAATGCGCTAAAAATTGATATTTGAGGGTTTCTCCACAACAAGTTTAAGTGGTAATTTTTTGAAAAAAATCGGTGACTAGTCGGCAACAAATTTTCTTAAATTTGGGTGATTTCACGTGGAATGACCCAATACTGTTCTTGGCAAGCGATTTTGACATCCAATGCAAACTATCAAGTCAAGTACCAATTGTGATTGGCGAATTCATGAAAAATGTGGCACATATACTCCCTAAAGCTGTCGCCAAGTGACCCAATACAGGCTTGTTCTCTAAGTTTCAGTTCAGTGACAGATATCCTGCCGATGAAGCTGTTTTTACCCTGTATTCTTCATATATGTACCTCTAGAGCGCAAAGGTTAAATTTGCAGATGAAACAACACAATGAATCGTTCCCGTCTTATATTTTCATGTGTTAATATGTATAATAAAACAATAAATAACGAGACAAAAATGAGTGCACACCTTTTTACTTTGATAATATAGACAATAAGTTAACCATAAGATCTATAAGTATATATATATAATATGTGTATTAATATAATTCATCCTCATATAATTAAACATACTAGGCCTTTGTATATATATATTTGTATTTGATCACATGTTTGAAGAGCAATAAGTCTCTCTAAGGTCTATGTACAGTTGAGAAGCACACAGGCAAAACCAAACAAGTTTTAAAATAAAAATCCTAAATATCTGTATAAGTGATAATCAAAAAGCATATTGCACATTGGGCATAGTAAATCAATAAAAGTAAACAGTAGGTTTCCTCTTTGACAATACAGTTTAATTGGATCTACAATTTAACCGGGCGAATTTTTTTTTATCCTTAAAAAAAGTAAAAATTAGTTTCTTCCTTATTAATCCAATAATACAACAATAATTCAACAGAAGAAACCAATTTGATGGGCATTAAAATATTTTGCAATCATTTCATTTCGCATAGTATACAGTAGGCTCCCTCTTAACTGGACTCCATTTAACGTGATCTCTTCAACTGGAAGTATTTTTTAATCTATAAAAGGAAAATTTTGCTAAAAATGATTGATCATGCCGACAATGAAAAAATAGTGAAACAGTGTCAAGTTTCCGATTTTCTAGGTTCAACAAAAAGAGGGGTTTTTTTTATGGCATGTAACTTGTAACTCTAGAATACCATTCAAAAGATGACACTTTACTTTAATTGGGTTTTTATCTATAAAGCCTCAAAGTATAAAAATGCAATCAAATGTATATCCAAACCTTAATAAATTCCACTTATGTGGCTCAACAAGATTTTTGCTTAACAGGCTTGCTTGTTCTTACTTAAACCGGTTAGGAGGGAGTCTACAGTATGAATATTTTCACAGTACATATAGCAGAGAAAATTTTCTTAAACTATGTGATGACACCAAAATTAAGAGGCACACAAAAAGTATCTAAGGTTTAAAAAAAAAAAAAAAGAATTATCAAAGTTACTGACAGTAAGTTTAATGTCAAAAATGAATGTGTGGTTTAAATGTAATACTACTAATAACTTAGTTGAAAGAAATTAAGATAAAATAAGATTTGCAGCAAAATATAAATTTAAATAAAAAATGCACAGATTTAAATGCTAGATTTTACGGGGGTAAAACAGTAAAAAGGCTAACAATAATTGCAATCTTAAAATTAATATTTTTAAAAGCAGTTTCTAAAAATGCAACAAAATTCTTGTGTTAAGACTAATTTAGTATTCCAAAATGGCAGTGAGGTTTGCATCATACTATAAATGCATTCAAGTGTTAAAAGGAGGGGATAAGTTCTGAAATTTTAATTTTTACTCACAACTGCTACTTTATAAAAAAGATTTTTTAAACATTTTTGAAGTTTATTCCACCAAAACAAAGTTAAATATACCTTCTAAAAATCATCTATAATAAGATCAGGGACCGAGAAAACCCTATTGCAGTGATTAAAACAAAAGCAGTAATTTTGTTCCCTGAAACCATTTGGGCTACATTAATAAAACCTATTTTTTAAATTATTTCTGTGCGTAACTTTGAAAATCTCCAAGCCATTACTAACTTCAACAGATCTTTCACTATAGCATTTACTCTTACAATCCATTCAACTACATTTTATAATAGTTTAATCAAATTGTAATTGAACCTTGTCACCATGAAGTTGAAGTAAGTCCTTATATAGTTCAGGTTAACCAACAGGGAAAATTTTTAACTTACAATTAGTGAAAACTTAACATAACACGTTTAATGAATAATTGTTTTTGAATAATAAATAAGATACCATTTCTAGTTTACTTGGAAGAACAACAGCTGAAAACAATTATTTAAATATGAAATTGAAGAAATGAGTATAAGCAATGAGAAAGCATTTTTTTAAATTTTTTTTTTTAGATTTTACATTTCATGTTGTGGTTCAAAGAGATAGTTCATCTAAAATGAAACTCGCAAACAAAATTGGTAAATATTTGTTTAGTAAGTTGTCAAGTAAACAAAAACATTAAAAAATATTGCAATCACAAACTGTTCCTAAAGCCCCAAGTCAATGCTTTTGTCTTAACTGCCTACAATAAAGAATGTTGGATTCTTGTATATTTATATAATAAATTAGGGAATCTTTTAAACTGCTGTTAACTTGTATGGGTGGTAAAAAAGTACAGTACCAGGAAACAACTTGGGCACAAACTATGTCATCAGTTGTTCATTTTTCACGGCTTTTGAGATTCGCTGACTTTGGTCATAGCAATTAATATTGTATAGAATTAAGAAATATTTTGTAATTAGGGAGTTTCTTCATTTTTAATAGACTCGTTTTTTTAATTGTCTCTTTCTCACTCGTTATTATTTCAAATGTTTGTTACGAATTTAATATCTGTATGAAAAACGAAGGCTAAAGAACTTTTAATTCATACTAAGAGATATTTAATAGCAATTCCCATAACGAGCAAAATAAATAGTGTCATTTCAAAACTTAACAGAGCGGAAAAATGCTTTGGTCACTCAAAATATGAACTAAACACCTAAAAAAATCAATTCATGCTAAGAAAGATTTAACAGCGATTCACATGAAAAAAACTTTATAGCATAATTTCAAAACTTAACAGGTTGTGGAAAGTCTTTTGTTAATCATACTAACTTCAAGTTCATGTCAACAAGGTTCAACTACCACCGACATAACACCCTACTCAAATCATCAAGACTATACCGTAAATTACTAGGTTACTGTTTGGTTTGGCTGTGTTCCGTCTCATGGCTTGCGTGGGGAGAACTTGGGGTTGAGTGGGGAGTGGGTGAAGGTCCGTAGTTCGTAGGACTTTTGCCCGTGAACCGCAGCCGCATCCAAATCACTCTTGCGGAAAACGATCATCCGTATGTCCGTGTGGAGATAGATGCGACCCGACTTGGAACTCACAAACCTGGAAGAAAGTTTCCATTAATGTGGGAATATATTCATCCCTTGAGTGGGTTGATAAAATGGATAACAAGCATGCTTGGGAACTAAAACCTGGGGGTTCTGCATGAGGCTCATCATCTTACCAGGTCATATGCCTAGCCCCCAGAGCCCTAGATCACGAAAGCTGAGATGGGCACAGCAGGCCTTGACCCACTAATGTGCTGTTGCGGCAAGGAGTTTAGAGTTTAGAGAATATTGTACAGCATAAGACAAAATGGAATATAGCAAGTACAAAAGGTTATAATTATGAGAATTTGTCGCTAACAATTGAAGAACTTAGTGGATGAACATTCTAAGTGACAAAATGGAAATGAGAAAATTAGCATTAAAGTTTTTCCGTTTGCACTCGGATGAAAACGCTACCAGTTAAGTGATATCTATATGCTAAACTCAAAGGAAAAAGGGGAAACTTGTTATCATTAAAGGAGTTAGTAATATGTTCATTGACACAACAATATCAATTTTTTTCAAAATTTTCACTAAGCAAGTTTATCTACTAAGCTCTTCAATTATAGGGGAGACTTTAAAAATTTGGGTACACATAAGTCACAAATGTTCTATGTGGCATATTGTTTTAGGCTTATAACTCGATAAATTGGCAAATGTCAGTCAACCAAAGCAGGCTAGGGAGCTCAAAGACAGTGCTCCATGACGAAGATCCAAGGAATTTATTTAACCCTTTGAGCCCCAATGACAATTTGGCATCATCATTTTAGATTTTTTTTTAATCGTCAATAGCCATTTATGATATCAAAAAGCACATCATTGGATTCTTCCAAACTTTTTTCCCCATTAGAAAATATTTTTTATTAATTTCAATAGATGTCAGCCCTATTTTTTTTTTTTTTTAATTATGATCAGAAACATGATGATGCCAAATGGAATCACTGAGACTGAAAGGGTTAACCTAAGCAGGAAAGAGATTCATGCAGCAATGAGACTGCTAATGGGTTACTACACTTTCAAAGACAACTGAGCATGGGTGCATAAGATGACCCTCTATGTAGGGCATGTCAATAAGTTGAGGAAGTTATTTTCATGTTTTCTCTGAATGTGACAACTCTGACAGAGGTTTGAATATCCTGGGTGCAACTGTATAATGTCTGGGAGATTGATAATATAGTCAGGAAATACTGAGGTTCATGTGAGTAATCAGCCTTCTTTAAGGTTAAACAATGGGGTTAGTACAATAGACGACTGTTGCAGTTCACTCAAGTCATAAGACATCCTTTAGTTCCACAGTTTAGGTTAGGTTTGAATAATCGTCGCACTAGAGCTACACAAGCTTTAGTCCCACAGAAACATTTAACATTTTCAAAAACATGTCTATCTGCTTTACCCCAGTCAGGTCTGGGGTAAAAGCAACAACATGGGTCATGATATGCAAAAGGAAAACATGTTTTGAAAAATGTTTCTTGTGTGAGCAATGAAAATCACAGAGAACACCTATGAGATACTTAAGAGATAATAGTATAAAATTTTAAAGTTCTGTCTACATTCTGTGTTAATCTATTACCATCAATAAATTATTATCCATCAACCAGTGAACAGTTTCTTTTTGTCTTTATGTTAAAAAAAGTCAAATTTCTTTTAATATATTAAATCAGGGATCAACCTGGGTCAAAAAATGCTGTAGCAAAAATGCTAAAATGTAGAAAAAAGCTGTAGCAAAATGCTAAAGAAAAATTAGTTGCTTATAAATAAACGTCACGCCAATTAAATCACTTGAATCCATACATAACTCAATTTTTTGTAGCAGGTAATTTTTTCAGCAGTATAGCTTAACAATACATTGATATATATTTTTATGAATCACGACCAGGCAAATTTAAATAATTATACAAAACTATAATACTAAAAGCACTTAAAACTTTTTTTAAAAACATTTTAAAATAGTTCATACATTTGTTAAGAAAAAAAATTCTAGCATTTTTCCAGAAAAATTCAAGGACTAGAAATTTACTAGCAACATAAAATCTAAGTCCATTTAAAAAAAAAAAAAAAAAACTAAATATTTTTAAGATCAGAAACCGCAGTACAGGCGGAAGTAGAATAGAAGGTTCAAAAGTAAACAAAAAGCATTTTAACATTCAAGGTGTTCACGTGATCGCGACTCAGACATCGTGAATTGGGCACTTGATCAGAAAATATATTGTGGTTGTCAGAGTTGACCTGAACCGGAGCTATAAAAGTAACGAGATACTCTTCCGATCTCTGAGCCAGAGAACTGTCAATCATTCTGACGTATGTGACAACATCGGTAGGTTACGTTAAAATTACTAGGCTGAAAATAAGTAAATCAGGAAGCATTATTGGACTCCTTTTCTAATGGGAGGTTACCTGGCTGGCAGAGATTTGAGGATATCTTAGTGTAATCCAATCTGAGTTAATCTTCTAATTTTGATTAAATTTTTTAGTTTCATTATTAGAATCGGTTATTTAAACTTGTTGTTTATTGAAATTTAAGTTTAGTTTCGCCGTATTACGTCGTCGCATTTTCGCGAGGGCCAATAATTTTTTTCTCGCATTTTCGTGCAACTCGTCGCATTTTGCGACAAATGCGACTGCAGATTGATCCCTGTATTAAATAATCTACTTTGAATCAAAGTCAACTAAACTAATACTGTTTTTCTATTGTATTCAAAGATTTTAATATTTTTTTTTATATTTCCGAATAGTTACAGTTTACATTATAAATTTTCACTCCATTATTACCTTTATGGGAGGGAGGATGGGTTGGTTCGTGTGCATTCATCACACATCTCAGTTAATAAACTGCTACCAAATCGAATTAATTTAAACACCTACACCCAATCTCACATACACTACCAAACCAGGGGGGATGGGTCAGTACCTCTGAATTCTCCTCTTAAATAAGGAAACTGCAACAAAATCAAATAAAACTAAACAACAAAATTCAATCTCACAATACAAACGTATAAGATATCTCAACCATCTCTGGGCCCCTGGGTCCGACTCTGAAGCATCAGAGGGCATGTGAAGGGTACGCTGCCTCAGGAAAGTCTGGCAGTTGACAGGCATGTCACTCAGGTCATACCGTACCACAAACATCTTTACAACACTTTGTTACTTAAGTTCCCACATGTGCTATCTAACTTTTTTTTGGTAGAAATTTACTGAACGGTAACCCTTGGCTAACTTTCCGTAATCTCGCCAAAAGTCGAGCGTAAACTGGACCGAAATGTTGAATTATCGCCGCATTAGAGCTACACGAGATAGAGCCAAAAAACGTGATTGTTCATTTAACACTGGCTGTTCGGAAAACATCATTGCAAAGTCAAAGAATTCGAATCTTTAATCAAAGAAGGTTGCCACAAAAAATTACTTATCGCCAAATTCGAAAAAAATCGAGCCAAGAGGGTTACCATACTGTTGAATTAGACTAATAAAATGAACTTGACGAAGTGACGAAACAGGAAACGAATTTGATGAAAGTAATTATTTAATTAAAAATAAACAAATAATTTACAGTTTAGTTCAAGTTATAAAGTTATCTAAACAGTGGGCGTTTTCGCCATGTTGTCAAAAGTCACCGGCGCTTCAAACTCAAGTCACAATCAGATTCAAAGCTTATAACCAAAAGCGAAAGAGAATGAGAAAATCTAAAGCCGAAGTTTAAATATACCGCTAAAGAATAGCACCGCAGCCGCGGTAATTGAAAATCCGCATTACGCATGCGCATCCGTGACGCGGAATGAAGCTCCGGTGAAAGAACGTAAATAAACGCGGCATCCCGCAGCAACAAGCTGTGACGTCACCGATCTACGACGTAGCGCAATGACGTCACCGCTATGAAGAACGATTTTGCATGAGAGAAAAACTTAATTTTGCCAACACATACAATACATTTAATCTTTTCACAACAATTAGATAGCACGTGTGGGAACTTAAGTAACGACTTGATCGTTTACAGTGATTAAAGTTTTTCAATTTTTTACTCCATTATTTGTTTTGTGGTGAGGATGTTCAACGCCTTTGAATCTCCCCCTTTTAATTAAGAAACCGCAACCAAATCAAACTAGACTAAACGACGAAATCCAAACTCACAATACAAAAATACCATCAAACATTCCAAACTTACCTCAAGTGTATAAGATATCTCAACCACCTCTGGGCCCCTAGATCTGACTCTGAAGCGTCAGAGGGCATGTGAAGGGTGCGCTGTCTGAGGAAGGTCTGGCAGTTGACAGGCATGTCACTCAGGTCATACCGTACCACGAACATCTTCACTACTGTGGCATGGGGGTTGAACAGGGTCTGTAAGGGGATGAAAGACATGGTAAGGACTATGCATTCATTTACCTAAATGTAATGATCCAATGAAAAGAACTTAAAATAATGTTTTTATAATTGCATGAAAAAAACCCGACTTTTACATTATCATTTCAATTTCAGGCAGGTGCAAAAAGTTAGTCTTTTTGAAACAGTGAAAAAAAGCAGGGATGCAGAATATGTCCGATCCGGCGATCCTAGATCGGGGGAAATTTTAGCCTTCTGGGGAAATTTTGTGGAAAATATTCAATTATTTTCGATTTTAACAATGTATTACAAAATTCCCTGACCAGCCATTCGTTTTCCGTTTAAAAACTTATCGTAAATTTACTTTTTAATTTTGTTCTAACAAACCAAAATAGTGTATCGCGTTTGTATCCTAAATTCAGCATATCATCGCGGTTGATTGCAATTTTTACGGTGCCCGGAATTAGGTGAAACTAAACTTAAATTTCAATAAACCACACGTTAAAATAACAGGTTTTAATAATGAAGATAAAAAATTTCAATCAAAATGCGAAGATGAATTAAGATTAGATTACACTAAGATGTCTTCAAATCTCGGCCTGCCAGTGCAATTTCCCATTAAACTAAGCTTAAATTTTGATAAATAACTAGTTTAAATATTGGATTTTAATAATAAAGATAACAAATTTTAATTAAAAATTAAAAGAATTAAGATTAGATTACATTGAGATGCCTTTAAATATCGATCAACGGCCAATGCAATCCCCCACTAGAAGACCATTTACCGTGACAAAAAAAAAATTGTAGTCCAATGATGTTTCCTGATTTACTTATTTTGCCGCATAGTAATTTTCACGAAATCTGCTGATGACGTCACATTGCATCAGGAATGAATGACAGTTTTGTGGCTCTGCATGATCGGAAGAGTATCTTTTGTAGCTCCGGTTCAGGCCAGTCGGACAACCACATTTTTTCTCATCAAGTGTCCGTGAGTCGTGAACACAAGAACCGCTTGAAAGTTAAAATTCTTTTTGTTTACGTTTGAACCTTTTTTTTTCTATACCTAAAGGTAATTACAGAATTTATGCAAGTCTAAAATATATGGTAACATTTTGGGGGACATTTTCAATCGGATTGGGGGTTATCGGTTTGGAGTTAAAACATTTTCTGCATCCCTGAAAAAAAGTACTTTTTTTTAACCCAAAAGCAGTGAAAAAAAAAAGACTTTTTATCACTATTTTCATAAGATGCCAATTTTTCAAGTTAAAATTTCTATTTCATAATATTAATAAAATCCATATATTTATCGATCTGCTTTTAATTTAAAGATATAAATGCACGTGAAATATTTTTGGACCAATGATATTTTTTCCCACACAATTATAAAAAATAGTGTATGAAACACGTGCGAAAAGTAAACTTTTTAAAACACATGTCATTATTTCACTCGCTCGTGAAATAAAATCCACTAGTTTTAAAAAGTGTTACTTTTCACACTTGTTGCATAAATAACTATTTTCTTTATTTATTTGTGTCGGGGAGATGGCCCTATTGGACATTTCACTTCTTTGGTTCGAGTTGTCATAAGGTAAAAAATTACAAACATTGGCCAGAAAGGCACAATTTGTCAAATGATTAAAATCCATAACCAGTTACGGTTGAGCATAGTGGGCATTCAGGCACCTCCGAAACACCAACACGGTGCTGGAGATGTCCGTGAAGATAGTCGTGACCCGTTATTGATCTGAAGTTTGCGGAAAAAGTCTGTCTGGGGGCTTTAAATGATGTGATCAGATATCCTATTTTCGGCGGGACAGTCCTGCTTTTTTGTGTAACTGTACCATTAATGGAGTATCTCATCTAAATGTCCTCATTTTCGGCTTCAATAACTCAAAACAGGAATATAGACGAAACAAAAACGATTATGTTATGCAAAATTTAGTTAATTAATTGAAGAGGATAAAAGGAATCTTGCATTTTGTATTTTAATCCAACTGCAAAATATATCTTGTAGATTCTTTTATTAAAAATTATTTGTAAATGTTATCCTAATGTATAATGATTTTTAGATCAACTTATAATTTTCCAACTTAGGGATTAATTCTTAACTAACTAAAACAATGTGTGCTCACAATTTATATCAATACCAGAATATTTGTAATCTAGGACTTATGACAGGGGCTCTGTGTGAGCCATCACCAGGGGTCTATTGTACCATCCTCAAGAAGATTTATAATCTAAAATTGTCTTCATATTATTTATGTAACTTACTATGGTTGGTTACATAAATGTTAAGAATTTTAAGTATAGACTGAAATGTAGAGTAAAATATTATATCGCACTGTACGCAGAAAAGAGACCTATCGCAAAAATGCTAGTTTTTCAGAAAAGTTGTCTGAAGTTTATTTTTTACATTGCATTATAGGAAATATAATGATTCACTTACTGCATTCCAACTACTTTACCAATTGATTTAATTTTTGTTTTAATAGCTAGATACTTAAATTTTCAATATTATAGCATTTACAACTCGAAAAGTCAGATTTGTGCGATAGATCACGTTTCCGTGTACAGTGCGATATGTGCGACATTTCATTTATATTCCAACTTTTTCATGGTTAAAAAGTAAATTTATAAAGGATGTTAATTAAAAAACTATAAACAATATTTGTAACCGCAGTTCTTATCATACAAAAATAAGGACTTTTCAAGAATCTCAATGGAACAACATTTTAAAATCTAAGGACCTGCATAAAACTAAAATCAACATTAATAATCATGCAAGAAATTTTAATTTTGAAGTATTAGGAAATTTTAAAGATTCGTTAAATTTATAGGAACCTAATAATCAAAATAATGTCAATTTAAAATTGCCAAATGCTTACCTTGGCAGAGACATATATTTTGACCAAAACACAATTTAAAGAAGATAATTTTAGAAGCCGATCCCAACAACATTGAGATTGGAGACAAGGCAGAAGATAAGTGACATTATACTTAGAAATTAAAGATGTAAAACTATTAAGACTACCTAGAGAAGGAAAATGTAAAAAAGCCATTTCTCATAAAGAGCTATTATATGGCACAAATGAAGAAAAAGGATGCTCGTGAAAATAGGTTTAGATAATGCAGTTAAACAGGGTGAGGCAAATAAAAGTGGCCCAAACGGTGAGATAAGAATACGACAGAAACGTTGCCAAGTAAAAAAACAATACAAAAACAGGTTTGCTAACTGAAGCTATTGATTGGTTCAATATTAAGCCACAACAATACGAACTAAGATCTGAACTTGCCACTAGTCTATGAGTAGCTCTAATGTGAAGCTAATCCGATCTAACCAATGCAAAAACAGGCTTCAAGAGTTTTTATTGCCAAGCGTTTCAACGTATTCCTATCTCTAGACTGGGGCCACTTATATTTGCCTCGCCCTGTATTTAATCTAAGAAAAAAAAAGACCGAAATAAAAGTATTATGTTGAACTAGTGTAGACAGTTAATTGAAAAAAAAAAACATTTTGCATTTTAATCCAACTGAAAAATATATCGAACTTATAGATCTTAACACGTAATGACTTTGAGATCAGCTTTTAATTTCTCTAACTTAGATTTATAGAGATAAATAATTTCTTGTATAGGAAGAAATGAAACTGAAGCGACTCTTTTAACCCGGCAGCACTCGCAAGGGGGTCTATCAGACCCCACGGACATTCATGTTTCGAATTACCTAACCTCTTATTTATTAAAATGGGTCAAACCGAGAGTAGCTGTCTCAAGGTCACCCTCTAAGGAAAGCAATAATTATCTTTCACCTTCCAAAAGCGGTTTTAGTAGAATTGGGGTGTGAGTACTCGTATTATTTCTTCAATTCTAGTTCAAATTCTCATGCTACTTGTCCTACAATGACGAGACGGAACGCATGCGAAAATTTTTAGCAGAGGTTTCTTCGGATGACGAATCTATAAACGAATCAGAATATGAATCTGGTGATAATATGATATTGATTATCGTTCTTGTTCCAATAATGTATCCAATGAAATGTCGGAAAATGAAGACATTACTGGTAATCCTTTGGATACGCTCGATGAATGTTTGGTTCAGAATTACAATTCCAATACCGAAACTTCGCCATAAATATTTGTGAGAAAATATCTTTGAGTAAAAATTGAGCAAATTTTGAATGTAAAAGTGATACATGAACGAAATTCAGTGCTGGGGTCTAAAGTACCCCCTTGTGCGTGACGATGTTTCTCTTAGGAGCGAGAGTACTGCCGGGTTAAAAAGAAAGTAGGAAAAGTAGGAGGACTATTAAATCAAAGGCAAGTCTAATTATTATGAATAAAGAGACTGGAAAGTTATAATGAAAATTACAATAGTATTTTATTTTCATGCTCTTAGAGGAAAAACATCTTGAAAGTTCTCAGACTTACCACCTGAACGGTTCCTTTCTTAGGTATGTGATAATCTTTACTCCTTAAATCAATGTGACCCTTGAAAACGAAAGACAAGCATTAGTCTATTCTGATAACTTCAGCCTGCAATACTTATTTTTAATATATAAATTAAACTTTTAATATATAACAAGACCTCTCTTAGTTTGAATGCTAAATTTTGAAGTCAAAATTCGGTTTTAAATGTTAGTCATACTGGCATAAGTTTAATTATCACACTTGACTTTTACATTATAAAAACATGTGTATGAACTAATTAAACTTCAGTTTTTATAAGATTTTTTTATATTCTCAGTTTTTTTAATATAGTATGGGATTACTTCTCCTTGGTGACAACTAGATTTAGAAACAAATAAAACTTTTGAATACTTTTTTTTGTTATCTGCAACACAGTCTTTAAATATTCCAACAATTTTAGTCAGGTTATCAAGTTGGTAATTATTTTATTTGTTCCTAATACATTATTACTGCTTTGATATACTCAAGACATATTTAAGTATAATTTATGCAGGACATTTTCAAAGATATCATTTTAGTGACTTTTTTAATATTAATAAGATATAAAACCTATTTAATTTGAATAATTTGTTATGATTCTTTACCCTTCTAAGGGGTACACAAATGAGCTGTAGTATATATTTGATTTCCTTACACAAGATTAATACTTAAAACTTGAACTTCAAATTGAAATTTCTTTATTTTTTTTAATTGTATTCATGTAGCAGATAACAATGACTCCTTCATACTTAAAATTTAAAAAATTATAAATTTTAAACTAAGTATGTTGCTGTACCAACCTGGCAGTCTGCTGACAATCAATCTAATATACTTAATTCCAACAGCAAAAATTAGCATTATTTCATAGCAATTTGTCCTTGTATTAATTTTAACAATTTATCTCTCAAAATAAGAGGGTTATACACTCAAAAACAAGATCTAATGCCTTTAGAAAAATTAATTATTAAAACTGTGAAGTCCTACAGCATAACTAAATTACACTGAATTAATATTAAAAGACCACAAAAATATTATTTTAGGCTAATTCCACCCAAAATTGCCTTTTCTGCAGTGTGGACTTACACAAACCATATAGTGTAAGTCATGCGTGTAAAAAGTGAATATCACTACCAAATTGACATTAAATAAAAAAAAAAACAGCTATTAAATATTCTATTATTCCACTATTATTATTATCTCTAAAAGTTAGCTTTTCTAAAAAAAGGTGAAGAGGAATATAAGGGATGATTTTGTTTCAATTTGATCTTTATATTAAGGATTTTTGATTTTATTATAATCTTAAATTTGAGATACCCCCCTTTTCCCCAACCCTGGGGGAAAATGATTGTATGAAACTATGTTCTCTAAAATGCTAGATATTAGAGCATATAGTAGGAAAAAATTAAAAACAATTCAAATGCATATTATATACAAAAAAAAAATTGTAACAACTAAACATTTAATTCTCCCTGGTATTTGTATTCATTCTATTATCTGCACACATTAAAAAAGGTTGTGCTAATAAATCTGTCGTCCTTTATAAGTATGTTTCACTGGATGTTTTAAATTGTATGAGTCAGGGGTTCCCAACCGGTGGTACGTGTACCACTGGTGGGATGCGTGAGTGATGAGAACA
Source organism: Hylyphantes graminicola (assembly GCA_023701765.1). Taxonomy (NCBI): domain Eukaryota; kingdom Metazoa; phylum Arthropoda; class Arachnida; order Araneae; family Linyphiidae; genus Hylyphantes; species Hylyphantes graminicola. The sequence continues at coordinate 62,081,484 of CM043112.1, forward strand.
ACATAATGCTATTAATAATTTCTGTAAGCATGAGCAGTAGAAAACATATAACTCATTATTGAAAACATTAACATTATTTTAAAGATAAATAATTAACTTCTGGATCAGATGTAAAACATAGTGCCCTTTGATCTTCCGGAAAGCTCTGCTATTTTTGATGCCAATTGTTAAAAGTTACTTGTGTTAGAGTTGATTTTTTGAACACTTGTACACAAAAAATAAACATAGAAGAATAATGAGTACTTAAGAGTGAATATAAGTTCCACTACTCCAAATGTTGATATTTTAATAACATACAAACAACCTTAAGTTTAGCACTAACGACTATAAAAGTATATTTTGCATGATGGGCGATTTTTTGCTTAATCATTAAATGTGAAGTTTTCTCATGAACTTATTCAAAAAGCCTTTGAACACTTTTATAAAAAATTATATATAGAGTTATTAATGTTATGTGTTAGAGTTATTTCGTTTATTAACATATTTAGGTCTGGTGGTATACCAAAATTTATCAAAAAGTCAAGTGGTATGCAGGTGCAAACAGGATTGGGTTTTTATCTGGAAAAAAACATTTTACTTCCTATGCTTAAAATCAAATATTTCACAATGCTTATTATATGTCGACATGCATGTGTGTATGATTGGACAGGTGTTGCTTTTGATGTTTATAATTTTTTTTTCTTCCTATTTTGTATGAATATTTTTGAAAAAGAAATATAGTAATTTGTATGATATTTGTTCTTCAAACAATGCCATAATAAAAAGAAACTAGAATTCATCATCATCAACAAGAACATAAATTATTGGTTTATCAGGGGTTTTTTTATGCGGTAGTAAATATGTTATTTTGGGAAAGGTGGGAAAAACATGTTTTTTTACCAAGAGTGGTAAAAACAATGGGAAAAACATGTTTTTACCAAGCGGTAAAAACCATGGTAAATACTAGTAAAAACCTTATATGGTAAATACCGTGCCAACCCTCAGTGCAAAAAGGTTGGGAACCCCCGGTATAAGGTACACATTTGTATTAATTACACATTTCAACAATTGAATTTAAAAAAATCTCACCATGTACGGAGAGGTGACTTTGTCCATGTCCTGAAGTGTGTAAAAGAACACTGTCACCGGTAGTTTGATGTGACGTGGACAAAATGACCCACTGGCTCCGATTTCCGCAGTGAAACCTTCCACTGTGCTCACTGGCTCCAAGCGACCGTTCAGAACGGACTCCTGAAAAGACATTTTTATGAAAGATACATTTTAACCCTCTGAGGGATAAGCGAATTGGTTCAGAGTAAATATGTTTTCTTGGCATCAGTTTTAACAGGTTTAAAAGGTTATCTTTTGAGTATGTTTTCGACAATGAAGTGGGGTAAAAAGTTTGGGGACACCCATAAACAAGTAACTCCAACTTAAAATTTTGTATTTATTCATATCTTTAGGAAAAGAAACATATTAACATTTTCTTTGTATTACATATTCTGCATCCTTGTTTTACTTGAGGTATGTTAAAAATAAATGAAGTATTGATAGTACTATTTCAGTGTGCATTTAGTAGTTGTTTAGAAGAGATGTAGAGCTGTTGTACAATTAACAGGAACTGATAGCCTATTTAAATGACAACAACTTAAAGCAGGGGTTCCCAACCTTTTTGCAACAGTGTACCACTTGACTTTTTTGAGAAATTGTGGCGTACCACCAGACCAAAATATTTTAAGGAATATATAATATTTTCTCTTATAAAAGTGTTCAAAGGTTTTTTGAGTTAAAATCCTGAGAAAACTTCGTATTTAATGGATAGATATTTGCTTATTTTTAACATGCTTATAATAAAGGAGCAATAAAAAATTAAAATGGTATTAAATAGCGGTTTTATTTATACTCGTAGGTATAAAAACATTCAATTTAAAAAATACAAACTCAGGAAAAAATTAATCACCATACAAAATATCATTTTGAAAGTCTTCAGTGCAAAACTTGTTATCGTTTCCCTGTGATTAAAATATCACCGTTAGTACTAATGGAACTTATATTCTCTAAGTCCTCTTAAACACTTATTCTGTTTCTATGTTTTTTCTACTTAAATTCAGAAAATCCACTCTCACACAAATAATTCGTAGCAAATGACATCAAAAAAGACTTGTCAGAAGATCAAAGGGTACTAGATTTTACATCCGATAAAGAAATTAAAGATTTTTCCTTAAATTAATGTTAATGTTTAAAATAATGAGTAATATGTTTGCGTGCTCACTGCACATGAGTACAGAAGCTATTGATATAACAGCATGTTACTACATAACTCACTCGTACCACCTGAAATATTCTCGCGTACCACCAGTGGTACGTGTACCACCGGTTGGGAACCTCTGACTTAAAGGATAAATATGTATAAATTATTTGTTTATTGAAATTGAAAGCAGCCAAAAAGCATAAAAACATAGGGGACATTAAGTGTAACAACTCTTAGTTTCAAATAGATCTAATAAATTAAATAACACAATGAAACTGTAGTGATAGCAAGATAAACTATTACAGTAGCCTTAGTAAAACTATACTCAACTAAGCCAAGACTTACCAAATAAGCACTAAACATACATTACAAAATTAATCTTACAGTTATCTTTTTTGAAGAGCATTCACAATGTGAAATGAAGGTTCAGAGAGCTGTTTTTTCATCTTAGAATAAATGTAAAAAAAAATATATTCAATTTCAAAGCTAAAAGCATCTTGTATATTACATTAAGTAGAATAAAAAAGGCAGTGTTGAGTTATTGTACTAGACCTACTCAAGGGCTAGGGGCGATGAAAGTCTTATTTAGAACTACAGTGTCAAGTGACAAGTACAGTGTCAAGACCCCCCCCAGTGGGAACAAAACACAAGTTTTAGAGCAGCATCTTACACAGCATCAGGATTTTGAAGCATATTTAAGGATAACTCTTCCTACATGGGCTGTTATTCATCAGACTTTTACAAAAGTACAGGGAACCTCCCATTAACTGAAATATTCTACTATAAGTAATGAAACAAAACCAAGATTAAAACTGACCTGAAATTAGCTAATATTTCAAAAGATACATTTAGGATCATTTTGTAATTAAACTAGTAAAACCATGCAAATATAATATTTGTAAAGGTTAAAAACTAAATTTGTTTTTAAAAAAAACATTTTGCCATCGTGATTTGCATCTGCAACATAATACGCATTGATAAAAATACATGACAGAGTTGAAACATTTTACACATAGTATAGTGACTTGTTATTGTTGCAACTACCTTTATGCCAACCTAACTTGGGCTAAAACAAAGAGTAAAAAGTCAGGGGGAAAAGCACAATTGGTCCGTTAGTTGGAAACTCTTGTAAGGTAATATTTACATACAAAATGATCTTAATACAATCTAACCAAAATACACTTTTCATTCTGATAAAATTGCAAAATTTTCCCAAATAATGTGTTTTCTCAATAACATGATTTCTGGATGGATTCTAAAAAAATTTATGGAATTTTTTGCATCCGCGGAAGGATCTTCTCCATAGCATATTTCTATTTACCCAACATAGGATGGCAAGGAGTGCAAGACCCACTTTGCTTCAAAACTAACCTCAAACGTTCCTAGCAAACTACTGCTGAATATAGATGCTGGGGCACTGTTACTCAAGGGGAAATTGTTGTCTTGGTCCTCCACTTCCTCTTGGTGATTCTTCTCAAACAGGGCTCTGAGTGAAAAAGGGTTTGTTTGTGAGAATATTAAGCAAAATAAACTTTTAATGCAGAGAAATCAGTTAGGATGATGACAAATGACAGTGATTGCGCCCTCTAGAAGGGAAGGGCGTAGGCTACATAGCCCATTACCCCGCTTGCCAGAAGAGACATTCACAAGAGACACACAAAGAAGGACGACACAAACACATAGACAAATAACAACATTTATTGACAAACACAAACATCCATGCCTTTACCGGGATTCGAACCCGAGCCCAGCAGCTCCAAAGGCTAGTACACTAACCATTGCGCCAGTGGACTTGCAATCGGTTAGGATAGTAAGACAAAAAAAAATTAACCGTTTAAAAAGTATCATCGAGGGGGATCGGATAATTGTGGCTACAAGTGTAAACCCCTCAAGTACTTTCTTCTTGAGTAATTTTTATTCATAGGTCAAATCAGAATTGAAACTCATTGAAAAAAAAAGAAATTTTTAAAGAATGTATTTAATGAAAAGTTATTAGCTTGAAAATCTTATGGCCAATTTGCCTCATTTGAGGGTAGCTTAAATTTTTGTAGCCTTTATTGCACTGATGGTGGGTTAATGTCTTACTTATAAGGTAAATGTTTTGCCTCTTCATTAATTTGATGAAAAATATAGGGCGACGGGACAATTTGGTTGAAGCAAACCACAAAAGTAAAGCACATTTTTGCAGAAACCTTTTGAATTTGCTAATTAAATGGAAATTGAAATAAAAACAAAAGACATAACAAGCTTTTCATAATATGAGTTTCATATATAACCCCATCAAATTACAAATCACATGTAAAAATAAAGAACAAAACTAATCTAAACATTAAAAATACATAAAAATTCATGGCATAGAAAAAAACAAAACTAAATAAAAAGTATTTTTTATTTTTAAATATTTTTCCCAAACCCATTTTAAAATGATAATGAATCAATGCTGTTTGAATCAAATGCATATAATGGTTTTAAAGATGTTTTAGAATTTGCAAAAGAGTTTAGTTTTTAAAAAATATGCAAAGTGTTTAGTTAAATGGATGTCGCATTTAATACAGAAAATATGAAAAACACATTAAATTGTTTCATAAAAATAAGCTGTGGGTTGAGTTTTTTTTTAATAAAATAGTAACTTTAGAAAAAAATCAATAATTAAAATTTTAAGCATTTAAAGTTTCCTTACAATTTTGTTAAAAGTTATATTGCTTTTGGTAAATAAATACCTTTTAATGGCAGACACTGATGTAATTGAACTATCATAGTCAAAACATGTTCCACATTTTCTAATAGGAGCCTATAAAAAGAATTTGAAAATAAGCATGTTTTAACTTCAAGCAAAGAAATTTGGAGAACATGCTGCATGCAAATTTGACAATATTATAAATACAATAATAGATTTTTCTTAACCAAATTTAATTCTAATATTATCATGAATTACTGGACATTGTAATATAAAATTAATTACTTATAAAGAAGAAAAGTTTTACTTCAATTTTCTGACTTGCTCCGAGAGATGCTAAATAATAACTAAAAATATTTAGACATTAAATAATAACAAGGGGGAACAAAATAAAGAATTAGCATTTAGGCGTTTAAACTGTCAATGTAGTAGTTATTTAAACATAAATTAAAGATTTTCATTAAAAAAAGAACATCCAAGAGCTTCAAGCAGCATTATATCAATATTATAAATTTAAGTATTGTCCAAAGTTTAGTTTTCATAAATGCAAAAAAATTTATGCAATAAACAAATGTAGCAAGAAATTGGCAACAGGTCTCTTAAATTTCATACTACAAAGACAAGCAACAAGGCGGACCTTAGAGCGAACACCAGAAGAAACCTCATAACATTGTGCCTGGTCCACGATGAAATTTAACCTGATCTTCTCTACATACAGTCGAGTTATGTTGAATTATCCTTATTGTCACACTAGAACTACACGGCGGCTATTCATTGGCAACAGGCATAGTCATTTAAAACCATAGCCAAGTGACGATACATAAGTGGCACCCAACGCAACTTTTAGGAACGACATCGCAGGAGTTTGGAGGATATTTAATATGCACCATCTCAACACAGTAAAGTTTGTTGTACTTGTAGGCTGCACAAACCGTTTATAAGTCGTCAGTTAATTTGGCAATGTCTGGGCCTAAGCCTGGGATCTTTTGCATGTCTTACTGACTGGAGGGCCCAGAACTTTGCACTAACATTCAAAGCAACCTCACAACATAGTGCCCAGTCTACACAAAAATTTAACCTGCCCCTTCCCTTCTAAAAACAGAATACTTTTTCAAACTAACAGAGCTGGAAGTAAGTGGTACCTCAACAAGAAATTAGCAACAGACATCATAAAAATGCCTACAGTCATGTAACAAGGCAGACTTTTGAGACGCACCCAAAGCAACCTTATAACATTGTACCCAGTCCTTGAAAGATTTAAAATGCTATATTCTCCTCTACAAAGACTTTTTTCTAACTTACTGGGCTGGAAGTAAGTGGAAGACCGCTTCGTTGATGGAACACAAGACTGGTGGCACTGTCCAAAGATCGACGGAAGATAGCCTTTTTCTCCGCAGAAGGGATGGGGTGAAAGACAGAGCTCACCTAAAATTGAAAGATTTTTGTTAATTATTTGGACACAAATAAAGGTTCTTGTATATTATTTAAGAGAAGGAATTTTGTATACTTGCTAATACTGTATGTTTTAAAAGAATAGAATTGAATATTAATACACATGGGGGCTATTGGTAACCGGAGCATAGCAATTTAGACTCACAGACAGTAAAGGTTCCTCAAAAGTACCAAATAGTAAAGGCTCCTCAAAAGTACCAAATGTTATTTGAATATTTTGAAATCAATAAGTTGTTTTAGTCTTTCTGATCACAACACCAAGGTTTAGAAATTATTTCTTCTACTACCCATTCATGTTTTAAAGCAGTGGTTCCCAACCTGGGGGCGATCGCCCCCAAGTGGGCGATTTGTGTTATCAAGGGGGCAAAAAATACTTGAGGGACGATCAGGGGGCGATGAGTATTCAAAGCGGAGAAATTAAAATAATGTTGTACCTTTGTACAGTCAAGCCATTCTCTAACCAGCCAATTCATCCAAACCAGCCAATTTTTACTTTTAACCCTCTTAAATTTTCTAGAAACCAATAAAAATATCTTAGTTAAATGTTTTTTCTATTTTATTTAAAAGTGACCGGAAGAAGCTTCTTTTGTTGTTTTTATAACAGGTAGTAAATGTTATAAAACTGTTTTTTAGTTAAACTTTAACTCAAGTTATAAATTAGACATAACATGGAAATTAAAGGGGGCAATAGATGATAATCAGCCTAAAGAACGAGGCGATGGTCCAGAAAAGGTTGGGAACCACCGTTTTAATGAAAAGGGTGTGAGCATCACTGTTTTCCCCAACCCACTTGGGTTTGGAAGGATTAATACCTCACAACAGAGCCTCAAACAAGATAGGTTTAGAACAGTAACACTCATATCATTTCCTGGGAAAACCGCACATGGGGCGCAAGGAAAAAAGTGCTTTCAAAGCTTGCATTGCAATTAGAAGGAATTAACAAACAGAATTAAATAAAAGGTAAATCAAGAAATTTTGGATAACCTACTGCGATTAAATATCAGAAAGTTTTTTCTTTTTTTAAAGACATGTTTGGCGAATTTTAAAAAAAAAACCTTTAACTATCCATATTTTGTCCTTTAAATACATTTATCAAAAAAATTTTACTTCTGTATTTGCTATAACATTTTAACGCTCAGGTGAAAACCATAATAAACATAATAAACAGTTTAGCAAGTATACAAGATCATATATATCATCAATACATAATGAAACAAACTAAAATATCTTATAGTAAAATTTAAAATGTTTAGGTTTAAACTGCCACTGGTATAAAATAATAAAACATAAATATCAAATGAAATTTTAAAAGGAGAAAACTACACATATTGAAAACAGTGTCCTTAGAGCAGCTTAAACCAGTATTCGAATAAAATCATAAAAGAGATATTTACTTCATTTACTGATGTAAGTTTATACATATACTGGGTTACTGCATATCCTCGATGAATTTTGTATTATGTATTTCAAATTTCTAAAAAATGTAAATAGATTATTCTGATAATCAGATAGGGATAAAAGAGTTACATAAATCATTTAAATATAATTCATGTTTTACACGAGTCTACTTTTTATAAAAAGGGGAAATTCTTAACTGAAGTTCATCAGCAGGCTGATAAATTTGATACGACTATACCCCATCCAATTGCAACGCAAGCTTTGAAAGCACTTTCTTTTCCTAGCTTCTTCTGTGGTTTCTAGGAAACTGTGTGGGGGTCATTGTTTAATTTTTTCCCACCTTACTTGGATTCAAAAAAGCAGTTATGTTTAACCTCACAGCAGAGGGTTAAACTAAAGAATCGTGGCCGGATTTGGTGTCTTTTGAAAAATATTGGCAGGTTAAATGACAACAAACCTTGGCGCGTGCCGAAACAACCAATGAATAACCTCAGTATGGAGAACGTGACATGATAAGAAACTTTCCCATTGCTAATTTCGCCAAAGAGTGCCATAACACCAATAAGTCGGGGTTCCCAGGTTTGGCGTAAAATATCCGGCCACGATTCTTTAGTTTAAACAAGGTGGGTACAGAACAGCATTGCTTCGGTTATTTACTGGGAAACCACAGAAGAGGGTAGGGGGAAAAGGTGCTTTCAATACTTGTGTCTAATGTATACATAACAAATTATGCTTATTTCTAAAACGAATAACTTTGTACAATATAGATTTGTCTTCAGTGTTCAAACAAAGCATTATTATTTAATGTTTTTTAAGTAATACTTGAAGAATTATTTTCAGCTAAAAAATTAGGTATTTCCCTTTAGAAAAAAATTAAATAAGTCAAAACTGTTGAATTAACATTATTAAAGTATAAATAATATAATAAAGTTTCAAGATACAAATCTATATTAATTTGACGTTTTAAAGTAACCTTTAAAAATAACTTTTATATAAAACTAAGATAGGCCAGCTTGAAAATTGAGCTTCAGCAAAAGGTTGTTAAGAAATTTAGCGGTAAAATGTTAGTTTTTTTTATCCCCATAATTATTCTGAGCCACAGTACATTTGAACATATTTACACAGACATATAACACAAATAAACTATGTACCTCTTCATCAAAAAGCTCTTCAGGTCCCAAGGTTTGATTATTATTCCCCGAACCAGGCAGTTCTCTCTCATCAGTCAGTTCATCAGTCTTCGGAAGAAAACCGCCACACTTTTTAATATTCACCGAACACAACTTATTCCAGACATCAGAACCACCAGGTTCACCACTTTCTTGATATGTTAATTCCTGTCCTTTTACTATAGTACACTTTTTATTTACCAAGCTCGGCTCGTCCTTATAGTCTTTGAGACCGAGTTTAGAGTCGGTCTTGCCACGAGCCTTACTGAGTTTATTATCACTGGGTTTCGTTTTAGTTTTTATATCACAATTAGTTTTGGCTTCCTCCTGTAGATTCCAGGAGGTTTGATTAGAAGAGTTTGAGTCTGTTGAGATCTGCATCTTTTCGAAGTAGCCGTGGATTGGTTGGGTGTTTGGGTCCGAAGATGGGACCTTGTCCTTGGACTTGGTCCGCGACCGTTGGTCTCTGAGTCCTGATAGGACCTGGTCCATCTCTTCTCTGGGGACGTGTTTCATGCATTCGTCGATGCAACAGTAACCGACGGTTTGGACTGTGTCAGGTGTTTTAGGAGTTCTTGAGGTTTGCACATATTTCTTGTCCTGGAAATAAGATAAGGATTTTTAAAGACTAAGATCCGCAAGAAATCAAACTTTAATGCATTTTAAAAATAGAAATTTATGGTTTTGTAATACTCTTGACAAAACTAGATATACTAAACCTATTACCTTCAAAGAAGGTTATTTTTAATAAATTGCAAAATGACAATTTCATTTTTAATAAATAATTAGCTAAAATAGAACATGAGTTGGATAATAAGTTGTATATTAACAATTAGTTAATCATACTTGTTTATTGTGTAATGACTTTTTTATTAATGGTTTTAGTTGGCATTTTATGTTACTTAGTATGAATGGGTAATTAGGTAACTTAAACTATATATATGGTTGATTAGTTTGTTGTGATTATGCCAAGACTGCATTATGGCATTATCATACCAATTACTAACCATCATATCAATTGTATCAATTATCAACAAAATGTTTTTTTATTTATTAAATTTAAAACAACGAGTTGAATCTTTTTTAAACTTTGATATTTCCTCCTACCAATGTATTAATCTAAAATTTAAACTTTTAAGTTAACCAGTTTTACAAGATGTTTTTTTACATAAATTTAAAATTTTTATTTTTTAAAAATTATATGCACAGAACTTTAATAAACCAGTTGACCTATAAAGGCAAGTAGTACTTCGCTTATTTTTTCTTATCTGATCTTTTTTTTCATCTCTATGGGTAAAATTCAAAGGAATGTACTGACTGTAGACAAAATAATACAATTGAAAATAAATGCTATATTATAGAAGACAGATCTTAATATATATATTTATACAGAAAAAGAAAATACATTGTATGTATGTGAACTGTAAAGTAAGCCGACAGGGAAACATAGTTTAAGTTAAAGTTCTTTATTTAACTGTGACATAGGTAAGAAATGAATTTCACGTCTGAAGTCGCCGAGGGTTGAGAATGGAATGTCACAAAGAAGGTGAAACATTTTCGAGTCTCAGCCAGATTGACCAATGAGAGACAAGAGTTAGTTATGAGAAAGTTGGTAGGAATGTCAACGTGTGGGCAGATGAATCATAAAGTTCGTGGGAAAACGACTGTTTCTCAGGACAGGGTGTGTTTGGGATGTTATAGTGCTAAGTGTTATTTAAGAGTATTGGGAAGATAATTAAGTTATTAAAGTTAATTGAGGGTAACAAAAATAAGTTTTTGAGGAGTTTAAATCAGGGTATGTCATGTATAATAATTATGTTCACACATAGCCATAGAACACTTGCCACGATAGCACAACCCACTAAAGCAAAGAGCTTACAAAACCTATACATACCCTTGGTTCACCCTCAAGTCCCGTACCAAACTTCATCCCCACATGTCTTTCCCTCAACCTTCCAAGTACCTGTTCCATTTCGTCTTTTGGAACATCCTCCATGCAACAATGGCCCAATTTCAGATTGTGTTGCTTATCTTTCTGTACTTCACAGGACTTGTGTTCCGAAAAGTCGCCAAGTCCTAAATGTCTGTCCTTTAGTCTTCTGAGGACCCGGTCCATTTTGCAAGGTTCATATACGGTTCTAATATGAAAAAATAAGGGCGTATTAAAACATTATAGAACAGTATTAAAAAATATATTAGTACAGTCCTCACTAATCCTCCGCATTTGATGCAAAATACTCATCAGATAGGTGAAAGTGTTAAATAACTGAATGTGGGTTGGTTGGCTTTAAAATACCTATTGTATGAATATCATCCTAAGTAACTTAGAATTAAAAAGATAGGAAATCTACTTAAAAAAGTTTACAAAAAGTATTTAAATAGAATTAAATAAAAAAAATTCTACATAAAATACTTTATTTGTTTGAAATACTACATTAAAAGATTACTAAAATTTTCAAAGCCCAAAAAAAATATATGAATCATTGTAACACAGACATTCCCCCATCAGAGCCATAACTATCCTGTTATGGTAGACCCTACCCCGCCAAGTGTGCAGTTCATTTGCGTTTGGAAAAACTGACTTCAGAGAGAAAGAGATATTAGGACGGTTAAATTACATACGTGTTTTATGTTACCTTCCGTTTAGCCCAAAGGTTGTGTCTTTATTATATGTTTTATTTTGTGATGTTGTGCTGTGAGACTTTTTATAAATAAGAGTATTTGTAACTGAGATTAGAATCTTCACTACAATACTTAAGTCCCACCTCACAGCTTTTAAAACCATTAATTTTACTGCACAAATGTAAATAACCTATGTTGTTTAACATGTTTCAAACTTCAAAAATTATAATGCAACAGCAACTAAAAACTTATGTAACCTTTCAATAGATGAAATAACCGTTCCGAGAGTAATACTAAACAAATTTGTGTTAGATTTTTCATAAAATGCATATTCAAACTAAGAACACATTACACATAAAAAGGTTAAATACTGTTACACTGAACTCTCTAGCTAAAGCAGTGGTGGATCCAGAAGTTGTGTTTTTTGGGGGGGAGGCCAAGATATAGTTTCAACCCTTTCAATTAATGGAACTAATTAAATATCCATTCAAATTCACTAATTATACATCGCAATGAATTAAAGTCTATTAAGTATCATTTATTATGCACGAATTCATTGAAGTTATGTTTATCTAGTGCAAAATAACTTCACATCGGAACCCCTGAATCTGCTACTGAGCTGAAGTGGTCAATAATTAACATTTTTTAAAAATTAAATTTTTGGTTTATGTTTGAATTATCGTCGCACTATAGCTACACGGGGGCTATTGGCGACGAGCGTCATATTTTAGAACCACAGTTAAGTGATGAGCCAACACCTGAATAGGCACCCAACGCAACCGTTAAGGGTGACATCGTATGCAGTGTTAGGACTTTGAAGGATATTTAACGTGCACTCAATCACACGGGGTATTATTTGTCGGACATTTTTGGCTGCACGGGCTGTTTACAGGTCGGCAATTACTTTGGCGATGCCCGGACCCGAACCTGGGACCTTTCGCATGCTAGGCGAGTGCCTAACCAACTGGACTCCACAGCCCTTTTAAAAATTAGTTTCCAAGGACAATACAAACCTTGTCTTGTCTTTTGGTACATGCTTGAGGCACTCCTCAGTGCAGCGGTGATGCAACTTCTTGTCCTTCTGCTGTTCGTAAGATCTCAGATCCGAGGGACCACCCATTGGATCTCCGAGATTCTTCTTTAGGAATCGTTCCACAACTGGTCTTCTTTGGGGTCGACTCCTGCGTGGGGGGCTTTGGGCCCCTTTCTTTTTTCCTGGTAGTGCAATAAATATAAGTTTACTGTGGTACAGACATACTATAGTATAATTTTTGTTCGTTGGTAATTCTAATGTAGGTTTTCTGTAATTGCTTTAAAAATTAGTATGTAGCTGTTAAGAATTGTTGATTATGCAACAAGTTTATCCTTAACTTTATAGCTTTATACTAAGCTTAGATAACTAGCTTTAGCTATATCTAGCTTTTTTTTTATAGCTTTAGACTTAGCTAAGATATCTGTAGGATAATGAACCAGTCCTGCGGAGTTGAATAAGTTTGTGTGCATTAAACTTTCTTGCAAAAGGCAATATACATATAACTGCTACAATCAACAATGTGATTTCATTATAATTAATTACTCTTACTACGAATGAATGTATTTTTTTATTCAGTTCTTGTGGGGTAAGTAGGTACATTATGATAATGTTAATATTCACACAGGAGTCCTAAGCAAAGGACTTTTTTAAATGGGAGGTTCAGCATGAAGTGTTTTAAGGGTAAACTTGGCAAGGAGCTTTTTAAAAGAAGAATACAGCTTCAAGTGTTTTAAAGTGGAGATATGCTTCAAAGTGTTTCTTGCACAGCAAATGTAAGATACACTATGACACCTATCTTATGAAACAACAACATGTCTGGAAATAAGTAGAGTTTGACTGTTTCTTAAAAAATTCACTGATCACCTTGCTATTCACCAAACAATCCAAAACAATTACCAAACATCAGATGTTCTGGCACCTCAATACTAGGGCTTCCACACCTCGATGGGGACTGGTACCTCTTCGGATACATACACAACGAGTTTGGCGGATCCAACAAACTTTCCCCAAGCGCCGGGCTATTGGTCCTAGGGACAATCCCATGGTAAACGTACTCCGCGGAAGGATCGTTGTTCTCCCGCCCTTTGAGCGTCTTTAAGGGAAGGTTGCCCCGTGTGGTGACCGGGGGGTAAGAATCAAGTCCCAACGTATCCCATGCGTGTCGTAGAAGGCGACTAAAATGGGTTGAGCGCAAGGCCAATCCCCTTGCCTCTTAAAAACCCACCGATTCAGAAAACTCAAAGAAATACCTCCGGACTGGCTCTTGTTAACGAATTGAAAAATGTTGAATTTTCGCTCAGATCATCGGCGGTTTGACGTTTTAATGCAAATTTTCCTCTGTTACGTACGTTCGACCGTGACGTCACAACCGTATGACGTAATGACCGGAAGTTGGGCGTTTCTGCTTCTGGACGAATCGCACCTGGCCATGTGTTTTGAGAGGGCTTTATAAACGGTTGTTAAGATATTTTTTTTATCAGATGTAGTCTTAATCTAACTTGTTTATACGGTGTTGTTCCTCTTTTAAATTTTCTTCGGTTAGGAGACCGGCAGCTATTTAAAAGAAATGCGGTGAATTTAATTAGAGAGTGATTACACGATACCGCTGGTCGGTTGTCTCCTATGTTCCTGTGTTTTTAAGAAGAAAATTTAGTGTGTCTTTTCAAGCCTGTGTCTTCATCTTTTTTGTGTAAAGTGTGCCGTTTTTCGTCAACGTGAGTTTCCTGTCATGGACTGCATGATGTCTACGTACTGTATGTAAACTTTTTGTTATTTTTGGAACTAAAGCATCTAAAGATTTTCGGAAATGTATTTATAAATTGATTTGGGATTTAACTTACTTTTATAAAGCTGTTCGGGTATTTTTTGACGTCGTAGCTTAATACATTTCATTTTATTTACTTTCGGTAAAAACCTAATCCAGCCTATTTAAGTAGACATTCTTTAAGTAGTTTAAGAACCTGTTAAATCGTGCAATATTTATATACTTTTGTTTCTTGATATACCTTATACAAATTTCTTTATATATACAATATTTATTTACAGTTTTCGAATCAATAAAATTTGTTCTATTTTAAACTTATTTCAACGTCTGATCATTTGGCTTGTTTACTTTTCTTTACTTTAATATTATAGTTCTAACTGAGCATTTTAACTATAATTGACTTAAAAGTCGATAAAGGTTATGGGCAGGTAGTTTTAGTGTTTAGTTCGAACGGTGGACCGATTTTTCGGCGTTAAGTAATTTTCAATTTTTCTAAATTTGGAAATTTTGGGGGGCGTTTATTTTTGTGGTTAATTAAGATAACTTATTTACAAACAAATTTTTTGGTGCTGGATTAGTTTTGAATCTTTAAATTTTTTATAAACTTATTAGTGAATTTTTAAAAATAAAGTAATTGACATGGCTCATGTTAACTTTACACCTTCTATTAAAAGATTAAGTGCGGATAACTACGGAACGTGGACAAAAGATATCAAATTTATATTAAATGAGAAAAATGCATGGGGTATTGTTTCTGGTACAGAAAAACCTCCTGAAATAAAAGTTGGTGAAGTTACTAACCCTTTTTTGGCGGATTTTAATCAAAGGTCACGAATAGCTCTAACTACTATTTATCTAAATATTGACGAACAGCATCGAAGTTTAATTGAAAACACGGAGTGTCCTATTGAGGCTTGGAAAACTTTAAGGGAATACTTCCAGCCTGACAATAAAGCAAGGCACATGGGTATATTTTCGGAATTAATCACTTGTTTTATTGGTCCTAACGAAAGTATTAGTTTATTTTCTGCACGACTAATAAAAATATCCGAACAGCTTAAAGGGATTAATCACCCCATTGAAGAAATCTACCTTTGTTTTCAATTATTGCGATATTTACCTGTAAAATTTGACCAAATAGTTCAATCTATTCTACGATGGCCTGATGATAAATTTAAGTTTAAAGACATTTCACTCGAGCTGGTTGCTGAAGAAACCAGGCTCAACCTACGGGACTCTGATCGCGGTACTTTGGGGCAAAATGTGGAGGTACAAAGCAATACCACCTCAAAGTTTTCTTTTGGTAAAAAGTTTAATTTGAAAAGCGTAAAGTGTTTTCGTTGTGGTCTTAAGGGTCACATGAAAAATTCATGTAGAGTAAAGTTGCACGCTAGGTCTCCATCCCCTTCCTCCTCAGCTTCTTCTGTCTGTCCCGATCGTGCTTCGAGATCAAGGATCAAAACCGACTCTAATAAAAACAGACGTAATCGCCGTAACAATTGCAGTCCTAGTCCGTGTCGTAAGACAAAAGGACATGGCAATGCTGAAAATTTTTCTTCGTTTTATGTGGCTGAATCAAGCTTCAATAATTCTACTGATGACGATAGCTGGGTTTTTGACACAGCAGCATCGCATCATTTTTGTAAGGACACTAGATTTTTTGATTCGTACACCCCTGTTTCAGATGAAAGAATGCACGTTGCGGTTGATGGGTTGTCTTTCCCCATAGAGGGTAAAGGAAGTGTAAAAATGAGTTTTGGTAAAGGAGACGTTTATACTTTCAATAACGTGTTGCATTCTTCGAAGTTAAGAAAGAACTTGATCTCGGGGCCGCGGATGGATGTAAAAGGGGCAACTTACGAGGGTAAAAATAATCGTATCAAAGTAAAGGGTGTAAATGGGGAAACTGTTTTTCGGGCTAAATTAATTGGGGGAATTTATTATGTTTTTCCTAAAATTGAAAGTAAAGGGGGTTATGTAAATTTTGAAGCTTCCTCAGTGCAGGCTGATAGCTTAAAGGTATGGCACAGCCGTTTTGCACATATTAGCCCTGATATTTTGGTAAATACTAGTAAAAATCATGGAGTTAACGGTTTGCCCACACTGACACGTCAAAAAGATTTCTTTTGTGAAGACTGTCAGGTAAATAAACAACGTCGAGTCTCTTTCAAATCTTTAGATTCCAAACAAGCCAAAGTTCCCTTGGAACGGGTTTTTATGGATGTTTGGGGACCGATCAGCACAAAGGGTAGAAATGGAGAGAAATACTTTCTCTCGATTATAGATGACTTTTCACGTAAAACTGCTGTTTATCCTCTTCAGGACAAAACACAAGTCTTTGGCATTTTCGAAAAGCATATTGCCCGTGCTGAAAGGTCACTTGGCAGAAAACTAAAGATCATCCGTACTGATAACGGTTTGGAGTTTGACAATTTTCAGTTTACGTCGTATTGTGAGCAAACCGGTGTTCAACATGAATTCACTAATGCATATACACCAGAGCAAAATGGGGTTTGCGAAAGGTTTAATCAAACGGCTTTAAACAACATTCGTTCCATTTTGCATAGTAGCGGGATGTCATACAAGTTTTGGCCAGAAGCGGCAATTTATTTTGCTTATACTTGGAACCGTGTGTGTCACGGGGGGCAAACAGCAACTCCCGTTGAACTGTATTCTGGTCACAAGCCGTCTGTCAGACATTTAAAGAGTTTCGGAACTGTCTGCTATGTCGGCGTACCAAAGGTAAAAAGAAAGTCTAAGTTGGATGTTAAATCCAAAAAGGGGATAATGGTCGGCTATGGGTTAAGAACCAAAGGTTACCGAGTTTGGTTGGAAAATGAGGGGAAAATTGTAGAGACAATTAATGTCACTTTTAAAGAAACTACTGAATCCAGGGTTCCCACTCTTTAACTTAAAAAAAATTCAAGGACTTTTCAAGGACCTTTATATCTTTTTCAAGGACCTTCATATTTTTTTCAAGGACCTAATAATTAATTATTACTAGCAACACAGGACATAGTTTTTTTTTTAAGTTAAGTATATTAAAAACAAGTATCCAAGCACATTAAACTTTAACCATCCGAGGGATACAAACATATGTTCATGTATCACCAGTTTTTCCTGCAAGATATGTAAATTGAAATCATCCATTACGGATTTTTCTTTCAAATTCAAATCAATAGGATATTTTTGGAAGTATTATGTACTCTAAGAGAATTCACAAATAAATTGTTGAATGGGAAAATCAGGGTTGCCACTGACTTTTTGTTTTAAAATAGTTGCTTTAGTTGCCTAAAATACCCAAAATAGTTGTAAAATAGTCGCCTGAAATATACGATTTCTGAGTTATTATAAAAAATCGTCAGTTCACCAATCTTAAGTGCCTCTGGGTTAATCTAATGGAGAAAAATATATTTTCTAAGCCACATTTTTCCGACTGTATTGAATAATTTCAGTTTTCTTATATGACGAATAAAGCTGACTTACAGGTTTTTATAATTCCACATTTTGAAATTGATTTGAATATTTTTTAAATTTTCAAAAATAAAGAACCCATTTCAAAAAGCGAGATTATAGGAATCTGTAAGCCAGCTACATTTACCATTTAAAAAACAGTTTGTGGAAATATTCAATACAGCCTGAGAAATGTGGATTGGAAAATATTTACTTATTTTTTTTTGCCATTGGATTAACACAGAGACACTTTTATTTGGAGACCCAAAGGAGGAGTCTGGATCTTGGAGTCAATCTCATTATCGCCCTTAACCACATAGTAATTTTCATTTTTGCCGCGATGTTGTAATGTATGTTTCAATCCTCTTGCATCCTTCGTTCAAATAAGCAGTTAACCTTAAAAACTAATTCTGAAACATTTTACAGATTATTTTATCAAAAGCTTTCAATAATGCCCTTTATGAAGCATGCAGTGATGGTTTTTTTGGTGATCCAGCATGTCGCAATCGCAAAACGAAAATTTCAATCTCTTCATCCAATAGACATTTAAAATATTTCCCTCTAAAAATTATTTTAATGTTATGCCCACCATTCTAGCAAAGGCAAAAAAAGATCCTCCTAAACCAAAGCCTTCTGATAATAAGAGGAAACCGGTTTATGACAGACCCGAGAATTTCTATTTTGCTAACAAAATTTCAACCTCGATAAAAATAAAACAGGATTCTTGAAATAAGTGCAGTGAAACCTGAAGACCTACGAACAGCGCTGTGCCAAGGTCATCAGTCAAGTTTTTTTTTTTTTTTTTTTAACATTAGAGGCTGGTTGACAGAACTGCCCTGTACCAAAGCTACACTATGCAATGCAAGCATCACGCCAAGAATTAACAATCAGGCATGACTCACGGGCATCCTGAATCGGACCCTTGATCAGAAAATATATTCTGGTTGTCAGAGTTGGCCTGAACCGGAGCTACAAAAGTAACGAGATACTCTTCCGATCACACAAAGCCAGAGAACTGTCAATCATTCTGACGTAATATTAAATAATCGGTAGATTTCACTAAAACTAGGCAGTAAGATAAGTAAATCAGGAAACATTATTGAACTCCTTTCCTAATGGGAGGTTGCACTGGCTGGCGAGATTTGAAGACATCTAGTGTAATCTAATCTGAATTCATCTTCTCATTTTGATAACATTTTTCTTTATTCGAATCGGTTATTTGAACTTTTAGTTTATTGAAATTTAAGTTTAGTTTCACCGAAATACGTTGTCGCATTTTCGCGACGGTTAATAATTTTTTTTCGTATTTTCATGCAACTCGTCGCATTTTGCGACAAATGCAACTGCAGATTGATCCCTGAGGTGGATGGTGTAGGTTATTAGACCACATACGACGTCACTGTCAAGAAAGAAATTTTTCGCGCGCATTATTAGTTCTAGAATATATTGCGGAAAACAGGCTAAAATATGTCGCGGAAATTGAAATAGTTGCTAAATAGTCACCAAAATGCTTAAAATAGTTGCTTTTGGTCCCTTTTTGATTAAAATAGTTGCCATAGTCGCCTACCCCTTGAAAATAGTTGTTTTTAGTCGCCAGTGGCAACCCTGGAATATGTTAGCAGAAATTCAATTTTAACTCTGACGCAGAAAAAACAACTTAATTACAACAACTTAACCTTTATTTTTAACCAAAGTTGGTTAAACACACATTTTCCAGGCATCTTTAAGGTACGAGCATTCAAAATTGTTGAAGAAAGTACGTGAAAAACAGTCGTATAAGAAAGCACGTGACGCGGCAGCCGGAACAAATTTCCTTTCGCGACTTAGCTTCGCGTTGTTTAACAACTTCTCTCTGAAGAGAACGTGATGTCAAAAGGAGGAGTTATGCGCGAGAGTGAAGCGCAGTGGACAAAAGAAGTCTCGCAGCCTACTAAAAAAGATTCGTTGTAGTTTGGTTTTGTTTGTTTCGGAATTCGCGCAGAGGGAAAAAAATTCAAGTACTTTTCAAGGACTTCGTGCATTTTTCAAGTACTTTCCGGGGCCCCGAGTTAATCAAATTAAATTCAAGTACTTTTCAAGGATTTTCAAGGACCGTGGGAACCCTGGAGTGGTTTACGCAGTGGAGCAGCACTGGGCCCATTTTTAGAGTCGGAGGAAGATGAAGGTGAAGTCACTAAAACGTTTGAGTATCAGGATTTTCAAACCCCTATTTCAAGACTCCCTGAATCCGAGACCGACAATGCGGGTGAAACCCAGAGCTCCTTGCCGTTAAACGATTCTGTTCCCTCACTTCGCCAGGTAAACTGGTTTCGTAAACCTGTCCTCAGAAAGGACCGTACCCGAACTGACATCTACTATTTCGAAGACGGAAAGTCAGACAGACTTAGGTCGTTAAACGAGGTCATGACGTACTGTCAAAGAAACAACATTTTGTATGATCCCTCAATTTTTAACTTTTCTGGTCAAAACAATTTTAAAGGTATTGTTAATTCAAATTCTCATCCCTCCACATCTTCAATTTCATCCCGTAAAGGATCCGGATGACTAGAAGTGGTAATTCCCAAATCCTACAAACAGGCTTTAGCGTCGCCACAGAAAAACGAGTGGTTGGCGGCAATGGACGATGAAATTGATAATATGTCTAAACATAAAGTTTGGCATCTTGTTCCCTTACCTGTGAATAAGAAACCAGTCGGTTCTCGCTGGGTCTATGCTGTTAAAAAGGATGAGCATGGCAATATAGCCAGATATAAAGCTAGACTGGTTGCCCAAGGGTATACTCAGGTTAAAGGGGAGACATATGAAGAAACTTTCAGTCCTGTCGTAAATTTTTCTATTATAAGGTTTTTCTTTTCTCTTTTAGTGGCGTACTTAGGCTGGGTTAACATCCAGTGTGACATAAAAAGTGCATATCTTTACGCACACTTGAAAAACGAAATTTATATGAACCAACCTCAGGGTTATGTTGATAATCACAAGGAAAATTTCGTGTGTCGTTTAGACAAAGCACTTTATGGGTTACATCAAAGTGGCAGACTTTGGTATTACGAACTTGACCAGGTGTTGCAAAACTTGGGTTTCAACAAGTTTGAGTGGTGCAATTGTACATATTTCATGAGTAACTCAGTGGTTTTATTGGTTTACGTGGACGATATTGTGGTATTTGGAAAAACTCGCCAACTTTGCGAAAAAGCCCTTGATTCCCTAAAGAGTAAATTTGATTTAAAAATTTTAGGTTTAACAAATAAATTACTCGGGGTGGAGTTTAAATATGAAAAAGATTTTGTTTATATTCATCAAGAGTTGTACATTGATGAAGTTTTGAATCGTTTTAAATCTTTTCATTTCCCAATTTCATCTCTACCAATTGCTAAAGGAATCAAGTTTTCTAAATCAAATTGTCCAGCCACTGAAGAAGAGTTACGTGAAATGGCAGCTATTCCTTACAGGAATGTTTTAGGCTGCTTGTCTTTTATTGCAAGTCGGTCAAGGCCTGATCTATCATATGCCGTTAATATTTTTTCTCAATTTCAAGCTAACCCTGGAATGGTACATTGGGAAGGTTTATTAAGATTACTGGGATATGTTGCCTATACCAAGTCGTTTAAATTAAAGCTAATTTGTAATGAACCTAAATTAATAGCTTATTCTGATTCCGATTTTGCTTCATCCCGTGATGACAGAGTTTCACTAGGGGGGCAAATCATCTTTTTGGACAAATCTCCCATTTCTTGGCGGACTTTTAAAGAGCGTTGTGTGAGTTTATCAACCATGGAAGCAGAATTTATTTCTATGACTGAGGCAGCCAGAGAGTTGGTTTGGCTCGATAATGTGTTGACAGAATGTTACACTCATAAAATCCTTAACGGAACCAAATTCAAACCAACCCTTTTGGCTGACAACATGTCAGCAATTGAATTCACTAAATCACCGGTTGAAAACACACGTTCTAAGCACATAGATGTCAAATTATTTTTCATTAGAGATTTGATCCGTGAAGATTGTTTCAGTTTAAATTATGTACAAAGTAAATTTAACCTAGCTGACCCTTTTACGAAGGCTCGTACGAAAAGCGAGTTGCTTAAATTTGTTAAAATTATTTTTGAGGATTGCGAGCCCTAGGGTGCAACTTAGTTTTTGCTTTTCTTTGAATAAATGATTATAATTGTGTTTTTTCATGTAATTTAAATTGTTGGTAAATTATTTTTAAGCTGACATTTCTATTTATATGTATGCTGTATATGCGTGTCTGATTATTATATTGAATATTGTTGTCTCTTGTTAGTATGAAAGTTTGACATGAAAGTTGTCCTTGTTTAATTGTATTAATATATTATCGGAAGACTTGCATATGTAGTTCTTTTTATAGCAGTGCTGGTTTTGAAATTTTTCTCTTTGAAGTGACTTTTTGAGACTTTTTCCTAAGAAGACATGGTGTTTTTCAAGAGAACTTTTTCCATTTGGAACTATATTTGAAATTTTTTGAGGACTTTGAACTTTTTTCTAGAAGAAGTGGATAGGGCTACATTTAATGAAATTTTTTCATTGTTGGTGTTCATTGTTCAAATTCTTTGAATTCTTGTTCCAGTTTATGTATATACGTTGCTTGTTTGATGTTAAATTTTTGAATACTAGTTCTTGTTAAAGTTTATGTACATATGTTACTTGTTCGATTGTTAAATTTAAAAGGAATTGATTACCTTGTTAAAGTTTGTTAATCAATTGTTTGTTAATCAATTTAAAATTAATTTAAGTATACAATAATTTTTAGGCTGGATTGGTATTTTTTTTGTCAAATCGTCGATGAGGGGGGCTTTGTTGAATTTTCGCTCAGATCATCGGCGGTTTGACGTTTTAATGCAAATTTTCCTCTGTTACGTACGTTCGACCGTGACGTCACAACCGTATGACGTAATGACCGGAAGTTGGGCGTTTCTGCTTCTGGACGAATCGCACCTGGCCATGTGTTTTGAGAGGGCTTTATAAACGGTTGTTAAGATATTTTTTTTATCAGATGTAGTCTTAATCTAACTTGTTTATACGGTGTTGTTCCTCTTTTAAATTTTCTTCGGTTAGGAGACCGGCAGCTATTTAAAAGAAATGCGGTGAATTTAATTAGAGAGTGATTACACGATACCGCTGGTCGGTTGTCTCCTATGTTCCTGTGTTTTTAAGAAGAAAATTTAGTGTGTCTTTTCAAGCCTGTGTCTTCATCTTTTTTGTGTAAAGTGTGCCGTTTTTCGTCAACGTGAGTTTCCTGTCATGGACTGCATGATGTCTACGTACTGTATGTAAACTTTTTGTTATTTTTGGAACTAAAGCATCTAAAGATTTTCGGAAATGTATTTATAAATTGATTTGGGATTTAACTTACTTTTATAAAGCTGTTCGGGTATTTTTTGACGTCGTAGCTTAATACATTTCATTTTATTTACTTTCGGTAAAAACCTAATCCAGCCTATTTAAGTAGACATTCTTTAAGTAGTTTAAGAACCTGTTAAATCGTGCAATATTTATATACTTTTGTTTCTTGATATACCTTATACAAATTTCTTTATATATACAATATTTATTTACAGTTTTCGAATCAATAAAATTTGTTCTATTTTAAACTTATTTCAACGTCTGATCATTTGGCTTGTTTACTTTTCTTTACTTTAATATTATAGTTCTAACTGAGCATTTTAACTATAATTGACTTAAAAGTCGATAAAACGACCTGGCGCGAAATCGGACATGATTTTTGGAACCTGGAATGTTAGAACTTTGTATAGAGGTGGAGCACTGAGGAAACTCACAGACGTTTTCATGGATTATAAGCTAGATGTACTCGCTGTCCAAGAAATGCGATGGACTGGAAATGGAGTAATGGACAAGCGTAATTGCAGCGTCTATTATAGCTGTCATGAAAAAATACACCACTTTGGAACTGGTTTTATAGTCAGTAAACGTACCAGGGACAAAGTGATTGAGTTTAAACCAGTAAATGAGAGAATTTGCAGACTACGCATCAGGGGGAAAACACACAATATCTCAATTATCTGTGCCCATGCCCCCACAGAGGATAAGAGAGATGAGGTTAAAGATGAATTCTATGATCTCCTTGAAAAGACTTACAGTGAATGCCGCTCAAATGACGTGAAGCTGATTATGGGCGACTTTAACGCAAAGATAGGACACGACGTTAACATGAGTAGGTTCATGGGGAATGAAAGCCTACACGAAGTGACAAGCGCAAATGGTTTAAGACTTCTCGACTTTGCTATCTCTACAAACATGTTAATAGGAAGTACTATTTTCAAGCACAAAAATATACACAAGGTTACCTGGAGATCTCCAGATGGACAGACCCAAAACCAAATAGATCACATTCTCATTGATCTAAGGCATAGAAGCAGCCTAATAGACATTCGGACATTTCGGGGTGCAAACATAGACTCTGACCACTTTCTGGTGGCCTCAAAGTTGCGTCACAAAATTAACAGAAGTTATCATAAAAAGAGAAATAATGTCCATAAGAATATTGATATTGAATATCTGAAGAATACGAAGATTGTGAATGATTACCGAAAAGAACTAAAAAGTACAATTGTGGTGAGAGACGTAGCTCCTACAGTGGAGATTTTGTGGCAGGATTTGAAACAGACCATCATCAATGCATCGAAAAAGACCATTCCAGAAATGCAAGGAAGGAAAAATAACCTTTGGTTTGATGAAGAGTGTAGTGACATCACAAAGAAGAAGAACGAGGCATACAAAACTATGATTCAGAAACATTATACAAGAGCTGCCGAGGAAAGGTATAAAGAACTGAGGAGAGAGGAAAAGAAAATCCATAAGAAGAAAAAGCGAGAGTATATGGAAGATTTATATAGAGACATCGAAAATTTGAAAACCCAAAAGGAAGCCAGAAAGTTCTACCAACTTGTGAATAATGTCAGGGCAGATTTTAATCCAAGAACTACTACCTGCAGGAAGAAAAATGGAGATCTTAAGCGAGACCCGGACGAAGTTTTGGTTCGCTGGCGTGAGCATTTCGTGGAACTGTTAGCGGGTAAAGACAAAGTGGAAGATCTAACCACTCATAACATGCTGCCAACTATGAGTTCCGATAGTGAAGATTTGGAGCTTAATGCACCATCCATGCATGAAATAGAAATAGCAATGAAAAAGCTAAATAATAACAGGTCGGCGGGACCCGACACCATCAAAGCTGAACTCTTCAAAACTAATGAAATGAGTCTAAACAAAGCAATCCATGATCTTATTTGTAACATCTGGACACAGGAGCAAATGCCCACTGAGTGGGAAGAGGCATCTGTGTGCCCTATCCACAAGAAAAGCGATAAGTTAGATTGCGGTAATTACAGGGGAATCTCTTTACTCAATTCTGCATATAAAATCTTCTCCATCATTTTATTTCACCGACTGGAAACTTACACCTCCAAAATCATTGGAAATTACCAGTGCGGATTCCAGAGGGGGAAAACAACAACTGATCAACTGCACACTATTAGGCAGATATTGGAGAAAACAAAGGAATACAATATTGATACCTACCATCTTTTTATCGATTTTAAATCCGCCTATGATAGCATCATCCGAGAAAAACTATTAGAAGCTATGTTGGAGTTTAACATCCCAAAGAAGTTAGTTAGTCTCACTAGAATGACTCTAAAAAGAGTTTCTTGCATAGTAAAAATTTTGTCTAGTCTCTCAGAACCATTTTTCACTGAAAAGGGCCTTCGACAAGGAGACTCCCTTTCTTGCTTACTGTTCAACATAGCTCTGGAAAAGGCCATTAGAGACTCTGGTTTAAACACAAGTGGTACTATATTGCAAAGAACTATCCAACTACTTGCCTTTGCCGATGATATTGACATTATTGGAAGAACAAAAAGCTCTGTTGTCAATGCTTTCGTAGCCCTTGAGAGGTCGGCAAGGGAGATGGGACTTGTTATAAATGCAGACAAAACAAAGTTTTTGATTTCATCAAATAATTCTCCTGATTTGTCCCCTTTAAAAATAGGTAACTACACTTTCGAAACTGTAAAACAGTTTACCTACCTGGGAACTCTGATCTCAAGAAGCAATGATCTAAAAATTGAAATAAATAATAGAATCTTCATGGCTAATAGAAGTTTTTATGGCCTCAGAAACCAATTTAAGTCTAAATTTATTTCTGTAAACACCAAGTTGAGCATTTATAAGACTTTAATCAGACCTATTGTCCTATATGGAAGTGAATGCTGGACCCTCAATAAATCAGTAGAAGAAAAATTGCTAATATTTGAAAGGAAATTGCTAAGGAAAATATTTGGACCTATTAAGGAGAACAATGAGTGGAGAATACTTTACAACTATGAAATTTACAGAAAATTCGGTAAATTTGGCGGGACCGACATAGTGAGAACTATAAAAGCATCCCGAACTAGGTGGCTGGGCCATCTGTACAGATGTCCCGAGGACTTTCCCACCAATAAAGTGACTTTTTCCAAAATTGAAGGTACTAGACGTAGGGGACGACCACCCACACGATGGTTAGACGATGTCGAAAGGGACCTCAAAATAATGGGAGTCAACCGATGGAGAGCCATTGCGGCTAATAGGGCCAACTGGAGGAGGATCAGCGAGTCAGCCTTGGCCTGCAAAAGGCTGTTGAGCTTGTGAAGAAGAAGAAGAAGAAGGGAAGGTTGGGCTCTGAGAGTTTTTGAATGGGAGGTTCGCCTCAGAGTGATTTAAAGTAGGAGGTTTGGCTCAAAGTGTCTTTAAATAGGAGGTTCAGCTCGGAGGGTAGTTAGGGAAAGAGTGTTTTTAAGGGAAGGTTTGACAAGAAGTTTTTTAAAGGAAGAATTCAGCTTCAAGTGTTTTAAAGCGGAGATTTGGTACAAAGTGTTTCTTGCACAACAAATGTAAGATAGAAAGGATTAAGATACACTACGACAGAGACACATGAAACTCCAACATGTCTGGAAATAAGTAGAGTTGGACTGTTTCTTTAAAATTTCAACCTTGCTATAAGCTATACGAAAACAATAAAAAAAAATTACCAAACATCAGATGTTCCGGCACCTCAATACTAGGGCTTCCACACCTCGACGGGGACTGATACCTCTTCGGATACATACACAACGAGTTTGGCGGATCCAACAAACTCTCCCCAAGCGCCGGGCTATTGGTCCTAGGGACAATCCCATCGTAAACGTACTCCGCGGAAGGATCGTTGTTCTCTCGCCCTTTGAGTGTCTTTAAGGGAAGATTGGGCTCGGAGTGTTTCTGGCAGGGGACGATTGGGATTTCCCCGCAGCGCGGGTGACACTTCATCAGGACTTTCATGGCGTGATTTCGGCCGATGTTGGCAACAGGGAAGATGTGGCAGTCGGGCTGGGAGGTGAATTTGCTGGAGAAGGCTTCGCCTGGGACGCAGACCCTGGGGAAGAATATTTTAGGATAAGTTTTTCTTAATCAATAATGGCAAATCAAGAATTTTGCAGACTATATTCCCCAGAATTGATAACCGTTTTTTTATAATTGCGTGAAAAAAAACCGACTTTTACATTATAATTTCAATATCAGACGCGTGCAAAAAGTTACACTTTTTGAAACAGTTAAAAAACTTTTTTCACCCAAAAGCAGTGAAAAAAAGACTTTTTTTCACTCATTTCATAAGATGCCAACATTTCAAGTTAAATTTTTATTTCATGATATTAAAAAAATCCGGAGATTTATCGATCTGCTTTTATTCAAAGATATTAATGCGCATGAAATATTTTTGGACCGATGATATTTTTTTTCACACAATTATAAAAAATAGTGTATGAAACACATGTGAAAAGCAAACTTTTTAAAACTTGTGTCATTATTTCACTCGCTCGTGAAATAAAACAAACTCTTTTTAAAAAAAGTATTACTTTTCACACTTGCATAAATAACTATTATGGCACCATCTAGGCGGCTTGGTAGTAGGCTAGGATAGTTTTGTTTTTAACCCTGGAGCAGGCGTGATTTATTGAGGAGATATTTTAATAATTCTTTTTAAGGGTATCTCTGCTACAGACAAATTTAGAACTTAGGTTGATCTAGTGACCTTTTAATCAAATCTAAAAGATTAGGAAAACTTTGAAAACAATCAGGTACATTAGGATATTAGTTCCAAAAAAATCTTTTGAGTACAAAATACCCAGTGTGCCTTTTGCACACTCAGCATATTTCGGAGAACCGATAGCCATTTTTTTGTTGTAGTACCACCTAGGCTGACCTTGGTACAAATTTTTACGCACAGATTACAATGAATCTGAGTTCTCTATGGATGTTTAAGTACGACAAGATTTAATTTTGTTTATGGAAATCAAATGGGTACTCGAGAGATCTTTTACATCCTCATAATCATATGACAAGCATACTGATGATTTTCCTATTCTAAAAATCTGCCGACTATGCTGGAGTTTGAACAAGCAATTGTGGACTTGAGGTGGGCATGTGAACTTACAGCCACCAATCGACAATTGTTTTAAAAATAAGGTTATAATATTTTAACCTCCAGAGACCCCAGCAAAATCATACAATTAGGTTTTTTATAAATATATTTTTCAAACAAATATAGGTTTGAAAGTATGTTTAGCAAGGAAGAAATAAATATAGCTTATTATTTTCGGAGGGGCACATTAATTTAAGGCATTTTGTAGTCTTAAGCTCAAAATTAAAAATATATTGTCAATGCACAAACAAGATTTGTCAGTATTAACCTATAAAACTGTAAGAAAAAACTTCAACTTAACTAAAAGTTTGAATTCAAATAAAGAAAAGCATTCAAGCATCCAAACCTGTAGTGCACATTTTCCGGAGACTTTCCACCAGTGAGGCTGTACCAGGCACACAACTGGGAGAAATAGAGAAAGGAGCGTACAGCCTGAATGAGACCTCTTGGGGAAATGCTGGCATCTGGGACTCTGTAGCAAAAAACAGATTATCAGTCACTTATCATTAGAATAAATACTTTTTAAGGGTTTAAAAATAGGTCATTTTTAAAAATCAGCATAACTTTAAAAGTCACTAGTGTTGGCATCACTCATATTTCGATGATTAAGAACGCACGATGTCGCGTCATGTAGTAGTTTTTAAAAAAAAGACGTTGAAGTCAGTTGAGAATAAAAGTTGGTTTGGAAAATAAACTGTTAAGTTTGTGTTTGACTGATTAAACTACGTTACGACATATACTACACTAGTACTAGTAGATTCTACACTAGTACATACTTAGCATATTACAAAAATTATGTAAAAATAGGTAATTACTAGCTAATAATTGTTTTATAAATAGCAATGTGTTTATATCACTTGCAGCATAGCACACAAGTAATTTTATACCTTATTTATTAAGAGAAAATATGTCATAGTCAAATGTTATAGATTAGTTAAATTTTTCTTAATGCAATGCAGGATTATAAAATGTACTTTAAAACCTTCTTAGTGGCACCTTATAAAACAATTTTGAGCAAGTTTATTGTCTACTTCATTAAGTAAACCTTTTGCTTACTTTATTTGCTATGTGTTACAGAATCTACACTATCTTCATTATCGTGCAAAAATTATTGCCTAAAATTTCGAGTTAATCCCACAATGCTTCTCCTAAGCACTCGTCATGAGGATATGTGCAAGTTTTAGTCACCCCAAAGAGCTTCTGGGCTATACTTTTTCATCTCGTGATAAAATACCGCTCTGCAATATAAGGCCTTGAAAACAATGCATATTGAAAAAGGGAGTTGAATGCAGTGGCGTAGCTAAGTAACCAAGGGCCCTGGGGCAAATTAAAAAATGGGCCCCCCACTGCTATGCAAACTGATTAGGTTTTATCAGATAAAAATATTAAATATGCAAATACTTTAAAAATGCTAAGCTTCTTAAGCTCTTTATTGTGCACTGCATGACATTTAATAAAAGCATTAAACAGTACAGTATAAAACAGTACAGTAAAAAAGTACAGTATAAAAGTACTGAAACAGTACAGTATAAAAGTACAGTAAACAGTATAAATTACAATTTAATACTTGGTGTATGTTTGGCTAATAAAAAGAAATAGAGAAGATTCAAGAGTTTATGAAATATTAAGGTCGGGCCTAAGAACTGACTAAATAACAATAATATTAGCAATTTTTTTCCTAGCTTTAGTTTTCGCAAAAGTATCAATGGCTCCGTTTAAATCCAGGCTTTATGCGGTTTTGTTTTCAATTGCCATTAGCGATAAATGTCGGAGTCGAATTCAAGCACTCCATATTTGCTCATTATTTCCTTAAATAATTGGTGAACAAGTCCATGCTTGAGTTATTTGAGGTAAAACTAGGTGATTTGAATCTAATATAATGGCTAGGATAATAAGTGGTCTAATCTTGAATAGGTCTAGGTAAATAAATTGAAGTGAAAAACTAGGGCCTATTACATCTGAACTGAATATTTTCTTTGGAATTCGTCTCACTTTTGTAATAAAGTTGCTTCATCAACATATAAAAAAAATGTTGGTGTTAGAAAATCGAATTATATGACAGACTGCACTCATAACAATTAAAACGTGTATCGAATTGAGATATTATACTGTGTCTAGTACATTATTGAAAATCTTAATTTTGAATATTTTTTTTCCTCCGGTTTGGATATACGTGATCAGTAGCTAATTAATTGAAATGTTTTTTTTAACTTTTCTTTGCCTTTTTTTCTTGAAAATGGGTATGATGCCTGTTTCGAGGGCCCCCTGAGCTTGAGGGCCCCGGGGCACTGCCCCACCTAGCCCCTATGTAGCTACGCCACTGGTTGAATGGCAAGGCTGGATGGTAAGACATTTCTATTTCCAATACAGAATAACCTTAACCTCTTTACTTCCAGGCTTAATTTCTTGAATGAGAGAATGCAAACCAGGCTAGCAAAACTGTTGCTGCAGCTGTTTACCGTAGATCGGTTAGATTAGGTTTTGAATTATCGTCACACTAGAGCTACTTAAGGGCTATTGGCGACGGGCGTCGTATTTTAGAACAACAGTCAAGTGACAAGCCAACACCTGAGTAGGCACCCAACGCAACCTTTAAGGGCGACATCATACGCAGCGTTAGGACTTGGAAGGATATTTAACGTGCACTCCCTTGCACGAGGTATAATTTGTTGGACATTTTTGGCTGCACGGGCCGTTTATAGGTCGGCAGTTATTTTGGCGATGCCCGAACCCGAACCTGGGACCTTTCGCATTCTAGGCGAGTACCTAACTGACTGGGCTCCCCAGCCCCCCCTGCGAAATTAAGCAAATCAGTCACTATTACATAGCATACCTTCTAGGGAGCATGTGTATGGTCCACTGTTCCAGTAAGATGTATGGCATGTCATGCACCGAGTCTACGCTGGGTAGAGGGGCACAGCAGCCCGGATAGAGCAGAACTTCGATGGTCATGGGGATACCATTCTTCCACAGCAGAAGCATGTGTTTCAGGATCTGCTCGTACTTCTGGCACTAGAGATAGAGGAAATGCATTTAGGATTGTGAGCACAGCAACAAGCAGGGTTGCCACACTTTTTGGTAAAAAAAATTCAAGGACTATTTAAGGTCTTTTCAAGGATATATTTCCATTTTCAAAGATTGTATATTCGAACATGCAGCAACTAAATTTCACAATAGTATTTAAAATTCATTTATTAAACAAATAAGAGCTCTCTAACTTTCAAATAACTTAAATATATGTTATAAAATAACCTTTTAGTTATTAAAAATACCATCAAAATCACATACTTTGCCTTCTTGAATTATACATAAGCAATGTATCAAAAAGTGAAATAAGAACTGATTCACATTGAAAGTGTTAAAGTAAAAAAAATAAGGACTATTCAAGGTTAATAATGTTTTTCCAGCACTTTTAAGCACTTGAAAATCAAAGTTTTTTTTTTCAAGCACTTTTCAAGGTTTTCAAGGACTGTGGCAACCCTGAACAAGAAATAATGGAGTGAAATTTGAGAAAAAGAATACAATGCATAGGGAGATCATTTCAACTGGGTTTCTATGCAAAGCAGGGCTCGAAAATTATATTGCCCGACATGCCCGGGGCATGTAAAAATTCCAATCGGGCATGTATTTTTTGGCCTCACATGCCCGACCGGGCAAATAAAAATTTAATCAAAAATACCTTTCTATAAATTAATTTAAATAAACATTTTGCGTTTGAATAAATCCCCAACATATCCATTTGTTGCTTTTTGAAAATTGATAATTTTAATCTTAAGTCGAAATTAGTTACTTAACAATGTAACTGCTTAAAAAAAATTTACGCGTCCAATTACGCATTTTAGTTTCAGCTTTTGTTATTTTTGCCAAACTCATGCCTGGGTACAGCTTTCTTTCCCCTCCTCCCCCTTTCGCTTGGCCTGAGCTTGGGCACGTAAAAATTTTATTCGGGCATGTATTTCTAAGAGTAACATGCCCGACAGGGCATGTAAAACTTTTGAGATTTTTCTAGCCCTGATGCAAAGATTCTTCAGTGGAGCATCATGAAATTTCTTAACCCTTTCAGTCCCAAAAATTTACTACACCACAGAAACATCTGATATTCACAAAATAAGCTTATTTTAGGTAAAAAATAAGAGTTCCATAAGAAAAAAATTCATTTTAATTTTTTATATGGTTTTTGAAATAATGCCAAAAAATTTTAACTGTGGAAAACAACAAAATAAAAATATATATATTACCTAAAAACACGTCAAGTTATATATTTTAAGGTATCTGACCATATTATTAAAAAAAAGTTAGTAATTATTTTAACCAAAATAGTTTAAATTGCGTTTTAAATATGTGGAACTGAACTTTTCAAAAATCAGGTGAAACGCTTGTTAGCCATTTTCTAAATAAAAAAAATAGTAGTTCCGACTTCTATTGAGATTAATGTAAAATATTGTCTGATAGAACAAAGGATGAAGAATTGAATGATGTGTGTTTGGATGCCCTAACGGGAGATAAACATTTGGGGAAAAAAATATTGAAAGTGATGATGCAAAATGGCATCACTGGGAATGAAAGGGTTAAGCAATAATGGTTCTTAGCTTAATTTAGTAAAGGAATGGTGCTGACCAGCCATCTATTCTACTAGTGCCTCTCACCTTCGCAGAGATTTACTCGCAGATTAAACAGTTGCATAGGACCACTAGCATTATCCCCCAGTGCACCATCATTAGTATCAATTTTCCTGTCCTGGAAGCTCCCTGGCTCATGGTTATAATAGACGAAAACAAATTATTCTTTCCTGCTTTGAAATTTGTACTAACTGTTGTTCTATTGAGCAGGCTTCACCTGATCACATCTTTGCATGCATAGGTCTCTCCCAGTGGGATTTGACTGACGACCGTTTTATGTGGTTCAACGTCACTGACCTGAATTATTGTTAAAAGAATGCATGGGAAATTTGAATCGGTGAGTGCAGAAACCACTTCAGTCAAAAAAATCCCAAAACTCGTTTTCAATGAAAATAAGCGTAGAAAGGCGAGATGCGTGTTGGGTGCAAAAACTATGTTAGTCTGTTGAGTAGTTCCATAAATACAGGACGTTTGTTTCGAGTGTTTAGTGCAGAAATAAAGGAGGAGTTTAACGTTTTGTGACTGACGTTGTTTCTGCACTCACCAATTCATTTATAGGTTGGCAGTTAGTTTGGCGATGCTTGGGCCCTAACTGGGACATTTCACTTGCAAGGTAAGTGCTTTGACCGGGCTCACCAGCCAAACATCCTCTTTAAACAAGGCCCCTGCCCACGTTACCATTTTATGTACAATGAAGCGAGAGAAGTCTACTCTCTACCAAATGTAAAAAAGTTAGCAATGGACAATTCCCACATTTTTTTATTATTTTTTTATTCGACGTAAATAGGTGAGACAAAATAAGGGCCGAAAGAAATTTTGCTCTCCGATGCGTAGTTATTTTTTTTATTTGATTTTAAAGTTAGGGTTTTTAAAAGCGCGCAAAAAACAGTACGTTCCGCGAGGAATCGACTGTGACGTACATGTACACCACACGTGACCAAATCTCCTCAGTTGTGTATAGCGTTAGGCGGGATATTTCACAAATCGTTTCGCAAAACTTTATTTTTTCGTTTTCTTTAATGCAGTAAGTTTGTATTTATTATTTAATAATGGCATATTGCTACTGCTTAGTTCCCTAGTGTCGAATACGACTACATAAAAGAGAAAAGATATATTTTAACTTGCCAACAGAATCGGTACAGCGAAAACGATGGTTTTCAGCCATGCGACATGATCCAAAAAAAGGAACCAGTTTTTAATAGGATTTTGGACTGTGACTTAACTATTCTTTAAAAATATAAATTTACATGTAAAACATGGTAAAGAAAAAATGCAGAGCCACAAACGCACAAAATTAAATTAGTTATTAGGGTTTTTTTTAAAGTATATCTACGGATAACATGTCAAATGTAGCAACTTAGGATATCTAAAAACATTGTTAATAATGTTTACTTACAGACTTCTACGTTAATAGTATTAATATTTTTGAAAAGTTCAATATTTTTGTTCCAATTTTTCCTTTATTCCGATGGTTAAAACTAAAAGTTGTGCAAACAAAATATGTCACGCTTTTTACACGTTCAGACGAAACTAAGCAATTTTCTGAAAATTCAGGACGGCGACGTTTTGCTTTCTACAGTAGTACCTTTATTTATATTATTTTAATGTATGACTTGAATTAAAAGAGTAATACTAAAATCCGACGAATAAATTATGATATTTTATCAGACAAGGAAAATTGTGTTTTGTAAAAACGGTAATTTTGTTATGAATGACCTGTGTTTAATTAGAACATTTTAACAGCACAAAATACTATTAAAACTTTATTAATAATAACACAATTCTATAGGTAAAACAAAAAAGAAATAACCTTTCAGAAAAACAATTAAAAAAAACCGAGTAAACTATCCAGGACACCTTTAAAACAATGAGCTTCTTGTGTGAAATAAAAAAAACTTGGAAAAAACATTTGTACCGCGAAAAAGGATTTGAACCCGGGACCAAATGAATACGAATCGCGTACGCTACCACTAAGCTACGATGCCCGTGATATATAATGCTTAAATTGCTATAAAAGTTTAAGGAAGTTACTTTCAAAATTGAAAAAAAAGTAAAGTTTAAAAAGAAATTCAAAATTTTGACTTAAAAAATGAAAACAACTTGTTAATATGTTTTTATTGCTTTAAAATGATTATTTAGGCTAAACACTATACATAAAAACACTATAATTTACAATTTTATGTTATTATTACTAAAATGTTTGCGGTACCGTATCCCTTTAAAATATATCTCTTAAATTATTTTTTTAAATCAACTTATGATTAAATAAATATTAAAAGAAAATAAGCAAGAATAGAAAATTAAGGCAAAAGAAAGTTATAAAGCAAAAATGAACCTTAAAAAAGCATGGGAGAATCGAAAAATCGCAATGACTGAAGTAGCTAACGAACCCTACGTGGTGTACATGTACGTCACAATCGCTTTAGCCAATAGCAGAACGTTTCAAACAAGAACTAAAAATTGACGATTTTTAACATTGAATATTTAATAACACAATTTTTTTTGTACATTTTAATCTAGATATTTGAAATCAGCGTTGTTTATTTTATCGAAAAAATTTATTTTTAGTAGTTTTTAAAAAATATGGGAATTGTCCATTATATCTAAGCAATTCTTTTGCCTTTTGTGATTGAAGAAATCAGCCACATAATTATCTCAACCACTTAATTATTGGAGTGTAGACACCTTCAATATAAAGGTGTTGCACAGCCCAGTTAAGAAGGAGAGTGAAAATTAAAACCTTCAGGCTTGTGAACTACACAGATACAGGGATGCAGAATATGTCCGATCCAGCGATAATAGATCGGGGGAAATTTTAGCCATCTGGGGAAATTTTGTGGAAAATATTCAACTGTTTTGATTTTAACAATGTATTACAAAATTCCCTGAAAAGTCGTTCGTTTTTTGTTTTAAAACCTACCGTTAATTTACTTTTTTGTTCTAACAAACCAAAATAGCAAACCGCTTTTGTCTCCTAAATTCAACATGCATCAGGCAATTTTCTACACCTAAGGCAAGACAGAATTTATGCAAGTCTATAACATATGGTAAAATTTTCAAACGGATTAGGGGAAATGTTTGGAGTAAAAACATTTTCTGCACCCCTGCACAGATATACTACAGCACTGTTTTTTTTTTTGTACTGACTGCCTCATTGAGACCCTTACATTAACAACAAGTTAAAATATATAAACCAACCTCTGCCGAAGATGAGTCACACTGGTGTCTGCCTTGTCCATGGGGCGCAGTGTTACAGTGGGGTCCCTCTCCGAAATCCTTGTCGTTGAGTCCGGGTACTCGACCTTCGACAATCAGAGTCCCTAGTTCTGTGTACAGGTCAAAGAGGTCAAGGTCCACTTCCCCACTTCATTTGTGTGACGTAGAATAATAATTATGCTTAACCATTCCCAGACCTTTCCTCCATCCTCTCCTTCATCACCTTATTTTAGATATTAGATAATTGAATGTTGTTGTTTAACGGGGCAGAATTTCCAGACTCAGCATATTCCCCCAAACTGAGCGCCAGTTTTTGTGGCACCATCTAGGCCACTTTCACTACCAATTTTGACAAACAGATTACTATGAACTTAAGCTATCTGTGGAGCTTAAAGTATGTCAAGATTTAATTTTGCCAAGAGAACCCAAGCCAAATAAGAGGAACTAAGCTTAAGTAAACTATTAACCAACCTCTGCGGAAGATGAGTCACACTGGTGTCTGCCTTGTCCATGGGGTACAGTGTTACAGTGGGGTCCCTCTCCGAAACCCTTGTCGTTGAGTCCGGGTACTCGACCTTCTACAATCAGAGTCCCTAGTTCAGTGTACAGGTCACAAGGGTCCAGGTCCACTTCTTCCACTGCGGCATGCATTTCTGGAAAGAGAAGGAAGGTTTAGTTTTTGGATCTTCACAATTAGAATAATGTCTAAAGGGCTGGTCGTAAATTTATATCAAAGGTGTAAGAAGTGTAGTTCATGCAACTGTAATACTCTAAGGTAGAAATTTAGTGTATGGTCACTCTTGGCGAATTTCCCAAAATCGTGCCAAAAGTCTGTATTTTGGCCACTTTTTTAGCAACTACGATTCAAAGAAATGGTTGCCAGAAAACATCATTGGTGCAATGTCGGAGAATTCGAATCATTAGTCGAAGTCAGACAAGTTGTCAGAAAAATTAATTATCACTAAATCCAAAAAAATCGTGCCAAGGGTGACCGTACAGTGATCTGATCCTACTCTATGATAAAGCTAAGGTAGGAGGTTTGAGGATGCAACATCACCTTCATTATTTAAAGCTTCTTTTCAAAATACACAAAAAATTTAAACCACAATTCTACTTTAAAATAAAACATGTTAAACAACACGATGGTGATCTTATAGTTTTCCCATTGAATTAAATTCAACCTATTTTCAGTTTTGAAGTGAACAACAGGTAGTATTCACAGTATAACGACTTTTTTTAAGTCTTATCCTGCCTCCTGTTTCAAAGTGTCCCAAAATACTTAAAATTTCTTTGGGGTTTTTTTAATCCATGCTGCAAAATCTACCGCGCTTCCAGTACAGATATCATCTGGTTGTCCTAACCCAATTGTCATTCAATTTATACAATATTAGAAATTGCTTTTCACTGAACTATGGCAAGATTTAACTTTCCAATAACTATTAAAGGTGTCACCTTACAAAATAGATGGTTCAAAAGAAATCCAATAAAAAAAACTCTAATTTTATGCATGTTTTAACAGTTTAAAAAACATATAACACACAATTTTAATTTTAAAGTTCAATTTTAAATTTGCAATTAAATTTTAAAATTTAGATATATCCAAAAGCAGTTTTTAATTATTGTAAATTATATATACTGATTCATCCCATGATCCAATAACATTTTGATTCAATATTGAAAGATTCTTGTCAATATTCGTAATGTAAGCACACAAACATCTCTTTGTTTACAATTCGCCACAATAATTACGAAACAAAGGAAATATGCGACTCAAATATTTTCGAGTATTATCAAATCCGAATCTGCCAAAGCACAAAATAAAACTTTTTTTTTAAATACAGACCATTTTCCCAATATTATTTGATAATCGAACTTTTCAAGCTAAATTTAAACGAATCAATTCAAAACAAATGTTGAAATCTTTTAAGAACTTTACCCTCAGGGTGGGTTTTCATCTTCTAAAGAGAATTTCCACATTTCCTCCAACAAGCTTTAAGTTTGAAAACATTTATTTCTGTTTTCGAAATTCCATGATTTTCAGTCGACTACACTAAAATCTCAAATAGCGGTTCAGTTCAGTTTGTTTTTTTTAAAAATTAAAATTTTATACATTGATTCATCGACTACTTTTCCGTGTCTACTCATAGATGGCACCACATAGGGTTTATGATGTCGTCTAAAAAAATAATTTTGGTTTCGGATTGCAAAAAGTAAAGAGAAAAGAATTTTTAATTTATTTATTTTGCTTGCGTGATACTTGGTCATCATAATGTTAATGTAAAAGCTTTGGTAAAAAAAAGTTCATTGTACTTAAGCGAATATACAAGAAAATATTGGATAAAAGCCGACGTAATAAATAAATTAAAAATATATTCGCCAACAAGAACAATGGGAAAAATTGTAACTGTAACTTTTAGTTAAGGAAAATTTTTGGTTTTGTTAAATTAAGGTCTCACTGGAGTTAAAATAGTTAAAGTCGGCGAGCCTCGTAATTATGTACAAATGTGTCAAATTTAATGTGCACCATATAAATACAGGGCTCTATTTATTCGCGGGAAAATTTTGTCCATGGTGATTTATTCGTAGAATAGCTAGTTCGAGGACAGACCATGTGAGAATATTCTCCATGAACCATGTTAGCTTAGGTTAAGTTGAACATCGCTGCACTACACGAGGGCTATTGGTGACCGGGGGTCATAATTTCGAACCACAGTCAAGTGATGACACCCATATGAGTTGAGTCACACCAAGCTCGTACAGAAAATTGATTGTAAGCTTTTTTTAAAAAAAATAAAACATAATAATTCAATGAAATGGTTTGAACCAATAAATTAACATCCATCATACTAGATTTTAATGTTTTGCTGCTGACTGAAATATCAAGGTGTAAAAATGTTCAATTTTCTAGATTTAGAAACAAATTGTCTATTACCCAAAAGATAAAACTTCATTTGTTTATCTTACAAATATGATATAATAATACTACTGAGGGCTTGGGAGCCCAGTCGGTTAAGCACTCGCTTAGCATGCGGAAGGTCCCAGGTTCGGGTCCGGGCATCGCCAAAATAACTGCCGACCTATAAACGGCCCGTGCAGCCAAAAATGTCCGACGAATAATACCCCGTGTAAGGGAGTGCACGTTAAATATCCTTCAAAGTCCTAACGCTGCGTACGATGTCGCCCTTAACGGTTGCGTTGGGTGCCTATTCAGGTGTGGCTCGTCATTTGACTGTGGTTCTAAAATACGACGCCCGTCGCCAATAGCCCTCGTGTAGCTCTAGTGCGACGATAATTCAAAACCTAACCTAATAATACTACTTAAGTAAAAAAACTGCTAATGATCATTTATTCAATGTCAAAAAAATCACCTACGCAAAAATGCACCTGTAAAATTTTCGCAGTTGAAGCTTTATCGTGCCATTTCCTTGAGAACTTTTGTCCTTCAATTTATTTCTCCGTTTCGGATTTTTTAAATCGTGCTTTATTTCTATGGCCTTGCCATTCACAGTATATTTTAATCATTTTGGCTTCTAAATTATTTACTTTGATTTCTATTTTAATCTTTTAACTTTTCTCGAAATCCATTATGTGAACACAAGCCCGAGCCCGCCCTTAAAGGTGTGGTGTGCCTTCACACAGAGCCTTGCTCTTTAAAAATATATCCAAATAGTAATTATACAAGCTTAACCTAATTTAATTATTAGTAAATGGAAAAGTGTAGAAATTAATTAACTTTTATGCAAGCGAAAATAGGTTTTTGTCAAAAAAAACTATGATTTTTTTTTAATTAACAGCTTTGGGATTCATTCTGCAAAGGGTCTATTCACATCAACAAACAGTCACACGTCAACCTATTCATTGACCACAGTTCAAATTCATTTTTATTTATATTGCTTTTTTAATTAAAAAAAAGTAGGATCAATAAATTATAATTAATTTTAACAGGCATTGAAAGACCAGTTTATTACTTTATTTATTCAGCAAAAAATAATTTTTAAAAAATAATAAAATAGTTTAGGGCGATTTCTAAAAAAAAATTTGAATAAAAGGTTACATTAAAAAAATCACTGTTCTTAATAGCGTAAGCGTGCCCCCTTGCAATGCCGCGTTTATAATGCTAATTATTTATAATAATACTGTTATAATAATATCGTACTGCATTACCACAAATCCTTTTCTGGCCTTAAAACCACATTTTTTTTAAATTACATTTTTTTCTTAATTTATTGAAAGTATGACGCACTATAAATTATTACACCTACACAACGTAGTATTGTTATTATTATTATTATTAATTTCTAAGGACAACTAATTTATATTCGAATGACAACAAAAAAAGTTACACCCATTTAAAGTAAGTATGATGACTAATTCCCATTATTGACAAACTAAAATGACTTATAACAAGGAAATAATATGATGCGAAATGCAAGGGGGAAATATTATATTATGGTAATATCCCCTTGGCAAGTGTTCAAAATGAAGTTATTTTACATTAAAAAAAATATTTTAATTTACATTGGCAATCAATCAATAATAGCATTATAGGTTATTTCGGCCAAAAACTAAACGATGATTAAAACTTTTTAAATTCCATTAAAATTACATTTTTTACAAAAAAAGAGGTATATTTTTTAAAGATACCTAAAGTATAACTTCTGGTCAATTTTGTATCAAAAATTGTTTATACAAAAAATATTTTTTTAATGAAAAAAAATTATTCGATATATAACTGCGTCCTTGTTAATAAAACTAATTTTTAAAAAAAATGTCACAGCGCATAAAAAAGCTAAGTGATTCGATTCCTGCTTTTGGTTCTAAGGTGAGCGTGATTTCTTAATTTTATCCCTCCCTTAAAAATTACTTTAGTAAATGTATCTTTTTACTTTGAAAATTGTGCATAAATTTAACTACAGATTTATATATATTAAAAATAATTTAATAGTCAATAAGGACAAGGTAACAGATATTAACTGGTAAATATAAATCCCATAGCAACATGCAAGGAAAGGGAAGGAGGAGGGGTGCGGTGAGGGGAATGTTTGAGGAAGGAAAAATCAAAGTTTTGGCGACTTTATTTGGCGATCCCAATATTCTGAACAATACAGAAGTATCAACGCATATTTAATTTTTTATCATAAATTCAATAAATGAACCTTAATTTTATTTTTATTTTAATAAATCTTTGTCAAACCGAAGAAAAACATCGCTAATTATTTTATCTTCTTCTTTATTTCTTTATATCTAAACATTTCTTTTTCTTTTAATCGTAATCTATTCGGTTATCAAGTACTTGGTTGCAGCATTTGGCTATTTATCTTACTTTTCAGTCCAACCGATTCCAACGTCTCCGTAGATTCACATTAAAAGCCATTCCGACTTTACAGACAACTACGGCAACCCTGCTCTTAACCGGCGTTTTTTTCTACAACCGCCATTTTTATTTTCGCCCGTAATTCGATTACCACGCTACCGGTGTTCGCTGAAGTTTTCAAACTCTTTCAATTCCCTGAAAACTGTCAATTTAAACCGAAATCATGGCACGAACAACTGTTTTCTTTGATATGGCAGCTGACAATCAGCCTTTGGGCCGAATTGTTATGGAAGTAAGTTAATTTTATTGTTCAGGTCGAGTTTTCGAAATGTCTCTCGTAACGAACATTCGAGAATTTAACCGGTTAGACTGTTTTTCATTTTGCTAATTAAATAGTTTTTATAGTTACTATTGCATATTATTTAAACTGGTAATTTACGTTAGTTCGTGATTTCATAGTTGATGTTTTAAACTAAGCTATTATTTTTGTTTGCTAAATTATGTAAAGTACATTTAACGTTTGCCGCGAAAGTAATATTACCGGCTTTTTTTTGTGTAGGGCTAACCGTTTCCTTCGTATTCTTGGGTAATAATATTTATAAAATTAAAACTAAATTATGATTGTATTCTTATTGTTAGGAAAAAAACATTTGGAACAGTTACTAATTAATGTAGACGTAGGATGAACAGACGTAGTACTGTTTAGTTCGTTATTCAATTATCTATAAAAAATGTGCAAATATTCTTGGATTTATTTATAGTTTTTCAAGCTAAAATAATGTAAATAAAATACTAATCATGATAATTGTTTGATTTCTTAGTTTAAAAGTTAATCTCTAAAACATATCTAGTCAGTCTATGTAGATGTATGATGTATCTAGTGATAAGGACTCTGGAAAAAAAAACTTATAGGTGGGGGGGGGGGGGGGGGGGGCAATTTTAAATAACTTCTATACTTGTATACACTTCTAATAATAATAATGTAATAACTTCTATACATATCATGTAAAACTAATCATGGAATATAATTTAAAAACACAATTTGCAGTCATGTTATTTTATGTATTATATTTGTAATTTTTTTACAAATTAATTTATAACATTATTAACTACTGTTTTTAATCTATTGAAACCCAGCAAAATCGAACACAAATATTCCTTAAACAAATATATAGTTAAAAATGTTTTGAATTTGTATGAAATAATTATTTTGATTTCTTATTTTTAATTTTGAACTTTTTACAAATGTCTAGAACTGATGTTTTTTTTAGCGAAAATAAAATTTCACTGGGCCAAACAAAAGTAATCTCAACTTTCAAGCATAATTAATGCCTGTAAATGTAACACATGAATGGTGCCTGTGCGCGTAGCCTCTTCCTAAATATTTTCTTCTAATTAAACCATTTTGGTACTTGACATTTAAAATCAGGTCTGTACTTTGTAATAATATAAACATTGAACGAAATTAACACTTTTAAACAGATGCTAAATCTCAGCAGATTAAATAATGAATTTGATTCATCTTATCTCTTATATAAAGCTTTTTATTATATTATCATTATTTATTTTACAGCTCAGGCCTGATGTTGTTCCTAAGACTGCAGGTATGTTTTCGTTTTGCCTTATTTTTAAATTTAAAAAATTTTAAATTTTAATCTTTATGCAAACTTGTATAGAGTTCATTATTTAAATGCAACAGGGAAAGAATTAATAACTACACTGTTTTTTTTTATTTAAAAGAAGCTCAAATTAATTTTTAGTTAATTTAAATTAATTAAAAGCTCAAATACTATTTCTATTTATCATTATCGGGTCGGCTTGTATAATTCACGAGTCATTTCATTTTTAATTAAAGCATATACCTAGGAGTTTTGTCAGCGACTCAGTGATTTAGATTTAAAACAAACTAATAGTTTTAAATAAATATTTGATGAATTTAAACCTTCATTTAATAAATATTTTGAAACGAAACTCAATTTATAGCTTGTGTGCTAGTTGGGAAAATCTAAACATAACTTAATCATAGCTGCACATAGTTCGCTGTGAATCTGTTTTTTGTACTGTTTACTATTTGTATTTTGCATCTATAATAACAACACTTGTTACACTCATTGCCAGACTAACTTAGGTAAAGTGCCTTTAGTCCGTTAGTTGGAAATTCTTTTAAAGTAATATTTACATACAAAATGATCTGAATTAGAATACAATTTAACCAAAATGCAATTTTCATTCTGATAAAATTTCCAAATTTTCTCAAATGATATTCGAATCTGCTAGACCTCAAACAAAATTAATGTTTTAAGGGGGGTTCAGTACATAATGGTTTCTGGACGGATTCACAAATAATTTATGGAACTCCTTACACCCACGGAAGGATCTTCTTCA
Source organism: Hylyphantes graminicola (assembly GCA_023701765.1). Taxonomy (NCBI): domain Eukaryota; kingdom Metazoa; phylum Arthropoda; class Arachnida; order Araneae; family Linyphiidae; genus Hylyphantes; species Hylyphantes graminicola. Next base: position 62,125,294 of record CM043112.1, read on the forward strand.
TGTCATCATATTTCTATTCACCCAACTTAAGTTGGCAAGGAGTGTAGTTTCACTTATGTTTAACCAAAAATCATGAATCGAATGTTAATTTTATCAACTAAATATTTCTATTTAAATATTCCAGAAAACTTCAGGGCCCTGTGCACTGGCGAAAAGGGATTCGGCTATGCTAACAGCACCTTCCACAGAGTTATTCCAGGATTCATGTGCCAAGGCGGTGACTTCACTCGCCACGATGGTAAGTTTATTTATTTATATGTCCCAAGTTTAATCCTCTTATGCATACTGTTGCTGTTTGGCAACAAGCAACATAATCCACTTTATTCTATTAAAGTAGAGACAAATCTGTTTTTTTTTTCATCTATTACATTACATTCCATTTTAAAGTTTTAGTTACTAATAATCCTCATAGAGGACAGTAGTAAAAGTGTATTCAAAATTAAAGAATGAGGTTATTAACAGTTGTGAAATTATGTCTTAGGCAGTATTCAAAGTATGATAATATTAGTGCTAAATATAAATAGATTATTTTGAAAAAATAATTATAGTTAAAGAGGGTTATTTTGAAATATATTTAGTAGGTTTTCTGGTCATTATTGAAATTGTAATTTTGTGGTTGGTTTTTGTCATATGGAAAAAATCATGCATTAGAGGGTTAATGTAAAATAACAAAAAAAATTTACGAGCTTAAACAAGCAGTGTGTTAACAAACACAAATGAAAAATTCTCGTTTTGTGTACCTATTTTTTTGGTATTTATATTTTGCAGGTATATCTAAACACTTGATTTATAAATAGATCTTAAAAAGCATAATTTCAATTGAGTTTTTGTTTACACGTTGCTTGTTTAACCCTTATTGTAATACAGATATTTGTACCTTTTTAAAAAAAGGAATGTGCGGTTCCTGTTAAGACACTGGTTCTAAATTTAATTTGTTAAATTTTTTATTTTAATCGGTATCAGTTAAAACGTATCATTAAAGTTGGTTTTTTGAAAAACTAATGGAGGAACAATATAAGAAAAAACTAGAGTTAACTTTAAAAAAGGCACATGTTTTCAAACAAAAGAAACAGGAAAAGAACTGGCTTCTGTCGAGTTTTTTTACTGAAGTCAAACAAAAACCCTTTACTGTTTTCCATCCCTGGGTTGTACGTTTGGGAAATTGGATAGACGATATTGGTTTGTTATTAAAAAAAGTATAGTTATTACAGAAAAAATTCTGCAGATTTAAAACAAAAATCCTTGTGTGTTGTATAAATTGATAATTATATATTTTTTGTTTATAGGTACCGGTGGAAGGTCTATCTATGGTGAAAAGTTTGAAGATGAGAACTTCTCCCTGAAGCACACTGGGCCAGGTATGTTTGGTTTTACAGTGCATATATATTTTTTTCAAATATATTAAACTATCAAATTGTTATACAGGTTTTAAAATTTGTTTTGAACTGCTTTCTTATCTTAAACTTATTAAGTATTTTCCACTTGCGTCAAACTAGAAGTGAATCGATACTTTTTTAATATTAATATTTTTGGAAAGTTTAAAAGAAGTATGTTGAAAATGTTTTGTAGTTACCTCTCGAGCTTGGTATTGAACTATGAATTGAGTAAAATCTATGTGAAGTAACAAATTTAAATTTGAGTAGATGCTTAGTTGGCATTTCTGTAATTAAAATGTTTTTAGTTTAAAATATTCTAGGATTTTTTTTTTACATATCAAGAATTTTATCTGATAGTAAATGGTTAAATCTTGTGTAATATAGTTGTTAAATTGCCCACTCATTGCAACTGTTAACTTAAAGCGACATGTTTATTTAATAACTTGATTTAACATTATTACTGTGTCTTGATTTAACATTATAAATAAGTAAAACGTAAGAATTTATTATAAAAGAAATCCTGTTATGGAATTTTTCAATGTTAGAATAAGATAACTTGAAGAAATTTGAATTTTCTTTTAAAAAATTTCACTATTTGGCCGAATATTCGGTGAATCCCTAAAATTAATATTGTCTCTTTGTATGCATTGAATGTCATTAATGAAATTATTGCTTTTAAATCATATTTTTAAATTATTTCTTATAGGAATTTTATCAATGGCCAATGCTGGACCCAATACTAATGGAAGCCAATTTTTCATCTGTACTGCGAAAACCAGCTGGTAAGTATTTTAAAAGCTTAAACACATGTTATTAAAAGATGTTGAAATAATTTATCTTTTCTCCAAGAAAGCTGTATTTTTATTCTATAACTTTTATCATTTTGCCAAACGTATGAGTAGGTCAATTTTGATATTTGTAGTTAAAACCAATGTAAAATAGTGGCTTAATTTTAAATGAATTGAAAGTAAAATCATTTAGTTTAGCTTCTTTGAATTGTTTTCCAGAATATAACAGCTATCAGTGAAATTTATTGGCTCATTTAATATTTCTTTTGTATATTAATTTGTAAACATGGGTTTAAATGTAAAAGGTTAACTAATTTAATGTCAAAAGGTTGTTAGCAATAAACTTTAATATAAATATGATATGTAAAATTAGTCAGAAACTTAGCTTTTTTTTTAACCCTATTTCTATTATTCAACTAACCTCCAATACAGTAACCCCTCTCTATATCGCGCCTTGTTACATAGCGCATTCAGATCTATCGCGCCTTGTATTATGTCTCCCAATTTTCCCCTTGTTTTTGCTAAATTCATCTAATATTGGTGGGATGCAGTTAGTAAACTTTCTTCGTTGGTATTTGCCGGGAAACAGGTTTTTTCGAGAAAAATTAAAGCAGCTAAATATGTTCACTAGAAAATGAATGGGATATTATAATTATAGTACTACCTGTACAATAATGTTTATAGTAATTAAGAATAAGTCCTTTCTAAATTTTTACTTTTTCTAAAGATTTAGTTTTATCTACTGTGCTTTAAAAAATTTGTTGAGCATAAATACATCAAAAGTATAATATTTATCAAGTCGCTCGTTATATCGCGGCTTTTTGCTTGTCTCCGGGAAGCGCAATATAACGAAGGTTGCCGTAATTTGGTTAAATTAATTTTTATAACTTTTTTAGCGTAGTTTTTCTATCAGCCGACTTTAATTTTTTAAAAAACTTAATCAGAAAGCAACTGAGTTTTAAGAAGGAAATATCTTTTTTTTTTCCAGGTTGGACAACAAGCACGTTGTATTTGGCCAAGTCGTCGATGGATTCGACGTTGTAAAGAAAATCGAAAGTTTTGGTAGCCAGAGTGGAAAGACCTCAAAGAAAATTTCTGTGACCAACTCTGGACAACTCTCCTAATTTGCTGAAACTGATTTTTTTTGTAACTTTTCCTATTTTTTGCACGAATAAATACTTGGTTTTCATAATGTAATTCTTTGTGGTATATTGGATTGTAAGAATTAATTAGTTTTTATGCCCAGGACAGTTTTGCAAGTAAATAATCTATAATAATCAAGTTTCAATTTGTACTTAAGTAAGTTTGGTTTGCCCTGATTTTAATTTCTGGAAACTGCTCCATAGCTCAAATGATATAAGGTAGGTAGGCGATAATATATGTAGATAAATTAAAGATTACAGGAAATTTAATTTTTGGTAGACCTTGGATTAAAACTTGCTCCGTATTCTAGTTTCAGTAGTAGGAATTGAATTTTTTTGTTTTTTTGGTAACTTAAATAAAGCATAGCCATAGCTTTCCAGTTTGTTCAATGAAATGGCTGTTTCAGTCACTGAAATTACCCGGTTACCAACTCTTAATGATTGAATTTCTTTCAAAGAAAACCAAAATATCAGATCTTAACAAATTATATTGCCAAAAGAACTGGTTCTGCCAATTTAAGTGCCTGAAGTGTCTGCCTCATCACTTGACCATGGTCTAGTAACTAGTGGGGATGGGTTCTGCAGCCTTGTGTATCTCTTGGCTTATGGGTTACACATATATCCAAGGCCTTCTGTGCCCATGCCAGGTATGATCTTCGCCATGTGTACCATAGCCCTCGTGTACCTCTAGTGATACGATAATTCAAACCCACCTAACGGTTAGTTTAGTTGAAATTGGTCACACAAGGGATATTGGAGGCGGGCGTCATAATTTAGAACCACGGTCAAGTGACGGAGAACCCCAATGTTTGGTTCCCAAGCTATCTTAGTCCTAATTTTATCGGCCCACTAAGGAAATCAAGTGTTCAAAACCCTCACCTATAGCTATCGGACGCATCCTCCGCAAATCAACAGTTAATATTAATGCACGAACCAAATACTCGCGTGCGCTAAATACACCGCTATGCTATGCCAGTTTTCCAGGGTGTATAGAATAACAGGTGATATTTAATCACGCTCCTGTTTAGTAGAAGTTCAGCTCCAATTGCTGAGGCGTTCGTCACACAGTTCGAACATACTAGGTTCTATTTTTTAGGTGCTTTTTGTTCGACAAGGAATAAAAAGGTAGTTCACTGACCGTTGGTGACATTTTAATAGAGGTAATAATGTTATAAGAAACCTTCTTGATACATGGTTGCTATTATATTGTCAGGGCAGTTTGTCTTTTTTTCTGTGAACATTTTAACATCGAAGCTAGATAAGATTTCACTGACTTTAGACTTTTGAATAAAGTCTCTCTTAAAAAACAAGTATTTCTTCTAAATGAAATCTGCTCAGCTGATATCTTAGAACCATCATTCGATGGTTCATTAGCTTTCAGACAGTCATAAAAGAAGAAACCAAAATCTATATCCAAGCATTTTTTTAATAATTAATTTCATCGATACATTAGGCGCTTTTACATGAGCCATCGAATCCATGGAATGCCAAACCCTCCGTTAGGGGAAAAGGTGGTCGAGCAAGATTTCTAACCCAAATGATAGTTTGCGGCCGAATCCATGGAATGAAAGATCAAACCCTTCTTCATTGGAGTGTTTGCGAAACCCCTCAATGAACCCTGCAATTCCGGTTCTGTCTGGGTAAAAATCCCAAGAGGGAGAAATTGCGGAGTTTGCTCTCCATTCCGTGGATTCGATGGCTCATGTAAAAGAGCCTATTATTGCCTTCCCTTGTAAATAATTCTACTCTTGCTCAAGTTGATATCTATGAACCAGCAAGAGTCCACTTTCGAATCCATTCGATGGGTCATTAGACACAAACTATAATAAAAAGAAGAAGAAACCAAAGTCCTATACGGGTCAAGCACTCGGTGACGCAACAGGGTAAAAATGGCCGAGTGTCCCCTATTGAAACGAATGGTTCACTGACCGCGCTTTCCTTTCGACTTTTTTCCCTGTGCAAAGTCCCAGGTATCACGATGCGTATTTACGGGCAAGATGCGGCATATAAAAAAAAATTCGACGTTAACCCTTTCAGTCCCAATAATTTACTACACTACAGAAACATCTGATATTCACAAAATAAGCTTATTTTAGGTCAAAAATAAGAGTTCCATAAGAAAAAAAATCATTTTAATATTTTATATGGTTTTTGAAATAATGCCAATTTTTTTTAACTGTGAAAAACAACAAAATAAAAAATGTATATCTTACCTAAAAACACTTCGAGATATATTTTAAGGTACCTGACCATATTATTAAAAAAAAATTAGTAATTTTTTTAACCGAAATAGTGTAAATTGTGTTTTAAATATGCGGAACTGAAGTGAACTTTTAAAAAATCAGGTGAAACACTTGTTAGCTATTTTCTAAATACAAAAAATAATAGTTCTGACTTCTCTTGAGATTTATGTAAAATATTGTCTAATAGAACAAAGTGTGAAGAATCGAATGATGTGTGTTTGGATGTCATAACGGGACTTAAACATTTTGAAAAAAAATATTGAAAGTGATGATGCCAAATGGCATCACTGGGACTGAAAGGGTTAACTTAACCTCTTACGACCTGGCGTAACTATTAGGGGATATTTTTTAAAACCTCCCCATAAACAATTAACACGGTAATTAGTTCCGAAAATGCCGGTAGAAGAAGATCCAAATATCAGTTTTCAGCCCTTGATTACAGGTATCAGTCATTTATTTCTATAAAAAAATGAAGTTGAACAAGGGTCAATACGATATGCTAAAATAATCTGTTAACTACAAATAAGTGACACGGCCTTTTTTGTTGCATTTATCGCACACAAAAAATAAAAAATATTTTTAGAGTTAAAGGCGTGCCCCTAGTAACTATTAAACATATTTTTTTTTTATTTTTTTGAAAAACATACTTTTTAGCATATATTTGTATGAAAAGTATGTTTAGATTAAGAATATACGTGTAGGATTTTGCTCGAGTCTTTTAAGAGGTTAAACTTTCATATTATGTAACAGAAAGTAAAAATCTAATACATACACAACATCAAAATACTCAATTTGGCATATTTTTAGCGTCGTTAATTTTGCAACAAAAAAGGACAATACTTTATATATATTTTTAAAATTCGTTCGTCCCTCCAAATAGAACTGAAACATAGTAATTATTATTTTTTGAATGTCGCGTTTTCAAGTGCGAAACCTTGAACATTAGCCCACGCCCTTAGTCTGTGTAATTACTGGAAATGCCACAAAAACCACCCGCAGGTCATTGACAGCTCATTCTACGAGCACAGAGCCCACGCAGGTAAACGACATGAAATATGAAGTGTTTACTCTTTAATTATGATGAATAAGAGAAATATGTTACATAAAGTTGATATTTTCTCATACATTGCGTTAAATTGTGCAATGTTTCTTATAATTTGAACCACGTTTCTAAATTGAAATATTGAAATAGGCCGTTTTCTGACTTAATTTAAGAAATAATAATTGATATTTTGGATAGAAGGACTGTAATCGTAAATAATATCCTATATATATATCGCGTGTAGCTCGAAGTTCCGTTGGGTGCACGCTCAAGTGCCAACTTCGTCACTAGAACAGGGTTCTAAATTACGAAGCGTAGTTGGCTGTATTAAAGCTCCTAATGGAGGCTAGAAATAGGCAGCCCGAATCGATTACATTACATTATATATCCCAAAGTAAAGTTCGACCAAGCCAGAGACATAACATAGAGTGGACTGCGCATTGGCAAACCTAAAGTGTCCTAAACATCTAACTTACACAGTCACATGACTGTGTCGCGTTTGGCTCGCATCTATGGCGAGTTTACCATTTGGCGAGTTTTTCCACAACGACCTGAACACAGAGACCGACAATCTAATGTTATGATAAAGAAGCTTGGAAAGGAACAAGGATGAATCGCTAGGTTTTTTTAAACAAGATCTTTGTAATAGATATCAGATTATTCCTTTGCTTTCGTACGTATGCTTAAGATTACTTGAACAATTGAATTACGTGGACTCTTTATTAAAAATTAATTAATATATATATAATATATATAATTAATTAATATATATATATATATATATATATATATATATATATATATATATATATATATATATATATATATATATATATATTGAAATATTGCTTCTTCGTTTATTTCACCTGGAATAAATCAACTTTCTAAAACACATCAATACATTCCAAATTCAACAAATGCTCTACTTTTTAAATATAAATAACTCAAAAACTACGATTGCAAAAACAAGTTTCGTTTTGACCAAATTGTAAAAAAATTATTCTGCTTCTAAGCTGTCAATGTTCAGACCATTAATTTAATTGACTTGGCCCAAAATATTTTTTATAATTAGAGTTCTAACAACGTTGATTTAATCATGAATATGATTCTTCAGTATAAAAGAGCTTTTAGAATAAATTCCCTCGATAGAAATTATATAGTTTAAGAAGAACACACAATTACTAAAAGTATGCAGAACTAAATAAATTTTACCCGTGAAAGTGTGACTAATATTTTTTTATACCCCTCTTTACAATTAGGAATTCACAAGCATTTGGCATCTTGCACAAAACGTTACTGAATTAAGAGTACAGCATTCACGATTGTTAACATGCTCAGAGATTAAAAGAATGTAATTAAATATTTATTATAAAAGCCAAAAGAGAAAAATACCACAATGCTCAAAAAATCGTCCTGCAAAAACAATTAAACTCAAAAAAAAAAAGAAAACCCTCGATTAAAAAAAATGACTGCGTTAGGTTCAATTACGTTCACACTAGAGCTACACGAGGTTAGCTATACGAGGTAGCGTAATAATTTAGAACCACAATCAAGTGACGAGCCGACACCCGAGTAGGATAACCCAAAGCAACTTTTAAGGATAACATCGTATGCGGTGTCTGGACATTTAACGTGGAGTATACTTAACATGCACTCCCTCTACGCGGTATATTAATCATCGTCGATAGGTTGGCAGTTACTTTGGTGATACCCGGGCCCGAACCTTGGATCCCCAACCCTCAAAAGTAAAGACTGGTCTCCCTATATAGCTAGACTTCCTCTGCACGGAGTATATTTAATAGGTTTTTGGCTACATAAATTTTTTTTTTACAAATGACAATGTTGAAGACCGTATGCGATGTTATGGCTCCTAAGATAACAGTATATGAAGAATAAAAACGCCTTACAAAGTGTTTAAAAAAATATTTAAGGATTTGAAATATACACTCAAAGGAATATGTAGACTCCAGACCAACTAAGAAACCTCTAACCCTGACTTAAAGAAACACTTTTCTTAAACTTTAATTACATTTCACCTTCCAACCCAAAATATAATTTAAATCCTATACCAACAACACCCTTTACACTTCTTATCAAACACCAGAACAAAAACACTTCCGCAAACGTCACAATCTTCAACCTTAAAAATAACTCCACCCCCATTTTTTTTTACAAAACCACTTTTGCAAAAAAATAATAAAACTTAGAAACAAAAACACTCTACCCTATTTTTTTCCAAAACAGTTTTAAAAAAAGAAAATTTAAAAAAAAATAAAGAAAAATAAATGAAAACACTCTACCCCACAGAGCCCCATTCTCTCTCTTTCAGGCTTCAATATCAACTATGCTGTGAAGCAATCCAGCCGGTGCTGATGACATTCACTCCAAGCTGCGAAATGAAACTCTCTGCAGTGCAAGTGCATTCTCTGGATAAGGGCCAAAGCAAAGGGCTTGGGTTTTGTAACCACTGTAAAGACCTTGTAAGGACCCCTGATGCGGAGTTTAAGGGCGTAAGGTACTGACAGATCTTGATGTTAGTTTGGGTTTTGAAATGGTTGAGTTAAAAAAAACAAAGCTAATGTGTTTGTAACCAGTAAATTTAAGGTTATAAAACAAACTTCATGCATCCATTTAAACACTTATTTCAGAGTTTAGTTGAATTGAATGAATGTCTTCGTACTAGAGCTACGTCATTACCTTGTAAAGCATGCATTATCTCCCAAAGTTAACTATTTTTGTCTATTGATTAATTCAGAGTTTCACAACACAATTTCTTAGTAAACTTTTGTTCATGAATTTTTTTGTTTACTACCGAATAAAGAGTTTGGGGCAGTTGTATTGATCATAAATGTTCATGAAGACAATTTGGGGTCCCCCTTAAAGTGGGGGGCCTGGGCACGTGCCCCGTTTGCCCTGCAGGAAATCAGGCCCTGGTCGCATTTGAAAGATCCACAACCAATTGACTTAACATTACTACTGCCCTCATCCAGCAAATACAGTGAACAATTTCGAAACCCATACTCGTGCCAGGAGTTACTTATTACGTGATCCAGAACAAAATATTTCATATCAGAACACGAAGAAAGTACAAATATACGAACATATCCCATTTCTATACGCATTCCATTAAGCTAACAAAATTACAACACTTCTCTTTGATCCCACACTTGACCTACTTTCTCCCCCCCCCCCCCCAAAAAAAAAAAAAAAACTCACCCTCCTCATAGGTACGAAGAAAATATTACATTTCGTGGGGATTCACCCTCTTTGCTTTTATTATCGTCTGCTAAGCTATCGATCTGGCCACACCGCTGTTTCCTTGACGCAGATGGGGGGAGGCACTGAAGTGAAATGATGGAAGTTGTGACATGGGGGAAATCCCCCCAGAAAATGAATCGTTATGTTGACAGTTCACTCTTCTTGGAATTGAAAAGGAATGTCTTCAGAAATTCAAAAATTTCTTAAATTTAGAAAAAAAAATGGTTTTAGTTCATTCGTAAGCCTGTTTTCATACGTGTAAGTGGTAACTGTTTATCAAGTGGTGAGTGCAAGTGGTTCAAAGTACCAGAGTCACCAAAAATTGACTGAAGGCACTGAAGTGAAATGATGGAAGTTGTGACATGGGGGAAATTCCCCCAGAAAATGAATCGTTATGTTGACAATTCACTCTTCTTGGAATTGAAAGGGAATGTCTTTAGAAATTCAGAATTTTTTTAATTTTCAAAAATATTTTTAGCTCATTTGTAAGTCTGTTTTCAGACGTGCAAGTGGTAACTAGTTTTTCCAGTGGTGAGTGCAAGTGGTTCAAGATACCCGAGTCACCTAAAATTTAATTAAAATTAATAACGTTTTTCTTGTCGGTCGGTAGTTCCTTACAAAAAAAAACTAATTGGTGCAACCTTAGAAAAACATTAAGCAGATCCACCATTTTATAAGAAAAAAAAGAAACTTTTATTTAAAAAAAAAGACGGAATACATTGGTTGACTAGGGTGATCCTGTCGGAGGTTTAACACACAAAGGATCCACTCCAAAAGGAGAAGTGCATTTTCCAGACTGGAGGAGTGAAAATTAATCAGACTGAGTTAAAATCGCTCGTTCGTTTTAAGAGTGTAAAGTAAGAAAATATTGTACAGTTCAAAACAAATTTAATTCCAGAAGGACCAAACATGAACACAATACAGCTGGAACTGTTACCACTCACGAATTGAAACATACCCATTACAAATTAAGACAAACTAAAAATGCCTCATTTAACACATCCCTATGAGGATGCGGAGGCTCCCTAGGGCGCCGCGACGCCCGCTTTTGGAACCCCTGATTTATGCAACTATAAAACCCTCCTTTTATGCTCCTATGGGAGGACCTCCTAATCAAAAGCCCTGTTTCCATAGCAACGGCAGCACCTCTCTCCGAAACGGATTTACAGTAGTCTGGTCCCTTGCTAGAATAACATCAGAATTGAAAAACGTACGAATTTTTATCACCCAGAAAAAACGGATTACACAGCGAGCAACACCTTCTGTAACTGTACAGAAGGCCTCCGTACACGTAACCATTTTTACATGTGACGTTGTGAAAGTAGTTTGATCTGATCACCTAACTAATCTCAAAGCTGACAAAATGTGCCAGGCTAGTTCCATGTAACTGTACTGTAAAAGTCACAATTTAAGAGGGAGCTTACAAGCTTTTTAAATTTGAAAAAAAAAATATATAATAATAATAAATAACACAAGTATCATTATTTGTTTTTTCTACACTCCTTTCCAACCTAAGTTGGGTAAATAGAAATATGCTATGGAGAAGGTCCTTCAGCGTATGTAAAGAGTTTCATAAATAATTTGTGAATCCATCCTGAAAACTTCTTTAAAACATCAATTTCGTTTAAGGACTAACAAATTTGAATATTATTTGAGAAAATTTGGCAATTTTATCAGAATGAAGAGTGTATTTTGGTTAAATTGTATTCGGAGCATTTTGTATGTAAATATTACCTTACAAGAGTTTCCAACTAAAGAGAGTTTCCAACTGCACTTTTCCCTCTGCCTTTTTACTCTTTGTTTTTACTTAAGTTATGTTGGCAAGGAGTGTAAGTGTAGATCAGTTATTCCGCAATTTTTTTTCATGCCAAAAGTCGTAGTTATAATCACTTTTTACACGCATGACTTACACTACAGAAAGGTTAATTTTGCATTGAATTATCCACTATCGTTTCACAAAATGTTTAGTTGGGCCAGGAACGATTAAACCGGCATCAGAACAATCACAAAACTGTTTCATTGGATTTTTTAAAAACTCAAATTTGCAAACAAATATCTATTGAAAATGCAATTTTTCCCCATCATTACTTGTGCATTATTTTCACGTATGTAAACAAGCAACAACTTTAAATTTTAGAAACATTCAATTAACAAAGATTATCCCAACTGTCACCACTAGAAACACAGGTAATGGCCTTTGGTTGTAGGACAACCCTTTTTTCTACTACACGCTAAAAACTACTTACAGAAACAAAATCACCGGTCACACAACATAAAGATAATATAAAAGCTTACATCTCAATCATAAAAGGCCCTTTGTCCGACATTACAACATTGAAAAACTGTCCTTTTTCTATTGGGAAAGTTAATGATGGGTCGAAGCCACAATAGGTGATGATTCACAGTAGGTTGAGGTTCATACATCGCCCCAAGGCCGCATAAAACATAGGATGATCTTAGAAGAGGGCTTTTTTTCTGCAAAAGCAATTGGAAGAAACTGGTTTTGGATTAAATTAAAGTTTGGTGATGGGAAAATTTGGCATTTTGTGAAACCACGAAGTCTGTTGTCGGTTAGGAACCGTTGCTGGCTCCTGTCGTGTGCCCGTAGAGTTAGTATATTCACTTTTACCAGGGCCTGTTCTTCCACAAGGCCCGTCCTAGGGCCCCCAAATATTAGGGCCCCCTAAATTTCAGTTTCTATTATGCTAAATGCTCTAAATGCTGCAAATCCCCAAAATATCACTAAACTAAAAAAAATTCTGATACTCCACTTTGTTTTTTGTTCGATTTTGACTGAGAAATTGACCTAACGTGATTGTTTTGATCAATATTTTTTTTCAAAGCCAATAAAATTGCTGCAAAATTTTTATACATCGGTCATATAGCACCATCATTACTGAAAATTATACATATCATTTTTCATAAAGGGGCCAAAAATGGGTTGTGCATAATGTGCCTATAGTCTGAGTTTTTAGAACACGACCTGCTTACCCTAGACCAATGCAGGTTTTTGTTTAATAGGGTACTCCACACTAGTTTGAACTAAAATGTCACGGGGACCCTTAATTTTGGCGAGTTGGCGGCATTGGGATGCCTGACAAAAATCTTAAGTTTTAAATAATTTATATTTTACTACTATTACATTTAATACTACAGAAGAATATTAACATATATTGTGTACTACTTTATGAAGTATACATTATCTGCATTTACACATTCATAAATAGCGTTTTTTAAGAGTTACAAGCATAAAACTTCGAGTTGAGTCATATGTCCCTGGTTCCCCCTACCTACATTCATTTTAAAATATTAAAATTACGTCATTTTGTAACGACGTCGTATCTATCTGTATTCCTAAGGTCACAGAAGCTGTTTAAAAAAATTAACCACTTTTCCAACTGGAAAGTTCAAGGTTTTTGTACCTCAATTTTTAGGTTAAAAACCACATCACAAAAAAACAATCCGCATATGAAACAAAGAATTTGAACTGAGACCGCCAAAAAGGTTCGCCAAGGTTACGAGTACCGGATTTCCAAAGCGGCAAAAAATAAAACAAGGGTAAACGACCTAATAGTACTTTCCTTTTTTTATAAATATACTATACACGTCATTTCTCTTTTCACGATACAAAGAAAGTATGTAATTAACCCTTCGTAAAGTTTTTGTATAGCTTTTTATTGAAATCTGCATATTGGATGATTGCATGAATTAACTTGTTTATGTGATAGGGGAGATGTTACAAGAACTCTTATTGAAGCCATTTTGTGGAATTTTTGTTGGTATAGCATGAACTTGGCTGATAGTTTTCTTAGGTGTAAACTCATTCCAAACAATCAAACGAAATGGTGAGACCAAACAAATGGATAGAATGTTAAAATTTAATATCATTTTTGCCTCACAGCTTTCTTTATACAAGTAACATGGCTTTAACTCTTTCAGTCCCAGTGATGCCATTTGGCATCATCATGATTTTGACCATATTTAAAAAATATATAATATGGCTGACATTTATTGGGATTAATATAAAAAAATTTCCCAATAGAAAAAAGTTTGAAAAATCGAATGATGTGCTCTTTGATATCATAAATTGCTATATATGATCTAAAATGATAATGCCAAATTGTCATTGGGATTGAAAGGGTTAATGGACGCTACAGGGACTGGGACCCAGTTGGTAAGGTGTTTGCCCGGCATGCAAAAGGTCCCAGGTTCGGATTCGGTCATTGTCTAACTTCTTAAACGATAACAAATTCCCAAATTTTCATATACTTTAAGGTTGCTAAATTTTTTACGGTTTTTTCATGGGTCTTTTTAAACAGATCTGAGAGCAAACTTAAAAACGTTAAGGCTATTTTTTTCTGTTTTACCTTTTTGTAACTTAGCACGTTCTTAAAATAAGCTCTTCATATATTTATGAGTTATAAAAGGAAGCTACTTTTTCTTTAAAGTCAAGCTCTTTTACCTTCCCAGTAAAGGTGAAGTAGGAAAAGCCCATAGGATATAAAAGGTTGTAAAGTTCGAGCCTTATGCAATATTAATAACTTGCGAACCGTAGTAGATAATAACGTAGTACTTATTGTGGTCACTACTACACACCTTGCCAACCTAAATTGGGTAAATAGAAATATGCTATGGAGAAGATCCTTCTGCGCATGTAAAGAGTTCCATAAATTATTTGTGAATCCATCCAGAAAACATGTTTAAAACATTAATTTCGTTTAAGGTCTTACAGATTTGAATATTATTTGAGAAAATTTGGCAATTTTATCAGAATGAAAAGTGTATTTTGGTCAAATTGTATTCAGATCAGTTTGTATGTAAATATTACCTTACCTTTCAAGAATTTCCAACTAACGGACCAATCGCACTTTTCCCTTTGCCCTTTTACTCTTTGTTTTTACCCAAGTTAAGTTAGGTTGGCACGGAGTGTACTTTTTCCATAAAGTCAAGCTTTTTTACCTTCCCAGTAAAGGCGAAGTAGGAAAAGCCCATAGGATATAAAAGGTTGTAAGGTTCGAGCCTTATGTAATATTAATAACTTGCAAACCGTAAGATAATGGAGTCATTATTATTGCGGTCACTACTGCTTTATTTTATGGTTAGGTATAGGGGAGGAACATGAATTTTGCAAAAACTTCGTTTTTTTAGAAATATTTGTATATTGAGTGGGTATTTTTGGCCTCGCTTGTTTCACCCACAAGAAGATTAATCATAAATAAATATTAAATAGGATATAAAAGCACAAAACCACACAATGTCATGATATTATATAAGTGGAATTTCCATTCGGGAATGGCATAAGTTAAAAATTAAGTTCGCGAATTAAAAAATAATATTTAATGTGTTTCGAAATTTGATTTCGCAACTGGTCTTATAAGTGTTTTACCTTCTAAATATTAAACAATAAGTTTCACTAAGAAATAACTTTTTTTCCCCTTTGTTTACTCTAAAAACGAAAGAAAAAAGCAGGTGGTGGTGGTTACGGAGAGTTGTAACCACCATACCGACTGGGCGACTCTATTTATAATATTTGGTTAAACTAACATTAAAAAAAAAATAGATTAAATAAAATCCAACAATAACAAAAAATGAAAATATCTTATACACACTCATATCACTAGTCAACTAACTCTTTTGCATGATACATAAAGCAAAATACAATTAGGACTATAATAGAAACACAACAGGGGGAGAAGGATGTTTAGCATACCCCCCCCCCCCTTTCCATCCTCACATAAAACAATGGACACGGAAGCAGGCATAGGATAATGACTCTTTGCATGAGGTGGTTCATAGAGGGTAAGAAGAAAAGTGATATGCTACCCAGACAAAAAAAAAACACAACGGCCGATTTGCCAAGTGAAGCCATTAATCGCTTTTTAGTAAGCCCGAATAAACGCTCTTGGCGAAGTATTTGGCGCTTTTCTAGAATGGAGTTTGTGTTGGTTTACCATATCGACTTGGCGATTTTTGACTGTTCTTTAAAAACTATAATTCTAACGCCTTTTTCTTACTTATGAAGGAAATCATTACAATTTTGTACGAATTCAGATCTCGTGCTACAGCCCAGAACTGTGCAAATAGTCATTTTTTTTTATTTTTAATTAACGATTTATCTATCTATCTAACGATTTTGAGGAACAAAAATCATGCATTAGCTTAATAGGGTTGCTTGGCGACTTTCTCTGTAGGCTTCACTTCAAGGCAAGGATAATGACTCTTAGCATGGGGTGGATGCCACTGCGAGCTTTACTCAGTGGCGTGAATCTAGTTGGGTGTTGTAGGTGGTAAACTGGGTAAAAGGGTTATATTTCACAATACCGTTTTTTTTTTGTGAAAAATATATTTGTTTTGATGGAATTGACTAAACTATAGTTAAATTCATAGTTTCCTTGCACAGAAGACACGACCATGGGCGGAGCTATAAAACGCGCCGAACAATCAGATGAAAAAATAAAACGGCTGGAAATTTCCCTTCGTCTGATTGCTCCGCGCGTTTTATAGCTCCGCCCATGGTCGTGGCTTCGGTGCATGGAAACTAGGAATTTAACTTTAAGTACCACAAATGGTCCTAAACCATTATTGACATTTGGTGTTGAAATTTTGCCACACATTTGAAGAGCTTAATGGAAAAACGTGCTAAATGACAAAAAGGTAAAAAAGAGAAAGTGAGTGCCAAAGTTTTTCTTTTAAACTTGGATACGTTAAAAACGGCACTTACAGATGGTAAAAAATGTACTTAACTTAAAGTTTATGAAAAGGTATAGCCTTGTTAGGGAGTAAATAACATATTCATTGACACAAAAATCTAAATTTTTCAAAAGTGTCCCTTAGTACGTTCTTCCACTAAGCGCTCCAATTTGCTTTCAGTTTTTTCAAGTAAACAAAATATAAATCAAATGGAAACCAGACTACCGAACAATTTATGTAGAATAAATTAAGTTACACAAAGAACGAATTTGGAAAAACTTCCGAAAAGTTAACTTTTATATATAGGTTTTAATGGAGTTCACAAAGTCGTCTTTAATGGGTTATGCGATTAAATCTTAAAATATATAGCAACATAATGTTTTTGTCATTATTATTTCAAATAAAGTGTCAACGTTCTGATATCGATTCAATTAGGAATTATGTAACTTTTTTTTCGTAATGTACATTACAAAATCAAATAGTATTAATTGCTCTGAAGGATTTCATAAGGTTTGACACGGGTTTAGCAAGTTTGGTGCACTGATATTATAATTTTTTTTTACCCGATAGTGACTCAAAATTTCAGGAAATTTATTTGATTAAGTCGTTACCCTAGCCAACAATTTTCAAATCCCTACTCAATTTTTTTTTTATTTTTTCAATATTTTAAACACAAATTTTTATACAACATTTGGAAGATAATTCAAACCAAAGTATGCTTTTATATTTCGATTAAAAGGAACAACTTTTTAAAAAAAAAAATATTTGTAGCAATTTTGCCAAAAAAATGCAGGAAAAAAAGGAAATTTCAACTTAAAGAATTTTTTTAAAAAATTTGTGTGACAGATATCAAAAATTCAAATGCATACTTCTGTTTAAATATATTCAATTGTCTATGAAAGAAAAATTATTAATGTACTTATAATATTAAAAAAGCCTTAGCATTTTTAATAATACTAAAATTGAAGAAACGCGAGCAGAGATATGAGCGTTTAAAGTTTACATTTAGTAGTACATTTTGTGGAGAGTGTCTTATTCAAAAATTCATAACTAAAAAAAACTAATGCGTATTTTTTAAAGCGCTTTCTTCTAAAGTGTTAGGAAATATTCAAACATTATTTTTTAAAAAATAGATTTTCTCGCGATTTTGAGGTATCGGACCCCCTTAAACAAATCCTAGAACTGAATCAGGATAGTTAAAGTTGAATATCACCCGAAAACAAAAAGTAAATATCCACCTGCATCTAAAAAAACCATCAGAAACCTCACAACTACAACCATTTCCACCATCATTTTACGGAAATAGAAAATCAATTCGCAGCTATGTCATTGAATTTCCAATTTCCACAGCGCTGCAGGTATCATTACAACGAAGGCCAGCTGTAAACGAATGCTGGTTTACGGCATGGACAGCTAAACAGAAAAAGGGCTCAAATTGATAGGGATATTGCCCTACTCGTTATTTTTATCTCGTTATACCTAGGTTCGAGTCCGGGCATCGCCAAAATAACTGCCGACCTATAAACGGCCAGTGCAATAAAAAAAAAGTGTCCGACGAATAATACCTCGTGTAAGGGAGTGCACGTTAAACATCCTTCAAAGTCAACGATGCGTACGATGTCGCCCTTAACGGTTGCGTTGGGTGCCTATTTAGGTATCGGCTCGTCACTTAACTGTGGTTCTAAAATACGACGCCAGTTGCCAATAACCCCAGTGTAGCTCCAGTGCGACGATAATTCAAACTTATCTTACCTTACAATTTTCCTAATTTCGAACTTTTCTGTTATACACTAGAATGTTTGAGATTTCTAAAAATATCGTTACCAACGCAACTGTTTTATTAAACTCTTCGGTCCTATAGCCCGTTAGTGGGCCAAAGCTTGCCGTGCCAATATCAGCTTACGTGACCAAGGGCTTTGGAGTGCTAAGCATATGTCCCTGTTAGGTGGCCAACCTTACGCGGAATACCCAGTGTTTAGTTCCCAAGTATGCTTTGTCCTCATTTTATTGACCCACTCAAGGGATGGAAGGAGGATGAGTCAACCTCGCCCAATTCGGGACTCGATCCCCGGACTTGTGGTAAGGCAATGTGAAGCACCACCACTAGGCCACTGGGGCCCCAATTGGACTGATTTATTAATTGCATTAAAAAATTATGAGCAAGTAGGTCAAGCAGATTTCTAAGTTATGTTAAACGCTATTTTTTCTTCTAAATTCCATGCAAAACAGACTTGTAAATATACATATTTAATTGAATCAAAAATATGTTTATAAAAATAATATATGTGTAGTATTTCTTTAAGTAGTTTTTTTTTCGAATGGAGCTGCAACTTTGGCTGTCAAGCCTTTGCAGACTCGGCATATTCCCCAGAACTGAAAGCCATTCTTTGTGGCACCATTTAGGCGACTCTTGCTACCAATTTTTGACGCCCAGATTAACAATGAATCTGAGCTCTCTGTGGATGTTAAAGTATGCCGAGATTTAATTTTGCCGAGAGAACCCAAGCCAAATGGGCCCCCCAGGGATCTTTCACATGCCACATAATCATATGACATGCGTGTCCAAGATTTTCCCATCCAGAAAATCCGACGACTCAGCCGGGGTTCGAACCCGCGATCTTGGGCTTACGAAGCGTGGCACGACATCTTTCTGTAGTGAAGAGGTCATTTTAAAAGAGAGCGGTGGAAAATGCTCACATGGACTTGGAACCGTTTTTACGTTTTTTTCAGCGATTCAGATATTGTAGCGGGCAGGTAGAATAGGCAGGACCTGAAAAGTTCAAGGTTCAGCGATTGTCAGTACGCCCTAAAATTATTCCCCAAAGCTACCATTGTGTTGAATGTTTCATTGTTGCAGGATATAGTCCAGTGAATAACAATTTATTCAAAAATATATATGAGTGTTTGGTTGAAGTAGTTTTGCGCTATTTAATTTCAAGTGGTAGTTTTTTCTAGAGTTTAAATAACTTAAAAATCTAAAAAGTTCTATGACAGCTACCTTTAGCACAAGCGTGATTTTCTCGTAAATATTATAATGACGTCTGATAGGTACTAGGAACTCGTGTGCCAAATTTGAAGTCTACACTCTTAAAACAAAAGAGTGAAATCCACTCCAGTTGGAGAAGTGCATTTTCGACACCCTAATGGCATGCATATTTTCTCAGACTGAGTTAAAATCACTCGTTTGGAGTGATCCTGTCGGAGATTTAACACACAAAGGATCCACTCCAAAAGGAGAAGTGCATTTTCCAGTCTGGAGGAGTGAAATCCACTCAGACTGAGGTAAATTGGGAGTGTTTGTTTTGAGAGTGTATATAGCTTTTTTCGTTTTTCAGCTTTAGTTTAGTTTGAATTATCGTCGCACTAGAGCTACACGAGGGCTATTGGCGACGGGCGTCGTATTATAGAACCACAGTCAAATGACGAGCCGACACGTGAGTAGGCACCCAACGCAATCGGTAAGGGCGACATCGTATGCAGTGTTGGCGTTTTTCAGCAATGACTAAAAACTAAGTAAGTTCTATGGAAAGCTACCTTTCGAACTTGGATATTCTCGAAACCCGTACACGTGTACCGAATGCGAAGTCCGCAGCTCTTTTAGTTCGAGCTGTAGAGTGGTTTTAGACAGACAGACGGACCAAAGTTCAAAAACTACTTTTTCGGAATCGACACCCTCCAAAACGTATTTTATATTAAATAATTAAAAGCAACACGTAAAGCACACGGAACAAAGATTAGAAAATTAATTATATCCAATCAAAAATTAATTCCATCCAATCATCAACCAATCACATTGTATTTCACAATTATTTTTCACACAAGTGGACTCTTCCCTAACAATGACGTCATCAGCCAGAGTATGTCAATGTGCAAGCACAGGACTATTATTATTTAAACAAGAACAAAATAAATATATCAGCTTATTCGGTTGAGTAGTTTTTGTGCCTTTTAAGCAAACAAAATCAACATTGCCTTCAAACAGTTTAAACGATGTATTACATGATTGCGAATTTACTTAATTTTTCCGATATTACGTTAAATACAATATAGAACAAATCGTTGACCTCAATTTCATAAGCATTCGAAACCGTATTGTCGTTTCTTGTCATAATAATAATCTGCTTATAAATCGTTATGTGATTACAATTCGATAAAGCGATTAGTGTTTAATATATTTTACTCAAATGATTAATAGTTGGTCAAGGTTATAACAATGAAATTTAAAGTAAAGGAATGTGGTTGAATAAAAATAATCAAGAAAAAGTTATGCAAAGAAGTTATTATTTATTCATTCTTTTTTCAGGCTAATTCTATGTAACTCTAATGTAAGTTACAATTTAAAAAAAGCATTTTGAATTTGAAAAATTAATCTAATTAAATAAAGCATATTACACATTTAGTTGCAATAAGTCCAGATCATCTATTTCGCTTTTTTTTCATTTAAATTAAAAAGTTGTAGTGATAATCACTTTTTACATAAGCACTTAAACTACAGAATTTTGGTATGGAATTAGTATTAGACTTTAACTAAATTTGAAGTTTGAGGTTTCCTCTGATGTAACACAGAATAGGTTTGAAGCATGGAGAAACTATATAAAATTCTGCATTAATTGAAAAAAAAACATGGAATTAAAAGATGTCTCAATGATAGGAAAGCTAATCTTACCAGTTAATTCACCCTCGATTAAGGGTAATTAATATTCCATTAATGCTAACTAATAAATAAGTAACGATGATTAAATAAGTCATAAAGATTAAAAATCAATTAACTATAACTGTGATGGAGAGGGACGATTCGAGGGAAAATCGAAAAATATTAAATGAAGTCTTAATTAGAGATGTTACATTTTATTCGATAAAAAATATAATCGATTAAAAAAAGTCAAAAGGAATATCTTAATGATTCTTAATGGGTTTATTGAAAAAATTCCTTTTTCGTTTTTTTAGATTTGACCCATATCGAACAATATAAGCTTGTACATCTGGAAGACTGGAACATACCCAAGGATAAAAAGTTCAGCACGAAATAAATTTCATAATTTTTTTTATTGTAATTTTATTTAAGCTCCCATATCTCGAACAGCTATCTTGCATTTTAAAATATAGCAAGCGACGAATATTCAGATAAAGATCGTTAGTGTCTTATCTGATAGGGTTGCCGGATCACGAACGTTTTTATGTCGCCAAACATGTGAAAAATCGCACAAATTTGAATAAATGAAAAATTAAATTATTTATACTTTCAGTCTTTCACATAACTTTTTTTTTTAGTTGAGTTAGGGGGCTGGGGAGCCCAATCGTTTAGGCACTCCCCTAGCATGCGAAAGGTCCCAGGTTCGGGTCCGCGCATCGCCAAAATAACTGCCGACCTATATACGGCCCGAACAGCCAAAAATGTCCAACGAATAATACCCCGTGTAACTGAGTGCACGTTAAATATCCTTCAAAGTCCTAACGCTGCGTAAGATGTCCCCCCTAACGGTTGCCTATTCATATCGATTAGTAAAAAATAATTAGTGATAAATAATAATGTAACTTGGCTAACTTGGACTGGGTAGCATGCGGAAAGTCTCAGGTTCGGACATCGCCAAAACAACTGCCGACCTTGACTGTGGTTGTAAATAGCAACACCCATCGCCAATAGCATTCGTGTAGCTCTACACTCTTAAAACAAACGAGCGATTTTAATTCAGTCTGAGTTAATTTTCACTCCTTTCCAGTGTCGAAAATGCCCTTCCCCTATAGGAATTGATTTCACTCTTTTGTTTTGTTAAACCTCCGACATGATCACTCCAAACGAGTGATTTTAACTCCAGTCTGAGTTAATCTTCACTCCTTTCCAGTGTCGAAAATGCACTTCTGCTATAGGAGTGGGTTTCACTCTTTTGTTTTAAGAGTGTAGTGCGACGATTATTCAAAACTAACTTAACCTAATTCATAACTTTACACAAATCACCAAAACCGCAATCAGTCGCCAACGAAAAGCAACCCTCCAAACCGATGACCCAAAGATATGTCCAAGCCTTCTTGAAAAGAGACAATAGGATAGAAAGCCTCATACATATTGGCACAAGAAAAAGTACGCAATCTGGATTGCTCAAGTTTTTCCTCCTTGAGTATTTTATAAGTACCGCCATTGTGTGAGCACAAAAGACGAGTGGCGAAATATGTAATGGAGGGAGCATTTGACGAGTGTTGCCCGCAGGGGAGGAAGAACGCGATCAATACATTGATGGCTTGGTCGGAGAGCGTCGCGTTAGAGCTTCCGATGTGGTGACAAAGTCGGTGTGTGTAACCTCTTAAGACCCGAGCAAAATCCTACACGTATTTTTTTATTCGAAACATAATTTTCATGCAAATATATGCTAAAATTGTTAGAAAGTTAGAAGTATTGTTGTAAAGGCATTACTGAAAAACGAAATGATATACACTCTTAAAACAAAAGAGTGAAATCCACTCATATAGGATAAGTGCATTTTCGACACTGGAAAGGAGTGAAAATTAACTCAGACTGAGTTAAAATCACTCGTTTGGAGTGATCCTGTCGGAGTTTCAACTAAACAAAAGAGTGAATTCCACTCCAATAGGATAAGTGCATTTTCGACACTGAAAAGAGTGAAAATCAACTCAGACTGACTTAAATTCACTTGTTTGTTTTAAGAGTGTACAGACTACATATTTGGTACACATATTTCCAGTACCTATTGGAAGTCATAGTAAAGTGTTCAAGAAAATCACGTATATGCTGAAAGTGTTGTACAAATATATGCTAAAAAGTATGTTTTGCAAAGAATTTTTTTAAAAAAAGTATGTTTATAGTTACTTAAGGATACGCCTTAAACTCTAAAAATACACATTTTTTGTGCTATAAATGCAACAGAAAAGGTCGTATCACCTAATTGTAGTTAACATATTATTTAAATATTGCTTTTAGTGCAAAATGACTTTAAAATTAACTACTAAAAGAACTTTTCAAAAAATTTGAAAAACAAATTAAACTGTTTTTTAAGAACTCTAATACATTGTATTGATCCTCGTTCAACTTCATTTTTTTTTTTTAGAAATAACTGACTGATACCTGCAATCAAAGGCTGAAACTGTTATTTGGATCTTCTTGAAATAGCTCAGGTCAATTTCGGAACTAATTAAAGCATCAATAGTTTGTGGGGAAGTTTTTAAAAATGTCCCTGGACGCCAGGTCGCAAGGGGTTAAGTATAAAATGAAAAATAGGAGGACACTTTCATTCAAATTTATTCTATTTTGTTGTCATAACTATTTTCATACGCAGTGAAAAAATTCGTACATAGAAGGCAATACTGATGTAGAAGTAAGGATTTCAAAATTTCTCGATATCGAAATGTCCTAATGATAATGATGTCTAAATGTTATCCTAAGAGCCTAATGATCGAGAAATTAATGATAGTTCTTTTGACGCAGCAATTTCAAGCTCTATTTTTAACACAAAACATATCTTAAAGAGGTTGGTAAACTTTTAACCTTCTACTTTCTTAGGACACTTAGTTGTCGTCGTCGATAAGCTGATTTATTAATAAATGGAGGAGCTAAATTTATCTGGCATAATTTATCTTATTTTAAATCGGATAAATCGTTTATTAGAGTAATCAAAGAGGTTGCCTATAGAAGTGAAATTCAGTATGAAACCCTGTAATGCATTTTTTTAAAAAAGTTTTTACTCTGGAAAATATAATTCGATCTTTGATGATGTAAAAAATGGTATGATGTAATGGTATGTGCGTCATCTCACCAGTAGAGGGCGCTAAAAAAGTATAGATGGTCATATATTAAACCAAAAAAATATGTCCTAATTTTTTTTCTTTAAATAGTATATAGTTATTAATCTTTTCATTCGCACATTTTTTTTATACCGTCCATGCAAAAGAGATCCATTAGAATTAATACGTACTGAAGTTTTATCAAAAGGGTGGGATACTAAATATATATTTTCACAGATATATACTTTCCTTGAAATTTACGATAAAAATACCCAAAGTAACCGCAAAGTGTAAAAATAACCATTTTGTCATAATATGCACCTTTGATAACAAGGTCAATATATCCACTTCAATTTATCACTCAGCTGCAATTCTTATCAATACAAAAGACCGATATTTTCTTATTATTATCATCCAAAGTTCATGGAGCAAGTCGTTATTTAAATTTATATGAACATTTATAGACCTTTATTTAAAAAAATCCAATAATCGACAGACTCTTCGGAAATTTACAGCTCCCTTCTCTTTTAACTAATTATAATTAATGTTAACAATTAAAATTTACTCAATAAATGTAATTATTAAAAAAGATCTTACTTTCATCTAAAATCCTTGAAGGGGAATAAGAACATAACATATCTAAAAACCAATCTGGCAACACGAATCAGCACAAAAATCTCACTACATAACTCAAAAAAATACAACTAAACTCCCACACACAAAAAAATCAAATCCTAGAACGATATTTAAGAATAATCCTTTCTACATTTTTTTTCAACCAATCGGACAGCTTTAAAATCTTAGAAAATTATCAAAAAGGGTTGAGTTTTAGCACGTTATGCACCAATTGTCACCATATCTGCCCAATTTTATTTTGAAAAGAGAAAAAAAAAGTATCTAACATAGTGACGGAAAGTTAAGCCTAACATGGCGTCATAAATAGAACTCCGCTCAGTGAGTTTGATGATGCATAAAAATGCCGGTTGAAACGTAACTTCCTAGTTTTTATGTTCCGGATCGTGTTTTCGAACGGTAAATAACGTTTTTATTGAGGAAAAGAGATACCGAAAATTTCCCGAATATCGACTGACAATTTTTTCGCAGTATTTTGTTTATTTTTAGCAAACCTGCTGACTATAACTGTCCATTGCATTGAATACTTCTGGAAATGTATTATTACTGGACGATTTTTTGAAGATATGCGTTGAATTTATGTTATTTGATACGCAAACTTAAGATACACGAAACATGGAGAATAAAACTTATTATAATTTCACAGCATCAAAGAAAACAAATTTATTAAAGGAAATGTAATATATTTTTAACAAATAAGAATATGTAATTCTCTAAAGATAACTGATCAATCTCTTACTCTGAGACATGGATGCTCAATTATGAAGAAGATTTCGTCATGTTTGATGCCCAGATTTAACTTTTCGCAAAAATTAATTTTGTTTCATCAGTTATTTGAAGAAATGAGTGTAATCTCACAAATAACTTAATCCTTCATGCTTTTTGATTAAATGAACTTCGTCTAACAGTAGAAATGTACACATGTTTCTTACATTCAGTTTTTAACTTTTTTTAAAAAAGTAAATTTCGTCAAAAAGTTCTTGGAAATGTTGTGTGCCAAAATAAAACACTCGAGTATAATACGTATTATATCGTTCTTGTACACTTTATAAATAATTTAAAACACAGAGCCATTTCCTAAAATGTTTTCATTTAACATTTCAAAAAGCGGAACACGTAAATTAAATCAAAAAGCGTTTTCCAAGCACAAACTACTTTTACTCTCGCATTGCATTTTATTTATCTTTTTAGTTATCACAAACTTTCTCGACATAAATTCGAACAAGAACTAAGGAAATGAGGTCGAAACCAGAACAAGAGTTTCTCTTTGTGACAGGTTTTTAAGATTTTTTTTACTTTAATTATTTTAATACTAGTTTAATTATTTTTTTAAAAATTTTATTTCAAGTTTTATCCTAGAATTGTGTTGTTATTATATAGTATGTATAATAGCTCTGTAGCAGATGTCGACAATATGTTTTTTTTTTTTTTTTTTTAAAGCTAGAAGTTGTTTAAGAGCTTAAGCTTAAACTGTCCACTTTTTTGTTTTTCTTTATTTTAGCATTTAAATTTTTGAAAGAACATTGAATAAATATAAAATAAGGTTAAAAGATGTCACATCTTGAAAAAAAAAGTTGAAAGAGGGTGAAGACAATTATCTACACACTTTCACAGTATCACTTTCTACATTTCATTTCTTTAGAATTTAAAAATAAGAAAATTTGCAAAAAAATATAATTTTTTTGAAACACACAACGTTAAATTTTCTTCTGCCAATAATTTGTTTATTTGCTTAAAACAGGCCAAAAACTAAATATCCTTATTGGAACCTGAAAAAGTAAACAGAATGACATAAAACTAATAATAAATGTAATTATATTGAGAATTTTTTTTCTTTTAAAATTTATAAAATTTTAAATGTTGATTTTTTAAAAAGAATTGTTGATTGATTGTTTAAGATAATGCTGATTTTTTTAATGTCTTGTACTGAGTTTAAGAAAATATGCATAGGCAATATCTTTTCCAATATATATACTTCTTACTGTTTAATTTTTTGCTGACAGTTTTACTTATAAATTGTAATTGATTTTACTGGCTTTTTGGATTTTAATATTTTTATTCTTTGTTTTCTTTTGTTGTTCCCTTTTAGTTTATTGTATTTGTGTTTTACCTTGTTTTTTTCCTCTACGTGTAAATGGACTTGATCTAATAAATAAAAAAACATTCAAAGACGAAAAAAAAATATCAATGGACTGTAACAAAGAGCACTTTCGATTCTTATCCTTGCTATTTAGATTTAATCGCCATTTCTTTTGAGTTATATCACACTTTCTCCGCATAAAAATCGAAAAAGAACATTCATAGGAAACGGGGTCAGTGGAATAAAAGCGTTGTTCGAAAAGTACTTGACCTCGCTTTATTATTACTTTGAGGTTCTTGAATAAATAAAGGGGAAGCCTAGAATAATAAAAAAATCGGGATTTTCTTTGGAGAAGGTAGAATGTGTTTGGGTGGAAATTGAAGTCCCATTTACACAAACCTGTCGCTAAAAGAGTTTGTTCAGGATTGTGTTGATAATAAGAAACGTAAAATGACTGAAATGGATCAAGAAACGTAAAAAGATTTAAATAAGTCAAAATACTTAAAACGGCTTCAAAATGTCAAAGAAAGTAAATGATGTCAAAGAGTCAAAATACGTAAAACGATTTCAATTGACCAGTGTTCTAAATTACAAGGTGTAATTGGCTGTATTAAAGCTCCATGGAGACTAGAAATAAAACCAATAAAAGGCAAAACTCAACCTAACCTAAACACAAGTTTAATTTATCGTATATATACAACTGAAGTATTTTGTTTTGTGACTACAACCAATATTGACTTTCCTGACCACCAGAGTTGGGAAAGAGAATAGAGCGGCCCATATATGTGCGCCGTCGCTCACAAAAGAAGCAGGCTAGAGCGGTGCATCTTGCGATATCCCTGCTCCAAACCATTTGAAATGGATAGCCCCCTCTACCCCTCTTTCCTAACTCTATATGCTGACCACTTCACGACATTTTAAAACTTTTTGTTATATGCTTGGCCTCACAGCATTCCTTGCTGTTCTTCACTATGAGTCATCCCTAAACTGCGTTGTTTAAACTCCAACAACGCTTGAGTGGCCAAGCTGTAAGGACATCTCAAACAGCATGGGCAATGATTACCCATGGAGAGCAGAATTGAATACAAATAACAAGGAAAGCGGCCTCATACTGTCCTAAAAAGGCCATACGCTGTTGAATAGAAGGTTTACTTTTAAAAGAGGGGGCTGGGGAGCCCAGTCGGTTAGGCACTCGCCTAACATGCGAAAGGTCCCAGGTTCGGGTCTGGGCATCGTCAAAATAACTGCCGACCTATAAACGGCCAGTGCAGCCAAAAATGTCCGACGAATAATACCCCGTGCAGTGCGACGATAATTAAAACCTAACCTAAAGAATTAAAAATATTTTTTAGGCAGCAAAAACCCAAGCAATTCTTTTTAATAATTGTATGATACTTACGAAAAATTATTTTAATGATTTTTGATAAAGAGCTTAATTAATATTTTGAGTAGAGGCTCAGTAATTGAGAGGTATTACGTGTCCTATTATAATTTGCGAGTTTGAGCCCCGGTGGAGTCGTTAGATCGAGGGGATGCATGTCATGTGATTATGCGGCATGTAAAAGATCCCTTGAGTGCCCAGTTAGCAGGGCCGGATTTCTAAATAGGCTAAGTAGGCTGTAGCCTAGAGAGGCAAGTTTTTTAAGGCGGCAAATTTTACGACTAATTAAAGCGGCATTCAGCATAAAAAATTATTATAAATTTACCAATATTTTTGAGAAGGAAAACCAATAATTTAAATTAAAGCGTTAATCGTAAACGTATATATTATCCTTTTTAGTAGTAAACATGGTAGTAGCTGCCAGGACAATTGCACGCGCGTCCCCCGATTTAGAAGTTGAAAGAAAACTAGAACAGTTTAAAAAAAATTCGTCGATTATTTTGCTTTAGAATTAGAGTGTACATATACGACTCTAATATGTAGACAGAAAAAAAATAGTCAAGAAAACTATATTGGGCGGCAAATCGATCGTAGCCTACAGGTGGCAAATCTTTAAATCCGGCCCTGCCAGTTAGCTTAGGTTCTCTCGACAAAATTAGTCTGTCTATTACTGTCTATATTAGTCCGTCTATTCTATATACATCAGTCTGTGTCTGTCTATTTACTATGGGAGCCTCAAAAAGACTTTCTTTCCCCCATACCTTCGCTTGGTTTTCTAGGAAGGAGCATCGCTTTTCTAAACCTAACGCGTTTGAAGTTCTGTTGTGAGGACAATCCAAACAGTCCTTAACAATCCAAACAGTTCAAACCCAAGTAGGTTCCCTCGACAAAATTAACCTCTTGCGACCTGGCGCTCCTATTTGGGGACATTTTTTAAAACCTCCCCACAAACAATTAACACGTTAATTAGTTCAAAAATTGACCTGGTCCGATAGAAGATGATCCAAATATTAGTTTTCAGCCTTTGATTACTGGTAGCAGTCATTTATTTCTATAAAAAATGAAGTTGAACGAGATTCAATACGATATTAGAGTTCTTAAAAATATTTAAAGTTTTTTTCAAACTTTTCAAAAAAGTTCTTTTAGTAGTTAATTTTCAAGGCATTTTGCATTAAAAACAATGTTAAAATAATCTGTTACAAATAAGTGGTACTGCTATTTTTGTTGCAGTTATAGCACAAAAAATTTGTATTTTTAGAGTTTAAGGCGTGTCCCTAAATAACTATTAAACCTAATTTTTTTTAAAAAAATTTCTTTGCTAAAACATACTTTTTGCATATATTTGTATAAAAAGTATGTTTAGATTATATAAGAATTTCCGTGAAGGATTTTGCTCGGGTCTTAAGAGGTTAATCTCGTCATACTTTAACATCTACAAACTACCTCAAATGTAGTAGCGAGAGTGCCTATATGGATCCACAGGATAATGGCTCTCAGTTCTGGGGAATATGCCGAGTTTGCAAATAATGCAGCCTCATTGGGAAAAAAGTTGCCGTGCCTCTTCTATATGGCATTAGCGCAAGTACATAATGAGTAACTCCAACAGATAACAGAGACATACAAAATATGACAAAATCCGATGGAAAGTCAACATCCATGTGAACTATGTTTCACAGTGTGCTGCTAGACACAGAGCCTCAGGGTGTTTCCTTCAAGAAAATATCTCATCGATTCATTCATCGATAATCCGACCCAGAAAACGGAACAAGGAGATTAGGGCTCGACTTCGGATAATCGGGTGTTGCGTTCCGGACGAATAAGAGGATGTGGAAAAAAGAACGTATCTTTCTAACCTGTTCTTTGGTCTGGTTTTGAAGATTTTTTTTTCTTTGGCGGTCAAGCCTTTACAGACTCGGCATATTCCCCAGAACTGAGAGCCATTTTTTGGTGGCACCATCTAGGCGGCTCTCGCTACCAATTTTGACAAACAGATTACAATGAATCTGAGCTCTCTGTGGATGTTAAAGTATGCCGAGATTTTAATTTTGCCGAGGGAAGCCAAGCCAAATGGGCCCTCCAGGTTTTTTTTA
Source organism: Hylyphantes graminicola (assembly GCA_023701765.1). Taxonomy (NCBI): domain Eukaryota; kingdom Metazoa; phylum Arthropoda; class Arachnida; order Araneae; family Linyphiidae; genus Hylyphantes; species Hylyphantes graminicola. The sequence continues at coordinate 62,155,751 of CM043112.1, forward strand.
CATGCCACATAATCATATGACATGCGTGCCCAGGATTTTCCCATCCAGAAAATCCGACGACTCTGCCGGGATTCGAACCCGTCATCTAGGGCTTACGAAGCGGACACTCTAAACCTCTCAGCCACTGAGCCGCTTGATTTGAAGATGAGTTAAATTATCCACCAGGGAGAGCTACACAAGGGAAATTGGGCGTGGGGCGTCATAATTTAGAATCAAGTGAAGAGCCGGCACCAGAGTAGGTACCCAACGCAGCTTTACACAGAGAGCGATGTTGTACGCAGCGTCCAGGACTTTAGACCACGACAGATTGAACGTGCATATGTCCCATCCCATGTATACGGCCCTATTTTTTTATTGATAAAAGGTTTTTTATTGTCCAGGGGGTATTCCGAATTTGAGGGACAACAGAAAAGTTAATATTAAAATATATTCTTAGAAATATTATTTATTATATATTCTTCTTATAAATATTACTTATTCTATATTTCTTAATATAGAATATATTCTTTCTCGAGTTTTGATTGGTGAATCCATGTCATGTGGGAACAGAAGACCAATCGGATGACCGATCGTAAGAACGAGATGAAATTTAGAAGAAATGTCGCCATCTGAAACAACTCAATTTTCCGACTGCCTTCCGACCCGTTTTTATTTTCTTCCCGAAATGGACACTCATCTCAGAAACCTAACTAACATTCCAAGTCTACGAACAGTTAATTAAAATATTACCTATAAAAAATGAATAACAAGAACCAGATATAACTATGCTTCAAAGAGTAACGTAGATAACAATATCCCGACAGCACAACTAAAGATAACAAATGTGTATCTCTCTCGGATTGATAACTGGGGCAAGAAGGAAGTAGAGTTAATCGATCAATTAAAAGCACTTCTCGCAATGATGCGAGTGAGAGAGAAAAAAAGTAATGATTTGTGTTTAACAGGTGTTAGTTTGGTGATCGGGGTTATTACTCATTTAAGAATTAAAGAAGTAAAGAATTATGACAATGGCCTAGTTATAGGAAAGATTTGATTTGTTACTTCAATAGATTTTTAGAATTTAAAATACCGTTGATTGAAGGGAATTTCGGCATGAAAATAAAAACAACAACTAACAACTCCCCGGCGCAACAGCCCATTACAGGGCCAAGGCCTGCAGTGCCCATTTCAGCTTTCGTGACCTAGGGCCCTGGGGTGCTAGGCATATGTCCCGGTAAGATGGTCAGCCTCACGAGGAATCCCCAGTGTTTACTTCCCAAGCATGCTTGGGTACCTATTTTATTGACCCACTCAAGCCTGAAAATACTAAATATGTACTAAATTTTTGTTTGACTAATTTTATAATTAAAGTAAAGGTAAGTTCATCCACAAATTGAAAAAGTAACAAAAATAGAAATCTGTTCTGCGAATTTTCCTTTTTTTTTTCACGTAAGATATTTATACTAATTGAACACCTTCCTTGTAAATTACGAATAAGAAGTTCTGAAAGAACTTAAAAAATAGCCTACTTTCGTGTTATTAAAATATGTTCTGAGAATTTATTTTTTTCCCTGTAAGGTACTTATAATTGAATATCTTGTTTGTAAATAAGTAATAAGAAGATTCTGAAATTACTAAAATATAGCCTGCTGGCTATACTGGGCTAATTTCCTGAATTCAAATTTCTTACAGAAATTCTTATGGTTTGGCACATCCAGATAGCAGGACAAAAAGTATAGAGGGATGTATTTGTTGCCTTATTTTGTGAATAAAACAATTTGGAAAACTTTGTTATAACACAGTATGTAGGGAATTGTGGTACGGTTAGACGGAAATCTCCACGACTTTTTTACTTATTTTTCACTTTTTTCTACAGAGAACTTTCACATTAAAATGTCAAAAAATCAGGGTTCGTTGATTTAAATCAACCTGATTTAAATCATGATTTAAATCGTGATTTAAATCAATGGATTTTTTAAAAAAAAAATCGTGATTTAAATCAATGATTTTTTAAAAAACTTAATTTAAACCAATTTTTAAAATTAATATTTTAATAAAGACATTATGATATAAAAAGCTTATGAATTTATATATATGCATTCAATTTTTAACATGACAATGCCAGAATACCACTGATAAAACATAATATGCAACTAACTATTGCCATAGTATTTAAAATCTAGATTATTATTATTATCATTTAAACTTGTTATTATTGCACGCGAATTCCATTTCCAAAGTTCTTTAAACTTAAAATTGGTTCCAAAATTTACAGAATGGGTGGGGGAGGGAGTTTAACATTTGCTTGCAAAAAATACTTTCATAGAACAAATTTCCCCCAAGCTCCTTCTAGGAACTTAATTCTGTTCACCTATCAATTCATCAAGTATTGTTTTTAGTAGTTTTTTGCCAATCAAGTATTTACTATTAAGTTAATTAATCAAGTATTGTTTTGTAAGTTACATATTTTGTGGATTTGTGCATCTGATTTGAAGATTTTTTTTTCTTCAATAAACCTGCAATTGGAAATTTTGAATTTTCAGTATTGGTATACATTTTTTATTTTTATATTACAGTATTATATATACCGTCAGTGCGGGTAACTTTGGCCAAAATCATAGTTTTTTTTACAAAAGAAGAAAAATTTAACTACAAAAACTATTTAAACACTTTAAAATCATTATGCATTCTAAGTATTGTACTTTTAGGAATAATTTTCAAGCATTTTTGTTAAATTTTATAAATTAATAAAAAAATGGTATTAATTTAAAAAATTAGGACACTGTTAGGAGCCGGGCGGGTAACTTTGGCCACCCATGAAATACATAAAAAGCACACTTTTAACATCCTTAACGGCTGTATTAACGAATTAAATAGCAATATTAAAACTTTTAACTTAAAACAACAAAGTTATAAGACATATAGTTATTAAAAATGGCATATAACTTAACATTTACATTGCAGTGCATCGTGGAATCATCGTGGAATGGCATTACAAAATGAATACTAGTATTTTTTGTCGCATAAAAGAAAAATAAAATTCTAATTTAGTAAGGGAAAAAGAACTCTTTTGAAGCAAGATGTAATAACAAATATATTCATAAAAAGCAAACGATTTTATTATAAAAGGGGAAAAAATAATGGTATTTATAATTGGGAATCTGAAAATGTTTACCTTTCGACATTTACGATTTTGAGTGGTATACGTTTCTTGCATTCTATCTTTATCTTTTTAATGTTTAAAATCGTTTTATTTAAAAAAAAATATCTAAAAAATGAGTAATCATAAAAGTAAGAATTTTTCAAAAATAGTTAAACAGAATACACTTTTACGTATATTTTTTAAAGTGCAAAGTTCCATAAATAAATATTTACATCTGTGGCCAAAGTTACCCGCATTCATCGGAAAAAGCTTCCCAATTACCAATATTTAAATACAGCATAAAAAGTATTCAATTTAGAATAAAACAAATGATGTAATATTCTTCCCCATAAATAAAAGAATCGAATACAGTGTTTTATTTAAATATTTTCAATATTTTTTAAGTGTTCCAGACAAAAGTTGGAAGAGATAGATTTTTGTCATTTTATGCTTGTAAGAATGAAAACAGCATTTGTAGTATTGCCAGAATTAGAATGAGATTTTTTTTTTACATGAAATGAAAGGAGATGTTTCCACCTTTCCAAAAATGTCAAACAATTTAAGATGAGATCATTTTATGAAGAGAAATTAAGAAACGAATCTTTTTCCGACGCGTGGCCAAAGTTACCCTCCGTGGCCAAAGTTACCCGCTTTGACGGTATGATTAAACTTACATGTTAAGTGATTTCAGTAAAACAAATTGTCTGAGGTACTATGTGTTTAAAATTCATTTGAAAATTAAACTATTGATTAAAATCCGATTTAAATCAAAATAATCCGATTTAAATAAAAAAATCTGATTAATTTGATTTTTTTTAAAAAATCAAAAAAATCACGAACCCTGCAAAAAATTACCGACTTGGTATAGTGGTTTCGACCCTCGCTAGCCAAGCGAGTGGGTCTGGATTCGAATTCCGGGAAAGGCATGGATATTAGTGTTGTCCTGAGTACATGCGGAGAGCGTGCTCGTTAAATCTGTGGGTCTGAAAGTCCTGTCGTCGGTCATAGCGCAGTTTACCAGGTCGTGCACGTCATCTGGAGAAAATAGCAAAACCCCTCCAGCGACATGCCTAAATTGAGGAGGTGGCGCCATCTCGGAGTATTTATTTATTTATTTGGAAAAACACACACTACAGATAAAAATCCATTTACAGTGGTGTATAGAAGTCAGACATCCACCCTCTCAAGGGTACTCAAAAGCTTTGTGCTACTGATGCTACTGCAACCCTCTTGTCTTCCAGGCTACGGCCTGGAGGCACACGACAACAACAACCGACTTATCGAAACAAAAATATAAGCTTAAAATTTTATTTAAAAAAAATGATACTCTGTTCACTGGACACCAGGGTCAGAAAGGGTTAAATAAACATTTATCTCTTTTTTCTTTGTTCAAAGGAATCCCCGTGTCACACACAATTAAGAACAAAAACATCCCATTGATTCATCTAAAAAATACCCGGGTCAGTGTTCTGCTCGCTACCCACGAAAATTCCCACGCCGAACGTTTTCTAAAGTGCGTACCTTTACACAAATTCTACCACCCCGCTCCAACGTGACCTAGGCCCATCAAAAAACAGACGATACATTAAGAATAGCTTAACGTTATTAAAGTCCTATGTCCTTAGGAAGTTTTCCTCATAAGCTCCTACTTTCACTAAAATAATGCAAGAAAAAGTTTAGTTGGAAACTCTCCTATGATCACGGTCTTCATTTGCATTTAAAGTACATTATTAGAGATGTATTTATATTTAACGTAATTTCATCGCACGCATTGCATTAAGAAACAGTCGATACAATAAGAATAGCTAAATGCTTATTAAGGGCCTTATGTCCATAGGAAGTTTTTCCCACAAGCTTCTTCTTGTACTAAAATAATGGAAAGAAAAAGCGTGATTGAAATTGTCCAATATTGGACATCAGGCGTGACCCCTTTTACCTTCCACATTACGTTTATAACGTAAAAAGTGGAAGGTTTTATAATCGTTCAGTCTGTCTGTCTGTCCGTCCATCCGTCTGTCCGTCACCCACTTTCACAGAGCGAACCAAAAGTCGCACAAACAATTGGGATGCGTCATTTTAAAGCAAAAAATCGGGCTAGGTTACATCCCAAATTTCATTAAAAAATTTAAATTAGAAGTATATTTAAAATTTAAATAACTAAAAATTTAATCTACATTGAAATAACATGCAAATTCCATTTTCACTCAATATTTTCACTGTTGCCATTTCGTCAAACGTACGAGAAACTTTATTTAAAATAAAACCTTTGAAAGAAAATTTATATATGTGATATAATTTGGTTTGGATTGTTGAAATATCACAATAGACTTCTTTTGATGGTTCATTATATATGTATGAAGAAAGATGTATAAAGAATTCTAATTTTGCATAAAATATATGCAAAGTTTCTCTTTTATTTTTAAAGCATCATTTTTACTAATTATATATTTTTCGAACTGTAAATTAAATTCCGGCGACTAAAAGAATTATATTTATTACAAATTTGCATCATTATTCCCCGAATTCCAAACAAATTTAGCAAACGATAATGAGTAATTTTTAATTTGACAAAGTATATTAATGAAAATAGTTAATTTTGGCGTTTACAGTTCTAAATTAGAAGTCTCTGTAGGCGAATTTCTTTCTGAGGTGTATAATAAGTGTTTCCTGTGAGCATAAATATTGTGTGGAAGCGGTTTTAGTGACAGGTTCTGTAACAAACCAACTTGTTTATTTGTAAGTAACTATGTCCATAGCGTTATTTCCCCACAAGTTTCTTCGTGTACTAAAATACTGAAGGAAAAAGCGTTATCGTCAACTCTCCTATGGACGTGATCCCTTTTAATTTATAAGGGCCTATGTTAATATTAGGAAGGCTTCCCCACAAGCTTCACTCTTAAAACAAACGAGTGAATTTAACTCAGTCTGAGTTAATTTTCACTCTTTTCAGTGTCGAAAATGCACTTCTCTCATATGATTGGATTTCACTCTTTTGTTTTAAGTTGTTGCCTCTTGTACTAAAATACTGTAAGAAAAAGCGTAATTGTTAACTCTCCTATGGTCGTGACGCCTTTTTACGCTTACAGATACATTAGTAGAGAAGAAGTTAATTTCATCGCACGCATTGCAAAAAAGAACATGCATTGAAGCGGTCCGAATAACAATGGTGGACGGTAAACGATTTTTTGTTGTTAATATTTTGAATGCACGGAATCAAATGATTAATTGTTATAGTGGTATAACCGAATTGAAGATAGGATAGGTGCTTACTAAAATCCTCGGCACAACAGCCCATTACTGGGCCAAGACCTGCCGTGCCCATTTCAGCTGTCGTGACCCAGGACTCCGGGGTGCTAGTCATGTGTCCCGGTAAGGTGGTCAGCGTCATGCGGAACCTCCAGTGTTTATTTCGCAAGCATGCTTGGTACCCGTTTTATCGACCCACTTAAGAGATGAAAGGATGGGTCAACCTTGCCCAATCCGGGATTCGATCCCCGGATCTGTGGCGTGGCAATGCGAAGCACTACCACTCAGCCACTGAGCCTCATAGTGATTACTATTGGATTATAAAAATATATAATTTCCCTTAAAGTTCGGATAATTTTAAAAAAAGTCGTCATAAAAATAAACATGTTTCATACCTTAAAATCATATAAGAATTTGCACGAACAATGTACACTCAAACATATATTGAAATTTAAAAGCAATAAAATTTTTAGGAAAAACCAACAACCTCACTCGGTCAGTTTCTCGGGAGCGAGAAGGAAGGGGTAAAAACATCATTCATAAACTTGTCATAGCGACGTCTTTTTCAAATGGCTTCGAACATTGACATAAATGTTTTTCAAGAAAACCCCTAAAAATAATGACCACTTAATGAAGAGTTGTTTTTCTAGAAAAAAACCTAAACATGACTAAGAACGAGTCGTAGTTAAATGGTAAAATTCGCCATCTTTTTGGAATTTATCCAATTAATAACAACATGTAACTAAGACGTTTTAACGCGTCATATTCAGAGAACTATTACAATTTGACACATAAATTTTGAACTATTTTCTTTTAAAACCATAGTACCCATAAATGAACGATAATCTGTACCACTATTCAAATAATTATTTTCATATTCGATGTTTGCATGCACGGAATTATATTCGGAGAAGAATTATTCAGCGAATGGGCAACATCGAAATAGTAATAATGACGCATTTTTGCAACCAAAACGCGAAATTTGTTCTCGTCATATTTAGATAAAACAATTAAAATGACACATTATGTCATGATCCTATTTTTTTTAAAACCATAGTACCCAAAAACGAACGATGGTGTACCTGTACCATTATTCAAATAAGCGTTTTCATATTCGATGCTTGCATGCACGGAATTATATTCGTAGAAGAATTATTCAGCGAATGGGTAATAATATAAGTCATTGACCCCTTTTTTACAGGTAGTCGATTTACATTCGGACAGTCAATATTTGTAATGACGTAATAGTGACGTGTAAGGATTGAGTTTTTTGTTTAGTAATTCTATGATCGATTGATGTTAGGTTGGTTAGATGACGTTACATTATGTGTCATTGAAGAAGAGCTTTGTTTTTTTTAAAGCACGGTCAAGTGACGAGGGCTACATCTGACACACACCTCGTTACGGCCTTAGGTTGAGTTGAAATACCGTCGTACCATAGATACAAGAGGGAGATTGGCAACGGGCTACTTAACTTAGAACCACAGTCAAGTGACGAGCGGACATTTGAGTAGGCACCCAAGTTAACTTTTAGGAATGAAATCATACGTGGAGTCGTTCCATTGGAGATTGGAGCATATTTTACCCTTTCCGTCTAAAAGGGGTTTTATTGGTCGGACGTTTTTGTTGCAGGGATCATTTATATGTTGGCAGTTATTTTGGCCTGAACTTGGGACCTTTCGCATGCAAGGTAAGCGTCTTACGGACTGGGCCCCTGGCTTTTAAGTTAGGCTATTAAACTTCAATTTTATGAAATCTTTAACTTCTTGTGTCGTCTAGCAATAAACCAGAAGGATAATATGTAAACTATGTAGTCAAATTAATACCAATTTGAACCACGCCCATTACAATTAATTCAATGTCATGACGTTTGAATTTTTTTTTAAAAAACAAATTAAAAAATTTGATATCCAGGAAACTCCATTACCCTCTAAAAAACAATCTTACATTTGATGCCAAATAAGAAACAAAACATAATTAAAACCACCCATCTATCGTTGACTCTTACAAAATTTGGCACCACACCTTCCAAAAAACATTTCCCTTGGCAAAATCTCTAAAATTATGCAACTCACATAACTTAGACCACGATCCAAACGATATCCCCCTCCTCAAGCAATGAAAATAAACTTTTATTATTCAATCCAGCTGATCGCCTAACTGTGACTGTTGGCAGAAGGACAACAAAAGAAAGAACAATGAAGATGACAAAGAACTAGCTAACCTTGCGCCAAGGTTGCTTGAAAATCCAAGGCTTCTTGATTTTCAGTCGCATTGCTGGGAGAAGCACTGCAGAAGTCCCGTAAGTGTTTCTTTATGGAGACAGATGTTTTATATTTGAATTTTTCTTCTTCCATATTTATAAATGAGGCAGTCGGTTAACCCTTTCAGTTGTAATGACAATTTGTCATTTTAGAATTTTTTTTTCTGATCGTCTAAAGCCATTCATGATATCAAAAAGCACACCAGTCGATTCTTCAAACTTTTTTCTATTAGTAAATATTTTTTTATTGATCCCAATAGATGACAGCTTTATTATTTTTTTAAAAAAAATTATGATTAGATCAGATCTGAAAGGGTTAAGGTGTTCACCTTGCATGCGAAAGGTCCCCAGGTTCGGTCCGGGTATCGCTAAAATAACTGCTGACCTATAAACGGCCCATGCAGCCAAAAAAAAAAAAAAAAAAAAAAAAACGGCTAATAATACCACGCGTGGAAGGAGTGCACGTCCAACATTGCTTTAAGTCCCGACGCTGCGTAACGATAAAGCTCGTAAAAATTTTCAGTGGGTGTCTGTTCAGGTGTCGGTACGTTACTACGATTGTGGTTTACATTATGAAGCTCTCGACCAATAGCCCTCGTGTACCTCTAGTACGACGATAATTAAAATTTAAATCAACTATATCATGGCAAGGTGAGCATTTTCATGTAAAACATAAAAAAAGCGAATTTAAGAGAAAAGAATTTAAAGAATATAACTCTTTCTACTAGGTAACTTAATACTACTAAGCAGGTACAAAAGAACTAGTTGAAGCTTCTTCCACATCTTTTTCAGTTACGGAATTAGCAACAAATTGTCGTGTTAAATTGATTTTTGAATGAGAGCCCTGAATGCCAAGGATACACAAGGGCAGGGCACACAACAGGTGCTTGTTTGTGTATTGAGAAATCATGATATCGTTTCGATATCATTTTGACATAGTGATATCAAGTAGATATCGTCAGTCGTTCCTATGATTTCGTAAGTCATTATATTGATGGAAATTAAGCTACACAGGTGGTTGTTTATGCAATTGATGATATCGTTTCGATATCATTGTGACATAGTGATATCAAGCAGATATTGTTAGCGGTTACTATGATATCGTATGTCATTATAGGGATATGGTTCTAGATTGATATGATTATTTAACAATTAAATCTCGAATTAAATTTGTTTTTCTTCACTTGAATCTCTTACAATGTTAAACATTTGCACCCAGAAGTCTTTTTTTTGTCTTCGATTTTTTTACAAATTATTTAATAATATGATTGATTCGAATTACATTACTGGTAAATCAAAATTATTTGTAGAGAGTAACAAGAAATTGCTGTTTGTTTCATTTGAATTTTAATCCGTCTAACTATACTAAACAATTGTTTGCATAAATTCTATAAAACGTTCAAAAGTGTTTTTAAGGAGTTAGATTTATTTTCCATGCCATTTGATTTTTTTAAAGATAATTATCGTTGGATATTTTTTCATTGCAATGTTTCTTTCGTTGTGGGCTTTTACTGTTTTGATTTTGAATGGACATGTTTCATGTCTTGAGTAGCAACAGAAATACTGAATGAAAATTAATTCTTTCTCTACCCTCGTTTAGCGAATCAAAGTCACATGAACAACAATCGAGCACCAGGGAAATCCACGAATAAAAGCTGGAAAGAACTACGTCCCCTGAAACAAGCCGATTATCATGCGCATATCAATGTCCTTCAAATAAAATTTACAACTTACTTTCCCCAAACTGGCAACAACTGAATTGAAAATGACGTCATTCATTGTCATGAATAGTGGGGGGGGGGGGAATAGTCGTACATCTTATAACGAATTACTAATTCGTGAATTTTATTGCATTTCATATTCGTTTGTACGACCAGCTTCCAAAGTTTTAGTAGCTATGTTACAAAACAAAAGGAACGAGTTACCATTGTGTTTATTTTTAGAGATGTGTTGGCCATTTTTAACGTATTCAAGTGCAAACAAAAAACTTTTAAGCTCGTTTTATCGTTTTTAAGTTCTTGTCACGTTCTTCAATTTATTTTAGCCTGTTGTACAGGGTGAGGCAAACAAAAGTGGCCCCTTCGTGGAGATAAGAATACTACAGAAATGTCGCCAAGTCAAAAACCAATACAAAAACAGGTTTGCTAACTGAAGCTATTGATCGCTTCAATATTAAGCCTAAACAAACGCTTGGCGATTTATTAACGCTTAGCGGCAAACAAGGTTTGTAACGCTTTGCGGCAAACAAGGAAATTTTTGTAGAGCTAGTGCTGACCAAGAAAAGTTCCCACTAGTGATTATTTTGGTCATTACTTATCCTAGAGAATCGGACTTTTTTTTAATTTGGTAATAAAAAACATTCTAAATTGATTGCAAAACACACAATTTGCATTACGGGAGCTAATCCGATCCAACCAATGCAAAAACAGGTTTCAGGCGGCTTCAAGAGTTTTTCTCGCCAAGGATTTCAACGTATTCCTATCTCTAGACCGGGTCCACTTTTGTTTGCCTCACCCTGTACATCCTAAATGAATGTCTGGTTTTCGAACTACATGTCCTTTACCCCTCACAGGCAATTTTTAAAACTATCAAGAAACTATTTTTCAAGTACAGGGATTTGGGGAAAAGAAACTAAACCATCGACTGCTGCAGCAATGTGTTGTTTACTACGCAATCTACGTAAAAGCACTACAAAAAACACATATGCCTTTTTCTACTACACTTAGCCCTTATCGTTGGACCACAGCCAAATGACGTTTACAGAGGACGCGTTCTCATAATAAAATAAGTTTTTTCTCTCGACGTTTTACCATGTTTGACTTCTACACGTGGACGAGTAACTTTCTTTAATATAAGGTGACCAGACGTAGTACTGTACTGGACAGTACTACCTTTTTGGATTTTGTACTGCCTGTTTCAAAGAGTTCTAAAAAAATGCAAAGCATACTGTTTTTTGGATTTGCACTGCAAAATGTCCTGCATTTTGCCATAAGGAATAAAGTTTCGCATCTTCTTTTAAAACTTTGTCTCAACAAAAGGGTTTTATTCCATAACCCTTTAATTGGCAGACAAGAGTTTCATTAAATTTTAACAAAAAAGTTATGAAATCATTTTTTTTTAAAGAAATTTATTTGTTGCAATCTACATGGTAACTTTTTTTCAACTTATTATAAGACTCCCTTCAATTTATAAGACTGACATTATACTATTACCATCATAAAATAGACTATAAGTCTTGATACCATTCAATTACTTTTTTTTAAACACAGAACTGCATTTATGTGGAAAATATCAGGCCACTCTATTCTTTATGTATTACTAGATGAGATGCCTAAGAAGACATTTGAAGAGTACACGGGAAGAACCGCTTGATTTCTTTAGAGTCCTTCCGTAATTGTGTCTGCTTGGCGGACATTGGCGACCAGAAACCGGTTTTTCTTTTGGTTCTTCATTTGCGGTACAAACGTGAGACTCGTTCCACTGAATTCTGACGTGAATCAGGGTTGCCGCGAAAAATAAACAAAGCTAGTAACCGGCTTCTTTACACCAGTTTAGGCGATTTCTCACTATCATCCCCAAAGAGGCTGGAAAGCCTTGTACGAAATCAAGCGGTTCTTCCCGTGTACTCTTCATTTATTGAAGTGAATTTCGGAATATGTTTTTTGGTTGAATTGAATTCAAACTACAGCTACACGGCTAAAAGTGGAATACAATAATTGTTCTTTCTTGTAACTTTAAAATCTTGATTCATCAACCGAACGCTAAAGACAACATATTATTGCACATCAATTTTAATTGTAAATAAAAAAAATAACCAGAATTTCTCGTATTATGACAAATTAGCTTTCTGAGTTCAAAATAGGACACTACCAAACCATTTCGAAAGAAAAACTTGAAATTATAAACCACAAGCAATTACAAAAAAATAGTTTAAATCTTTAAATTTGTTTAATTATTATTTTTGTGTTTATTATGGTATAATCATGCACCTTCAACAATAAGATCTGTTGTAACCTCAACATCTAACAAAAAACACCAAAATCTGGCTTTTTAACTTGTTCTATTTCCCTGCTATTGAAAGCTCATTTCATTTTGCCAATTGAGACAGAATGCAGAATTATATGCCAGACAACAGTAAAATCAGACATGTAATTTAATTTTTTATTTACTTTTAGTTTAGTAATTCAAGTCTATCTGGTTCGCTTTGTAGCCGATTCACTTACTGTAATTGCAGGGTGGCAATTTTAAAAAAACCTACAGTAAAAAAAATTCGTTATTTAGTTCGAGGCCACTTTTCAAATTTCCACGACTATTAAAAATCGCTAATTAAAACTAGGTGTGTGTAACACTACTTGGCTTTCAATCACTCTTCAATAAATCAACACCTGTAAAGGTAATAATATACCCTATAAGGAAATTTCAATAACTTCTAAACCTAAAAAGTTCTGTGGCAGCACCTTTAACGAATATGCGATTTTTTCGAAAACCTTAATATGACGTCCAACTGGTGCTAGGAAGTTGTGTAAATTTGAAGTGCGTAGCTCTTTTAGTTCGAGCTGTTGTGTGGTTTCAGACAGACAATATAACAAACGGATCAATGTCTTAAAACCCCTTTTTCAGAATCAGCACCCTCCGAAACGTGTTGAAAACACAACATCCACGTTTCGGACCTTATGGTGTCTAAATTACCTTTAAATGTATTGATTGGTTAATGTATTGAGCGGTTATTGAAAGTCGGGCAGTGTTACTATAAAGACGTCTTGACTACAGGTAATATATAATCTACCCTATAAGAAAACTTCAATAACCTCTAAACCTAAAAAGTTCTTTGACAGCTACCCTTTATGTTCGACTTTCTCGAAAACCTTAATATGTCACCCGACTGGTGGTAGACTACCAAAAAATGTTTTTATTGTATTTTGTCGAATTGTCGACAGACATATTTACAAAAAATTAATTAAAAAAAATCAAAAAAAAAAAGAGAAAGATTATCCGAATTTTCGATTATATTATTATTATTTTGTATTTTTTTTTTAAATGTTTCAGTGGTTTTGTCGAATTTTCGACATACATATTTACAAACATTAATTTTAAAAAATTCCGAAAAAAAAAAGATTATCCGAATTTTCGATTTTCTGAACACGGACCAGTTCCTTCGGATATAATTGGAGATTCTACTGTATTAATATTATTATATGTATTATTTTTTTCAAAAAAAATGTTTTAGCGTTTTTGTCGAATTTGCGACACACAAATTTTCAAACATTAATTTAAAAAAATTCAGAAAAAAAAGATTATCCGAATTTTCGATTTTCTGAACACGGACCAGTTCCAATTAATTCGGATAATTGGAGTATTATCTACTGTATTACTATTATTATGTTGGTATTCTTTTTTTACAAAAAATATTCTTAAAGTTTTTGTCGAATTTTCGACATACATAATTACAAACATTAATTAAAAAAATTCCGAAAAAAAAATGATAATCCGATTTTCCAAATAGGGACCAGTTCCACTTAATTCGGATAATTGGAGTATTATCTACCGTATTATTATTATTTTTTTATCTGATCAGGAAAAGTACTCGCTTTTCAACCCAGTGACCCTTATGGATTCTAAATATACTTGCGGTTATAAATTGAATGGGATATTTTTAGAGAAACTGCCAACTCAATTAAAAATCAAAAGTTGTTCAGCCCCAAACAAATTGGCTCAATCAATGATTAAAGCAGAACTCCCCAAGGCAGAGTATAAACAAAGAAAAGATACGGCGTAAAATAACAATCAATATACGATTGTAAGTAATGTAATGAAGTCATAATGATCATTTAATACATTTTTTTAGTATACCATAATTGGTAGTTAATCAACAAGTAGTGATACTGCAGTACGCTCCCACTTAACCGGACTCCGTTTAATCTTATCTCCGCTCTAATTGGCCGAATTTTTTTTACATTTAAAATATAAAAATTAGTTAAAAATAACTTGTTTCGCAATCGATTCTTCATTTGTATGATATATCTATATGATTTTGTATTTTATGTGATGCAGATACAATGAAAAAAAAATCGAAACTATGTGGAAAATTTCCAATTTTCTAAGTTTCAACAAAAAAAAAAAATTAACTGATTTTTTAATACGTATTGCTTGAATTTTCTTCCACAAAATGATACATTAATTTAAGTTTGCTTTCTTTTATAAAGCCAATATCATCAATGAATAAACATGCCAGCAAATCTACATCCAAGCTTAATAATTTCTTCGGTTCAACCAGATTTTAGCGTTTTGTGTGGCAACAGTTCCTCAGGCATGGATATATTGCCTCCATTGGTAAATGAATGCAGTGGGCAGAGCTTTCTGTGCCACACCACCAAAAGCACCAATGAAATCTAGGAATGAAAACATTGATAAATTACGTCACGCGAAAACGCCAATAAGAATTTACACTGAAATTTGACCCCATGGGGGGGGGGGGGGGGGGGGGGGGTTGCAACCTACCCCCTCTTTACATGCCGTCATGGGAAATAGAAAATCCGGAAACAATGTTTTGTGAATAGAACCTTATAAAAAACCTAAAATTACCCAAGTTAATACAAAATATTTTACTAGAAACAAGTAGGTTAACTATTCTTAAATATGTTTATATTGTACAAAAAAAAAAAAAAAAAAAAAAAAAAAAACTCTCTGAAAACCAGAGTTGTGAAAACACTTTCAAAATGAAAAACTTTTTTAAAGTATATTTATTCGCATGTAAGAGTTAATTAATTTTATTTTGCATTAAATTATAAATAAATAATTTTTGTTGATATAAGAATTTTTTAGGAAATATATTTTTGAAAGAAATGTAGTGTAATTATTATTATTTTATATTGTTTAGCTAAAACTTCAAAACTGCAATAACTATATTTTTAAAAACTGCAACTAATATTGAATATTGAGCACTATTTTAATTAATTGATAGGGAGGGGGGGGATAAAATGCGAATTTTCTTAACCGAAACACTAAGACATTGTTTCGAATAATAAAATGCACAAAAAACAAAAAAATAAAGCAATACAAAGAAGCATTGGACCATTTCAACTTTCTAGAATTTAATTGCTATCAAATACACGAAAATTACCGAATTTGTACCCCTATAGCAACAGCGATCCAGCAGGTTTAAGAGCAATAGCAACAATAAAAAAAAAGAGAGAACATTTTGGTTCGGGCCCTTTTTAGCTCCCCCAAATGCACAAAATAATCCAAAAAAACACACTTACTTTGATCAGGTTTCATGCTACGGAAGCCACCGCGAGAAAAACTGTTTTATCCGTCAAAAATGCAGCAAAATCTTCCAAAATAGGGCAAAAATTCACCAACCATTGCTTATTCTTTCCAAAATTCACCAATACTCTCAGCTCTTGTTGTGTTCTGATCACCAGCTGATCGCAAGCGATAATGCTGCATAGAAACTACGTCATATGACAACACGAGAAGGACACGCCTACCGAAGGTACGGTCCAATCATAGGGGATGGTGACAGGGACATGGTTACTGGATTGTGGTTTTATCAGTCTTTGTGAATATTTTATGAGGTGAATCGATATTTTAATGAAGTGAATTTCTTATGTGTATTTAAGGGGTCTAAGGAGTCTTAAAAATGTGCAAAGAAGGAACTACAAAGCATAGTTTGATCTTTCATGTAATTTTTTTAACTACTCAATATACAAGTATAATTTTTTTATATGTAGTTCTACAAGATTTATTTAATATGAAACAAATTTTAAAATTTATGAAACTTAAACCAAAACTAAAATAAGTGATATTAAACATAAAGCTATTTGAACACATTGTGATTAGGCTTGCGCGGCAAATTGTGAGGTCAAAATTGAAGACATGACCAAGAAAATGACTTTATATTGTACAAATATGTACAAACAAAGACTTATACCTAAATTCTCAGCTCAATTTTAATTAGAATTTATTTTAAGAACTTTTTTCTAAAAAAATTTATAAAAATTTTTGAATTTTGATTTAAAAATTTTTTAAAAATTATTTCTAATTAAAATTGAGCTGAGAATTTAGGTATAAGTTCTAGTATGTACATATTTGTACAATATAAAGTCATTTTCTTGGTCATGTCTTCAATTTTGACCTCACAATTTGCCGCGCAAGCCTAATCACAATGTGTTCAAATAGCTTTATGTTTAATATCACTTATTTTAGTTTTGGTTTAAGTTTCATAAATTTTAAAATTTGTTTCATATTAAATAAATCTTGTAGAACTACATATAAAAAAATTATACTTGTATATTGAGTAGTTAAAAAATTACATGAAAGATCAAACTATGCTTTGTAGTTCCTTCTTTGCACATTTTTAAGACTCCTTAGACCCCTTAAATGGGATGAGCAAAAGAAAGAACTCAGGTATAAATTAATTAACGAAATGGCGTTTTCAAGTGTTCTTGAAGGTTAAGTTTTAGTCGTGTTCATAATAATTGAGGTTTTGATTTCTTTTAAAAAATAAATTTATAAAGCTAAAAAATGACGATATTTTAAGAATTTTTAAAAGACGTGATTTCGTCCTGTTTGTGTGTGGAGTCAGGCTCGTTTTAACTGTGTCAAACTCTTCTGAAACTAATATAAGATACATTGTCAAACATAGTTCAAACAAACTTCCCCCTTCAGCTCTGCTGTGCCTTTTTGGCACAGCAGAGCTGAAGGGAGAAGTTCTTAAAATACACTTTATTTTTATTGTCTTTTTAAACAATTTATATATCTTCAAAATATTGAATGTAAATATACGCATTACTTTGAAATTACTGTAAACCATATCTGATTTTTAATTTTTTTAATCAAATAAAGTTAGTAATATTTGTATTTTATAGCATTGGAAATAATAAAATTTTTAAAAATATTTTTATACCTTAATTTACCCTTTCTAATGATGTTCATGTTTCCCATCCTGATTGGCAACAGTTTCACTGGAATGAAAACAAGATATCTATCGATTGGTTCACAAAATAATGAAATGTTAAAGAAATGAACTTATATCACAATGCGCAATATTTTTTAATAATATGATAAGTAATAGTATTTTAAAGGAATTGCTAAGAACCTTACTTAAACTTCAAGTTACATGACTCATTGCTCATAAGCATATGAAAGAAAATTCTAAACCTTTAGGAAAAGCTAAATCTTTGAACCAATTACAATTAAAGTTTATTCCACAGAGCAAGACCACTTTAATCTTCTATTTTACAGAATAAAGTTCAAAATATCGATTACAAAATTCGAATTAACCTCTCATTTAAAATCGAATTCGAAAGAAACGAAAATCGTCTGCATTAGCATCCAGCATCGACTGCAACTTCTACCCTTGGCGAGATCGATACACGTTGGCGCTCCCTCATTTGGCGACATTATCCGAATCCTCCAGCAACCCTATCCAAGGACAGAAAGTCAGCTGTTTTTGTCAAGATCCCATAGCGAAGGATATATACTTCATGCTTATTAGTAAACAAAATCTGTTATAAAGCCGTGAGCAGTCGAAATAGCAACAAAAATAACTCAGTTACTTCACACGTGATGTCATTTTGTAAAGGTTTTGTTCGCTATGCGTTGCTTCACTGCATTTTCGCGTAAGATTTACGTGGAAAATCTTTAGACCTTGTACTACTGAGCTAACTGATTGTAGTTGTTTGCACAAATATTTTTTTTGACGTATAATTGAAATTGTTAAGTAACATTGCGGTTTTTTTAAAGGACACATTTTTATGTCGAGCAGATATGATTTATAAAAAGCCTTGAATGTCTAATAGTAAACTGCAGGGCCGTAGAACTTATGTAATTCACAGTTTACATTACCCTTATTACTCGTAAGAAGTAAGGCATTTTTATTTTCAATGACCTAACATACAATATAAGGAAACGAAAGTCTTGGGATGGGGTCGAATAGATTTTGTGTTTTCGACACGTTTTGGAGGGTGCTGATTCCGAAAAAGTGGTTTTTGAACGTTGGTCCGACTGTCTATCTGAAATCCCTCTACAGCTCGAACTAAAAGAGCTACGGACTTCAAATTTAATACACGAGTTCCTATTACCCGTCGGGTGCCATATTAAAATTTTTGAAAAAATCGCGCATGCGAAGTGGTCACTGCCATTGAACTTTTTAGGTTTCACAGTTACTGAAAGTTCAAAATTTGGAGGTCCTCTGTAAATAGCCGATGTGCAACTCAAGTGCGACATTCATCCCCCTCCCCCCCCCCCCCCCCCCCAAAAAAAAAAAAACACCCCTCCTCCATTTTAAATTTCACTCTGCTTATTTCGTAAACTCAGTCGAAAAAAGACCAATTTTCAATATACAACACATGACTAGGGCCTTTTCTACCAGAATACTTCTTTGCACCCATTCTGTATATAAATTAAAACCAGGGCTTAGCTCCAGTGGCTTCAAAAGGCAGGGTTTGATTTTTACGGCAAAATGTGAAAAAAAATAATAATAAAACAAAAATAACTGAGGTAACTCTCTCTCCCATTTAGTTGAACCTTGTAGTGCCACTTTTTATGAGAATGGCAACCCTAATCCTTCTCACGAGCCGGTGCCCCTAAAACGTGATCTATTTTGCTAGAAATTGGCTGTATATCTCTCACTTTGAGGACTTTTAATAATGTTATTGTTATTTTTGAGAAATACTCTTTTTATGTTTCTCTAGGGCTAATAAAAATTTAACCATGTGTCACAGCTTCGTCCATTGACTACTGTTTAAAGTTGAATTGAATTACTAGACCAACAAAATAAATAAATAACAATGGTACACTCTTAAAACAAAAGAGTGAAACCCACTCCTATATTAGAAGTGCATTTTCGACACTGGAAAGGAGTGAATATTAACTCCTAAATCACTCCTAATCGCCTTAAAATCGCTCGTTCGTTGTTAAGTTTGTTGGAGGTTTAGCAAAACAAAAGAGTGAAATCCACTCCTATATTGGAATTGCATTTTCGACACCGAAAGGAGTGAAGATTAACTCAGACTGAGTGAAATCGCTCGTTTGTTTTAAGAGTGTAGCAACAGAAAAACAAGAATAATAGCAATAATAATGAATAATAAGAATGCTATGTATTCTAACATTATTTTACTGATGGGCATTATACACGGATTCTATATCGGAATATTCTATAGCACGGATTGGGTACGTGCCCCCCAGCTGAGGGTCGTCCTCGTCACTTGACTAAGGTTCAAAAATTACAAGATCCATAGCCCTGGTGGTGCTCAATTACCACAAAACTACTACCAAAACAACCAAAAATAAAGGTCAGACTCTCGTACGATGACGCCTTTAAAAGTTGCGTTGGGTGCCTACTCAGGTGTCGGAACGTCACATGACTGTGGTTCTAAATTATGAAGCCCTAGTGCAGCTCTATAGTGTTCAACCTAAGTTAATGTTAGTTTTCTTATTGCTGCTGATTTTAAAAGTTGGCGCATTTTTTTCATAAAAAAAAAAATCCCTGATAAGAAACAGTAGGGGAAACGGAACTGAGGCCAATTTTAAGCCAGTCACGTGATCTCCCGAATGAAGAGCTTAGTTGGACAACATGCTAAGTAACAATAAGTTGAAAACGAGAAAATGGGCTTCAAAGTTTTTAGTTTACACTTAGATACGTCAAAAACGGCACTTTTAACCCTTTCAGTCCCAGTGATGCCATTTGGCATCATCACTTTATACATTTTCCCTCCAAATGTTTATGTCCCGTATGATATCCAAACACACATCATTCGATTCTTCACAATTTGCTCTATTCTACAGTATTTTTCATTAATCTCAATAGAAGTCAGAACTACTATTTTTTTTTATTTAGAAAATAGCTAACAAGCGTTTCACCTGATTTTTTAGAAGTTCACTTCAGTTCCACATATTTAAAACCCAATTTAAACTATTTCGGTTAAAATAATGACTAAAATTTTTTTTAATAATGTGGTCAGATACCTTAAAATATATAACTCGAAGTAGCATTATTTTTAGGTAATGTATATATTTTTGTATTTTGTTGTTTTCTACAGTTTAACAATTTTGGCATTATTTAAAAAAAAAAACATATAAAAAATAAAAATGATTTTTTTTTCTTTTGGAACTCTTATTTTTGACCTAAAATAAGCTTATTTTGTGAATATCAGATGTTTCTGTAGTGTTGTAAATTTTTGGGAATGAAAGGGTTAAATAGCAAAAAATATACTAAACTTAAGTTTATGGAAAAGACTAAATCTTTACAGACGTTAGTAATCTGTTCATTGACACACAAATCTCATTTTTTTCAAAAATGTCTCTTAGCACGTTCTTCCACTTAGCTTTTCAAATATTATTGTTGGGCTTTATGCTCAGGCCAAGGTCTACAAACTTATCGACAAGTGGTTTCGTTGTTGTGTTTATACTTTTTTATTATTATAGAGAGAAACATTATATAACAACATTTTGCAGAGCGGTTTGGAATTTACCATTTTTTTTTTCATTTAACGGTAATTCGGTAATTTTGTGTCATAAAACCGGAAATGTATCGGTAATTTTTATTGATTTCTTTAAGTGTTTTCAACTGAATTGAGAAGTTTTTTAATGGCGTGAAAAATAAAATCTCTGTACCTTTGCAATTCATTCTCGTATTTTTATCTTTATTTTTTAAATTTTTTTTATGGGATTTTGTATATGGTGTTGGGCATTTTTAATGGCTCATGGAAAACCGTTTAACTCAGAAAAATTAGGACTTAAAAAGTGCATAGGATGTTTACGTTAATGTTTGCAAAAACATGAAGTAGAAAAAAATATTAATCGCTAATTTAGTAAAGAATTAACAGTAGCAATCGAAACTATGATTAGCAATTTAACGGTAAGCCGTTTTTCCAGTATTCCAATCCCTAAGTTATATATTTTTTAAAAATTAAGGTTTTATTAAAGAAAAAAAATAAAAACTCATTACAAAGAATTTACTTCAATCTTACATAGCCAATTTTTTGATCCATGAGAACTGTGAAAAAAATATTTTTGAAAATTTGTTTTCGAATTCAAGTGTTAAAACTGTTACTGCCACATCTCTAAAAAAACCCCTCTAATTCCCATTTTGAAACTAAATCTCTCTTTTATAACCTATAAAAAGGTCTGATTAAGATTTCTCTGTAAAAAAAAAGGAGTTTTTTTTTTTATTATCTTCGAACCAAAATATTTATAACAAAGAGGTACGGAACACCGAAATGACGAATTCAAGGTCGGAGTGAGAGTTCAATCCAAGATAAGAAAGAAAAAGACGCAGCAAAATTGGCTTCAGATGAATAGGAGAAACTTTCACATTAAGCTTAAAAGAACTAAAACTATTTTTTATGACACTTCTTTAAAAATTATTCAAAAAATATTTAGGATATTTTTTTAACTTACCCCAACTGTAAAACCCAAAATATTTTGGGGTGAAGCCACATTTTACAAGGAAAAAAAATAATACGAAGTTGCTTTTTATATCTAAATATATGTTCGGCTGTTTTTTTTAAAATATTACTCGTCCTTAAGTTGGAAGATTTTTTAATGGTATTTTTTTTGATTTAGTATTTTCCTAGCAACTGGATGGATTTTAAGATTGATTAAAAATTATTTTTTTAACCCTTTCAGTCCCAAAAATTTACTACACTACAGAAACATCTCATATTCACAAAATAAGCTTATTTTTGGTCAAATATACGAATTCCATAAGGAAAAAATATTATTACAATTTTTATATGGTTTTTGAAACAATGCCATAATTCTTTAACTGTGGAAAACAACAAAATAAAAAAATATATATTACCTAAAAACACTTCGAGTTTTTTTTATAAGGTATCTGACCATAGTAGTAAAAAAATTTTAGTAATTATTTTAACCGAAATAGTTTAAATTGTGTTTTAAATATGTGGAACTGAAGTGAACTTATCAAAAATCAGGAGAAACGCTTGTTGACCATTTTCTAAATAAAAAAAAAATAGTAGTTCTGACTTCCACTGAGATTAATGTAAAATATTGTCTGATAAAACAAAGTGTGAAGAATCGAATAATGTGTGTTTGGATGTCATAACGGGGCATAAAAATTTTGAAAAAAATATTGAAAGTGATGATGCCAAATGGCATCACTGGGACTGAAAGAGTTAATGGTTCATTTGGAAAAATTATGAAAACATGTATAACAACATTACTACACTACTTTCAATTGCCACTCAATAAATCAGTCTAAAACATCCTATGGCAGCTACCCTTTCAGCATACGCGATTTTCTCGAAAACTTTATTATTACTTCCAACAGGTACTAAAAATACATATACCAAATATGTAGTCTGTATATCAGTTTTGGGCATTAATCAATTAATTTGTCAATTGTCTTGTTAATGGACTAAGAAAGCTCATCAAATTAAATACAATTAGATTAATCGCAATTGAACTTTTAGTTGCACCTTACAATTAAATTAATTTGATTAGCGTATGTCAACTGTAACTCACAATTAAAATAATTGCAATTAACTTTTTTAATTGCTTTATGAAACAATTAAAACTAGCAATTATTTATATTAAAACGAAATAAGTTGGTTGGTTTGGTCGATCGGTTAACGGATTTATGCTTTAACGGTAACATATATACCGGCTTTATATTATTCAGCATTGTTTTTATAATTGTTATTTTAAATTAAAACTAACAAAACAATTAAAAATTAATGAATTGTTAATTGTTGCTACTACAATTTAAATAATTGTTAATTGTGATTTTCCACAATCACAATTGATTAATCGTTAAGGTAGGCGAGTACCCAAAATTCTAAAATTTTTACTATTACTTTAATCTTTTCCAAATTTGGTATAGTGATTTCAAATATAATGAACAATGCTTTTTGGGCAATTTTTTTTTATTTAAATATAATTGATTTATTTTAAACGGTGTTTTTCAACTAAAAATAGGGGTTTACGCTAACACTTCTAGCATAAAAAGTTTTGCATTAATTTACCTGATTTTTTTTACAGATGCTATTTCAATATATATCTGTGCCATGAACCTCTAACATCTGGTGTAAACATACAAGTTTTTTTTAAATGTCCAAGTGTAAGTTAATCGAAAAAAATCTTTTTTTGTGGTTAATTTATAACATTTTTCTTAATAACTTCTTTTCTTGTTTGGTTTGGTTTGGATTATCGTCGCACTGGAGCTACACGAGGGCTATTGGCGACTCTTTTCTTGTAATTTGTATGTAACTCTAGAGGGTCATTGCATGCATCAGTTCAAAACGAAGAATTTAACACATTATTAATGTTTATAAGATGAAAATTCAATGTGGTAGGATTGTTAGCGTAAACCTCTTTTTTTAGAAGAAAACACCGTTTAAAATAAATAAATTATATTTAAATAAAAAAAAATGCCTACGTAGTATTATTCATTATATTTGAAATCACTATGCCAAATTTGGAAAAGATTAAAGTAATAGTAAAAATTTTAGAATTTTGGGTATTCGCCTACCTTAATTGTAATTTTTCACAACTACAAAATTAATTGTTAATCTTTAATTGTTCTTGCAATTAAAATTTGCCAAGCACTGTTCTGTATATCATTTCGTTTTTCAGTATGACTTTACAACAATACTATTTACTTTAAAACAATTTTCCTTAATTCCTAAAAACTGTAGAAGGATTTTAAGGTTGTTTAAAAAGCATTTTTTAAAGGTTAACGTAAAAAAGTATTAATTAAAACTTGATGCAGTGAAACCAAGATATTTTTGAAATGCGACTTGGTTCTTTTAGAAATACCAATGCTAGATACATAAACGTAAATTTAAAATGCCTTTTTTTGTGGCTTGAAGTGGATAGAACTGGTTTGTGGTTATCACGTAGTGTTTTCTTATTAGAAATATTTTCATTTAAAAAAGAAAGGTTATAGGTTATTTGCTTTTATAAGCCCTCACGTCATACGATTGGGGTGCAATGGTAAAGCAATGTGTGTGTGTGTGAAAGCGGTTAATATTAATAACGGCAGGTTATTATTAATAATAGCATGATTTATATGCAACGGTGAAAGTAATGAAACAGGTTTATTTGAATAATGCCAGGCAATTATTATTAATGACTACTACTAAACTCCTCGCCGCAACAGCCCATTACAGGGCCAAGGCCTGTCGTGCCCATTTCAGCTTTCGTGACCTAGGCCTCTGGGGTGCTAGGTATAGGTCCCGGTTGGTAATCATCTTCATGCGGAATCCCCAGTGTTTAGTTCCCAAGCATGCTTGCTACCCATTTTATCGACCCACTCAAGGGATGAAAGGATGGGTCAACCTCGCTCAATCTGTGATTCGATCCTCGGACCTGTTGCGTGGCAATGCAGTACCACTAAGCCACTGGGCCTCATTATTAACGACTGTTTATTATTAATAATAACCGAATTTATGTGTAACGGTGAAAGCAATAAAAGCGGTTAATGTTACTTTCTTACTTCTTGTTTCAGACGGATGGGTCCGAGTACACTGGGACAGACGTGCTCGTTAAATTTGAGTCCAAAGTCCCGACGGCGTCAGCGTACGATGTCGCTCAAAGTTCCGTTGGGTGCCCGATCAGGTGTCGACCTCGTCACTTAACCAGGGTTCTAAATTACGAAGCGTTATTGGCTGTGTTAAAGCTCTTACTGGAGGCTTGATATTAGGCAGCCGGAAAAGATTACACTACACTACACTTCTTGTTTCTAGCGTCCGGTTAATTGTAGCCGATGGCTCGGTGTCCCTGGTATTGATTGCAAGCGGGGGTCCATTTTTTTTTTAAATATTTCTGATGATTTCCTCCACCGTGGAAGCCACTCCCCTAAGAATATCCCGATGGAGTATGGGATATATTCACCCGGTTAATGTTAATAATAAGGGTTATTATGAATAGTAACCTATTAATCTCTTCCGAGGGGGAAAACTTACACCCTAATTTTTTATTTTTGCTTATTTAATTTTTAAAAAATGAGTAAATATATTTTAATGTAAAACCTTTTTCTGTGGTCCCTTTAATAAAAATTATAATTAAAACGATTATGTATGTATTTTAATGGGGTTTTTTTCACGGAGGATCTGGCAAATAGCTCCGCGGTATTGTTTCCTTTCTCTCGAATTACTTTTGTTTTGGTTAAGTTGGTTGGTTGGTAGACATATATTCAGGTTAGTGTGCTTGGTGAGCACACAAACCTGATTATCTCTACCAACCAAACCACCAAAAAAAGTAATACGAGAGAAAGCAAAACAAGACTGCCGAGCTATAGATAGATCCTCCATGAAACCCCCCAACCCCATTATAATAATACATGTCACCTTTTATAAAATAACCTCAAAGCGTAATTTTTTCTATAGTTTACAATATATACATTTGATAAGTGTTATAGTTTACAAATTATCTTTAGAATATTATACCGCGCTATGCAAAAAAATTCTAATAAAAAATTGTGCTAGTTTCGACACTTTTAACAAATTGCTTTATTTACACGTTAGAGTATGAATGTACGAGCACTTTTATTTTCGCTATTAACACACTTTTTACTGGATTATTTTATGTCATTATTACTATAATTTTGATATTATTTTATTTCGCATAATAAACTCTTAACTAAATAAAATTGTCTATAAACTTTTCGAGCGCAATTGTGCATCTTTTATTATATTTACACGGGTATATAATTAGTTCATAAATTGAATCTCAGATGGCAGCATCACAATATATGAATATGTGCTTCTCTCAATACGATTCAATGTCAACGAATTTCTAAAACAAAAATACAGCAGCTGATTAAAAATTATAACAATGAAGTTGCTTTTAAGCGAATATTTTGTCTTTTTTTGGAGAAAAAGAATATAAAGAATTGTTGATGTATATTTCGAAAGAAATGTTGAGGTTGACTCCTTCGACTTTTCAGAGGGATTCTAATGGCTCTGTTGGTAGTGCCATCTATATTTTGGACAGTGAAACAGAACCCTTTAACGAGAATCAAAATCCAACTATAGTTTGCTAATTCTAACATTGAGATGTTATTATATGTTTTCCCTTTCTTTACAAAACTTTACTTGGGGATGGGAAGCCCAGTCGGTTAGCCACTCGCCTAGCATGCGAAAGGTCAAAGGTTGGGGTCCGGGCATCGCCAAAATAACTGCCGACCTATAAACGGCCCGTGCAGCCTAATGTCTAATGTCCGACGAATAATACCCCGTGTAAGGGAGTGCACGTAATATATCTTTCAAAGTCCTAACGCTGCGTACGATGTCACCCTTAACGGTTGCGTTGGGTGCCTATTCAGGTGTTAGCTCGTCAGATGACTGTGGTTCTAAAATACGACGCCCGTCGCCAATAGCCCTCGTGTAGCTCTAGTGCGACGATAGTTCAAACCCACCCTAACCTAAATTTTTCTTAGTATTTAAGTGAAAAATATGAATCTTTCTTCTAAGTTTTTTCTACTGGTTCACTATAAAAAAAAACAGTTAATTAAGTACAAAAGCAGAAATTTTCATTTCAAAAATTGCCAAAATCAAATGCTTTTCTAAGTTTAAAATAAATAAAAACTTATGCTCTCTTATATGCAAATTAAACTCAAATTAATGCTTGTAGTTCTACTTTTATATAATTAAAGCCTAATTTTATATTTTGAAACGTATTTAAGGTTCATATATCTGATCTCTTTCTTACATTTAATAAATTAAACTTAAAGAGAGACTCCTGCAATTTTTTAAAAAAATTATGCTTTAGCCTACAATATAAATAATAGTATGATTTAAATATTCTTTTGAATATCAACGAATGAAACTTTAATTTCGTTTGGATTGTTTCATTTTTGCTGAAATATTAACTAAATTTAGTTTTGTATTTAAATAAGAGTTGGTAATTTTGAAAAAAAAAAAAGTTGGATATATTATTGCAGAAAAAACAGGATACTATTAGTTTTCTGGGAATGTTTCAGATGATGTGTAAAATGGTCTTGCTTTCATTTTTCCACGAACTGCGATTACATTGATTGTTTTGGTTTCACTGTCCATCAGAGATTTAAAGAAACTTGTCTTACGATGCATTCACCCCATAAAGAGAATAATGAATAGGCGCGTTTACATAAGCCATCGAAGCAATGGAATGCCAAAATCCCCATTAGGGGAAAAAAGGAGGTCGAGCAGGATTTTTAGCCCAAATGATAGTCTGTGGCCGAATCCATGGTATGAAACATCAAAACCTCCTTCATTGGAGGGTTTGCTCTTCAATCCATAGATTCGATGGCTCATGTAAACGCGACTTATGAATAGTAACAAAAAGAATTACAAATCATTGACTTGGCAGAATAAATTTAATAGCAAATATATTTTTTTCAAAGCTTTTGTTTTCAAATATTTCTTTATTTGAAAAATAAAATTTTTCTACAATAAATCAAAACAAAACTGTCAAAAGAATTTTGTTTGACCTTGTAAAGTATAAGAAAAAAATCGGTGAAAACTTTAGTTACCAACATCAGAAATGCATAAAATACTATTCAATTATTAGTTCAAAAACAAAATTGCTGAGTTATTACAACAAATGAAATTAGTAAATAGGAAAGTCAACAAACTGTTTTAACAAAGAATAACTAAAATAAGAAAAACCTGTTAGTAGCAAACCATATCAAATAAAGTTTGTGAAAGAATTATAACATCAAAACAGCATAAGTTAGTGCTATACTTAACAATGGAAGAAAATTGATTTTTTAAACACTCATCTTTTTTAGCATACATCAAATAAAATAATACAAGAAATAAGTTTACACAGACGAACAACATCAAATCCCAATGCCTCAGCTAAGATACATCTGAATGACAATTTAAAAAAAAAATCTGTTTCAACCAAAAACTTGTTTAAGTATGTAAAAAATATTTATTATAATTGAATGATTAATGCTTGAACCAAATATTATACATCATTGAAAATTCTCTGCTTGTGCAATTCTCATGTTAAAGAGTATTTTACTGACAATTATTGTAAATTTTAGATTTTATTAACAACAAAATTTACCCCCCCCCCTTTAAAAAAAAAACTACCATGTAAACACATATGAAAAGTACAGGGGAAAAACAACTGTATTGCATGGAAATCTTGGAGTATTATGGTGTGCTTTGCAGGCATTGGAGACAGGAAACCTTTTTTTTACCCTTTTCTTCTTTTGCGGTACAAACCTGCGACTCGTGCCCACTGATTTCTGGCGTTAATCAGGGTTGCCACAAGAGAAAAACAAAGTGAGTATCCAGTTTCCTTACACCAATTTAAAGAATGACTCGCTTTTGTAGCCAACAAATCCTGATGCACAGATTCCTACGCATCAATGAAGTTCTTTTCCCCCCTGTACTCTTCATATCTTACAGTAGCCTAACCACACTCTAGAAGCCATGTTATTCAGACCAATATTTATCTTTAGTTATAAATTTGTTAATACAAAGGTTACATTTTCCCCCTGACCAAGTGATCCTTAGAGCGTTAAATAAATGAATAATTAAATTTTGGTTTTTGAATGCGTAAACTCATACATAGCAATAACCAATTCGGGATAAGTCTTGGAAATAATTGGCCATTTTTCAGTTTCCTTTATAAGAGCAGCATTTGCACCAAAGAAATTTCTAGTTACAGTCATCAGTTCCGGTACATTATACAGAGCACCTAAAGCTAACACATCACAAAAATTATCAACACTAATGTTATTCGAAAGATACTCAACACATATATCCTTCAAATCTTGGAGATTGTACTTTTCGGCGGCAGAATAGAGCTGAATGCTGATTTCAGAAGTTAAACCTTCCACTTTTCCGCAATAAATGAAATGAAGCAGCATTTTAATCGTGGCGGCATCAAAGTCTGTAATCTTGACACAGTTCGTGAGCTTCTCTTCCATCTCACAGTTCAACATGGTGTTGAAGACTGAAGATCGAGCACATAAAATTAGCTTATGGACTTTGAATTCCTCTTCGCCAACTTTCAAGGTGAAATCGGTAAACATTTCGGTGTCATAAAGCTGCCGAAAATCGTACGCCAAAGAATCTAGTTTCTTGAAAACAGCATCTGAAGTAGTAGGCTTAGATATTTCTTTCAACTCAGCCACCGGGCCTTTGTAATCATCAAATCTTGATGCGTTTAACTCACACATCAATGTCAGTCTATCCTCTTGTAAAAGTCGAAATTTCTCGCCTCCAAATAATAATTCTCGCTGAATGAATTCTACAAAACCGAATAAGTCATTCTTTGCATCATATAAATGTTCGCCCTCATGAACAAACAACTTCTTTTGTTTAGATGCAATGATACTTATCTCAAAAGCGGCATAGTGCGCACTAGAGTCCGTGCTGGTTCGTACCCAAGTAAATTTCTAAAAAGCCTTCCACATTTGGAATCAAACTCAAGTACCAAGTTGTGAGTAAAGATGTCCCAGTTGAAAACGTTGGACTATTCACCACACCTTGGATACCACATAAGCTGAAATTTTCAATTGACCACGTGAACTTACAAAACTCCGTAGGAATAATGGTGCGACTTTTAATTTCTTTCAAGTTTTCGGACATTTTGCGCAAACGATATATGTTCTAGTTCAAACCCGATTTTATAAAATAAATAACTCTACACACAGAGGTGAAAGAGGTTAAGAATTTTACACACAATTAAATAAAGGGGAGTTACCTTTTCTCTTGCGAGCGATTGGATTTGGTTTGGGATTTGGGAAGTGTCTGACCGCCTATTTTTTTGTTCTCCAAAAAGAGCTGTAACGCAGCAACAAACGTCTCGTAACTTTCCATTAAGTCCCACATCGCATTTCCCCCATTATACTTAGGATTAATAATATATATATAATGAAATTCGCTGCAAATTATAATTGCACTGTTCAATTTGACACTGGAAAAGAGCATGCAGACAGCTGTTGGCATATAAACTACTGTAACAACGAATTGGACTAGTTTTGGTCTGAAATAATCAATCTTCCAGTAGAGGCGCATTTACATGAGCCATCGAATCCATGGATTGAAGAGCAAACTCAGAAATTTTTCCCTCTTGCGGATTTTCTCCCAGACAGAACCAGAATTTCAGAATTCATTAGGCGGTTTCGAAAACCCTCCAAATGGGTTTGGTGTTTCACACCATATCGATTCGGCCACAGACTATCACTTGGGTTAGAAATCCTGCTCGACTTCCTTTTCCCTTAATGGGGATTTTGGCATTCCATGGATTCTACGGTTCATGTAAGCGCGCCTTATATTTTCGTAAAAGTTAAGAGTTATTTATTATATATGCATACAGTAGTCCAAGTCATTCCAGATGCTGTAGTTTTCTTGCCCTAGCACTCATGCGTCGACTCGTCACTTGACTGTGCATGGTTCTAAATTATGACGCCACCCGTCACTAATAGTCCTCCTTGTATATCTCTAGTGCGACGATAATTCAACCTAATTTGCCCACAGAAGCGTAGCAGACTACACGTTACTTAGGCGCTTTTACATATGCCATCGAATCCATGGCATGCGAAAATCCCCACGAGGGGAAAAAGGTCGGGCAGGATTTTTAACCCAAATGATAGTCTGTGGCTGAATCCATTTTATGATACATCAAACCTTCCTTCATTGGAGGGTTTGCGAACCCTCCCTTCACCCCAATGAAACCTGCAATTCTGATTCTGTGTGGGAGAAAATCCCTAAAAGGGAAAAATTGCTGAGTTTGCTCTTCAATCCATGGATTCGATGGCTCATGTAAACGCGCATACTGTTCGCATTTACTTTCCTGTAGTAAAACTAAAAGAATGCTTCAATAGTTCAATGCTAAGTTTAAAAATAAATATTTTTAAGGTAATATGTGTGAAATTTAATAGTAATGCTGCAGTAAACACCATTGAATATATTACATTTTTAAGTATAATCAAATGTATTAAAATAAATATCGATTGAATAATTAACTATCTATAAAAAATAGTACAAAAATATTTATGTTTACCAATAAGCATAATTTTGCAATACATTAAATATTTAACAAATGTAAATTACTTCAACATCCCCGCCATACTCCCCCATCGTTCCCTGCGGCCATTCACTGTTTTCTCCGCCAACCCAATCTCCCTGCCATACTTTAGGTGGAGGCAGCTTCGCTGCCAGGTCCTCCGCAATTGTTAAACGAAGAAAATTACTTCAACATATACTGAAAAGGAAATTTGAGTTTCTAATTTTACATTTGCAAAATATTTGTACATTGTAAGTTTATAAATAGAAATTTAAAATTAGCTTTTCCAGTTATGACCACGAATGAGGTTTTCAGCAGAAAGGGCATTAGTATTATTGAGACTGCTTTTCAATTTAAAAAAAGTATGTCGAATAATTTTACAATTTAAGGATTTTACCATATTCTTTTGAAGGTTCTTCTGTAAGATTTTCTCAAAAATACAAGGTGGTTATAAAATAACGCTCGCTATTCGGAGTGGTCCTAAAAAATAATCATAAAAAAATAATTATAAAAAAAATAATCATAAAAAACAAACTTGTCTCTTGACCAGGGTTCTAAATTACGAGGCGTCGTCAATTATGGCCAATCACGGCCAGCACAGCTAATTACGCCTCGTAATTTAGAACCCTGGTCAAGAGACGAGTTTCTTTTTTCGAAAAAGAATGGAATCATAAAATAGAAACTCGTCTCTTGCCCAAGGATCTAAATTACGAGGCATAGTCACTAATTGCTAATCACGGCCAACACATCCAATTACGCCTCGTAATTTAGAATCCTGGTCAAGAGACGAGTTTGTTTTTTATGATTCCATTCTCTTCCCCCTTCTTGATTAGTAAGTGTCTCAAAGTTTGTTGCATTTGGATTATTCATTAAAGCTACTGACCACTATAAATCACCGAATAGCGAGGGGCCCGTTATTTTATAACCACCCTGTACTAATATCGAAGTTGCTGTCACGTAAAAAAGACGTAGCAACGAGGGTCAAGCACGAGTTGGACGATCTTTTACCAACTCGGTCCTCGGAAGCACAATATAACAAACATTCACTTTGATGCAGGGTTAGCTCAAAATATTTCTAATTTAAATGGCAGAAATAGGCAGGGCTGCTATTATTATTTCACTAGCAAATACACTTTCCCCCCTTCGCACGGACTTAAAAAAAATTCAAATTGATCCTAGTATATGTATCATTTAATCCGTTATAGGACAACATGCTTATGTTTATTGTTTCCGCTCGAGTGTAGAATCCCGTTACTTATATTACCCTGAAATTAAAAATTAAAAATGAATGATATTTTGAATTAATGAATGATATTTTGAATTAAAATTAAACGCTACAAAATTCACGGATAAATGCCACCGTAATTTCACGCATAAAATCCTTTTAGCTCATTTAGCGCATTTTTGCTAATTTGGCGAGGAATTTTTTTTGCCACAAACACAAACATTCAACAAAAGTGCGATGACCTTCGCACAACCGACCAGTTTATAAATTATTTTTAAAAAATTGTTCTCATTTGGGTCTTTTTTTAAAATAACTTGGCGAGTTTGGCAAAGTATTTGGCAAAAAATGAAGACATAAAACCCTAATATGCAGCTCTAGTGTGATGGCCTTGAACAACCGTCATATTTTAGTAATAGCTTAACTATGCATTTATTGTTTAAATACTCATACATACTGTCAATAAACAATCAATGAAGAAATTATCAAATAAAAAAAATAAAATCCTAGAATGAAAATCGGTCGGATTTACGTCACATGAAACGTGTAAATTCTTTTTCAAATTGTAATTTTAGTTTCTGAAGGAATAGCAGCAAAATAAAATAAAAGATTTCATTTTTAAATAATTTCGTAAAAGTTTATTTTAATTTTTCCAGCCGATGGCAACATGAAAGGAAAATAAATTGCCGAATTTGAGCGAAAGTGGTGTACTTTTTTCAGAAAATTCAAATTTTCTTTAAAAATAGAACAAATATGAAAAAAACTTGGCCTCAGGTGCACACTTTGGTATTGAAGAGAATCTGTTTTAAAAATTTCGAACTTCTGAGGATAATGTAAGTAGGTCTTTTACGATCCACAGACATACCCACAGACAGACTCTTTATTTTAATACTATAGATTTAGAGAAAACTCTTGATTTTACAGTACTGGTAGTGAATGGTAGTAACAAAGACCAACAATTACACAATTACAGTATCTTATGAAACCATATTTTCATATTATTGTAATTTATTAATGCTATGAAACCAATCATTTCAATAAAAAGTCTTAAACAATTGAACATGTCATTCTTTTTACTCCGATTTCAAGTGAAGTATTCACAAATAACATATGAAATAAGGTTTACTCCTTCATATTATAACCAACAAAGAAATACCATTAAATTAATGTTTTTCAAATTTGTAGTTTATATAGCTACATAAAACAATGAAAATGCTGAACCAATATCATCAACTATTCTTGCTGAATTCCACTTTTAGCATTTTTTAAAAAATTCTTTATTGAGTGTTAAACTATATTTTATTTTCTTTCAAAATATGTTATTTAAGCTACCAACAAAGTAATTAAAAATGGAAAATTATAAAAAAATTATAAAATGTGTGTTTAGCATTTGATATGTCATCGGATGATTAATTCTAGCTCGTCGAATTGATTTCGTCGGTTAAATTTAAGAATAGCGAATTAGTCACTGCTTGGATTTTGGAATCGTTCGACTTTCGTCCATAAGTTGCTATTAAAACAGTCTTTTTCAATTTTTACTTAACCCTTTCAGTCCCAAAAATTTACTTCACTACAGAAACATCTGATATTCACAAAATAAGCTTATTTTAGGTCATAAATAAGAGTTCCATAAGAAAAAAAAATCCTTTTTAATTTTTTACATGGTTTTTTAAATAATGCCAAAATTTTTTAACTGTGGAAAACAACAAAATAAAAATATATATTTTACCTAAAAACACTTCGAGTTATATATTTTAAGGACCATATTATTAAAAAAATTAGCAATTATTTTAACCGAAATAGTTTAAATTGTGTATTAAATATTTGGAACTGAAGTGAACTTTTGAAAAATCAGGTAGAACGCTTGTTGGCTATTTTCTAAAAAAAAAAAAAAAAAATAGTAGTTCTGACTTCTAATGAGATTAATGTAAAATATTGTCTAATAGAACAAAGTATGAAGAATCGAATGATGTGTGTCTACACCAAAACCGACCCTAAGTTTGCAGTATACAAATGTTCTACGAGAAAAAGGGTAAATAGTTCTCATTTTTGAGTGCGAGAATAGAATACAAAAAGGTATTTCACATTCAATAAACAAATTTATTTGTTATTTCAAGACATAAATTTATTATTTTTATTAGTTTAGCTTCATTTAGAGTGTTATTTTAATTCTTTTTTTCTTCGATTTTGATGTAACAGGGCGCACGAATATCAGGGTCGAAGGAGCAGCCAATAGGAGCACGCGAAATTTCGGGGCCAGCAGCGTTGTTTACGCAGATTCCTCCGCCCAGTACATTTCTCTGCTGCAAACTTAAGGTCGGTTTTGGTATAGCAAAAAAATTTTCGAGCTTAAATATATCAGGCTCTTTACATTAAAATTGTTTAACCCTCTAATGCATACTGTTACCGTTTGGTAACAAGTAATATAATCCACTTTATTCTATTAAATTAGAGCTCCTCCAAGACAATCTGTGTTTTTTTCATCTATTACATTTCATTTTAAAGTCTTAGTTACTAATAATCCTCATAGATGACAGTAAATGTTTATTCAAAATTAAAGAGTGGGGTTATTAACTGTTGTGAAATTACGTTTTTGGCAGTATTCAAAGACTAATAATATTAGTACTAAATATACTAATAAATTGTTTTGAAAAATTAATCGTAGTTAAAAAGGGTTATTTTGAAATATTTTTAGTAGTTTTCTAGTCATTATTATCAAAATTGGAATTTTGAAGTTGGTATTTCGTCATATGGAAAAAAATTTAAAAATTGAAATTATTTAAATTCTATTGCAGTTAATTTTTTTTAGTATTTTCCCCATAATGTGCGAGTATTAAAGATACATATATATATATTTGGGATGAAAATAAAAATTCACGCATTAGACGGTTAATATGGGCACATAATTACAAGGGACTGACAGAACGCGTTTGTGCATTTATAGTACAAAAAATGTCTGTTTTTTGGGCGCTAAATCTCAAATTCCGACAAATTGATGTACCTCTCACAAACATTAAGCGATAACTCTTTGAAAAGATTTGGTAAAACTGAATTTTGAATTTATATTTACTTGAAAAATATATGTGTAGGATTTTGGTCTATACAAAAACCGACCTTAAATTTGCAGCAGAGAAATGTACTACGCGGAGGAAACTGCGTAAACAACGCAGCCTGACGCCGAAATTTCCGGCCATGCTTCTGAATTGGTTGCTTCCATTTGAGACCCTGATATTCGTGCGCTCTGTTACGGCAAAGTAAAGAAATAAAAAATAAATTAAAATTGCACTC